>JAWNPC010000346.1:2500-602500 GCA_035045365.1 Drosophila leonis | reverse complement strand
ACAAAATTCAAGCAGTCAGCTGTAAGTGTTTTGATTCTTAGAACAGACAAGAATGCTCGCATTCGAATGTTTCAATGTATGTGTGTACATGTATAGAAACAAGTAAGAACGTTGCAGTCGGGCGCAACCGACTGCGTGATACTCTGTTCCCTTAGGGGCTTCTGGCATATTACATTTTAAAGTTTATCTTAATTTGTTAAAGTCGTCGTTCGAATTAGCTTCTGATTCAAAATAAATATTTATTTTATTAAAATTCTTAAAATATATATGTAAGTTAGTAAAATTTTTATAAATTATGGCTCGATTCAATCGTTTGTATGAATATGATGATTTTATGAGCTAGACAAAAAAAATATAACGGTGACATGCCTACATTTAATTTTTATGCAAAGCAGTCTGTTAACTGAAAAGTTGTCTGTTAATTTGCAAGTATGACGTCACATTTTCTTTGCATAACCTACTGAGTTTTATAACAGGGCCACTTGGGAATCGTCTGAAGCATTGCCAACATACGAAAAACACGAAATAGCTGACCTAGGCTATGCGAAAACTATATTAATATTAGGTGGTGAATTATTTCAAGCATTTAAACATTAAACATTATTAAAACATTATTTTTTATATAGGCGGTACACGCTTATGATTAATTCCGATACGAAAGAATATTGCAGTTTAGCGCCACCTAATTATTAATTATTATTCTTGTGATGGTGATTCTGCAGCAATTTTAACTCAAGAGCTCTGCAAAATATGATTCCAATTTGCCACGCCCCTAGAGGTCATAGACATGTAATTTTTGGCCAATCCTTAAAAGGAGTCTAAGGTGACGTAAAAGCAAAATTAGCAAGCTTACGTTCCAAAAATGTGGAAATTACAGGGAATTTTTCGGTGTGCATGAAAATGCATTTTCCGTTTTTCTACGCCCCTAGTGGGCGTATCGTGAGAATCTTAACACTTTATAATTCGAGGGTATACACGAGTACATGTTTCAAATTTTAAGTCTCTAGCTTCAATAGCGTCGAAATGGTTTGCGTTCATACGGACAGACGGACGGACAGAAAGACGGACATTGCTCAAAACCAATATACTCTTTTTCCCTTTGGGAACAGAGTATAAAAATAGTTAAAACGCCTTGCGAGTTTTCATCACAGGCCTTAAAGGTTCCTTATCAGATAATCTGTTTTCTTTCAAACCAGAAAACTTACCGAATGCTTTAGCAAAAGCTCAGGAATTAGAAGCAAATTACCAAAGAGCGCATTTTGCTTATAATCATTCTATTAATATCCAACAACCCAATCCAAATAAAAACAAGTAAGAACGTTGCAGTCGGGCGCAACCGACTGCGTGATACTCTGTTCCCATAGGGGCCTCTGGCATATTACATTTTAAAGTTTATCTCAAATTAGATTCTGATTCAAAATAAATATATATTTTATAAGAATTGTAAATATATTCATATGTTAATGAGTAAACTTTTATATATTATGGCTCGCTTCAATTGTTTCTATAAATATGATGATTTTATGAGCTAGACAAAAAAATATAATGGTGCCATGCAAGTGTGTCCACACTTAATTTTTATGCAAAGCAGTCTGTTAACTTAAAAGTTGTCTGTTAATTTGCAAGTATGCCGTCACATTTTCTTTGCATAACTTTTTGAGTCTTTTAACAATGTCACTTGGGAATCGTCTAAAGCATTGCCAACATACGAAAAACACGAAATAACTGACCTAGGCTATGCGAAAACTATATTAATATTAGGTGGTCAATTATTTCGAGCATTTAAACATTAAATCGAAATACATATATTTATTTGTCTCTTATAATTTTTTCTGCCGACTTAGCAAGAAATTAAGCTTATTTATGTAGGCGGTACATGCTTATGACTAATGCCGATACGTGAGAATATTGTTTAGCGCCACCTACCGTATTATTCTTGCGATGGTGATTTTGCAGCAATTTTAACTCAAGAGCTCTGAAAAATATAATTCCAATTTGCCACGCCCCCAGAGGTCGTAGACATGTAATTTTTGGCCAATCCTTAGAAGAAGTTTAAGTTGACGGAACAGCAAAATTTGCAAGCTTTCGCTATAAAAATGTGGAAATTACAGGGTATTTTTCGGTGTGCCACGCCCTAAAGGGGTGCAACAATTATTTTTGTCATCTATAGAAGAGATCTCTAGTAACTTAATTACCCAATTTTAAGTTTGTAGCTCTAAAACTTTAGGAGATATAAACTTTTGCGGTTTGCCACGCCCCCTATGGGCGTAGATATATCCGCCATAGCTTTTTGATCGTGGGTTGTCAACGCGAGTATATATTCCAAATTTCAAGTCTCTAGCATTAATAGTGCTCAAGATATATAAGAATATGTATAAATCACTATATAGTCAGATCCGATTTGCCACGCCCGCAGTGAGCGTGGATATATAATTTTGTCATCGATCTTTATAGGATCTTAACAGTAACTTACACGTCAAATTTGGGCATTCTAACTCCAAAACTGTAGAAGATACAGTTTTACCCGATGTGCCACGCCCCCAATGGGCGTAGATATATCCGCCATACCTTTTTGATCTTGGGTTGTCAACGCGAATATACGTTCCAAATTTCAACTTTCTAGCACTTCAACTAACAGGGTTTCTGACATACCGGAAAATGCATTTTCCGATTTGCCACGCCCCTAGTGGGCGTATCGGAAAAATCTTAACACTTTATATCTCGAGGGTATACACGAGTATGTGTTCCGAATTTCAAGTCTCTAGCTTCAATAGCGTCGAAATGGTTTGCGTTCATACGGACAGACGGACGGACAGCAAGACGGACATTGCACAAAACCAATATACTCTTTTTCCCTTTGGGAACAGAGTTTAATCATCAAAAAAAAGATAACAAAATAGATAAACCTAATAAAAAATACGATAATCATTTAAGATTCAATCAAGGTCCTCAAAATCAGAATCCGAATCAGAATCAGAATTTTGTAAAAGGTAATACTAATCCTCAACCTCCGCCGGAACCAATAGATGTAGATAAATCCATTCAAATTCAGAACCAATCTTATCAACAAAATCCAAAAGTTGAGCAAGCCAATAAAAGAATATTTTCTTCTCAATCGACTCAGCAACCTAATAAATTCATGCGTGTGAACAATATATTAAGGAAGATCATTTTTTGGAAGAAATGCGGGGAGAGCTCTCCTTCATCTACAGAATAGATCAAAAATAAATAAAAATTTAAAAATACTAATTGATACAGGCGCTACAGCTTGTTACATAAATAAAGGTATATTATATATGATAATCCAAAAGAGTTAGCTATCAAAAAAAGAATAAAAACTGTAAATGGATTCAGTGTTATAACCCATTTTTAAAATATACATATCTTTGGTAAACGTCATTGATTTTATGAAATCGATAACTTAGATGCAGATTTGCTAATCGGCTATAATTTACTGAAAGATATAAACGCTGTAATTGACCTATCAAAAGGTATCCTGCATTACGATAATAACACAAAAATAATAAATTTTGCAACACATGTCCAAGAAACAGTTGGCCATATAAAAAATGTAGATAAGGATCTTTCCATTAATTCTTATCAAAACAATCGAAATGAAAATTGTAAATCATTTTCATTATTCAATGTATCAGAAATAGAATCATCGTCATTAAGTGACTCTAGTTGTCAAAGTATTGAAAAGAACGAGATTAATGAAAATCTCAAGGTAAATAAGTGCAAAAAGAAGAAAGTAAAAAAGAGCAGACTGCGAAAATTGTCAGTATCCTCTTCAAACTCTTCTGTGTGCAGAATACATCATTCCATTAATAAAATGGAAAGTCCTGCTAATCTTGAACAACAAGTCGTTGAAGCAAAACATTCTCAATTCCAAGTATCTTTTCCTTTTAGAACAGATATTAGAGGAGAAATCAGAACAAATAATGAAACTCCAATTTATAGCATACAATATCCTTATCCGTATTCGGTTATCAATTTTGTTAATCAGGAAATTAATAGGATGTTAAATGAAAAAATAATAAGGTCAAGCAGAAGTCCTTACAACTCTCCAGTATGGGTTGTGGAAAAAAGGCTTTAATGAAGATAGCACAAAAAAGAATAGACTAGTAATAGACTATACCAAACTAAATAATAATACAGTCCCTGATAGGTAACCAATTCCTGATCCATCAGTAATATTATCCAATTTAGGAAAAGCAAAATTCTTTTCAACTATCGATCTAGAATCCGGCTTTCATCAAATTCTTATGAAAGATGAAGACATTGAAAAAACTGCATTTTCCATAAATAGTGGAAAATATGAATTTCTTCGTTTTCCATTCGGGCTTCCGAAGGCGCCTAGCATATTCCAAAGAGCCATGGATAATATACTGCGTGAAAAAATAGGCAAAACCTACATGGAACAACAACTCGAACAACATTTCAATGACTTACAAGAAATCATTGAAGTCCTATTTGAAACTTTGGAAAATCCCAAATTATTTATAAATTAAATTGAATATCTGGGATATACAGTATCCCACAATATTATCACAACCGATCCAAAAAAAATAGAATCCATCATGAAATATCCTCCACCCACAAATCTTAGAGAATTACGAGGTTTTATCGGATTAACTAATTATTACAGGAAATTTGTAAAAAATTACGCAAATATAGCCAAGCCACTTACTAAACTATTACAAGGACATAATGGTATGGCTTCAAAACACATGTCTAAAAAACGAAAATATCTCTAGACGAAGACGCTCTTTCAGCCTTCGAAAATCTAAAATCACACTTAATTGCAAAAGTAGAATTAACTCAACCAAATTATTTAAAAAAAATTGTTCTTATTACAGATGCTTCCGATATCGCTATAGGCGCTGTCCTTTCGCAAGAAAGCAAACCAATTACTTTCATTTCAAAAACCTTAAACAAAACAGAAAAAATTATGCCATAAATGAAAGAGAATTGTACGCTATAGTATGGGCATTAAAAAATCTTCGTAATTACTTATATGGTGCTACAAATATAGAAATTCAAACAGGTTATCAACCACTTTCTTTTGCGGTTTCTGCACGAAAACCTAATTCAACAAGTAAGAAAACTCTAGTCGGGGGTACCCGACTAGGAGATCCCCTGAACCCCGTCCGATCTGCGTTTTTATACCCTGAACCCATTGAAAATGGGAAATCAGGGTATAATGGTTTTGTTAAATGTATGTAACAGGCAGAAGGAGGCGTGGCAGACCCCATAAAGTATATATATTCTTGATCAGGGTGACGAACTGAGTCGATTTAGCCTTGTCCGTCTGTCTGTCTGTCCGTCCGTCCGTCCGTCCGTCCGTCCGTCCGTCTGTCCGTATGCATGAACGCGACGATCTCAGAACCTATATGAGCTAGAGTAATTTTTTTTGGAAGTCACTGTATAGCAGGTGCAGATCAAGTTTGTTCCAAAAGTTCGATAGCTATTACCGTTTTAATGTTATCAATTAAAAACCTTATCGAAAGACAGTTTTTTAATTCTATCTCGTACATCTTTATAGCTAGAGCCTCCAAATTTTGCATTTAGTTTCATTTATATTTTATTTAATTTCGGTTTTTGTTATATTTTGGATATTAGTTAAAAAATTTTACCAAAATTTTTAAATTTAAGTTTAGTTGCAAATATAGCTAATAGCTGTGAATGAGTTTGCGATTTTAGACAACTGACAAATATTCAATATAATATGTAAATCATATGCTGAAAATTTCATTGAAATCCATTAAGTATCACAAAAGTAATTAAACAAAACGTTTTGTCAATTGCAACATGTGACCAGAAACCCACCCCCGTTTTCATTTTTTCTATACATGTGCATACATACATTGAGACATTCGAATGCGGGCATTCTTGTCTGTTCTAAGAATCACAACAATAACAGCTGACTGCTTGAATTTTGTTATAAAACTTAGCTGCATTTAGTTTTAAATTTGTGTTGTATGGTTAGTGGTGATACTTAATGGATTTCAATGAAATTTTCAGCGTATGATCTACATATTATATTGAATATTTTACAGTTGTATAAAATCTCAAACTCATTCACATATTGTCTATATTTGCAACTAACCTTCAATTTGAAATTTTTGAAAAATTTTGAACCAATATCCAAAATATAACAAAAACCGAAATTGTATAAAATATAAATGAAATAAAATGCAAAATTTGGAGACTCTAGCTCCAAAGATGTACGAGATATAATTTATTATTTTCATTTCGATAAGGTTTTTAATCGATAACAAAAGAACGGGAAAAGTTATCGATTTTCTAAAACAAACTCGATATGCGCGTGCTATACAGGGACTTCCAAAAAAATTTCAAGTCTCTAGCTCTTATAGGTTCTGAGATCGACACGTTCATACATACGGACAGACGGACAGACAGACAGACAGACGGACAGGGCTAAATCGACTCAGTTCGTCTCCCTGATCAAGAATATATATACTTTATGATGTCTGCCACACCCCCTTCTGCCTGTTACATACATTTGACAGCTTAACAAAACCATTATACCCTGATTTCTTATTTTCAATGGGTTCAGGGTATAAAAATGAAAAGATGGCATGCTTTCATAGAAGACTTTTCTCCTACTATATTTTATTAACCTGGGTCAACCAACGTAGCTGTTGACGCTTTATCTAGAATTTTGATAAACAACATTTCCACAGTAAATAATCACGTGTCCGATGATGAATCTTCATCTGAAAATGAAACTATACATTCAGATGATAGTAGTCACGACTACATATTTGAAG
Source organism: Drosophila leonis (assembly GCA_035045365.1). Lineage (NCBI taxonomy): Eukaryota > Metazoa > Arthropoda > Insecta > Diptera > Drosophilidae > Drosophila > Drosophila leonis. The sequence continues at coordinate 595,706 of JAWNPC010000346.1, read as the reverse complement.
AAACTAGCAAACCATTAAACCAATTTAAACAACAACTAATTATTTAAAAAAAAATAGAATTACAGTTCACGAAAAATACGAACATTTCAATAAAACAAGAATATAGAATATGACACATTAAACGACTTAATTAATATACTCAAGGAATTTTTGCAACCAAACAGAACTACTGGTATTCATTGCAGTCTAGAACACTTATACGAAATTCAAAATACACTAAAAAATATGTTCACCAACAAATTTTTATTTACTAGAAAATTCGTCTAAGATATCGAAAACAAAAGCGACAAATAAATCATTATAGAAGAAACACATGCTCGTGCTCAGAGAGATTTCGATGAAAATCTTAAACAAATTCTTAAATACTATTATTGGCCAACGTTATATAAAAATCTTAACCAACACATACGACATTGCGAAATTTGTAACAAAAATAAATACGATAGAAATCCAAATATCATCAATGTCCTGTTCAGGTATAACTATTTATTATGCAGATCCCAGACACAGTCTAAGCAATGGTCAAATAGAAAGAAGAATTCAATATAATGGATTATTCTGAGATTATATACCGAGCAGTTAAAGAATATAACAACACAATTCAATCGACAACCAAACAAAAACCATGCGAAATTTTATTTAACAAAATAGAGCATTCAACACTAACAAATTAACTAGAATCAGCTCAAGCCAAAATGTTAGAGTATCATAATAAAACAAGTAAGAACATTGCATTCGGGCGCAACCGACTGCGTGATACTCTGTTGCCTTAGGGGCTTCTGGCATATTACATTTTAAAGTTTATCTTAATTTGTTAAAGTCGCCGTTCAAATTAGCTTCTGATTCAAAATAAATATATATTTTATTAAAATTCTTAAAATATATATGTAAATGAGTAAAATTTTTATAAATTATGGCTCGATTCAATCGTTCGTATGAATATGATGGTTTTATGAGCTAGACAAGAAAATATAACGTTGACATGCCTACACTTAATTTTTATGCAAAGCAGTCTGTTAACTTAAAAGTTGTCTGTTAATTTGCAAGTATGACGTCACATTTTCTTTGCATAACCTACTGAGTTTTATAACAGGGCCACTTGGGAATCGTCTGAAGCATTGCCAACATACGAAAAACACGAAATAACTAACCTAGGCTATGCGAAAACTATATTAATATTAGATGGTCAATTACTTCAAGCATTTAAACATTAAATCGAAATACATATATTTATTTGTCTCTTACAATTTTTTCTGCCGACTTAGCAAGGAATTAAGCTTATTTATGAAGCGGTATACGCTTATGACTAAATACGATACGTAAGAATATTGCAGTTTAGCGCCATCTACTGTATTATTCTTGTGATGGTGATTCTGCAGCAATTTTAACTCAAGAGCTCTGCAAAGTATAATTCCAATTTGCCGCGCCCCCAGAGGTCATAGACATGTAATTGGCAAATCCTTAGAAGGAGTCTAAAGTGACATGGCAGCAAAATTTGCAAGCTTACGCTCCAAAAATGTGGAAATTACAGGGTATTTTTCGGTGCGCCACGTCCTAAAGGGGCGTGACCATTATTTTTGGATCATCGATAGAGGAGGTTACCAGTAACTCAATTAGCCAATTTTGAAGCTTCTAGCTCTGAAACTTTAGAAGATATAAAAGGAAATTTTGTGCAAAACACTAGATATTCAGATCCGATTTGCCACGCCACCAAGTTAGCGTAGAGTTATTATTTTTAAACAATCTTTAGAAGTAGTCGAATGTAACGTAAATGCAAAATTTGGAACCTTACGTTCCAAAAATGTGGAAATCACAGGGTATTTTTCGGTGTGCCACGCCCTAATGGGGAGCAACAATTATTTTTGGGTCATCGATTGAGGAGGTCACCAGTAACTGAACTAGCTAATTTTGAAGTTCCTAGCTCTAAAACTTTAGGAGATATTAACTTTTGCGGTAAGCCACCCCCCCTATGGGCGTAGATATATTCGCCATAGCTTTTTGATCTTGGGATGTCAACGCCAGTATATATTCCAATTTTCAAGGCTCTAGCATCAATAGTGCTCAAGATATATAAGAATATGTATAACTCACTATATAGTCAGTTCCAATTTGCCACGCCAACAGTAGACTTGGATATATAATTTTTCAATACATAATTAATCGATCATTATAGGATCTCAACAATAACGTGCACGCCAAATTTGGGCATTCTAGCTCTAAAATTGTAGAAGATACAGTTTTATTCGATTTTCCACGCCCCCAATGGGCGTAGATATATCCGCCATACCTTTTTGATCTTGGGTTGTCAACGCGAGTATACGTTCCAAATTTCAACTCTCTAGCACTTCAACTAACAGGGTTTCTGACATACCGAAAAATGCATTTCCCGATTTGCCACGCCCCTAGTGGGCATATCGGAAAAATCTTAACACTTTATAATTCGATGGTATATACGAGTATATGCTCCAAATTTCAAGTCTCTAGCTTCAATAGCGTCGAAATGGTTTGCGTTCATACGGACAGACGGTCAGACGGACAGACGGACAGACGGCCGGACGGCAAGACGGACATTGCACAAAACCAATATACTCTTTCCCTTTGGGAATAGAGTATAATTAATAAAAAGGATGAGGAGTAGAGAGATAAAAAAAGAATAGAAAGGATTGGGAAATCACTACACAATGTGGGAGATTTGCCAGATCATCAAATTTATGACCTGCTTACTAGTGGGTATTGTATATGATTTCCCTAAGATGACCTGAAAGCAAGGATTTTATTAATGGAAGAGAGAGTTCTGAGGAAAACACGTGGTAAAATTTATTATAATTAACGCATAAAACGTGAAAAAGAAAAATTAAGCTGCATTAACAGACGGGATGAATCAATATTACCAATAATCAAATTATGTAGGAAAACAATCCCCAGGATTGTTCTACGATTGATTAATGATGGAAGATCAATAAGAAGAAGCCTACTATGGTAAGACGGTAAACGGAGATTAGGGTCCCAGTTTAGATCATGTAGGACAAAGAGTAAAAACTGTTTCTGGACCGATTCAATACGATCCTGATACAATTTATGCTGAGGAGACCATATAATTGAACAATATTCTAAAGTCGGGCGTACCAGCGAAATATAAAGTAGTTTTGTGATCATTGAACTCTTTTGCCCAACGTTTAATAAAGCCAAGGACACTTTTGGCTTCATTTATGACGGTTGAGATATGAGTATTGAAAGAAAGTTTTGAGTCGAAGAATACACCAAGATCTTTGACTGAAAAAATGCGCTGTAATAAGTCATTATTAATTGAATAATTAGCAATATATGGAATAGTACGACTGAAGGTCATTGTCATACTTTTAGAACAGTTTAAATGCAACCGATTAGGCACACACCACAGTTGAAAGGAATTAAGATCATCTTGTAGGCGTAGATGATCGAGTGAATTAGAATACGATAGACAGAGTTTTACGTCATCTGCATACATAAATATATTTGAATGAGATATACAGCTAGGAAGATCATTTATAAATAGGGAAAAAAGTAACGGTCCCAAATAGCTACGTTTAGGTACACCTGACGAAACAAAAACAAGTTTCGAAAAAGCTGTTCTCAACACAACTCTTTGGGTCCTACCCTTTAAAAAGGATGCAATCCAAGAAACAAGCTTAGGGGAAAGTCCCAAATGATCAAGCTTTTGAAGTAATATGTCATGGTGTACTGAGTCAAATGCTTTACTGAAATCAGTGTATATAACATCAGTTTGCATTTTATTTAAAAAACTGCCATTGACTAGTGAAGTAAATTCTAATAGATTAGTCGATGTTGAGCGACTTTGAACGAATCCATGCTGAGAAGGTGAGATAATGGATTTACAAAAATGCTGTTGTGTCGATGTTATTATTTTTTCAAATTACTTCGGAATAGCAGGTAGTTTCGCAATACATCTGTAATTAGAAATATCAGACCTCCCGCCCTTTTCATGTAGAGGGATGATGACAGCCTCTTTCCAAACAGAAGGGTAAACAGAGGTTTCCAGGAACAAATTAAATAGCTTTAGTAATTGTGACTGTAGGAAAACACTACATTCTTTAATTACGCAACTGGCTTTATAATCAGCTCCAGGAGAGAAGGATGATTTCAATGACCGAATGGCTGAAACCAGAGATGCAGGAAGCATTGGAAGCATTAATATTATTTGTTGCAGAAATTAAGTAAGGGTAAGAAGTGGTATAGGGATCTACTGATGAATAAGTGGATTGGAAAAAATTTGCAAAAAGATCAGAGGAATCGTGATCATTACAAGAATTGTCCAATCCAAAGAAAAATGTGGATGGTAAACTAGAAGATTTACGCTTCGAATTTACGAATGAATAAAATTGCTTGGGGTCACGTTCGAACTGCCGTTTGCAACGTATAAGGTAATTCTCGTAGCACTGAGAATTTAAAATAATAAAATTTGACTTGGTTACAGAATATTTCAACCAGTCAACAGTCGACCCAGACTTTTTAAAATTTTGTTAATATTTAGACTTAATATTTCTTAAATTAGAAAGAGTCTGAGTAAACCAGGGAGGTTTATTAGTAACAGGTATAGGGAAGTGCATAGGAACACACTCATCTAGTATGGTATTTAGAGTGTTATAAAAAATAGTTGTTGTGGTAGTGAAGTGGCGTTGAAATTGGTGGACTATTTATGGTGTAGTATGCATACATATTGAATATCCACTGTACCAAGAGTACTTAAAGAATACACACTGTAACACTTTGTTGCAGTGTTTATGTAAACAGAGTCCCGGTCTTTAACCCGTGGCCGAAATATGAGTCGATCGTCGCTCTCCCAGAATATGCAAGTGCCAGCATTCTGCTTACACGCGCCGACTACTTGACTGTATGCATATGCACTATCTCTCCAGTTTAAGAGAGCATAAATATACATATAATATACACATGTATTATATATAAGGAATATACATAACCGTCTCTCTCTGCTGCCCAAACCTTATGTATCGCAGCAACGAGACTTAGGTTTATTTAGAACTAAGTAGAATGTTTAAGGTCAGATTCAACTGAGCGTTGGAAGCGGCACCACTGCTGCCTCCACTATTTAATAAAATTAAATAAAATCAAAACCAAAAGACTGCAAGTCTTTACATGGCGACCGTGACATAGTCACAAGCCTGCGGGGAAAATAAAAAAACCATCATCAACACTGCGGAAAAAACTCATCAACAACAACGGCAACAATGGACAAGAAAATTCAGAGTGAGTAGAGTGTGAATATGGCGAATAAAAGAGGCGGTGTGAGAAACAAGATAAAAAAAGGGTAGCCAGCCTAAATTGGCAGCTATATACTCAACAACCTCCACCAGCCTGGTCAACAGCTCAGAAGCTACAAGCAGAGCTTGACCAATTGCGAGAATACTTGCAAAAGACAAAAGCAAAGCCATGTTCCACTCTCTCACATATACGAATTATAAATAATACTAAAAAAATACAACCACCAGCCAATATACAAATACCCAAGAGAATCAAGGAGTGCCCAAAGGACTGCGAGGGAGTCTGGAGTCCATACTGCATTGGCACATGCAGCAGTAATACAGCCTGTGCGATGACCAGCACCGGCAACGCCTGAGCCCATAGGCCCCGACAGCAGCAGCAACAACGACAACAGCAGCAGCAACAACGACAACAGCAGCAGCAACAACGACAACAGCAGCAGCAACAACGACAACAGCAGCAACAACAAACTAAGGACCGACAGCGTTTCCGAGGACGCCCACCAATTTTTTTTTCAAAATTAAAAATGCACTGCGCTGCATAAAAACTAATCTTAATCTCTAAATTGTTAAAATTGAGCGGAAACATTTCTGCCCGATTAGAAGTATAGCCTGTAACGCTATACGAACCAATAGGCAGGTACATGTAAAAAAAATTTATTAATGAACGACAACAGAATTAGTAAATCTGTTGAAAATTTATATAACATAAAACATTTGGAAAGTACACACAAAAAACTCACAAAAATGGGTTTAGTAGACTTAAAATCAGTAGACTCTAATGCGAATTAATAAAGTAGAGACAAACAGTGCTGATTTAGAATTAATACACATATTATTAATAATAATTGTTGTCATAATGAGCGCAAATTGTATTTATAAATTATATAAATTACACAACAAATGTCTAAAGAAAAAATTTATGAGCCAAGCAAATGATTTGGACAAAATATAAATAAATTAAAAAAAAAAGCGCAAACACAGTTAATACAAATAACACAATATTTAAGTTTGTAACAAAAATAAACAATAAATTACAAATATACAAAAATTTTACATTAACTAAAGTATGGCTAAACTGAAAACAATTAAAGAAATAGATAGAGTAGAGAAACACTTCATATCCATAAAATAATGGAATGGAATGATTTATATAAAGAAATAAATAACATAAAAGTTGACTTTGATAAATCATATAAGTCACTTGCACAAAACAGGCCGATTCAAAGAAATACAATTAAAAAACATGTAGAAATATTAGTAAATTGCTTTAATGAAGCACGTATACTAATACATGGCCAGAGAGAAAAATTAAATCAAAATCATTGGTCCCAAGTATCAAAATTTTTGATCAGACTACGATCTAATTTAATATCCATTAAACTAAAGTACAATTTAGATATATTGGTACCAACCATACTTAACACTTCTTTATCGATTGAAACTGGTGATGAACCACAATCAACAGAACAAACTAACACTGACCAAATAGAGTCAGAAGAGCCAAACACAAACCTTAAAATAGAAGAACAGGATTTAAATAATCTTACTGTTCCAGCTGTTTTGATGCCAGATCTGGATAATTCTACAGATTCTGATACTTCTTCAAGTATAATAGAGAATAAACCAGATAACAACACCACAATGGCACAAACAAATATTGAATTCATTAATACAGCAACTAAGCTTATACCAGTTTTTGACGGTAAAGCTGAAAATTTGCAAAGTTTTGTAGATGCATTGGAAATATTGAATTTAATAACAGGCGAACACGAAGAATTAGCAATTTCGATAATAAAATCAAGGCTAAAAGGTGTCGCTAGAAATTTAGTAGGAAATGAAAGAACAATACTTGAAATCATTTCTATATTAAAAATCAATGTCAAAGGCGAAACTGTACAGGTATTGTCAGCAAAACTGATGAACATACAGCAACGCAACAAAACTGCTAACCAGTACACACAAGAGGTTGAGCAGATGACAAAAATGTTAGAAGGTGCATATATAAAAGACGGCTTATCTCTAGAGTTAGCCAGAAGTTATTCTACTCAGCATGCGGTCAAAGCAATGACTACAAATTGCACAATAGATAAGGTAAAACTTATCATGCAAGCTGGTACCTTCAACAATATGAATGACGCCGTCTCTAAATTTGTAAATTGTTGCACAGAGGCAACCGGGCAGTAAAACACTGTCCTATATTACAGTAATAATTCACAGCGCGGCGGAAACCGCGGACGCGGAAATTATAAAGGTAATTCTCGCGGTCGCAACAACAATAATTACAACAACAATAATTATAATAACAATAATTATAATAACAATAATGGACGAGGCCAATATAAAGGAAACTCAAGAGGCCGTGGCAACTCGAATCGAGGCCACAACAATAATAACCAAGGCAATGTCAGAGTTACCAATAATACATCGGAAAACTCGAATCCCCCTTTAAATGCTCAACAGTAGAAAATGCAAGGGTTCATACAATTAATCTCAGTCAGAACATATTTGTATCATTCAACCATGTGCCTACAGGAAAAGAAATTGTCTTTTTAGTAGACACAGGTGCAGACATTTCAGTAGTTAAAGAAAATTTTGATGTCTTTCATGACATACAAAGCAATTATATTATAGACATAAAAGGAATAAGTCAAGAAGTAACCAAATCCAAGGGGTTAACTTCTATAGAGATACAGACCACTAAATACATAATCCAACACGATTTTCATATCGTAGATCTACAATTCGCTATTCCTTGTGATGGCATATTAGGAATCGATTTTATAAAGAAATACAACTGTCAATTAGACTTCAAGCCATCTGAAGATTGGCTTATAATTAGACCCAATAACCTAAAATTTCCAATTTATGTTCCAATAACATACAGTTCTGGCAACAACTCAATACTTCTGCCAGCAAGATCCCAAGTTATTAGAAAAATCGATCTAAATTCAATAGAAGACAGTGTATTGATTCCAAATCAAGAAATTCAGCATGGTATTTACATAGCAAGTACCATAGCAACACCTAAGAACGCTTTTATAAGATTACTAAATACAACAAATAAAGATCAAGTAGTCAGTACAAATAACTTAGCGTTTGAATCACTTTCAAACTACGAAGTAATCAAAACTAATATAGAAAATAGAAAACAATCTGTATTATCTCAACTAAAAAAAAACTTTCCTCCACAATTCAAATCGCAGCTTTCAAGCTTATGCACCCAATATAATGATATATTCGGATTGGAATCCGAACCAATTAGCACAAATAATTTTTATAAACAAAAACTGAGATTAAAAGATGATGAACCAGTGTACACAAAAAATTATAGAAGCCCACACAGTCATGTTGACGAAATACAGAAACAAGTTGGAAAATTGATCACAGACGGAATTGTCGAACAATCTGTATCTGAATATAATAGCCCATTATTACTTGTCCCTAAAAAATCATCCCCAGGTTCAGAACAAAAGAAATGGCGATTGGTAATTGACTATCGTCAAATTAATAAAAAATTACTGTCCGATAAATTTCCACTCCCAAGAATTGATGATATTTTGGATCAACTTGGACGAGCAAAATATTTTTCATGCCTTGACTTAATGTCAGGATTTCATCAAATTGAACTCGAAGAAAGTTCAAGAGATATAACGTCATTTTCAACGAGCAATGGCTCGTATCGCTTCACGCGACTACCGTTTGGTCTAAAAATAGCGCCTAATTCATTTCAAAGAATGATGACTATAGCATTCTCTGGATTAGAACCTTCACAAGCATTCCTTTATATGGATGACTTAATAGTTATAGGTTGTTCCGAAAAACATATGCTTAAAAACTTAACAGACGTTTTTGAGAAATGTAGGAAATACAATCTAAAGTTACATCCAGAAAAATGCTTATTTTTTATGCATGAGGTGACTTTTCTTGGTCATAAATGCACAGATAAAGGAATACTTCCGGATGACAAGAAATATGATGTCATTATGAATTACCCGACGCCACACAATGCGGACAGCGCTAGACGTTTCATAGCATTTTGCAACTATTATAGACGCTTTATACAAAATTTTGCCGAATATTCAAGGCACATAACAAGATTATGTAAAAAGAATGTTCCTTTCGAATGGACAGAGGAGTGCCAAAATGCATTCCAATATTTAAAAACAAAACTCATGGAACCTACTTTACTACAATATCCTGATTTCAGCAAAGAATTCTGTATAATAACTGACGCAAGTAAGCAAGCGTGCGGAGCGGTTTTAACTCAAAACCATAACGAACTCCAACTTCCCATTGCATACGCGTCAAGAGCTTTTAGTAAAGGAGAAAGTAATAAATGTACAACTGAGCAGGAATTAGCTGCAATACACTGGGCAATATTACATTTTCGACCATATATTTATGGAAAACACTTTACGATCAAAACAGATCACAGACCTTTAATATATCTATTCTCAATGATCAATCCGAGTTCTAAACTGACACGTATGAGGCTAGAATTAGAAGAGTACGATTTCACAGTCGAATATTTAAAGGGAAAAGACAATCATGTAGCTGATGCGTTATCAAGAATAACCATTAAAGATCTACAAAATATTACAGGAAATATAATGAAAGTCACTACTAGATATCAAAATAGACAGAAAATCCGCGCGGATAAGAAAGAAATAGAATTGCCTAGGCAATCTATAGAGAAAGCTTCAAAGCCCAACGTATATGAAGTCATAAACAATGACGAAGTACGTAAAGTAGTGACCTTGCATGTAAAGAATACGCTATGTTTATTTAAACATGGTAGGAAGATTACTGCAAGATATGATGTTAGCGATTTATATACCAATGGAATCCTAGACCTAGGTCAACTTTTCCAAAGGCTTGAAATGCAAGCCGGTATAAACAAAATCAGCCAACTCAAAATGGCACCGTGGGAAAATATCTTTGAACATGTTTCACTAGATAATTTTAAACAAATGGGCAATAAAATATTGAATACATTAAGAGTAGCGCTACTCAACCCGGTGACCCTTATAGAAAAACAAAAAGAGAAAGAAGCTATACTGTCTAAATTCCATGACGATCCAATACAAGGAGGTCATATCGGCATTGCAAAAACCTTGGCCAAGGTCAAAAGACATTATTTTTGGAAAGGTATGACTCGAGATATTACTGAGTACATACGAAAATGTCAAAAATGCCAATTAGCTAAAATAACAAAGCACAATAAAACTCAATTGATAATAACTGATACGCCAATAAATGCTTTCGACAGGGTGATAGTAGACACTATTGGTCCACTACCAAAATCAGAAAATGGCAACGAATATGCAATCACTCTAATATGTGACCTAACTAAATATTTAGTTGCCATACCAGTTCCAAATAAGAACGCGAACACTGTCGCTAAAGCAATTTTTGAATCATTTATTCTAAAGTACGGTCCAATGAAGACGTTCATTACGGATATGGGAACAGAATATAAGAATTCAATTATAAATGATCTATGCAAATATTTAGAAATAGAAAATATAACATCTACCGCACACCACCACCAGACAGTTGGAACAATAGAACGCAGTCATAGAACTTTCAATGAATACATACGCTCTTATATATCGGTTGATAAAACTGATTGGGACGTATGGCTTCAATATTTCGTTTTCTGTTTCAACACGACACCCTCAATGGCACATAATTACTGTCCATATGAGTTAATATTTGGTAAAACAAATAATTTACCAAAACAATTTAATAGTATAGATAATATAGAAACCATATACAATATGGATGACTATGCTAAAGAAAGTAAATATAGATTAGAAGTAGCATATAAAAGAGCTAGAATAATGTTAGAAAAAAATAAGAAAAATAATAAGATACTATATGATCAGAAAGTAAACAACATAGATATATCAGTAGGAGATAAAGTCTTATTAAGAAATGAAACAGGTCATAAGTTAGATTATAAATATACTGGTCCGTATAAAGTATCGGAAATAGGAGATAGAAATAACATTATAATAACAAATAATAAAAACAAAAAACAAACAGTACATAAGGATAGGTTAAAAATGTTTATTTCATAATTGTATTTAGTATGGCCTTGCTAAGACAAAAACACTTCTTTAAATTTGAATATTATTTGTAATTTCATATATACACAAAAACAAAATAACAAAAAAAAAAAAAAAAATATATATTGAATAAACTATTCATTTGTTAGTTAAAAACTAATCTCTTAAGTAAAATCTTATAAAATAACTCCATAATATTACGTCATTTTTCAAAAGGAGGGAGATGTAGTATGCATACATATTGAATATCCACTGTACCAAGAGTACTTAAAGAATACACACTGTAACACTTTGTTGCAGTGTTTATGTAAACAGAGTCCCGGTCTTTAACCCGTGGCCGAAATATGAGTCGATCGTCGCTCTCCCAGAATATGCAAGTGTCAGCATTCTGCTTACACGCGCCGACCACTTGACTGTATGCATATGCACTATCTCTCCAGTTTAAGAGAGCATAAATATACATATAATATACACATGTATTATATATAAGGAATATACATAACCGTCTCTCTCTGCTGCCCAAACCTTATGTATCGCAGCAACGAGACTTAGGTTTATTTAGAACTAAGTAGAGTGTTTAAGGTCAGATTCAACTGAGCGTTGGAAGCGGCACCACTGCTGCCTCCACTATTTAATAAAATTAAATAAAATCAAAACCAAAAGACTGCAAGTCTTTACAATGGAAAGTAAGACCTCTAAAGTGGGATGGTGTATATCCTCTGGTATACATAAAGGGGATGATCTGGAGACATTAATGATAGAATCATCATTAATAAAAACAAGATCTAGTGAACGATTCAGATGATTTGAATAGAGGTCAAACAACTCGTCAAAGAAATCCGTTGTTGGAATACGGTAATTTGAGGTGGGAGTTGAGGACCAAGAAGTGTTAGGTATATTAAGGTCACCCAGCATAAGAAATAGGTCCTTATCCTTTGCATGTTCAAAAACTTCTTTAATACAATAGAGAACACGATGGTAGAGTTATTTTAACACCAATAATCTTGGCATCGTGAAGTAACGTGAAACTAAATGATTTGGAGAGGATATCGGCCTTAACAGCAATCAAGACATCAATCGATCATCTCTATAAATATTGGAATTATTTGAGAGAATCTCACTATTATAAACGTTGGGATTTAACCATGTTTCTGTGAAAGCAATAACATGATATTGAACACTAAAACTACTCAAAAACAGTCTTCTGAGTTTAGAATTTAGGCCTCGAACGTTTTGATATGCCAGAGACAGCTGAGGTGAGGAATGTGTAAAATATAGTTTTTTGATACAATATTAGATGAAAATTAAGTAGGATTTAAAGTAATAGGAGTCAATCTATTACGGTTCTCAGGTTTGAATTCGTGTACAACTATATGTGGCGGCCAAAATTTAGGCTCACATATAGCTGTGAAATATTCGACAGGCACATTGATTTTAAATGAAGCAATTTCACGAGGAGTCGCAAAATAAAACTTTGAAATAAAAACTTTGGCTGGAGATTTACTAGCAATAAAAGCCGTTATTGCATCGTATGTCGTGTTAGATGAAAACTTGATAAGCAAACTTGCTTTCGACGATGTACGACAGATAAAGTGGGTATAGTTAGGGAGGGAGAAGTGGTCAGAATGTTGGTCATTGTTTCAGCAACAATCGGGGAAGCTTTTAATTTTTTATTAGGAACCTGTATAGAATCTCGAGAGTCTATAACAGACCAGCGTAAACCACCACAACCAATTTGATTTTATCATACTCACGCCCGGTGATACCTGCACATTTTGTGTGCATAAAATTCTCACACAACCAGCAACTAACAAATTGCACTTGTGTAGAATCAACAACTTGCCGAATAGTACATGATTTTTTGCAGCAAATCATATTGGCAATTGGGGTTAATCAAACCAAAATGGAAGAAGTGATCAAAAACAAAATAATAGAAAAACAGAGAGGAATTTATGTGTTGAGAGAGCTAAGTCCAACAACAAACAACAAACAAAAGAGCCGAGAGACAAAACGTAGCTAGAGATATTCTTGCACAAAACTGAATTAGTTTCATGAGAGAATAGAAATATTGAAGCAGAATTCAATAATAGTTATAATTACCGACGCTGCACAAACTTTCAAACTTTAAGGCACTTTATAAAACACCACAAAGCAGCACCACGGATTATTCTTTTCACGGTAATAAAAGACTGATGGCTTAATTAACCAACACACGACTGTTTGCTAATTTAACAAAATATTAAATAAGCAAAAATCAAAAAAGATAGAACATAAACACGGCATGCCTTACTCTCTCACTCAAAACTCTCTTATGTTAGTCTTCTGCCTGAGTGCCAAAATCCTGGCTAAAAATGTCCTCTGAGGATGTGCCTACTTGGTGTTGGTTGACACATCCCTCTTTCGGTTTTCCGCATTGTTACATTTTGGACACATAGGCTTAAATATTTCTTTAGCTCCACAGCCAAAATAAAATATTTTACGTGGACCTACGCAATTGTCAAATCGGTGACTAGGCTGGTCACAATTCCAACAAACTTGAACAGTTTTTGCGGTTCGTCTTTGTATTTCCGATATATTTTCTGTAACGCTAGTATCGTCAGATAACTGTTCAGAATCATCGGGTACAGACAATTCCGTGACATGAGCGTATAGCTCGAGCCTTGAAGGCTTTTATGTCATTATAAAATTGCTCATGCTTCCTAATTTCTCTTCGAAGCTGCGATCTATTCGAAATATTTAAATGAAATAATTCGTGATGCACCATGGGCTTAGCATTTCGAATTAACAAATCAACTAATTCATTTTCAGGTACTCCATTTTTTAGTCTATCAACAAGATCTTCTATGGCATATTGGAAATCGTCAAAGGGCTCATTCTCGCCTTGGCGACGTTTTATAATCTTTTCCCATATATTATAGTCGGTTTCTATTTCGTCAAATCTATTCTTAAACTCTAAACAAAAGATTTTCCAGGTAAAATTAGAGTTAGTACGGTGAAAATTCCAGTACCAATCGTTGGCTTTACCAGTAAACAACAGGTATAAATGATCACATAGAAGTTGGTAATCATTATTGAGATTCTGTTTGGTGAGAGAACGGACTCGGTAAATGAATTCGTCCATTCGCATGCCGTTCTTGGACCCATCAAACTTGATATGCCAGCTTTGCATAATATGGGGTACTTTGCCAAGTAAGTTTTGTGAATTAGAACTACTTTATTTCGCACTAGTTCTTGAAATGTTCATCGGAAATTCAGGGTTATTGCCTTGAGGTTGTTGAACATCTCTATTAATTATTCTAGAGTTACTATCGTTAACTGAGGCTGTTCGGGTGGAACAAGTTTTAGGGCTGCTAATTGATTCTGTAGAGATGTTTCAATAGCTTTGCTTAAGTAAGAGGTAAGTTGTTCGGTGAATTTTGCCTGCTAAATATTGATTGAGGCTTGTATGTAGTTAGCTACCTCTGTGTGGATCGTGTCTGTATGCCACGTTTTGTGGTCGTCACTCGACTTCTAGCAGATCTTTTGTTTCTCCTAGGATAATTTAACCTATTGTCGTTTGTACTCAGAGATTCGTTTGCACTGTGTTGTATGCCGACTTCTGAGTGAAGTTCTGCAAATCTCAATGACATTACAGTACAATCAATGCTACATATTGGACACTTTGGAGTTACTGTAAGATGGTCTATAATAAAGAGTTTATGAAAGGTATGTTTACCTATGGTATTTACAATAAGATCGTTTCTATTTAAGACTTTGTTGCATATATTGCAGAAGGGGTCTTCCGTTTGCATCGCGGATGCTATATTTTCTGTACTATGTATTACCGACATTTTGCTTCTTATTTAAGCGATATAAAGAAAATATTATTTAAAAATTTTAGTTTGCTTGGGGTAATAATGTGTCTGTCTTTCCTATGCCAGAAACTTACCAGCTAATCTCAGTCTAGATCTCAGAGGCTTACTACTATTGTCGTTAGTTAAAGAATTGTTCATTTAACAAAAGCATTCAATTAATGGACAGTACTCACACTTAACTAAGTCTACTGTAGTTCCAAAAAAAATCGAATAGCATTCTACAAATTGAGTATTATGAATTAAGTATTTGAGGTTCGTCGTTATACGAAACTGTAGGTCTATTCAGGTCAACCAATTAAAGTTTATCTTAATTTGTTAAAGTCGTCGTTCGCATTAGCTTCTGATTCAAAATAAATATATAGTAATATATAGAGTAAAATTTTTATAAATTATGGCTCGCTTCAATCGTTCGTATGAATATGATGGTTTTATGAGCTAGACAAAAAAATATAACGGTGACATGCCTACACTTAATTTTTATGCAAAGCAGTCTGTTAACAGAAAAGTTGTCTGTTAATTTGCAAGTATGACGTCACATTTTCTTTGCATAACAGTGCCACTTGGGAATTTTCTGAAGCATTGCCAACATACGAAAAACACGAAATAACTATATATATTAGGTGGTCATATTTTTCAAGCATTTAAACATTAAATTGAAATATATATATTTATTGATCTCTTACAACTTTTTCTGACGACTTAGCAAAGAATTAAGCTTTTTTATATAGGCGGTACACGCTTATGATTAATTCCGATACGTAAGAATATTGCAGTTTAGCGCCACCTAATTATTAATTATTATTCTTGTGATGGTTTTTTAACTCTCTAGCACTTCAACTAACAGGGTTTCTGACATACCGGAAAAATGCATTTTCCGATTTGCCACGCCCCTAGTGGGCGTATCGAGAAAATCTTAACACTTTATAATTCGAGGGTATACACGAGTATATGTTCTAAATTTAAAGTCTCTAGCTTCAATAGCGTTGAAATGGTTTGCGTTCATACGGACAGACGGACGGACAGCAAGACGGACATTGCACAAAACCAATATACTCTTTTTCCCTTTGGGAACAGAGTATAATAACCTAACTGTAAGACAAACGACAGTTTCAACAAATATCTAAATGATATTTAGCTTGCAATAATATGTATGATTTGAATGGATTAACGGAAAAGTTTAAGGTGTATTGATTAAGTATTATACTCTTTGATACTGTATTGATTAAGTATGATAACCATTCGAATTGGCTGTTCGATGGAGAATGTCTCCTTGGTTTTATACATTCAATTTCTTAGCCTAAATACATGGGGTGTATATAAAGAGCTCTGCCGATGAAAACGTCGGCAGAGCGAGAGTATGTAGCATGAAGTATATATGTGTATATATTGTAACGAACCTTCGGCTTATCGCGAGTTCAAGCCGGGCCAGTTTCAGCCGACTGTGTGTTCGTGCCAACAAATTTATTTGTTGAAGCCCCTGCGATAATAAGTAGTCGATAATGTGTTTGGTTTGAGTTGATATATATATTCTGAACGTTTTTCGTATAATTTACACTTCACGAAATACAATATTTTATGCCTGCCTGAGGTACTCCTGCTATATGCAAGGACTCGCCTCCCATCATGCACACCTGTACAAAGGATTGGAGGATATGCGTTCAGCGTACTCCGGCTGTACGAGCGGTTGTGCCTTGGTTAGCTTTTGGGTGGTTTACGCACTCTAGGATGCGCCAGGATTTGCGCTGTATTCTCCGGCAGTTCGCTCGGATCACTTACGGCCCACTCCTACGGCTGGATTCGCTTACAACACACCACAGCTTCCCCTCAGACACAAGACGCACTCTTTCGCACGGCTACGTGAACACTAATCACTCCTGTCACAGGTTTCGACAACTTCTAGCTCTAGGTTCAGCTGCGCCGCACCAATGTCCTTGTTGGTGGCAGCTGATGATCCTCTGTCCTCGCTGGGTTCCCCATGGTCCTTAATATCCTCCTTGGATATCCTTGGATTTTTCCCACGATTTCCTTAATTGGTTGAAGTCCTTGATATCGATGTCCTTTCGATATCGGTGTCCTTCGATGTCCCTCGATGTCCTTTTGGCTGATCACTACCTTCGCGTTGACTTTCGGCACTATCGCGGTCACTTTCACATTTTGGTATTTTTTACTGTCCCTCTACTGAGCCACGGGCGCCTTTTTATAGCACAGACGCAGGCCCTGCTTCGTGCTGTAACGGGTCCTCACTCGGCTCTGGAGCGGGGCCCGTCTGTCGCTCGTGCCCCATTTAACAGCAACATCACGCGATATTTTGCGACGCCAAATGTCGTCTGATCGCGTGGCAGCCGCTCATTGGCCGAAATACCGTTATGGCTGTGGGAGTAAAAGCATGCACTACTTTCACTCGGCCACGAACGGTACCTCGGCCAACGGTCGCCGATGATCGTCGTGGGGGCGACGCGAGCCAATTGCTGAATCTGTAGGAGCGAAAGAGCCGAACCATCTTTCGGACTCTGAACCTTTCCCGTCGCAAGGGCTCCTACAGTACTCGCGTCGCTGTGTGGAGCAACATACATACATATGCACGTATATGCATATAAACACATAGCAACTACATGTGTTTATACACACTACTACGTGCATACATATATTGCTTCTCACACTCCCCTCTTCCTTCGGGAAAAACACGAAAACGTCGTGTTTTGAAATTTGGCGCTCCACTCCGCGCCCCTCCGTTCTGCGTCACTCCGTTCTGCGTCGCTCCGATCTGCGTCGCTCCGTTCTGCCACTAACCATACAACACATAGATGGGACAACTAGTACAACGAAATTCACCCTATAAAAATGTGTGGTTTGAGACCCTTTCAACTTCGTATTTGCTCGGGTCACTTACTTTTGGGTTCGAGCAGTGAAAAAATGGGGAGCAAAATCAGTACGCTGCGAGCGCTCAATCGAGAAGGTTGAATTCTAATATGAAGCACTACTATATGCCATTTTTTCCTTACTCTCTCTCTCTCTCTCTCTCTGCTCTCTCAAATATATATGTATATACATATATATATATATATATATATGTACGCACAAGCAGCAGATCACAAAAATTTAAATTTGTTCGCCGAGAGGTTTCATTCCTTCCCTTCCGAGCAAAGGGTATACCAAATTGCTGAAAACGGTTTGCCGTGCTCATGCAAAATGTTAAGATTTTCGTTATTATTTGTGTAAAGAGTATGAAAGCGTTGGTGCGCTTAGCGAATATGTTTGCGCGACAAGCATGCACACATATGTACTTACAGTCCCTTGCTCACATGTACGAGCATTTGTGTGTGCTTGTGTACGAAACTCTACTCTTGCTGCCTGTGGAAATTGTAAGAACCCAACATTTCGATCATTTGGATAGCTCACACACATTTGCATACATGTACATATGTGTGCATGGGTCGTGAATATTGGCGTGTGCCTACCTCGACTTAAAATTGTGTGAACGATTTTGGGTTTTGTTCGGTCTTGTGGACTGCACACATACATTTGTATATGTGTGTGTAAGAACTGCGTTGATTGAATTTGTCGAGTGTGTTGCGGATTCAGTAGTTAGTAGATTTTTTGTATTGTAGAGTGACTGTCAAATGAGCATTTATGATTTGCAAGTCATTTTGGCAATATGAAGTATAGCTTGATGCATTCTGGCACCTGTGAGGACATATGAATTTCCTGACCTAATTAAATCTTGTATAACGAAATATTCAATAGAATTAAATGAACTTATTAGTTAGTGCATTACTATGACTTTTTCTATGTAAAAATGTTGATGTACCTATTTTATTAAAGTATCTATAGTCTTATATCGATATCTGTAAACACATTTATATACATGTGCAGGTGTAACTCTATAAGAATGAATGTACATACATATGTATGTGTGCAGCTCATTTCGAAGTCCACAAGATCGAACAAATCCCAAAATTCTCAGTCGAGGTAGGCACACGCCAATACACGCACCAACGCTTTCATACTCTTTACACAAATAATAACGAAAATCTTAACATTTTGCATGAGCACGGCAAACCGTTTTCAGCAATTTGGTATACCCTTTGTTAGGAAGAGAAGGAATGAAACCTCTCGGCGAACAAATTTCAATTTTTGTGATCTGCTGCTTGAGCGTACATATATATATGTATATATATGTATATACATATATATTTGAGAGAGCAGAGAGAGAGAGAGAGTAAGTTGTACTAGTTGTCCCATCTATGTGTTGTATGGTTCGTGGTTCTGCGTCGATCGCTGTTGTTAACGCTCTGTTAACACTCGCCTGCAGCTGTTCTTCTCGCTGCTGGCAACTCCGTGCGCTGCAGGTGAGTGTTTTGGTGCAAAAATTATAAAATATTTCCAATTTTACAATTTTGTTCATTTTTCCAGCCCGGAATATTTCCTTTCCGATGCCCCTGCTTATGATCGGCCACCGCGGCCTCTGCCCACGCCGGGTGCTGCTTCAAAACATACCTCTTGTGTGTTATTTTCCTGTTGGCCCCGGTGGCAGTGCGGCTGTGTGTGTGTGTGGCGGCCGATGATTTTGCCAATTGGCACACCATGTTCCTTGCCGCTGGTTCTCCCTCAGCAATGGCTGCGACTGCTCTTCGGATGGCCGCTGGTGTTCCGAAGGGGTGTCTGCGGTCGATCCGCGAGTTGCCCTCGGAATTTCGCAAAACAGACGTCGTTCGCAACTGCCTCCGGCGCGCCGTATCTCGACGACGGTTGGGCTTCCCGGCTCACTCCTCGTTCGCGCACAGCTTCCTCGAAATCGCTGACCAGTGTGCGAGGATCGGCCGGTAAGTTCTTCCGTCGTCGGACGGCCGGTGCATCCAGTTGCGTGGTACACGTCTGAAATTGCTGAAATTCAGGAAAAGAGCCCGCATCCCCTTGCCGCAGTAAGTACCATGTTGTTGACAAATCTTCTTCTTCTCTTTATTCAACTTTTTTTTTTCCTGTTTCTTACTTCCTAGGTTACTAGGTCTGCAGAGTCCCTGCACCCCGTGCGGCCACGCCGCACCCGATATCGAACGCCATCTACATATACTATTCGGGCTGTGCGGCTGGTCCCTTTGTCTTCCATTTTAGCCATTCCCCGCGACTCACTTCCATCCACAGTCTCGTGGTGTCGAGCTCTGGCAGCGACGTCTGACATTGCAGGACTGGTCGCGTCGGTGGAGGCGGCGCAGGCTCGGACTGCTGCCGTTGCAGCGTTGGCCTAGGAGGCAGCCTGATGGGCCTCCACTCCTTTTGTTCGTCCAACGGTGACTGCGGTGGAGTATCAGACGGCGAGGCCACCCGTGACGGCGGCTGCGGCGGCGCACCAGGCTGCACCTGCTCTTCCAGGAAGAATCCCTGGGGCCACGGCGCAAGTGGCTCCCTCCACCGAATGGTGATGTGAGCCTCGTGCTCCATCATCCTTCCCTTCACCTGATCCTCGTACCTGACCGTGATCTGTGGCGATTCAGGCACCTCCTGCTCCTCCTCCTCTGAGTCCGAGATCACGATGATCTCGTCCTCGGCGCCTGGATCCTCCTCTCCTCCATCGTCTTCCGGCTCCGACTCCGAGACGACGATGATCTCGTCCTCGCTGCTGTCGATTGCCATCCGATGCGGCGACGGATGCCGCCACGGCGAACGCGTCGGCGAATATCTCCCATTGCGGACGTAGTCTGAGTACAGCGTCTCGTCCCATATGTCGGGGCCCGCTGCTGTTTCTTTTGAGCTGCTCCAGGTCGGGGGCGACCATGGCCGTTCCTCACTCGACGAACTCGCCGGCGACCATGAGTCCGCGCCCGACACCGCTGTCTCCTCGCTGGAAGATGGCTCCAGCTCCAAATACGGCTAATGCTGCCGAAGGCACCTTGCCGTGTACCGCCTTGGGTGAAAAGGCAGTCGCACC
Organism: Drosophila leonis; assembly: GCA_035045365.1. Lineage (NCBI taxonomy): Eukaryota > Metazoa > Arthropoda > Insecta > Diptera > Drosophilidae > Drosophila > Drosophila leonis. The sequence goes on along the minus strand of JAWNPC010000346.1, from coordinate 574,573 downwards.
GGGGGCAGGCGCACTCGGTTTCGGCGTGCTCGAACCCTGGACACCGGTGTGCTCACCCGGCCTGCTCCTCGTGCCGCTCCAGCGGAATCGCTAGCCAGCAGACGAGGATCAGCCGGGTGCACCCTCCCGATGCCCAGTCCCGAGCTGACGTCGATGGTGTCTGTTCGTGCGTTGAGCATGGTGTTGAAGATGAAATAGGCCGCTCCTATGTCCACATGCCCTTTTTATACTCCGTGCTGCCGAGTCGCTGTATGCGTAGGCGGCAGCATCTAACGGGTCCTCAAATCTATGTTTCTCGCTCTGGCATCCTCTATCCTATTGCTGAATTCCAGGCCGCCATTATGATCGCAGGCTACGGTAATAATCCCCCCGTTCCCTTTTCGCATGCGCATGCCCTATATATCGCATGGCGCTCTATGTGATGTTGTTTTTGCCCGTTTTGTGTGTCGCCCTATGCGACGTTGTTGCCCATTTTGCATATCGCCCCATGCGATGTTGTTATTGCCCGTTTTGCATGTCAGGCTTGACAACTTCGTGTCGCCTCGTCCGCGAGCGATCGCTGCGCAGCTGATAAGGTTCACTCGCCTCCCACCGAGTGCCTTGACCTCTTGCGGTTTGCTTTGTCTTTTCGCCATGAGCGCGCTCTCTCAGCTCGCACTGTTACAGCTGTGGGTGTTGTTGTGTGCGCTTTCGGCTTGCGCCGTTACAGCTGTTGGTGCGCGCTCACTCAGCTCGCACTGTTACAGCTGTTGGTGTTGTTGTTTGCTGTGCTTCCCCCGATGCGCGCGCAACTTGCTCGATTTTGATTTTGTGAGCGCTGATAACTGCTAGTTTAAGCAAATTTTACGCCTGTATATATTTTGAACAAATTTTCAGGCATAAAATTTGTTTTTGGTAGCAATAAACATAGCTACAGTTTGTCAAGAAACTCTTTACACACTGCAAATATCATGCCCATTTTTTTCATTTTAACGAAAATTGTATGTGTATTCACTCCCTTTTTTTTTTTTTTTTTTTTTTTTTTTATATACTAGCTGCTTACTCACCCGCCACTGCTCTATATGGCTTCAGATCCGCCACATGAGCTGTCCTGCTCTGTTTATCTGCCTCCGAGCTGATCCGGCAGATAACACCTTGTCCCCTATGGCCGGCTTCCACTGCCGCCGCCTTAGGTTGTAATGTCTCGCCTGATCCTGAGCAGCTTGCTCCAAACTTCGACGCACTATCTCAAACACTTCGACCATTTTTGTGGCTCTCTCCACAGGGCTCTGCGCATCCTGGCCTGTCCCAAGTGTCTGTGCGTCGAAGAGAGATTTGGGCAACCTTGGCTCTCGCCCTTGCGTGAGGAAAGCTGCCGTATACCCTGTAGAGGCTGAGACGCTGCTATTGACTGCTACTGTCAACTCCGGCATCGCCTCATCCCAGCATCTTTGATCGTCGCCAGGAAATTGCGCGATCATCGTCTTCACCGTCCTGTTGGCCCGCTCTGTGGGATTTTCGTGTGGCGTGTATGGCGCTGTTAGCTGGTGGCGTACACCCAGCTCTTCTAAGAAAACTTTGAAGGCCCGGCTCGTGAACTGAATCTCCGTCCATTTGGAGAACCGGTCTATGAAGACCAATAGCATGGTGTTCCCATGCTTTGATCTTGGCAGCGGTCCAACAAAATCGGCGCATACAGTGGCCCACGGCTCTTCTGGGATTTGGTCGAGCATTTGTCCAGCTGCTTGCAGTTGGGCTTGTAGCGCTGGCATAGCTCACAACGCTGCACGAATGCCCGCAAATCCCGATACATACCTGGCCAGTAGTATCTCGCTGCCACCCGAGCAATTTTTCGGCTCCCAAGGTGTCCAGCGGTGGCTGCGTCGTGGTTCTCCTCGAGAACTTGTTTGCGCCGTTCCGTTGGCACACATTCACAATTCACATTCACACAATTTCCACGCAGCCACATCCTCGTGGCCAGCTTGATGCGGGATGTGCCTGTAAAGATTTCCAGACTCTTCTCTATAGTCCGGAAACTTCTGTGGGCTTTTGTGCACGTCTTGGCGCAGCGTGGATATCCAGCGACATCCTGTCCCAGCTGGCATCTCTTTGCTCGTGACCAAGCGGCATGAATCTTTGCTCAAAGGCTGCCAAGAAAGCGCATCCGCCACTACATTTTGTTTACCCTTTCTGTAGCGAATCTCAAAATCAAATTTCTGCAGCTTCAGTGCCCATCTGGCAATCTTTCCTCAAGGGCTCTCGATGGATTTGAGCCACTTCAGAGCCATGTGGTCCGTGATCGCCACAAAATGGTAGCCTTCCAGGTATGGCCTGAGTTTCCGGATGCCCCAAATGATGGCCAGACACTCCTGCTCAATGGCCGAGTAATTTTGCTCAGCACTGTTTAGTGTCCCGCTGGCATACGGGATGACGCGTTCGCCACCCTCAGAGGTCTGCGTCAAGATGGCCCCAAACCCGTAGTTGTGCATCTGTCTGCAAACAAAACGGCTTCGAAAAGTCGGGGCATGCCAAGACTGGCGACTCCGTCAGTTTGGCTTTCACCATCTCAAATGCCTTTTGCTGCTCTTCCGTCCACTCCCAGTTTGTGCCCTTTTTGAGCAGTGCGTTGAGTGGATGCACTGTCGTGGCAAAGCCCGACACAAAACGACGATACCATGAAGCCACTCCCACATATTAATTCAGCTTCTTGATATTTGAGGGTGGCTTCAGCTCGGCAATCGCGGCTACCTTTTCCGGGTCCGTACGAATGCCATGCTCCGTCACCCAAGTACTTCAGCTGCTTCTTGAAGAAATCGCACTTGTCGATGTTGATCCTCAAGTTGGCTGCTCGAAGTCGCCGGAACACTTCTCGCAAGTTATCCATGTGTTCCTGGCGCGTCTTCCCGATGACGATGATGTCACCGAGGTAGGCAAATGCGTGAGGCATCATCTCTGGACCGAGGACCTGATCCAGCGCTCGCTGAAACGTTGCGGGCACAGAATGAAGCCCGAACGGCATCACCTTCCACATTCCCTGGAACTGTGAATACAGTCAGTGGCCGGCTGGATTTCTCCATGGGTATCTGCCAATATCCATCCTTGAGATCCATTATGATTCATTATATGATGCTCCCGAGGTAAAGGATACGCATCTTTAATGGATCAGCTGTTCAGCTGCCGAAAATCTACACACAGCCGCCATTTCCCGGTTTTCTTCCTGACCATTACAATCGGCGCGCTGTGTGGGCTTTTCGAGGGTTCAATGCAACAGCTCATCTACTTGTTGATTTGTTTTCGCCTGCATCTTTGGATTTTTGGGGAAATAACGCTGCTTTATGGGCCTCTTATCCTGTATTGTGATCCTGTGCTCGGTGATCCTGGTGGTGCCTTTCACATGCCGGACCTTCTCCAGCTCTTGTCTCAGGAGCGCATCCACCTCCATATCCTCATGGAGTGGTTGTTGGCTCTCCTCAGGTGCCTCCTTTGGCGCCTCGGGGCCTAATTCCAAGCTGGCGGCAGCCACAGACAGCCTCTCCTCCAATGGTGTGACTGGCTGTGGATTTCTGGGCTTGATTTCCAATTTCAAGCCACCGCACTCCAGTGTGGTGTCAATGCCGGCCAAGAAATCCAAACCCAGCACCAGATCGTCGATCACTCCTGGCAGAATCAGCAATGGGATAAAGATTTGCTGACTCCCGAGTCTGATTTCTGCTTCCAGCTGCGAGTCCACCAGACTGCAGCTGGCGTCCGCCAGTCGTATGCGCCGCCGTGTGGCACGCAACACGCCTGCTCCTCGGAGCTTATTAGCGAGCCTTTCGCTAATAAAGCTACTCGTGGCTCCTGTGTCGATCGTGGCCTTCAGCTGTGCGTCTCCAATGGCCACGATCGCCGTCAGCTGGCTGCCTTCGTCCTGAAGACTGCCCACTAACGCCTGGGGGCTCCTAGACGCTGCTCCCGCTCTCCCCTGGATGGCGGGTCTCGCTGGTCGTTTCCCGACTGGCAGCAGGCAGACCTCGTTGCGGCAGTCTCTAGCCCAGTGCCCTTCCTGGCCACACATCCGACAAGCCCTGGCCAGATTCGGGATGTATATCCTGCTCACCGCGCCTGTCCTTGGCGCAGGACGATGTCTCACATCATCCGTCATCCTCCGTGGGCTCTCGGCGTCGTCCATGACCATCAACCGCGTACGATTTGGCCGTTACTGTTGCCGCAATCTCTCCCGATCCTTCTCCAGATCCTTGAACTCGTCGGCCAGCAACATCAGATCCGTCAAACTCCAGAACTGATAGGGGAGGGCATATGCACGCAGATCGGGGAGGCTGTTGTTGTAAATTAATTCAACTCGCGCTCCGCCTCATAGAGCAATGGGCGCATCTCCACCATGTACACTTTAAATGCCTCACCCACCATCTGTCTCCGATGTTTGACTTCGTCCTTCAGCTCCTCCAAGTAGTCTCTGGGCAGAAAAAACTCCTGGAAGCTACGGACAAATGTTGCCCAAGCCATCCACTTTGTGATAATCTGGGGCTGTGCCGCATGGCCCAAGCGGCCTGATCTCGGGTTGCGGTGTAGATGTGGCCCTCCACTTTCTTAGCTGTGTGTCCTGCAGACGCGCGGCAGCGCTAGTGGATGGCAGACACAGCCGCGCCACATTTGCGGTCTCCTCATCCACGTCGTCCTCCACGACGGCGGTTGGGGCGTCATCTCTCAATGCAGGTTGGCCAGTTCATCGATCCTGAGGGAATAAAGAATCTTTCCCTCATTCAACTCGACCCACTCGCCGAACTGTCTCCGCATCACATCCAATGTGCCGTATAAGCTCACCCCGAACTCATCCCCGTAACGCAGCACATCCTCTTTCTTCAAATTATATATCTCACCATTCTCACGCTTATCCTTAAACTTCTTTCTTATCGCAGGGCCCCACGTTGGGCGCCAGTTGTAACGAACCTTTACGAAATACAATATTTTATGCCTGCCTGAGGTACTCCTGCTATATGCAAGGACTCGCCTCCTATCATGCACACCTGTACACAGGATTGGAGGATATGCGTTCAGCGTACTCCGGCTGTACGAGCGGTTGGCCCTGGTTAGTTTTTGGGTGGTTTACGCACTCCAGGATGCGCCAGGATTTTCGCTGTATTCTCCGGCAGTTCGCTCGGATCACCTCAGACACAAGACGCACTCTAATCACTCCTGTCCCAGGTTTCGACAACTTCTAGCTCTAGGTTCAGCTGCGCCGCACCAATGTCCTTGTTGGTGGCAGCTGATGATCCTCTGTCCTCGCTGGGTTCCCTATGGTCCTTAATATCCTCCTTGGATATCCTTGGATTTTTCCTATGATTTCCTTAATTGGTTGAAGTCCTTGATATCGATGTCCTTTCGATATCGGTGTCCTTCGATGTCCCTCGATGTCCTTTTGGCTGATCACTACCTTCGCGTTGACTTTCGGCACTATCGCGGTCACTTTCACATTTTGATATTTTTTACTGTCCCTCTACTGAGCCACGGGCGCCTTTTTATAGCACAGACGCAGGCCCTGCTTCGTGCTGTAACGGGTCCTCACTCGGCTCTGGAGCGGGGCCCGTCTGTCGCTCGTGCCCCATTTAACGGCAACATCACGCGATATTTTGCGACGCCAAATGTCGTCTGATCGCGTGGCAGCCGCTTATTGGCCGAAATACCGTTATGGCTGTGGGAGTGAAAGCATGCACTACTTTCACTCGGCCACGAACGGTACCTCGGCCAACGGTCGCCGATGATCGTCGTGGGGGCGACGCGAGCCAATTGCTGAATCTGTAGGAGCGAAAGAGCCGACCATCTTTCGGACTCTGAACCTTTCCCGTCGCAAGGGCCGCTCCAACAGTACTCGCGTCGCTGTGTGGAGCAACATACATACATATGCACGTATATGCATATAAACACATAGCAACTACATGTGTTTATACACACTACTACGTGCATACATATATTGCTCCTCACACTCCCCTCTTCCTTCGGGAAAAACACGAAAACGTCGTGTTTTGAAATTTGGCGCTCCACTCCGCGCCCCTCCGTTCTGCGTCACTCCGTTCTGCGTCGCTCCGATCTGCGTCGCTCCGTTCTGCCACTAACCATACAACACATAGATGGGACAACTAGTACAACGAAATTCACCCTATAAAAATGTGTGGTTTGAGACCCTTTCAACTTCGTATTTGCTCGGGTCACTTACTTTTGGGTTCGAGCAGTGAAAAAATGGGGAGCGAAATCAGTACGCTGCGCGCGCTCAATCGAGAAGGTTGAATTCTAATATGAAGCACTACTATATGCCATTTTTTCCTTACTCTCTCTCTCTCTCTGCTCTCTCAAATATATATGTATATACATATATATATATATGTAAGTTAACGAGTGCCCCTCGCACCAGCGTCAACCAGCGGTAATCTGATATCTTGCACATGCCGCAAGATCAGCATTATCGCTTATGCCAAGTCGGCTTGCCGACTGTAGCTTTGTAGTTCTAAGTACATATATTTTATAGCTTTGCATTCTTGTGCAATTAAATACTTTTGACTTAGCTTATGCCCCAGCTTGTTGGTGGCTCCTAGCTTTAGTTCTGATTTGAATAAAGACAGCACAAGACTGTTCGTCATTACTCCGGCTCGGCCGTCAACTTATTATTTCATATATTATCACTGAGCCACAAGGCCAGCAATTGGAATTATTTTCCCAACATAATCTTCTCTGAAGTCCACCATCCACTGGAGGAAACCCAAGGGACCCAAGACATCAGGAAGAATTACTTAATTGGCGCCCAACGTTTAAGAAATCCACACCCAGGATAGAATTAAGAGTTTCTCTCACCAATTCGAAAATCTTGTAAGTGGAATGTTTGATCAGCATAAGCGAGATACATACAAATATAAAACATAAAGCTGTTGGAAAATAAAAAAATAAATAAATTGCACAAGTGATCGTAAGTTCTTAGACCGAATATAATTTTTGTTGTAATTTTTATACCCTGAACCCATTGAAAATGGGAAATCAGGGTATAATGTTTTTGTGAAAATGTATGTAACAGGCAGAAGGAGACATGGCAGACCCCATAAAGTATATATATTCTTGATCAGCTCGACAAACTGAGTCGATATAGCCATGTCCGTCTGTCCGTCCGTCCGTCCGTGTGAACGCAGTGATCTCGCAAACCACAAAAGCTAGAGATCTGAAATTTGAAATCTATACTCGTGTATATCCTACGCAGTACGAGTTTATCATTTTTTTTCGATAACTCATCCCATTTCCTTATTATCGATAAAAATCGATAACTTTTCTTCGTTTTTGAATACCGTTATAGCTATAGATTTCAGATTTACTGTGTGTATCCGTGTAATGAATACAAACATTTTGCAATTTTTGGATTTTGGATACCACGCCCCCTTCCCCCCAAATTTGAAAAAAACGTATTTCAAATACTAGAGACTTGTGCTTTGGCAAATACATACATATGAATGTTATTATTACGCTGTAAAAGTTTGATTACGAAAGTACATCTAGAAGCAAACCTATTCAACAAATAAATTTCCAAAATGTAGCTCATACTGCAGCCCAAGCGCTGCCCGCGCGCAGTCGCTGCGTAAACTGCGCAGTAGCAGAGAAAGTGCTTGTGCGTGCGTGTGCATGTGTGTGTGTATGTGTTGTTTGTGTATATGTATATATAAAAGAAGCGTAAAATGATTTGAATATCGCATCTTCGCAGGGTTCAGGGTATCTCTTAGTCGAGCAGTCTCGACTAGAGCACTCTTACTTGTTCTATTTGATATCTGCTAAAGGCAGAAATATAATAAATTTCTATTCAAGTAATGCCCATTGCCGAATATATTTTTCTTTTCGGCCATAATTTAATGTGAAGTGTCATTAAAGAGTTCTTTTCTGCAAAGCTAATGACCAATTTTGGCCCATATAGGGTAATCAAGAAAGAAATAGAAAGTGAGAGTGAAAGTGAAAACGAGTGGGAACCCGACCAAATAGGCTTTCAACCGTCAATAAACATGGATATGAACCAAGTGCAGGCGTTAGTAGCGAATGCCGTCAGTCAGGCATTAGCGGCACAAGAAGCCAGAAAATCCAGCCATCCCGTGTGATATAAAGTTAGACATTATAAAATCAGTACCCGAGTTCAATGGAACTCAGGACGATTATGTGGCATGGAGACAGTCCGCCACAAATGCCTATGAACTTTTTCAGCCATATGTGGGTAGCAGCGCGCATTAACAAGCGGTGACTATCATTCGAAACAAAATTAGAGGTACAGCTAGAGCGCTATTAGTGTCACATAACACCGTGCTAAACTTTGATGCCATTATAGCGAGGTTGGACTGCACATACGCAGACAAGACATCACTCAGGCTTTTGCGTCAAAATTTGGAGATGGTTAGGCAGGGTAATTCTAGCCTCATGGAATATTACGATGAGGTTGAACGAAAATTGACACTCGTCGCAAATAAAATCGTAATGACACATCAAGCGGATACAGCAGCAGTGCTCAACGAAGAAGTTAGAGCTGATGCGCTGCATGCGTTCATATCGGGCCTTAAAAAATCGCTAAAAGCAGTTGTATTTCCGGCTCAGCCCAAAGACTTACCGTCTGCACTAGCTTTCGCAAGGGAGGCGGAAGCGAGCATAGAGCGTAGCATCTTTTCGGCTACGTATGCAAAGGCTATGGAGGACAGGGCTCAGGCAGGTGAAAATAACAAGTATCAGGCACGCTCTCATGATAAACAGGGAAAAAACAACGGAGCCGAATATGGCCAAGACAAGAACCCACATTTTTTTAAAAAACAGGGTAAGCAAAACAACAGTAATCACAGTCCCAGAGAGGACAAGGGGTCAGCACCAGAACTACTACTTCTAAGTTTAAGCAGCCTACACTTTTTGGGAAAAATCAAGGTGCTAACACCCAAAACGAATACACGCAGGCTCAAAAGAGACAGGGCTCTGAACGAATGACGGGTCAGAGGCGCCAACGCGTCCAGAACACCATTCAGCAAGCAAATGATGACCAAGATCAGGAATACTATAGGGTAGCTGAAGCCGCGGTCGCGGAAAGTCAGGAGGAAGCCGAGGCGGCAGGTGACAACGACTTGGTACATTTTTTAGAGAGCGCTCCCGGTTGCCGTTCATCGAACGACAGCTGGCTGGGAGAAAATTAAAAATATTGATTGACACAGGAGCGGCCAAGAACTATATCAAGCCCGTAAAGGAGCTAAATAATGTAGTCCCGGTCAGCTCCCCTTTCACTGTTAGTTCCATTAATGGTTCTAACAAAGTAACCCATAAATGTTCAATGAACATTTTTGGGAAATCAGCTTCATTCTTTTTATTAGATTCCTTAACGCCATTTGATGGTATTATAGGTTTCGACTTGCTAACGCAGGTAGGAGCAACCCTAGATACCGAGAATGGTACAATTAACCATGGATCTGCATCTGAAAAGCTGCAGCACCATTATTGTGACAACGTCAATTTCACTAACGTAAATGATATTGTAATACCGGAAATCGTAAAAGCTGAATTTAGGAGTATGATTTTAAACAAGACAAAGGCATTCACGAACTCTAACGAGGCGTTGCCGTTCAATACGTTTGTGGTGGCTACGATCCGTACAGAGGACGATAAGCCAGTTTATTCAAAACTATATCCGCATCCCATGGGGGTCAATAACTTTGTCAAAAAAGTAATTAAAGATTTAATGGACAATGGCATCATTAGGCCTTCAAGATCACCGTATAACAACCCAACATGGGTTGTTGACAAAAAGGGATTTGACGAGAAAGGGAACAGAAACAAGCGAATGGTGATTGACTTTAGGAAGCCAAATGAAAAAACCATCGCTGATAGATACCCAATGCCCAATATCTCAATGATATTGTCAAACTTAGGCAAAGCCAAATACTTTACGACATTAGATCTAAAGTCCGGCTATCACCAAATTTACCTAGCAGAACAGGATCGCGAGAAGACGGCCTTTTCCGTAATCGGCGGAAAGTACGAATTCTGCAGACTACCGTTCGGGTTGAAGAATGCGGGAAGCATCTTCCAAAGAGCGATAGACGACGTACTGCGTGAACAGATTGGCAAAACTTGCTATGTCTACGTAGACGACGTGATAATTTTTTCTGAAAACGAAAAGGATCATGTGAAGTACAAAGATTGGGTTCTAAAGAGCTTATGTGAGGCTAACATGAAGGTTTCAAGAGAAAAAACCCATTTTTTCAAACAAAGCATAGAATATCTAGGGTTCATCGTGACTTTGGGTGGGGCAAAGACAGACCCGGAAAAGGTAAGGGCGATACAAGAATATCCAGAACCAAAATCTCTGTACGAACTTAGGTCATTCTTAGGATTGGCCAGTTATTACAGATGTTTTGTCAAAGACTTTGCAGCAATTGCAAAGTCATTGACGAACCTGTTGAAAAGAGAGAACGGGACCGTCAGCAAACACATGTCAAAAAAAAAAACCATAGATTTTGGTATCCCAGAACGAGATGCGTTCGAAAAATTAAGGAATGTGCTAGCCTCAGAAGACGTCACTCTCAGATACCCAGATTTCAAAAAACCATTTGACCTAACAACAGATGCCTCTGCCTATTGCATTGGTGCAGAACTGTCTCAGGACAACCGACCCATAACAATGATTTCAAGGGCATTAAAAGATAGCGAGACGCATTATGCCACCAACGAAAGAGAACTATTAGCTATAGTTTGGGCCCTGGGGAAACTACAACAGTACCTATACGGTACAAGAGACATTAACATATTCACAGATCACCAGCCATTAACATTTGCGGTGTCTGATAGAAACCCCAATGCAAAGATAAAAAGATGGGAAGCGTATATCGATGAACATAACGCAAAGATCCACTACAAGCCGGGTAAAGAAAACCACGTAGCAGACGCACTCTCGCGACAAAACGTGAATGCTCTGCAAAGTGAAGTAATATCCGACGCTGCGACAATTCATAGCGAGTTATCCGTGACTTATACGATAGAAGCCACGGCCAACTGCAAAGTTTGCACTAGGGCCAAATACGACAGGCATCCGAAGAAACAGGTTCTCGGAGAAACACCAACGCCATCGTTTTCAGGCGAGCGGTTGCACATTGACATTTTCTCGACTGACAAGAAACAATTCTTGACATGCATTGATAAATTCTCAAAATTCGCAGTAGTGCAACCAATACTGTCTCGTACCATAGCGGATATAAAAGGCCCTATCACTCAAATCGTAAACTTATTCCCCAAAACAAAGGTTGTGTATTGTGATAATGAAGCAGCATTTAATTCAGAGACCATTACATCATTATTAAAAAATAATTTTGGGATTGACTTTACAACGTCAAGCAGCTCCATTACATAGTGTTTCTAATGGCCAAGTGGAACGATTCCACAGCACATTGTCGGAAATCGCTAGATGCATTAAGCTGGAAAGAAAGATCGATGATACCGTCGAACTAATCTTACTTGCAACTATAGAGTACAACCGTTCACTGCATTCAGTGACAGGCAAAAAACCGATAGAAGTGATACATTCATCGACTGATGAGTTTAGGGAAGCCATTAGAGCAAAAATTGAGAAAGCTCAACAGATACAACTGGACAGAAATAACACACACAGACAAAATAGGGTGTTTGAGGTAGGAGAAAAAGTCTTCACCAAGTCCAACAAAAGACTTGGAAACAAACTCACCCCCTTATGCTCATAAGTATAAACTCCCTTTTGTATTTCTTGATTTTGTATGTAAATAAAATCTTCTTCTGAATCTGTTTCTATTTTTCTTACTTCTTGAGATCTTGCTGGTAGTAGTAGTGAATTGTTACCAGAAGTGTATGTTATTGGACCATAAATTGGATAATTAAAATTATGAGGTCTAGTTATAAACCAGTCCTCTGTTGGTTTGAAATCTAATTGGCAGTTAAATTTTTTTATGAAATCAATGCCGATAATTCCATCACATAATATTACAAGATCTGAATCTACTATATGGAATTCGTGTGGAATTATATACTGTTTAGTTTGAAGATCTATTAATGTAACACCTAGGGATTTGATTACTCAATGGCCTATGACTTGATTATTGATAGTTTTATCTTTTGAAATGTTTTTATAGCTATTAGAGTTAATTTTAATAAGTGAGACATCTGCACCCGTGTCTATAAGAAATATTAGCTTGGATTTTGTGATATGATTTTCAAATGTTATAAAAATATTGAGATTAAAATTTATTGAGTGGACTTATTTATTTAGAGGGCATTGCCTAAAGGGTTCTGAGAGTTTTCCGACGTATTTTGGGTTACTCTCACATTGTTGCTATTATTATTTTGACTTTGGTTGTTTCGGCCTCTAGAGTTGCCTCTATTTTGACCTTGAGACCTATTACCTCGTCGGTTATTATTATTATATTGGCCTCTGTTATTGTTATTTTGGTAATAACCTCTTCCACGATAATTACCACGACCACCTCTATTATTATTGGGATTTTGTCGTTGTCGGTAGTGTAGAACAGTGTTTGTTTGACCAGTTGGTTCTGTGCAACTGTTAACAAACTTTGAAATGGCATCATTCATGTTACTGAATGACCTGCCTGCATGATAAGTTTTACCTTATCAACTGAGCAATTCTGAGTCAATGTTCAGCCAATGTTGTGCTGTATTTGTTTGCTAAATCTGAGCTTAGACCATCGTTGATGTAAGATCCTTCAAGTGATTTAGTTAGCTTCTCCACCTCTTGGGTGTATTGATTAGCTGTTTTATTTTATTGTTGCAGATTCATAAATTTTGCTGATATTACTTCTACTAATTCTCCTTTTACTGCTTTTGATAAATAAGTAACGATCTCAGCTATTGTTTGTTCATTGCTAATAAAATTTCTCGCATTTCCTTTAAGTTTTGTTTTAATTAGGCTTATGGCTGCCAGCTCATGTGCGCCTTTTAGTGTTTCTATTAGATTTAATGAATCTAAAAAACTTTGGAGATTTTCGGCTTTGCCAACAAAACCTGGTGTAAGATTTGTGGATAATTTTAAAAAATCTACCAATGTTTGAGCCATGTTTGTATTTGTATAAATCGTTTCTTCTTGAAGTGTTTCAATGTCGCTTTCAGGTTCGACTATTAGCTTTGATTCATTTAATTCGGTTTGTTGATTTTCATTAAAATCAACTAGTTTTGTTAAGTTTTCTGGTATATTTAAATCCAGATTTCTTCTCGTGCTTATTTTTTTAATCTTTCATTTAAAGATTGTATTATTTTGAAGCACTGTGTATTATATTCAGTTGTGAGTTTATTCTCAAGTAAATGTACTTTTTGTACAATATTATTATATTTTTGAACTAAATTATTTACAGGAAAACTTAAAGTTTCAAATCTAATAATTGTGTCTTTATTGATGCATTATAGGATCTTAAAAATGTTTCTTTGAAATTATTAATATTTACTACTAATACATTCCATTCCATATTTTAAATGGCTAATATCTTTTTCTATACTCTGTTCCCAAAGGGAAAAAGAGTATATTGGTTTTGTGCAATGTCCGTCTTGCTGTCCGTCCGTCTGTCCGTCTGACCGTCTGTCCGTATGAACGCAAACCATTTCGACGCTATTGAAGCTAGAGACTTGAAATTTAGAACATATACTCGTGTATACCCCCGAATTATAAAGTGTTGTGATTTTTCCGATACACCCACTAGGGGCGTGGCAAATCGGAAAATGCATTTTCCGGTATGTCAGAAACCCTGTTAGTTGAAGTGCTAGAGAGTTAAAATTTGGAAAGTATACTCGCGTTGACAACCCAAGATCAAAAAGATATGACGGATATATCTACGCCCATTGGGGGCGTGGCAAATCGGGTAAAACTGTATCTTCTACAGTTTTAGAGCGAGAATGCCCAAATTTGGCTAGTAAGTTACTATTAAGATCCCATAAAGATCGATGAAAAAATTATATATCCACACTCACTGGGGGCGTGGCAAATCGGATCTGACTATATAGTGATTTATACATATTCCTGTATATCTTGAGCGCTATTGCTAGAGATTTGAAATTTAGAATATTTACTCGCGTTGACAACCCAAGATCAAAAATATATGACGGATATATCTACGCCCAAAGGGGGCGTGGCAAACCGTTAAAGTTTATATCTCCTGAAATTTTAGAGCTAAAAACTTTAAAATTGGCTAATTGAGTTACTGGTGACATCCTCTATCGATGACCTAAAAATAATTGTTACGCCCCTTTAGGGCGTGGCGCACCGAAAAATACCCTGTAATTTCCACATTTTTGGAGCGTAAGCTTACAAATTACATATCTATGACCTCTGGGAGCCTGGCAAATTGGAAAAAATTATATTTTGCAGAGCTCTTGAGTTAAAATTGCTGCAGAATCACCATAACAAGAATAATAATTAATATTTAGGTGGCGCTAAACTGCAATATATGATATAGATCCTTAATCTGTGCAAGATCCTGGCTCTGAACGTTGGCTCCCATAAGGACCAGCGTCAACCCTCGCATGGCCTCCCTGCTATGCATAGACAACCATGAGGATCGTTTTGAGTGACTGTACATCCGAGCTAAGATAGCGGCTTGGAGTCGGGACCCAACAATATGGAATTTTAAAAAAAAAACCCCAAAAACAATAATGAAAACTGTGGAACACCACAAGATGAAAGTGACCCCCGGTTCACTGACCCGAGGCTGGGCTTTGGCAAAAGCTCTAGACTCCAGAGAAGCCCGGTAGCACCGGCATCAAAAAGCGTGGAGGAAACTCCAAAAACCACCATGGCGGAGACGGATGCTTCAAGCACGCAGGCAGCGCTGGCAATGTCGCCAAGGCAGGAATACATCCTGAAATTCCGCGCTGAAGAAGAGGATGCCATCCTGAAATGTCGCCAGGCGCTGCGGCGTATAAAAACTGCTGTAGCAAAGCAGAAAAACATCAGCTTAGATGTTAAAAGTGGCGTATCAGACCTAGACGAACTGTTGGATGTTCTAGGACACTGCAGGAGCTCTTGGAAGAAGCTGGAGGCAGAGGCAAATAAGCAAAAGCTTCTGCCACTAAAAGAAAAAGAGCTAAGGAGCACGGCAACAGTGGAAACACCCACTATCCAAAAGAGGCAAGCCTCTAGCCCGTTAGAGTCGGAGTCTGGCAAGAAACTTTGCGAAAGACAACCGAATCTGTGGCAAAAGGTCACCAGAAAAAGTGCTCCGAAAAGAAAAACGGAGAAAGCCGCTTCGGTGCCAGTAGAGAAACCGAAAGCAGCAGCTAAAAAACCGAAGAAAGAGACAAAAAAGCCTCCCCAAACAGAAGCAGTCCTCATAAAACCTGAAGAAGGACAAAGCTATGTGGATGTTCTGCGAAGCATACGCAGCACAATCCAACAGGACGAAAAGGCAAATATAAGAGGCATAAGGAAAACCCGATCCGGGGCACTCCTTGTAGAACTCAACAGAGGGGAAAAAGTACAGCCGGAACTGGTTGAAAAGCTTAAGGCTACCGTCAAAAAAACAGCCACGGTAGCTGAGTTAAAGCCTACAGCGACAGTAGAGATCCGAGATCTCGACTCACTCACTGTAGAGTCGGAGGTGGCTGAGGCAGTGCGTAAGGTCCTCGCAAATCCATCAGTGGACTTACGCATAAAAGTTACTGCCCCGAATAGCCGGGAGCAAGTAAGAGCTTTTGTAACCCTAGAAAGCCAACTAGCCAATACGCTGCTCAACTCTGGCAACATAAAAATAGGTTTTGTCAGAGCTAGGCTCAAGATGTGCCAAAGCATCCGGCGATGCTACCGATGTTTCGGGGTAGGTCACCTGCAGACCAACTGCACAGGACCAGACCGAAATGGGGGAGGTATCTGCATTAAATGCGGAGAAGCAGGTCACAAAATGAAAGACTGCAAAAAACCTCCAAAATGCTGCATCTGCACTGATGCAGGACGTACACCTGTCGATCACATGCCGGGATCGCAGAAATGCCCAGGTAATCGACAAGCTAAATGTTGAAGATCCTCCAAGCCAATCTACACCGTAGCAAAACTGCAGACGCACTGTTGACGCAGATCGTAGCGGAATACGCTATCGACGTAGTGATCATCAGTGAACAATATAAGCAGAAAGAAAACGGAATTTGGCTGGATGACGAAACCAAGACCGCGGCCATATGGCTTCCTAGTGGTGGCGGTGCGGTACTACAAGGAAGTAAAAGAGGAAACTGTTACGTCTACGCACGTTTCAAAGAAGTCGCGGTAGTCAGCTGTTACCTGACACCCAGCGACGACATAAATACTTTTCAAAGTAAGCTGGACGCAATCGAGGATATGCTCGTGGATCGACGGCAGCACTTCATTGTGGCAGGTGATTTTAACGCACGAGCAGTCGACTGGGGAATGCCCTCGACAAACTCTAGAGGGCGGAAAATTATGGATATGGCCGCTAGGACCGGGCTAGCGGTAGCAAACCGTGGAGATAGAGCTACCTTCACTAGGCCGGGATGCGAAGGTACAATACCAGATATAACCTTTGGATCCGAACACATCGTAGATCGGATCAAGGACTGGAAAATACTTGATGATTTCACTGGCAGTGATCATGAGTATATCTCATACACTTTCCAGAATAATCGGCAATCCCCCTCAGTGGGCCCAGTAAAGGCTTCCCACAGATGGGATATAAACAAACTGGACTCAGAAAAATTACTCTCTGAAATAGACAGGCGAGAGCGACAATTTGACGGTACACTGAGTACAAAAGAATTAGTCGAATACAGCTTGAAAACTATCGAAAGAGCATGTAATGCTTCAATGCCGAAAACGCACAGCAAACATGGGGGCAGACGGCAGGCGTACTGGTGGAACCACGAGATCGCAGAAAAAAGACGAGTATGCATACAGTGCAGGCGAAAGCTTACAAGAGCACGGCGCTCTGGAAATTGCATGACAGAAGCGTTAGCAGCTAAGAACGCGAGGAAAGAACTGTCGATTGCTATCACACGCAGTAAACTGGATAAGTGGAAAGAGCTCTGCAAAGACCTTAACAGAGATCCTTGGGGGCTTGGCTACAAAATAGTCATGAAAAAGCTGAGAAACTACGGAGCAGCGCCAAACGTGGATGATGAAGCGATGGATCACATAGTGACAACACTATTTCCAAGACACATCCACGAAACGCAGGAGCGGGCACCAGTAGAGTCTCATTGCTCAGCCCCAAATTTCACCGAGGAGGAGATTAAGGTTGCGGCTCTTTCCCTGAAGAATAAAAAGGCTCCGGGGCCAGACAATATACCGGCGGAAATACTGAAGGTGATAGCAACAGGACGGCCTGCCTTCCTTCTTAGAATGTACAACGCATGTCTAAAGGAAAGGTTATTTCCAGAAGCGTGGAAAGAGCAGAGACTTGTGCTCATCAGCAAAGGAAAAGGCGATCCCAACACACCATCGGCATATCGCCCATTGTGCATGCTAAATACAGCTGGAAAGCTGTTAGAAAAGCTAATAAAACCCAGACTGCTTGCTGCAGTAGAGGCTGCTGGAGGACTTAGTCCCAGACAGCACGGGTTTAGAGCTGGGAAATCCACAATGGGAGCCATCGATGAAGTGGTTCAGGCAGCCAGAGCAACGCAGAGAGGAAATGCGTACTCACGCCCAGTGGTTCTGCTAGTAACGCTTGACGTTAAAAACGCTTTTAATAGCGTAAGGTGGACCGATATGCTTGCTTCCTTGGAGCAACGTTTCAATATACCGAGATATCTGATGCACATGATCAGGAGTTACTTACAGGATCGAGTACTCCTGTACGCTACACAGACGGGTATGAAACGATATAGAGTGACCGGAGGAGCTGCACAGGGGTCGATCCTAGGACCAGACCTGTGGAATATCAGCTACGACGACATTCTAAGACTGGAAATGCCTGAAGATACGTTTCTGATCGGATATGCAGATGACATCGCGGCAGTCATCACGGCCAGAAATACCGTAGAGGCTCAAAAAGACTTACTCAAGTCATGATCCGCACGCAAACGTGGCTTAGCTCCCGAGGCTTGGAACTTGCTACCCAAAAAACGGAGTTACTTCTGTTCACAGGGAAGCAGATTCCAACCGAAATCGAGATGCGAGTGAGTGGAAACCTGATAAGGACCCAGAAGACAGTGAACTATCTAGGCGTGAGGCTAGACAGCAAACTTACCTTCTGGGGACAGCTTCAGCATGCTACGCGAAAAACAGCGAAAGCAACTGGGTCTCTAAGTAGACTGATGGCAAATGTTGACGGACCGACGGCAGGGAAACGAAGACTGCTAATGGAAACAACAAATGCAATCCTACTGTATGGTAGCGAAGTGTGGGCGGACACTTTAAAAGTGGACGTAAGGCGGAAACCGATGTTATCGGTGCAAAGAAGAGCAGCCTTAAGGATCGCTTCGGCGTACCGAACAGTGTCCGGAGCTGCTGTGACCGTGATAGCAGCAGTAATACCGATAGATCTACTTGCGCAAGAGCGCAAGAAGATATGGAGTCTCCGGCAAAGTGGAGAGTTTTCAATGCAGGCAGCAAAGACCGTACGTCAGCAGACTATAGCCTCCTGGAAGGCAAAATGGTTATGCGAAAGATACGGGAGATGGACTGCAAAAATCATCCCCGATCTAGAGCAGTGGATAAATAGAAAGCACGGTGAAACGTCTTTTTATCTAACACAAATGCTCTCTGGTCATGGCTACTTTCGAAAGTACCTAAATAAGATGGGGAAAACTGCCGAATCCAGCTGCATTTACTGCGACAATGCAATGGACGACGCAGAACACAGTTTCTTTAACTGCGAAAAGTGGTCAGAAGAAAGAACCGAATTGGCAGAAACTGTCGGTGAAGTTAAAGTAGAGACTATAGTACAGCAAATGTGCAACAGCATAGATGCCTGGAAAAGAGTCTGTGACTTCGCCGAAAAGGTTCTCCGGCGGAAAAAGTGGGACCTGGACGCAGGAACACAGATGGCAGTGCTCAGCTAGAGCATATACAAGGGCTCCACCTTGAAGGTTAATGCGGGATAGCTCCTGGTTCCAAGGTGGGAGGCAGCCCGAGAAGAGGAGGTTTTTTAGTCGGTAAGCAGTATTGCAGTCCGACACACCAGCCAGAGTGACGACCTGACTGACGGTGCATAAAGCATTTTTACCTACCTCAGCCACACAAAAAAAAAAAAAAAAAAAAAAAAAAACTGCAATATTCTTACGTATCGGAATTAGTCATAAGCGTGTACCGCCTACATAAAAAAGCTTAATTTCTTGCTAAGTCGGCAGAAAAAATTGTAAGAGACAAATAAATATATATATTATATTTAAATTTAATGTTTAAATGCTTGAAATAATTGACCACCTAATATTAATATAGTATAGTTATTTCGTGTTTTTCGTATGTTGGCAATGCTTCAGACAATTCCCAAGTGGCACTGTTAAAAGACTCAGTAGACTCAAATTAACAGACAACTTTTAAGTTAACAGACTGCTTTGCATAAAAATTAAGTGTAGGCATGTCACCGTTATATTTTTTTGTCTAGCTCATAAATCCATCATATTCATACGAACGATTGAATCGAGGCATAATTTATAAAAATTTTACTCATTACATATATATTTTAAGAATTTTAATAAAATATATATTTAGGTTGAATCAGAAGCTAATTCGAACGGCGACTTTAACAAATTAAGATAAACTTTAAAATGTAATATGCCAGAAGCCCCTATGGGAACAGAGTATTACGCAGTCGGTTGCGCCCGACTGCAACGTTCTTACTTGTTATACTCTGTTCCCAAAGGGAAAAAGAGTATATTGGTTTTGTGCAATGTCCGTCTGGCTGTTCGTCCGTCTGTCCGTCTGGCCGTCTGGCCGTCTGTCCGTCTGTCCGTATGAACGCAAACCATTTCGACGCTATTGAAGCTAGAGACTTGAAATTGGGAACACATACTCGTGTATACCCTCGAATTATAAAGTGTTAAGATTTTCCCGATACGCCCACTAGGGGCGTGGAAAATCGGAAAATGCATTTTCCGGTATGTCAGAAACCCTGTTAGTTGAAGTGCTAGAGAGTTGAAATTTTGAACGTATACTCGCGTTGACAACCCAAGATCAAACAAGTAAGAAAACTCTAGTCGGGGGTACCCGACTAGGAGATCCCCTGAACCCCGTCCGATCTGCGTTATTAAATATATTCCGTATCTTGTATACATCACAAACTTATACAAAATTTAATTAAATTGCTAATCTTGCACTTTCACAATCAAAAAGCATGTTTTTTTTTTAAGAATATAATATTATTTTTAAAGAGTAATAATAATTTAATAAAGGAAAAAAATAAAAAATTAAGAAAATACGACATAAAATATTTGACATCGGCGGGGCTCGATCCCAGATCTGCGCGCACGGCACGGCGTGCCCCGCTTCTATCAACACCGCCACTGCACTGCTTAGACAAGCAGTAGCAAATTCGAAACTAAAGGCAGCTAAGAATTATAACAGAATTCACGCAGTCAGCTGTTATTCTTGTGATTCTTAGAACAGACAAGAATGCTCGCATTCGAATGTCTCAATGTATGTGTGAACATGTATAGAAAAAACGAAAACAGGGGTGGGTTTCTGGTCACATGTTGCAATTGACAAAACGTTTTGTTTAATTACTTTTGTGATACTTAATGGATTTCAATGAAATTTTCAGCATATGATCTACATATTATATTGAATATTTTGCAGTTGTATAAAATTGCAAACTCATTCACATATTGGCTATATTTGCAACTAACCTTCAATTTGAAAAATTTTGAAAAATTTTGAACCAATATCCAAAATCTAACAAAAACCGAAATTGTATCAAATATAAATGAAACTAAATGCAAAATTTGGAGACTCTAGCTCCAAACATGTATGAGATATAATTTATTTACTTCATTTCGATAAGGTTTTTAATCGATAACAAAAGAACGGGAATAGTTATCGATTTTCTAAAACAAACTCGATATGCGCGTGCTATACAGGGACTTCCAAAAAAAATTTCAAGTCTCTAGCTTTTATATGTTCTGATATCGACGCGTTCATACATACGGACAGACGGACAGACGGACAGACGGACAGACGGACAGACAGACAGACGGACAGGGCTAAATCGACTCAGCTCGTCTCCCTGATTAAGAATATATATACTTTATGGGGTCTGCCACGCCCCCTTCTGCCTGTTACATACATTTGGCAGCTTAACAAAACCATTATACCCTGATTTCCCATTTTCAATGGGTTCAGGGTATAAAAAGTATGGCGGATATATCTACGCCCATTGGAGGCGTGGCAAATCGGGTAAAACTGTATCTTCTGCAGTTTTAGAGCTAGAATGCCCAAATTTGGCATGTAAGTTACTGTTAAGATCCTATAAAGTTCAATGAAAAAATTTTATATCCCCACATACTGGGGGCGTGGCAAATCGGATCTGACTATATAGTGATTTATACATATTCTTCTATATCTCGAGCACTATTGATGCTAGAGACTTGAAATTTGGAATATATACTCGCGCTGACAACCCACGATCAAAAAGCTATGGCGGAAATATCTACGCCCATAGGGGGCTTGGCAAACCGCAAAATACCCTGTAATATCCACATTTTTGGAAGGTAAGCTTCCAAATTTGGCATTTATGTTGGCTAATTGAGTTACTGGTGACCTCCTCTATCGATGACCCAAAAATAAAAGTTACGCCCCTTTAGGGCGTGGCACACCGAAAAATACCCTGTAATTTCCACATTTTTGGAAGATAAGCTTCCAAATTTGGCATTTATGTTACCTTCGACTACTTCCAAAGATTGGCCAAAAATAACGAGTCTACGCCAATTGGGGGCGTGGCAAATCGGATCTGAATATCTAGATTTTGCACAAAATTTCCTTTTATATCTCCTAAAGTTTTAGAGCTAGAAGCTTCAAAATTGGCTAATTGAGTTACTGGTGACCTCCTCTATCGATGACCCAAAAATAATTGTTACGCCCCTTTAGGGCGTGGCGCACCGAAAAATACCCTGTAATTTCCACATTTTTGGAAGGTAAGCTTCCAAATTTTGCTGTTACGTCAATTTAGACTCCTAAGAATTGGCCAAAAATTACATGTCTACGACCACTGGGGGCGTGGCAAATTGGAATTTTATTTTGCAGAGCTCTTGAGTTAAAATTACAGCAGAATCACCATCACAAGAATAATCCGGTAGGTGGCGCTAAACTGCAATATTCTTATTCATAGCGGAATTAGTCATAAGCATGTACCGCTTACATAAATAAGCTTAATTTCTTGCTAAGTAGGCAGAAAAAATTGTAAGAGACATATAAATATATGTATTTCGATTTAATGTTTAAATAATTGACCACCTAATATTAATATAGTTTTCCATAGCCTAGGTCAGTTATTTCGTTATTTTTGTATGTTGGCAATGCTTCAGACGATTCCCAAGTGGCACTGTTAAAAGACTCAATTGGTTATGTAAAGAAAATCAATCACACTGTCAAATTAACAGACAACTCTTAAGTTAACAGACTGCTTTGCATAAAAATTATAAAATGCATGGTGCAGTTATATTTTTTTGTCTAGCTCATAAAATCATCATATTCATACAAACGATTGAAGCGAGCCATAATTTATAAAAATTTTACTCATTTACATATATATATTTTTAGAATTTTAATAAATATATATGTAGTTATTTTGAGTCAGAAGCTAATTCGAGCGGCGACTTTAACAAATTAAGATAAACTTTAAAATGTAATATGCCAGAAGCCCCTATGGGAACAGAGTATCACGCAGTCGGTTGCGCCCGACTGCAACGTTCTTACTTGTTATACTCTGTTCCCAAAGGGAAAAAGAGTATATTGGTTTTGTGCAATGTCCGTCTTGCTGTCCGTCCGTCTGTCCGTCTGTCCGTCTGTCCGTATGTCCGTATGAACGCAAACCATTTCAACGCTATTGAAGCTAGAGACTTGAAATTTGGAACACATACTCGTGTATACCCTCGAATTATAAAGTGTTAAGATTTTCCCGATACGCCCACTAGGGGCGTGGCAAATCGGAAAATGCATTTTCCGGTATGTCAGAAACCCTGTTAGTTGAAGTGCTAGAGAGTTGAAATTTGGAACGTATACTCGCGTTGACAACCCAAGATCAAAAAGTTATGGCGGATATATCTACGCCCATTGGGGGCGTGGCAAATCGGGTAAAACTGTATCTTCTGCAGTTTTAGAGCTAGAATGCCCAAATTTGGCATGTAAGTTACTGTTAAGATCCTATAAAGATCGATGAAAAAATTATATATCCACGCCCCTTGGGGGCGTGGCAAATCGGATCTGACTATATAGTCATTTATACATATTCTTCTATATCTGGAGCACTATTGATGCTAGAGACTTAAAATTTGGAATATATACTCGCGTTGACAACCCACGATCAAAAAGGTATGGCGGATATATCTACGCCCATAGGGGGCGTGGCAAACCGCAAAATTTTATATCTCCTAAAGTTTTAGAGCTAGAAGCTTCAAAATTGGCTAGTTGAGTTACTGGTGACCTCCTTTATCGATGACCCAAAAATAAAAGTTACGCACCTTTAGGGCGTGGCACACCGAAAAATACCCTGTAATTTCCACATTTTTGGAAGGTAAGCTTCCAAATTTGGCATTTATGTTACCTTCGCCTACTTCCAAAGATTGGCCAAAAATAACGAGTCTACGCCAATTGGGGGCGTGGCAAATCGGATCTGAATATCTAGATTTTGCACAAAATTTCCTTTTATATCTCCTAAAGTTTGAGAGCTAGAAGCTTCAAAATTGGCTAATTGACTTACTGGTAACCTACTCTATCGATGACCCAAAAATAATGGTTACGCCCCTTTAGGGCGTGGCGCACCGAAAAATACCCTGTAATTTCCACATTTTTGGAAGGTAAGCTTCCAAATTTTGCTGTTACGTCAATTTAGACTCCTTCTAAGAATTGGCCAAAAATTACATGTCTACGACCACTGGGGGCGTGGAAAATTGGAATTTTATTTTGCAGAGCTCTTGAGTTAAAATTGCAGCAGAATCACCATCACAAGAATAATCCGGTAGGTGGCGCTAAACTGCAATAAGCATGTACCGCCTACATAAATAAGCTTAATTTCTTGCTAAGTAGGCAGAAAAAATTGTAAGAGACATATAAATATATGTATTTCGATTTAATGTTTAAATAATTGACCACCTAATATTAATATAGTTTTCCATAGCCTAGGTCAGTTATTTCGTTATTTTCGTATGTTGGCAATGCTTCAGACGATTCCCAAGTGGCACTGTTAAAAGACTCAATTGGTTATGTAAAGAAAATCAATCATACTTTCAAATTAAGAGACAACTCTTAAGTTAACAAACTGCTTTGCATAAAAATTATAAAATGCATGGTGCAGTTATATTTTTGTCTAGCTCATAAAATCATCATATTCATACAAACGATTGAAGCGAACCATAATTTATAAAAATTTTACTCATTTACATATATATATTTTTAGAATTTTAATAAATATATAGTTATTTTGAGTCAGAAGCTAATTCGAGCGGCGAGTTTAACAAATTAAGATAAACTTTAAAATGTAATATGCCAGAAGCCCCTATGGGAACAGAGTATCACGCAGTCGGTTGCGCCCGACTGCAACGTTCTTACTTGTTTTTATTTTAGATTTGATCTAATTCGATGGCCCTACTCAAATATTTTAATACCCTGTACCCACTGAAAATGAGAAATCTGGGTATAATGGTTTTGTTGAAATGTCAAATGTACGTAACAGGCAGAAGGCGGCGTGCCAGACCCTATAAAGTATATATATTCTTGATCAGGGTGACGAACTACGTCGATTTAGCCCTGTCCGTCTGTCTGTCTGTCCGTCTGTCCGAATGTATGAACGCGTCGATCTCAGAACCTATAAGAGCTAGAGACTTAAATTTTTTTGACAAACATGCTATTTAATTGTGAAAGTGTAAGATTGGCAATTTGATAAAATTTTGTATAAGTTTGTGATATATGCAAGATACGGAATATATTTAAAAACGCAGATCGGACGAGGTTCAGGGGATTTCCTAGTCGGGCACTAGAGTATTCTTAATTGTTTCTGTATGCATTTATTGTGCAACTAATATAATTTTGTGATTGTGTTCGCAAGTAGCAAAACAACAATTGTAATAAGCAAAATTGTTATAAACTTTAAATCGATTGACGTTGTCTCGACAGTGGTAATGACATTCGCGGTTGAATCCGCTACTTTTGACTGATGGAGTTTGAAATCATTCAAAATTAAAAATGATTTCAATTCTGATGATTGAAAGATTTCATGGAATTAGATTTGAAATTAGGTCATGAATTGTTTATTATTCTTCTGTAAAATTGCATATATATATATGTCAATTAATCCACTGTGTGAGATGGTCAGTGTTGTAAGTAATATCTTTCATTTAAATTTTTCTTAATTTCATTTCATGTAAAAAAATTTGTTTTCTACTTGATCAACGCAGTTATCTCCTGTCTAATATTGCGTATGGCTTTACGGGCCATACTCTACTACGAGCAACGCAATTATCGCTCAGTATTACAAAGTTTTGTCTTATATATATAACAAAATTATTTTTTTGTAAGCATTTTATTTTTACTGCGATTGCAATAGGCTTCGGCTATTTGAGATTTGTGCAACCAGCTGGTATTGTTGCTCTCGTTCCAGACCCTCCAGGACCATTTCACGGTCGCCATGTATTGATTAAGTATTATACTCTTTGATACTGTATTGGTTAAGTATTATAACCATTCGAATTGGCTGGTCGCTGGAGAATGTCTCTTTGGTTTTATTCATTAAATTTCTTAGCCTAAATACATGGGTGTATATAAAGAGTTCTGCCGATGAGAACGTCGGCAGAGCGGGAGTAGGTAGCATGCAATATATATGTGTATATATGTATATATGTATGTGTGTACTTGAAAAGTGTGTACACTGCAGATCTCACGCAGCAGGACAGTCCACATATAAGTGGCTGATCGTATTATGGCACTTATGTATGGATGTGTTATGTAAACACAGCGACAAAGCGTCACTTTGCTTCTGAGCGTAATACTCTAACCTTCAGTTGAGCATATGACAAAATCAAATATTGTATACACTACAATACGATGGGCATATGCTTATATCTTATACGACATACTGCAAGGAACCCAGACACTGATACAAAGGTAAAGATTCAAAACAAAAGTTGGCCTTAAATGTGTAGCGTCAAAACCAATCTGTCTCGGGCCCCACGTTGGGCACCATTAACTGAGTAGTGTACAGGTTTGCTAAAGCTAAAACTCTATCAATGAGAGTGCAGCCTATTGCCCAACGGATGGAATTACTAGATTCGGACTGGTGTGTAGAAGGCTTTGAGGTGCGTACTCTCGCTATGCTCGTCACTAGCTAGCCGGATTGTCAGTTTTCTTGTCCACCTAAACTTCACGGTTGCACCCTAACACACTTATATTAGTTAGCGTTTCAAAATATATATAAAGCAATTAAGAACGTTGCAGTCGGGCGCAACTGACTGCGTGATACTCTGTTCACTTAGGGGCTTTTGGCATATTACATTTTAAAGTTTATCTTAATTTGTTAAAGTCGAAGTTTGAATTAGCTTCTGATTAAAAATAAATATATATTTTATTAAAATTCTTAAAATATGTATGTAATGAGTAAAATTTTTATAAATTATGGCTCGATTTAATCGTTCGTATGAATATGATGGGTTTATGAGCTAGACAAAAAAATATAACGGTGACATGCCTACACTTAATTTTTATGAAAAGCAGTCTGTTAACTTAAAAGTTGTATGTTAATTTGAAAGTATGACGTTACATTTTCTTTGCATAACCTACTGAGTCTTTTAACAGTGCCACTTGGGAATTGTCTGAAGCATTGCCAACATACGAAAAACACGAAATAACTATATTTATTAGGTAGTCAATTATTTCATTATTACATTAAATTGAAATATATATATTTATTTGTTTCTTACAATTTTTTCTGCCGACTTAGCAAGAAATTAAGCTTTTTATACCCTGAACCCATTGAAAATGGGAAATCAGGGTATAATGTTTTTGTGAAAATGTATGTAACAGGCAGAAGGAGACATGGCAGACCCCCTAAAGTATATATATTCTTGATCAGCTCGCCAAACTGAGTCGATATAGCCATGTCCGTCTGTCCGTCCGTCCGTCCGTCCGTGTGAACGCAGTGATCTCGCAAACCACAAAAGCTAGAGATCTGAAATTTGAAATGTATACTCGTGTATATCCTACGCAGTACGAGTTTATCATTTTTTTTCGATACCTCATCCCATTTCCTTATTATCGATAAAAATCGATAACTTTTCTTCGTTTTTGAATACCGTTATAGCTATAGATTTCAGATTTACTGTGTGTATTTGTGTAATGAATACAAACATTTTCCAATTTTTGGATTTTGGATACCACGCCCCCTTCCCCCTAAATTTGAAAAAAACGTATTTCAAATACTAGAGACTTGTGCTTTGGCAAATACATACATATAAATATTATTATTACGCTGTAAAAGTTTGACTACGAAAGTTCATCTAGAAGCAAACCTATTGAACAAATAAGTTTCCCAAATATAGCCCATACTGCAGCCCAAGCGCTGCGCGCGCGCAGTCGCTGCGTAAACTGCGCAGTAGCAGAGAAAGTGCTTGTGCGTGCGTGTGCATGTGTGTGTGTATATGTATTGTTTGTGTATATGTACATATATATAAAAGAAGCGTAAAATGATTTCAATATCGCATCTTCGCAGGGTTCAGGGTATCTCTTAGTCGAGCAGTCTCGACTAGAGCACTCTTACTTGTTTATGTAGGCGGTACACGCTTATGACTAATTCCGATACGTAAGAATATTGCAGTTTAGCGCCACCTAATTATTAATTATTATTCTTGTGATGGTGATTCTGCAGTAATTTTAACTCAAGAGCTCTGCAAAAATATAGTTTTTTCAATTTGCCACGGCCCCAGTGATCGTAGACATGTAATTTTTGGCCAATCCTTAGAAGGAGTCTAAATTGACGTAACAGCAAAATTTGTAAGCTTACGCTCCAAAAATGTGGAAATTACAGGGTATTTTTCGGTGCGCCACGCCCTAAAGGGGGGGGCGGGGGTACCAATTATTTTTGGGTCATCGATAGAGGATGTCACCAGTAACTCAATTAGCCAATTTTAAAGTTTCTAGCTCTAAAATTTTGGGGTTGCCACGCCCCCTATGGGCGTAGATATATCCGCCATATATTTTTATACCCTGAACCCATTGAAAATGGGAAATCAGGGTATAATGTTTTTGTGAAAATGTATGTAACAGGCAGAAGGAGACATGGCAGACCCCATAAAGTATATATATTCTTGATCAGCTCGACAAACTGAGTCGATATAGCCATCTCCGTCTGTCCGTCCGTCCGTCCGTCCGTCCGTCCGTCCGTCCGTGTGAACGCAGTGATCTCGCAAACCACAAAAGCTAGAGATCTGAAATTTGAAATGTATACTCGTGTATATCCTACGCAGTACGAGTTTATCATTTTTTTTCGATAACTCATCCCATTTCCTTATTATCGATAAAAATCGATAACTTTTCTTCGTTTTTTAATACCGTTATAGCTATAGATTTCAGATTTACTGTGTGTATCAGTGTAATGAATACAAACATTTTGCAATTTTTGGATTTTGGATACCACGCCCCCTTGCCCCCAAATTTGAAAAAAACGTATTTCAAATACTAGAGACTTGTGCTTTGGCAAATACATACATATGAATGTCATTATTACGCTGTAAAAGTTTGATTATGAAAGTCCATCTAGAAGCAAACCTATTCAACAAATAAGTTTCCAAAATACAGCCCATACTGCAGCCCAAGCGCTGCCCGCGCGCAGTCACTGCGTTAACTGCGCAGTAGCAGAGCAAGTGCTTGTGCGTGCGTGTACATGTATGTGTGTGTGTATGTGTTGTTTGTATGTCTATATATAAAAGAAGCGTAAAATGATTTGAATATCGCATCTTCGCAGGGTTCAGGGTATCTCTTAGTCGAGCAGTCTCGACTAGAGCACTCTTACTTGTTTATCTTGGGTTGTCAACGCGAGTAAATATTCTAAATTTCAAGTCTCTAGCATCAATAGCTCTCAAGATATATAGGAATATGTATAAATCACTATATAGTCAGATCCGATTTGCCACGCCTCCAGTATGTGGGGATATAAAATTTTTTCATTGATCTTTATAGGATCTTAACAGTAACTTACATGCCAAATTTGGGCATTCTAGCTCTAAAACTGCAGAAGATACAGTTTTACCCGATTTGCCACGCCCCCAATGGGCGTAGGTATATCCGCCATACATTTTTGATCTTGGGTTGTCAACGCGAGTATAGTTTCTAAATTTCAACTCTCTAGCACTTCAACTAACAGGTTTTCTGACATACCGGAAAATGCATTTTCCGATTTGCCACGCCCCTAGTGGACGTATCGGGAAAATCTTAACACTTTATAATTCGAGGGTATACACGAGTATATGTTCCAAATTTCAAGTCTCTAGCTTCAATAGCGTCGAAATGGTCTGCGTTCATACGGACAGACGGACAGCAATACGGACATTGCACAAAACCAATATACTCTTTTTCCCTTTGGGAACAGAGTATAAAAACTACCAGTGATGAGAGCGCCGATACACCACATATGATAAACCCTACTTTAATCTAAACTGACTGAGAGGACCTAGGTGTTGTGTGTCTCTCGTCTTTAACCTCTCTGCCTTGACAACACTAGTACTGGCTTATGTATTGTCCCTGTGTAAGGCGGCCTACAAGTGAGCCACTTCACATTGAAATAGTATTATAATTGTTAGTATATAAGATAAAATTAAGGAAATGAAAGACGCAAGGAGCGCAAGGATTACTATTAAGATTTTTAGCATTAGAACATTAGCATTTAAATTCGTAGGTAACGGCTCGAGAGCGCGCCAACGATCTGCGATGCAACTCTGCACAGCGGGGTGAAAGCTCCGCGGTGGAGACTAGCGGCTCGAGCGCGAGGTGAAGTTAGTTAATATTCGGCGGGCAATGAGTAACGAATAATCTTCGGCGTGCGTCATGGAAAAGAGGGAGAGTTGACACGCGTCAAAAAGTATAAGTATATAAGGAAGTATAGTGAGTAGCGGTGCGGCAGGGCCACACAACTAATGATATTTGGTAGATAACTAATTAACAATTAAGACAACGAATAAACATTAACCATTAGAGAAAGACAGCGTTGTTTTCTTTCCATAGCATTTACCTGTAGAAATAACTAATTCTAACCCCTCCCCCTTTTGGTCTCGATCGGTCGGCGTAGCGACTCCCGCCCATAGACAGAGCCAAAAGAAAGTAGATACTAATTTGGTAGTACGGACGAGGCTAATCCCGTTCGCCGAGTGGATAATCCCTGGCATAAAAGACTCGAATGTGGTCTGGAGAAAACCGGGGCGGAGACGCGTGTTCCTCGACCTGCGACACTACCAAGTAGAAACTAACAGTAGTTTGGACGAGGCTGGGTCCCGTCAGTCAAGTGGATGAACCCCCGGCAAGTAAAGTAGAATGCAAGTATTAAACAAATCAACCCTTTTCCCTCCCTTAACCCAAAGTCCCAGCGAACTTACATATTTCTTGTAAGTGTCGGCCCTGGTAAGATTGAGACCTGCCCCGGCTGTGGAAAACTAACTTTACAATGAGCCGCGAATAATCGGCAAAGTTTTTTATAAAACGACAACAGTAATTGCAAAATGCTACGAATCGTCTGGTCGTCTGCTGTCCGCATCATGAGGGACAGGGTAGTGTTGATGAGGAATTGCCGCAGTTTTTTCAAAAAAGAATTTACACGATGGCACGTCAGTGCCTTTTGACTTTTGTTTTTCGAATGTTCTTTATTGAATATATATTCTTATGGTTAGAGCCGCATAGCTGCGCTGCCGGTTACGCCAGCAGCGGAGCGGCTTCGTACATATACATATATGCTTAGGTATAAGTGTTTATGTGTTAGCTTAAGGGTATGGCGAGAGTCGCAGACGGAGAGGGGGTAATGTGTCCACTTGTTTACGAAACAGTCGCGCATGTAAAGTATGCCGACTCAGCGGAGTTAGTACTCGCGCTCTGTGTGGCACATGCACTTGAGAGTGATCATGTTACCTCTTATGTTGTGACTGCGAGTTATTTATGAATATTGTAGTTTAATTGTAACAATGTATTTGTGACATTCTTTGTATATGTATATATGTATGTTACTGAGTACAGTGAACATTTGATAAAGTGGACATACTACAGTAGTTTTTGATGACGTTAAATTTATTATCATCTGGCAAGACTCCTTTGTCGGTGCATCTATGACCTAGGAAAATCACTTCATGCATGAAAAATTAACATTTTTCTGGGTGAAGCTTTAGGTTGTATTTCTACATA
Organism: Drosophila leonis; assembly: GCA_035045365.1. NCBI lineage: Eukaryota > Metazoa > Arthropoda > Insecta > Diptera > Drosophilidae > Drosophila > Drosophila leonis. The sequence continues at coordinate 543,042 of JAWNPC010000346.1, read as the reverse complement.
TGTCAAAAACATCAGTTAAGTTTTTAATCATGTGTTTTTCGGAACATCCTTTCACCATTAACTCATCCATATAAAGGCATGCCTGTGAAGGTTTTAGACCTGAGAATTCTATAGTCATCAGTCTCTAAAATGAGTATGGTGCTAATTTTAGTCCAAATGGTAATCGCGTGAAGCAATATGAGCCATTGCTCGTTGAAAAAGATGTTATGTTTCTTGAACCCTGAACCCATTGAAAATGGGAAATCAGGATATAATGGTTTTGTTAAAATGTCAAATGTATGTAACAATCAGAAGGAAGCATGGCAGACCCCATAAAGTATATATATTCTTGATCAGGGAGACGAGCTAAGTCAATTTAGCCTTATCCGAAGAACTAGAGAATTGAAATTTTTTTGTAGGTCCCTGTAAAGCACGCGCATATCGAGTTTGTTTAAAAAATTCGATAACTATTCCCGTTTTAATGTTATCGATTAAAAACCTAATCGAAAAAAGTTTTTAAATTCTATCTCGTATATCTTTGGAGCTAGAGTGTCCAAATTTTGCATTTAGTTTCATTTATATTTTTTACAATTTTGGTTTTAGTTATATTTTGGATACTGACTCAAAATTTTACAAATATTTTCAAATTGATGGTTAGTTCCAAATATGGTGAAAGCACCACGTTTCGTCACCAGTTACGATGGAATACAAGAAGTTTCGGTCCTTTTTTGCCTCTTTAATGATGTCTCTTGAATGTTGAATTCTGAGGTCTTTTTCGTGTGGTTTCAAAGTGTGCGGAACAAATTGGGCGCAAACCTTTCTGTACCTCAAATTTTCGGTTAAAATACGATAAATCGACGCTGCGGATATTCCTAATTCCGATTCCATGTATTTCAGCGATGATTTCGGCTCTTTTCTGATGAATTCACGCACAATTTCCGTGTTTTCTTCGTTTACAACATCTCTTGGCCGGCCCAACGTTCGTCGTCTTCCAAAGCATCCCGTCCCTCTTGAAAACGTTTAAACCACTCGTGAATGCGGCTACGGGATAGACAATCGTCGCCATAAACTTTTTTCATCATTTGATGAGTTTCGGTAAATGTTTTACCAAGTTTAAAACAAAACTTGATGTTCGCTCTTTGTTCGATGCTCATTTTTCGACGGACACAACAAAAGTACTGTCACTTTTAGCGCGATATCTCGGCTTCTATACGTCCGAATGTCATGAAAATTTGACACAACATGACAGAGAAATAGACAATCAAACAAATTTTCAGACAGATGGCGCCACTAGAAAGCGCGAAATTTAAAAAGTGGAACTTTTGAATTGCACCTTGTATATCACATTCGGACATGTATTTCATTCTATGCCAGAACATATACCTTTTTAATTTTTCTGTGGTTTTACTTATGCCACTATGCGCTGAGCTTGGAGCGTCATGTGCTTGCTTCATAACCTCTGTCACCAAAATTTATCATACCAAAGTTTCCAAGCAACGTTTTCTTGCTCTTCATTGCCTGAAGCAAAGTTTGTACTTTCGTACACAAAATTATCGACTACTTTCAAATCGGGAAACCTACATTGATTCATTTTTATTTTCTCAATTAAGCTCAAATATTCGAATAATTGGAAATCGCCGGAAGTCAAATCAATAATTGGACAATTTGGAATAATTTTTTTAATAGCCGGCACATTTTGTCGAGATAACGTGTCGTCTACCACATTTTATTAGTCTTTTCTACGCAAAATGTTAAATGAAAAGGTTCTAAACTTCATGGGCCATCTTGCAAGTCTACCAGATAAATCTTTCTGTTGCATTAACCATTTCAGAGCAGCATGATCGGTTATCACCACGAATTCTTGACCTTCGATGTAAGATCTAAACTTCATGATGCCTTTAATGACTGCTAAACATTCCAATTCTTTAACGGAATTATTGCGTTAAGCTTTGGATAGTTTTTCGGAAATATAGGCTGTAGGCAACTGAGCTAAAATACAACATATCCTTTTGAAAAATCTGGTGTTACAATGATGCGTCAAACAAGACTTTAAAATGATTGCTGAGCATCCGAATTTCATTGTATACATTTCTTCTGTTTTAACAACTCTGTCATGTCGAAACTGACTGTGGCATAGTTTTCTACGAACCGTCAATACCAGCCAGACAAACCTAAAGGATGCCATTTAAATATAGAAAACAGCGTGTACGTAAATTAGCTGCAATAACTCGATCGATCGAATTTGATATAACGGTCTATTTGGGGCAGTAAAATCCGTATATTGTCATGATTTATCGTTTAATGTAATTTACCAATATGCATGTATCATATCCAGTCCTATGATGAAACGAGCTGGTGGTAAACGACTTAAAAAGCTATCAAACTTATTAGCCTCTCTCGAGTCTAAGCAAGGTTGATATATCACTCCCTTTTTGACTAAAACACAATTGCTACTAAAGGGCAGTTTGACTCTTCTATGACTTCTAATGCCAACATTCAGTCAACTTCAGCAAATATTATCTTTTCGATAGCTGATGAAACTGGCCAAGATCGATTGAATGCGCTGCTAAGTTGGTACGACCAAGACCTTAACTAACTAAAAATGGAAAAACTGTTATGACTTTATGAAGTCGTGTCTTTTCCTTTCTTGATAAAGTGTGATACAGTCGAGTCTCGATAATTCGAAATGGCAAGGGGGTCAGGTTTTTTACGAATTAGACGGAAATTCAAATTATCGAGACTCGACTGTAACGAATTTTTTTCAAGGGGATCGATTTTGTTTAGATTTATCGCGATTATCGATTTAGCGGGGTACAAATTATCGAGACTCGACTGTAATTGAATAAATCTTCATTTTCGCCTGCAGCGCAAACTTCTAATTCTGATACTTCAGTATGAGCAGCTAATCGGTCTAGGAGTTCTCATTTATCCCCAAAACCGATGTCTAGGTATACATCTTGTTGAAGTTCAGGATTGATCAACATTTCTAGATCTGCTTTCTTCTATCTATATTTAATTCTGTTTGCAAGCGTTCCGTTATTAGTTTTAATATATCATGAACAGTTTTTTTTTTTTTTTTGTTTTTTAATAGCAACTGTGGCTTCGGAGTCTAGGAGAAGGGCTATATACTCAATACCTTCTATGTTAACGCCAGTGAAAAGTTCATTATCTGAATTTGGGAAAATCGCGGATATAAATTTCTTTCTGAGTTTACGTATTTTTTTACCAATATGCTTAAGCGTTTAGTTGGACGTTTAGCCTTAAGCATATACTCAATTCCATTTAGTTTATCAAAAATCTTTTGACGAACTATTGAAATTTTCTAATTTTTTATGTAAAGATGTAAATGAAAAGTGGATTTTAAAAAAGATATTTGGTCCTCTGTTGGATGTGTTTACTTGGTGGACCTCCTTTTTTTTTGTTTTCCATATGGGTTACATTTCGGAAACATAGCCTTAAATATTTCTTTATCTCCACAGTCGAAACAAAATATTTAACACGGGCCTACGCAAACGTCAAATCTGTGACCAGGTTTGTCAGAATTCTAACAAACTTAAACTGTTTTTGCGGCATGTTTTTATATTTAAAATATGTTCTCTGCAACGTTAGTATCAACAGATAACTGTTCAGAATCATCGGCCACAGGTCAATTTCGTATCAGCGTATAGCTCGAGGGTTAAAGGCCTTTATGTCATTAAAAATATGTTCATGCTTCTTAATTTCTCTTCGAAATATTCATTAGAAATCCAGAGTTATAACTGTCGTTAACTGAGAATTGTGGCTGTTCGCGTGGAACAAGTCTTCTTTAGAGAGGTTTCAATAGCTTTGCCTAAATATGAGGTAAGTTGGTCAGATAATTGTTAGTTTTTGATTTCTCCTAGGATAATTTGACCTATGGTTGTTTGTGCTCAAAGATTCATGTTCACTGGGTTATAGGCCGGCTTCTGATCGAAGCTCTGCAATCAAAGTATCGTTTGAAAATGTTGCAGTATAATTAACTGGTCTATAATACAGAGTTTCTGAAAGGTATGTTTACATGGGGTGTTGGGCGCAGCACTCAGCGTTTCACGCACTTATTTTATAAACATTGTAGTTAAGAGCGGCTATTCGGCCAATATATTGGAATGTAAGAGAATTAGGCTGAAAGGCAAAGTTTACTCTGATATGCTTGCCGATCGCAGTGACAGCACCTTGACTGTTCTTTTGGGGCATGTTGGCGAGCCCATGGCAGCCTTGAGGAGCTGGATTTTGCCGAGATAGGCCACTGATTATGAATTTTGACGAAATAATAATGGACATGCAGTCTACTATAATATCAGAAATTCAAAGTCGTACCACTCAAATGCCCCATAGTTCTACTCGGGCCTCTACACTGCAGGCTTCCGCTCCTAAGTTTTTTCCGCGCCTGCACTGCCGCCATTAAAACTACCTACGTTCAGCGGTTTATATGAAAATTGGGATGAATTTTTCTCAATGTTTTCAACGATCATTGATAGCCGACCAGATGTCAGCAACATGGAAAAGCTTCAGCATCTACGTTCCTGTCTAGATGGCTCAGCATTGGACACAGTTTGCTCTCTGGAATTTTTAATTTTAACTATTCGAAGGCCATAAAACTAATAAAACAGCGATCCGATAACCGACGTTTAATATTCCAGACACACATCGTAAAGATCACGGGTCTAAAAAGAGTAGAGAAGCAAGAATCAAGGAAGCTACGAGAACTATCAGACAGCTTCAATGTCCATATGCGTGCACTTAGTAACGTGGGCATAACAGATCAGATAGCCAGCGCCATGATAGCTCAGGTGCTGCTGCAGAATCTTGATGTGGCCTCACAGGCTAAGTGGGAAGAGAAATTGGAAGACTCAGAGATGGCATCCCACACACCTACGCATGAAAAAGGGTCGTCGTTTCTTGAGCTTCGTTGGTGTACCTTAGAATCGATGGAATTTGCTCTGACGAACTACTCTTCCAGTAAGCCTAGTAGCAAATTTGTTACCAGCAGGTCAACACTACTCATAACGGATCACAGTACACGCAGTTGCGGTTTTTGCAATGATCCTGAGCATACAATCTACAAATGTTCAAGATTCGCCAACTTGTCTCCTAGTCTTCGCTTGAATGAAGTCAAAAAGGCTGGATTATGTTTGAACTGCTTGAAGGGCGGCCATCAGTCTCGACAAGTAGCTCTACCACATCAGCATTCTTCGTCATCAAGGATGCAGAGCATTCCTTCTCAGCTCATTCCACCACTCTTCTATCCCAAGATCTGAAGATCTGTTATCCTGGATACTGCAGTGGTTCTGGTTAAAAATCGGTTTGGCGAACTTGTTCCTTGTCTTGCACTTTTAGATTCAGATTCACAACTACATCTCATGACAGCCAAATTTGCCAAACAACTTCGACTTAAGACTCAAATGATTCAATCTGGAATCACCATTCAAAGTTACATGTCGAAGCTTTTACATGGCGACCGTGACAGGACCGACAACGCTACATAGAGTGTATAGATGACATAAAAGCAGAACTTCGCCAAAGAGCGAAGAAACGCAAGGGGGCCGCAGAAATGCGCAAGCCTTAACTTGCCCTTAAAATAAGACCTAATAGCAAGTTGACGCACGAAAGTGCAACTTGCGCAAAACTAAACACTGATAGGCTTTTTACTAACAATGTGGTTGGAGAATTTTTTTTTATTAATATGAATTGTATATTGACTTGTGAGCCAACCACATAATCTAACATTAACTTTTCCATGTCTCTGGCGCTGAATATCTATACTCAGCTGCAATAAAACATTTGTGAACCATTGATAAATTTTGTAATAGATTCATTACATTAAAATTATCACCTAAAATTTTGTTTTTGACTTCAATAAGGGAAAATATTTTTCATTAAATATTTCCAAAATTATCAAATTAAAAAAAAAAACAAATTTTTTTTTTTAAACACAAAAAAAAAACCCTATTTTTTCATAAACGTTTCAAAAAAAAAAAAATAGTTTCTTCTATAAATAAAAAAAAAAAAATTTTTTAATTATATAATGGGTTGGTTTAGCGACTCAAGCGAGGCTAAAGATAACACAGCCAACGTTGTCAACAACGTTAAGATAGTTGATCACACTGATATATACTCGTTGTGGATCCTTTTATTAATTATTGCAATTGTATTAATTTTACATTTTTTGCTGACAATTTATACGAAACATAACAAGATAATTAAAACAAGTAAGAACGTTGCAGTCGGGCGCAACCGACTGCGTGATACTCTGTTCCCATAGGGGCTTCTGGCATATTACATTTTAAAGTTTATCTTAATTTGTTAAAGTCGCCGCTCGAATTAGCTTCTGACTCAAAATAACTATATATTTATTAAAATTCTAAAAATATATATATGTAAATGAGTAAAATTTTTATAAATTATGGCTCGCTTCAATCGTTTGTATGAATATGATGATTTTATGAGCTAGACAAAAAAATATAACTGCACCATGCATTTTATAATTTTTATGCAAAGCAGTCTGTTAACTTAAGAGTTGTCTGTAGTGCTGGGAAAAAGATCGATCTAAAAATGATATATCGATGTTTTGATAGATATCGAAAATATCGATATGGCTAACTTCGATACTCGATATATGTCTTTATAGAAATTAAGCAGAAATTGCGCGAAATTCTTGATAAGATTGAGTTCTGCGCTGTAACTACTGACGGCTGGACTTCAAGAGCGAACGAAAGTTATTTATCAGTTAGTTGTCATTTCATAAGTGAAGAGTTTGAAATGCGGACAGCAGTTCTTTCAACTAAAAAACTTAAGGATGAAACAAACCATTCAGCACAAAACATTGCGAATTCTTTACGTGATGTATTCACTGAGTGGGGAGTTACACAAAAAATCACTGCAATAGTTACTGATAACGCACCGAACATAAAAAACGCTTGCGAAATTCTTTCCAAAAGGAATGTTCCATGCGTAGCGCATACAATTAATTTGATTGTTCAGAAATGGATAAAGTGAATGATCTCATTAAATAATATAATCATTGTTACGAAGTTAGGTTAGTTTATATGAAACGTTGTTTAATTTTAATAAGAAATTCATCTTTTGTTTTTTATATGAAAACTTTGTTTTTCTTTTTTTTTTTATTTTGGGAGTTAAAATATTTTTATGAAAAGATCGATATATCGATCTGAGACCATAAATAATATCGAAATATCGATCTAGGTAAAGATCGATCTTTTCCCAGCACTAGTTGTCTGTTAATTTGAAAGTGTGATTGATTTTCTTTACATAACCAATTGAGTCTTTTAACAGTGCCACTTGGGAATCGTCTGAGGCATTGCCAACATACGAAAATTACGAAATAACTGACCTAGGCTATGGAAAACTATATTAATATTAGATGGTCAATTATTTAAACATTAAATCGAAATACATATATTTATATGTCTCTTACAATTTTTTCTGCCTACTTAGCAAGAAATTAAGCTTATTTATGTAGGCGGTACATGCTTATTGCAGTTTAGCGCCACCTACCGGATTATTCTTGTGATGGTGATTCTGCTGCAATTTTAACTCAAGAGCTCTGCAAAATAAAATTCCAATTTGCCACGCCCCCAGTGGTCGTAGACATGTAATTTTTGGCCAATTCTTAGGAGTCTAAATTGACGTAACAGCAAAATTTCAAAAATGCTTACCTTCCAAAAATGTGGAAATTACAGGGTATTTTTCGGTGTGCCACGCCCTAAAGGGGCGTAACTTTTATTTTTGGGTCATCGATAGAGGAGGTCACCAGTAACTCAATTAGCCAATTTTGAAGCTTCTAGCTCTAAAATTTTAGGAGATATAAACTTTTGCGGTTTGGCACGCCCCCTATGGGCGTAGATATATCCGCCATATTTTTTTGATCTTGGGTTGTCAACGCGAGTATATATTCCAAATTTCAAGTCTCTAGCATCAATAGTGCTCGCGATATAGAAGAATATGTATAAATCACTATATAGTCAGATCCGATTTGCCACGCCCCCAAGGGGCGTGGATATATAATTTTGTCATCGATCTTTATAGGATCTTAACAGTAACTTACATGCCAAATTTGGGCATTCTAGCTCAAAAACTGCAGAAGATACAGTTTTACCCTATTTGCCACGCCCCCAATGGGCGTAGATATATCCGCCATACCTTTTTGATCTTGGGTTGTCAACGCGAGTATACGTTCCAAATTTCAACTCTCTAGCACTTCAACTAACAGGGTTTCTGACATACCGGAAAATGCATTTTCCGATTTGCTACGCCCCTAGTGGGCGTATCGGGAAAATCTTAACACTTTATAATTCGAGGGTATACACGAGTATGTGTTCCAAATATCAAGTCTCTAGCTTCAATAGCGTCGAAATGGTTTGCGTTCATACGGACAGACGGACAGACGGACGGACAGCAAGACGGACATTGCACAAAACCAATATACTCTTTTTCCCTTTGGGAACAGAGTATAAAAAGATATATGAGTAGGGTAGATAATTTAGACAAAATATAAGAATGAACGTAGAAAAAATAAATCAGATTTATAATAACTTTCCCAATTTTCGCATTAATGCATTTAAACTTTTGCATTTGCACAATGAATATATATCTATTACTCAATTCGAGAATGAATATATGGAAATTATTGGTGAACACTTTAGTCCACTAATACACTGCGATACAGCAGAAAAGGCAATAGTACTAACTACACTGCCATATGTAAGAGTAAAATCTGTTAAGGAAGATCATCCAATTTTAGGAATAGCAACTACATGGTTGGTTCGTTTACAAAAATAAAAATCCCATTAAAGAATGGAATGGAACGAAATTGCGAAACACATAGACGCATTTCGTAATAAATTTGATAAATCTTATAAATGCATTAACAAAGATGCGATTATCAAAGTGGAAACGTTAACCAACCATATAGACATAATTGTAAGAGAATACAATAATATAGTAACAATAGTAAATAAGTACGAAAAAAGATTAACAACTGAGCACAAAGAGAAATGTTTAAGGGTTCTAAAATCCCTGAATACAAGATTAATTTCTGTCTCTAATAGGCGACATATTCAAATAAATGTGCCAAGAAGTCTAAACCAATTGGCGGACTTTAATTCCAGTCAATTAAAAGAATTAGACGAATCAATACAATCGAGTGACGGAGAATCTGACAGTGATATAGAAACACTGGAGGAAACAACAAGCGACTCAATCGATATTAAATCTCATACAATAACAAATACAAATATGGCACAAACAGAAGTAGAATTTATCAGGCTAGCCACATCTCTGATACCAGAGTTTGATGGAAAGCCAGAAAATCTACAAAGTTTCCTAGATTCTTTGAATCTATTGGAAAATTTCAAAGGCGCACATGAGCAAATTGCCGTAAGCCTTATCAAAACAAAACTAAAAGGCCACTCAAGAAATTTAATAAGTAATGAGCAAACTATAGCCGAAATCATTACTCAATTGTCGAAAGAGGTGAAAGGAGAATCAGTAGAAGTAATATCTGCTAAGCTTCTTAATCTTCAACAAAAGAGCAAAACAGCTAACCAGTATACCCAAGAGGTGGAAAAAATAGCAAAGGCCCTTGAAGGCGCCTATATAAGTGAAGGATTAGGCAAAGCACTAGCAAACAAATACACAACTACAATAGCTGTAAAAGCTATAACACAAAATTGCTAAATTGATAGAGTAAAACTTATCATGCAAGCAGGCACATTCACAAACATGAATGATGCCGTGTCCAAATTTGTGAACAGTTGCACGGAGATAACTGGGCAGAGTAATACTGTCCTGTATTATCGAAGAGGTGCAAATCACAATAATAGAGGTGGACGAGGTTATAATCGTTTTAGAGGTTACAACCACAATAATGACAACCGAAGCAACAACAACAATAATTACAATTACCGTGGAGGAAAACGAGGCCAAAATCGAGGAAGAGGCCGAGGTAACTCCAACCAAGGTAATAATAGCAACAATGTGAGAGTGACGCAAAATACGTCGGAAAACTCGCAGAACCCTTTAGGCAACACAAACTAAATTCAAAGGTTCACTCAATCAACTTTAGTCTTAGCATTTTTGTTTACTTCATTAACCATTCAACTAAAACAAAACTTACCTTTTTTAATAGATACTGGTGCGGACATATCACTTCTAAAAATAAATTCAGATAACTATGACATTAAAGACAATAAAATTATAAACATCCAAGGCATAGGCCAAGGAGTAATTAAATTCCAAGGCACCACACTAATAGAACTTCAAACAACCAAATACGTAATTCCACAAGAATTTCATTTAGTAGATTCCAATTTCGCAATACCGTGTGATGGAATTATTGGTTTATAATTAGACCTCACAATCTAAATTACCCAATTTATGTTCCAATTACATACAGTTCTGGCAATAATAATCTACTCCTTCCAGCCAGATCCCAAGTAGTAAGAAAAATAGAAATAAATTCAACAGACGAGTACATACTTGTACCAAATCAAGAAATATGCAATGGAATTTATGTTGCAAATACAATAGCAGCATCCAAACATGTTTACATCCGTCTCTTAAATACAACTAATTCTGACCAACTGGTCAATGTGAAAAAACTAGCTTATGAAAAATTGTCAAACTACGAAATTCTTCCAACAAATCCAAATAACAGAAGCGAAACCGTACTTAAAAAATTAAAGAAAAACTTTCCACTACAATTCAAAGAACAGTTAACAAAGCTATGTACAAAGTATAGCGATATATTCGGATTGGAATCAGAATCCATAACAACTAATAATTTTTATAAGCAAACACTAAGACTAAAGGATGACGAACTAATTTATATGAAAAACTACAGAAGTCCGCATAGCCACACAGAGGAAATTAAAAGACAAGTAGGGAAATTAATAAATGATAGCATAGTAGAACCGTCTGTATCCGAATACAATAGCCCACTCTTGTTAGTCCCAAAGAAATCATTACCAGGCTCAGAGGAAAAGAAATGGCGATTGGTAATTGACTATCGTCAAATCAACAAAAAATTATTGTCTGATAAATTCCCACTCCCCAGAATTGATGACATTCTAGATCAATTGGGTCGAGCCAAATACTTTTCTTGCCTCGACTTAATGTCAGGTTTTCACCAAATTGAACTGGAAGAAAGTTCAAGAAATGTAACATAACAATATCCTGATTTTAGCAAAGAATTTTGCATAATAACAGATGCTAGTAAACAAGCTTGCGGAGCAGTTCTCACTCAGAATCAAAATGGAATTCAACTCCCACTAGCTTATGCATCTCGTTCATTTACTAAAGGGGAAAGCAATAAAAGCACAACAGAACAAGAGTTAGCAGCAATTCATTGGGCAATTACCCACTTCAGACCATATATATATGGGAAACACTTCACAATAAAAACAGATCACAGACCATTGACCTACCTTTTCTCCATGACAAATCCCAGTTCCAAATTAACTTGCATGCGGGTAGAATACGACTTCACTGTAGAATACCTAAAGGGGAAAGATAACTTCGTTGCAGACGCACTTTCGCGTATTACTATAACAGAACTAAAAGACATTCAAAATAAAGTCCTGAAAGTCACTACCAGGCAACAAAGTAGACAAGGAAAAACTGTACAGTTGAAAAAAATGAACTTTTGCCAAGGCAAAGTCATAAGAATGTATCTAAGCCCAACGTACATGAAGTCATTACAAATGACGAAGTACGAAAAGTAGTGACCTTGCGCATAACAGAATCTAAATGCTTATTTAAACATGGAAATAAAGTTATCGCAAGAATTGAAGTTGGCGATCTATATACCAATGGAATTCTAGACTTAGGTCAGTTCTTCCAAAGGCTCGAAAAAGAAGACAGTATATTAAAAATCAGCCAACTCAAAGTGGCACCGAGCGAAAAGGTCTTTGAATCAGTTTCAATAGATAGTTTTAAGCAATCAAATTTTAAAATCATTACGAGTAGCGCTACTTCAGCCGGTGACCCATGTAAAAGACGAAAAAGAGATACAACAAATACTGTCTACCTACCATAATGATCCAATTCAAGGAGGTCATAGTGGCATAGTGGGGATTGTTTTCCTACATAATTTGATTATAGGTAATATTGATTCATCCCGTCTGTTCCGTCTGTTAATGCAGCTTAATTTTTCTGTTCCTTCCAGAACAACCAGACACTTTCGTCCGCTGTATTTACCATTGTGCACATCGGATTATTCTTTGCATAGTGCGTTTCACGTTTTATGCGTTAATTATAATAAATTTTACCACGTGTTTTCCTCAGAACTCTCTCTTCCATTAATAAAATCCTTGCTTTCAGGTCATCTTAGGGAAATCACACACAATACCCAGGAGTAAGCAGGTCATAAATTTGATGATCTGGCAAATCTCCAACATTGTGTAGTGATTTCCCAATCATTTCTATTCTTTTTTTATCTCTCTACTCCTCATTCTGTTTATTAAATTTTCTTTTATCTATCAATAATTACTTTATATTTTATTATATTATTTTATTTATAATTATACGTAAGATTCAATAATATATATTTTAAGTTTCCCTTAACACTTTCTATCTTTCATAGTTCAATAATACCACTGACCATACATGGCTGTGATTTGGGGCATAGCTGGCCGGACTGGCAAATAAAATACCCCCATCGGGTTGGTGGTATTATGGAAATATTTTTTCCTGTTCTTATTTAGGCTATACTTTATATTTGTTTAGTTTACCTATTAAGTTGACTCTCGTTTTGTCAATAACCTTTTGAATAAATAAAAATAAAAATAAATAACAAGAACGCTAGCAAAAATCAAAAGACACTACTACTGGAAAAATATAACACATAAAATAAAAAACAAGTAAGAACGTTGCAGTCGGGCGCAACCGACTGCGTGATACTCTGTTCCCATAGGGGCTTCTGGCATATTACATTTTAAAGTTTATCTTAATTTGTTAAAGTCGCCGCTCGAATTAGCTTCTGACTCAAAATAACTACATATATATTTATTAAAATTCTAAAAATATATATATGTAAATGAGTAAAATTTTTATAAATTATGGCTCGCTTCAATCGTTTGTATGAATATGATGATTTTATGAGCTAGACAAAAAAATATAACTGCACCATGCATTTTATAATTTTTATGCAAAGCAGTCTGTTTACTTAAGAGTTGTCTGTTAATTTGACAGTGTGATTGATTTTCTTTACATAACCAATTGAGTCTTTTAACGTGCCACTTGGGAATCGTCTGAAGCATTGCCAACATACGAAAATAACGAAATAACTGACCTAGGCTATGGAAAACTATATTAATATTAGGTACTCAATTATTTAAACATTAAATCGAAATACATATATTTATATGTCTCTTACAAAAACTTGTACCAAATCAAGAAAAATCTTTGTAAAAGCTTCGACATGTAACTTTGAATGGTGATTCCAGATTGAATCATTTATTTGATATTGAAAGTTACTTAGCCTAAATACATAAGAAGTTTATTATATATAGAGTTCTGTCGCTGCAGGCAGCGGCTGAACGGGAGTATATAGCATGCCGTATGTATGTGTATTCAAATATATATGTACTTGCAAAAGGCATATACATAGAAATGCGCTCTAGCGTCAGGCTACCACTTGGACGTGATCGTCATAGTGCTTACGCTGCGGATTACACGCTGCGGGCCAGTCCACATAAGTGGCTGATCATATTTCTGCATATATGTGTGGTTGTTTATATAAACAGAGCGACAAAGTGTCTTGTGTTTATGAGCATATGACAACTTTACATAGTGTATGCGTGTCGCATACACTACAATACGGTGGGCATATGCATATTTATATACAGCATACTACACAAGGTCATCCACATCTGTCTACTGCTTAAGCGACTGCAATGTTGTCACCGATGGAAGCACCGTTTGCATCTCTCTTCAAGGTCGCGCATCAGAGTATGCAACCAGCATAACGGCCATGTTAGTAACAAACATAACTGGCAGTCAGTCCATAGGCCACAACCAATAGACTTGCTTATTGGAGCCAGCCTCTTTTATGCCTTGTTCTGTGTGGGTCAAATCAAGTTGTTGCCTGGACTTCCATTGTTACAAGAGACTCGTCTTGGTTGGATTGTATCTGGGCGAAGGTCGTAGCCAGAACTCCTTACTCGTGACTCCGCTACAGATATTCAATGGCCAGTCTCAGCGCTTTCGGGGAGAAAACTTCAATGGAGAGTAGAAAGACTGTTCTCTTCGTGAAATGCTCAGTCCATGACGTTTCTATGGACTGCAAGTATACAAACTCCTTTGGTCGACTGCAGCGGAGTTTTGCCTACGGATCAAAGTTCTTTCATAAGATTCGTAATCCAGGAATTACTCCTACTGACATCCGTACCGGCACGCATATACTATTGCGAATAATTCAGCGAATTCATCTTTGGGACGACATCATTGCGCTTCAAACTAAAGGAACGGTTCCATCATCCAGCAGTCTCACCTCACTATCGCCATTTCTTGATGAAGTTGGGCTGCTACGTGTAGACGGTCGCGTATTGGAATGTAAGAGAATTAGTGCATTCTAATGAGATAACAGTCATCTCAATTCGTTTTGCTCTTCTTTTACATGCATATCACGACGCTTAATGACGTTTTCAACAAATATCTAAATGATATTCAGTTTTCAATAATATGATTTGGATGGATTGACGGATGAGCTTAAGGAACCAAGACACTGTTACAAAGGTTAAGGTTCAAAACCAAGTTTTCTCTGGCCCCACTTCGGGCGCCATTTGATGTGTACTGTACACGTTTGTTAGGGTTCCAACACTCTTGATGAGAGTGTTGTCTATTTACCAGCGGATGGAATTACTGGGCATGGACTGGTGTGTAGAAGGCTTCGAGGCGCGCACTCTCGCTATGCTCGTCACTAGCTGGTCGGATTGTCGGGATTCTTCTCCACCTTAACTACACTGTTGCACCGTAACACACGTCATATAAATGCACGTTTCTGAATCTAGTTAAAGAAAAGTGTCCATTGGAGATCACTGCGCCGACACGCAATATATGCATACAAGTTAACACGTGCATGGCCAAAGTAGCTGATAGAGCAATTGGGCCGGATGCCGTTGCGACAGAGTTGCAGGCGAAATTTGATACCATCACGCCTAAGCAGCCTGATCGTATGCAAGAAGCGCCGACTCAGCGGTCTGCCGGTCTGTCTGCCGGCAGCGGCGGCTTCACGAATTTATTTAAGTTACTTTAAGTTTCAGTTTAAGAATTATTCTCGAACAGCTCAAACGAGTTGTCAATAAAAAATAATCTACCAGAAACCCCTTTGGTTTAATTGGCGCCCAACGGCAAAGATTACCACTGCCAAAATAAAAAAAGAGGATAAATCCTTCTATTTTGTTTTTTTTTTACAAAAAAATAACTTTACGAGCCAACGCCGTAAGTTAAAGTAAAAAACCTACAAACATAAAAAAAAAATCAAATTAATTGGTGAAAAAATGAATCTGCGCAAAAACCTACAAACATTAAAAAAAAAGCCCCAGCAAAAGCTGAGAGAGTAATAATCAACATAAAACAACATAAAACTACAAGCGTCCGAAAGAGTGCAGCGGGGGAAATCAGCACAACGACAGCGTCTGACACATCGGCCACTAACAGAGAATCATTTTACAAAGTCAGAAAATACAAAAATGTAAGTAAGATGCTCATTTTTTTTTACTTTAACAATTTGAACAAAAAACAAGTAAGAACGTTGCAGTCGGGCGCAACCGACTGCGTGATACTCTGTTCCCATAGGGGCTTCTGGCATATTACATTTTAAAGTTTATCTTAATTTGTTAAAGTCGCCGCTCGAATTAGCTTCTGACTCAAAATAACTACATATATATTTATTAAAATTCTAAAAATATATATATGTAAATGAGTAAAATTTTTATAAATTATGGCTCGCTTCAATCGTTTGTATGAATATGATGATTTTATGAGCTAGACAAAAAAATATAACTGCACCATGCATTTTATAATTTTTATGCAAAGCAGTCTGTTAACTTAAGAGTTGTCTGTTAATTTGACAGTGTGATTGATTTTCTTTACATAACCAATTGAGTCTTTTAACGTGCCACTTGGGAATCGAAAATAACGAAATAACTGACCTAGGCTATGGAAAACTATATTAACATTAGGTACTCAATTATTTAAACATTAAATCGAAATACATATATTTATATGTCTCTTACAATTTTTTCTGCCTACTTAGCAAGAAATTAAGCTTATTTATGTAGGCGGTACATGCTTATGACTAATTCCGCTATGTAAGAATATTGCGGTTTAGCGCCACCTACCGGATTATTCTTGTGATGGTGATTCTGCTGCAATTTTAACTCAAGAGCTCTGCAAAATAAAATTCCAATTTGCCACGCCCCCAGTGGTCGTAGACATGTAATTCTTAGAAGGAGTCTAAATTGACGTAACAGCAAAATTTGGAAGCTTACCTTCTAAAAATGTGGAAATTACACGGTATTTTTCGGTGCGCCACGCCCTAAAGGGGCGTAACAATTATTTTTGGGTCATCGATAGAGGAGGTCTCCAGTAACTCAATTAGCTAATTTTGAAGCTTCTAGCTCTAAAACTTTAGGAGATATAAAAGGAAATTTTGTGCAAAATCTAGATATTCATCTTTTTGATCGTGGGTTGTCAGCGCGAGTATATATTCCAAATTTTAAGTCTCTAGCATCAATAGTGCTCGAGATATTGAAGAATATGTATAAATCACTATATAGTCAGATCCGATTTGCCACGCCCCCAAGAGGCGTGGATATATAATTTTTCATCGATCTTTATAGGATCTTAACAGTAACTTACATGCCAAATTTTGGCATTCTAGCTCTAAAACTGCAGAAGATACAGTTTTACCAGATTTGCCACGCCTCCAATGGGCGTAGATATATCCGCCATACTTTTTTGATCTTGGGTTGTCAACGCGAGTATACGTTCAAAATTTCAACTCTCTAGCACTTCAACTAACAGGGTTTCTGACATACCGGAAAATGCATTTTCCGATTTGCCACGCCCCTAGTGGGCGTATCGGGAAAATCTGAACACTTTATAATTCGATGGTATACACGAGTATGTGTTCCCAATTTCAAGTCTCTAGCTTCAATAGCGTCGAAATGGTTTGCGTTCATACGGACAGACGGACAGACGGACGGAAAGCAAGACGGACATTGCACAAAACCAATATACTCTTTTTCCCTTTGGGAACAGAGTATAATTACGTACGTAGTTGTCAAAAATGCCAAAAATCTAAAACAACAACACATATTAAGACCCCTATGATATTAACAGAAACACCAACAATAGCTTTTGACGGAGTGATAGTAGACACTATAGGTCCACTACCACGCTCGGAAAATGGCAATGAATACGCTGTTACGCTCATATGCGATTTAACAAAGTACTTAGTAGCCATTCCAATTCCAAATAAAAGTGCAACAACCATTGCCAAAGCTATATTTGAAAACTTTATTCTAAAATACGGTCCAATGAAGACGTTCATTACGGACATGGGAACAGAATATAAGAACTCCATTATAAATGACTTGTGCAAATATTTGAAAATAGACAACATAACGTCTACTGCACATCACCACCAGACTGTAGGGACAATAGAACGTAGTCATAGAATATTCAATGAATACGTTCGTTCATATATATCTGCGGATAAAACCGATTGGGATGTTTGGATACAACATTTCACATATTGTTTCAACACCACACCCTCAGCCGCTCATGGATATTGTCCATATGAACTAATTTTTGGCAAATTACCAAGACAGTTCATAGATTTTAATAAAATAACTAGAATAGAACCGCTATATAACATAGACGATTACGCTAAGGAAGTAAAATTTAGACTAGAAATAGCTTATAAAAGAGCTAGAATATTGCTAGAAAATAGTAAAGTTAGAAATAAACAAGTAAGAACGTTGCAGTCGGGCGCAACCGACTGCGTGATACTCTGTTCCCATAGGGGCTTCTGGCATATTACATTTTAAAGTTTATCTTAATTTGTTAAAGTCGCCGCTCGAATTAGCTTCTGACTCAAAATAACCATATATTTATTAAAATTCTAAAAATATATATATGTAAATGAGTAAAACTTTTATAAATTATGGCTCGCTTCAATCGTTTGTATGAATATGATGATTTTATGAGCTAGACAAAAACATATAAAAGCACCATGCATTTTATAATTTTTATGCAAAGCAGTCTGTTAACTTAAGAGTTGTCTGTTAATTTGAAAGTGTGATTGATTTTCTTTACATAACCAATTGAGTCTTTTAACAGTGCCACTTGGGAATCGTCTGAAGCATTGCCAACATACGAAAATAACGAAATAACTGACCTAGGCTATGGAAAACTATATTAATATTAGATGGTCAATTATTTAAATATTAAATTGAAATACATATATTTATTTGTCTCTTACAATTTTTTCTGCCTACTAAGCAAGAAATTAAGCTTATTTATGTAGGCGGTACATGCTTATTGCAGTTTAGCGCCACCTACCGGATTATTCTTGTGATGGTGATTCTGCTGCAATTTTAACTCAAGAGCTCTGCAAAATAATATTCCAATTTGCCACGCCCCCAGTGGTCGTAGACAAGTTATTTTTGGCCAATTCTTAGAAGGAGTCTAAATTGACGTAACAGCAAAATTTGGATGCTTACCTTCCAAAAATGTGGAAATTACAGGGTATTTTTCGGTGCGCCACGCCCTAAAGGCGCGTAACAATTGTTTTTGGGTCATCGATAGAGGAGGTCACCATTAACTCAATTAGCCAATTTTGATGCTTCTAGCTCTAAAACTTTAGGAGATATAAAAGGAAATTTTGTGCAAAATCTAGATATTCAGCTCCGATTTGCCACGCCCCCAATTGGCGTAGACTCTTTATATTTGGCCAATCTTTGGAAGTAGTCGAAGGTAACATAAATGCCAAATTTGGAAGCTTACGTTCGAAAAATGTGGAAATTACAGGGTATTTTTCGGTGTGCCACGCCCTAAAGGGGCGTAACTTTTATTTTTTGGTCATCGATAAAGGAGGTCACCAGTAACTCAACTAGCCAATTTAAAGCTTCTAGCTCTAAAACTTAAGGAGATATAAACTTTTGCGGTTTGCCACGCCCCCTATGGGCGTAGATATATCCGCCATATCTTTTTGATCGTGGGTTGTCAACGCGAGTATGTATTCCAAATTTCAAGTCTCTAGCATCAATAGTGCTCCAGATATAGAAGAATATGTATAAATCACTATATAGTCAGATCCGATTGCCACGCCCCCAAGGGGCGTGGATATATAATTTTTTCATTGATCTTTATAGGATCTTAACAGTAACTTACATGCCAAATTTGGGCATTCTAGCTCTAAAACTGCAGAAGATACAGTTTTACCCGATTTGCCACGCCCCCAATGGGCGTAGATATATCCGCCATACCTTTTTGATCTTGGGTTGTCAACGCGAGTATACGTTCCAAATTTCAACTCTCTAGCACTTCAACTAACAGGGTTTCTGACATACCGGAAAATGCATTTTCCGATTTGCCACGCCCCTAGTGGGCGTATCGGGAAAATCTTAACACTTTATAATTCGAGGGTATACACGAGTATATGTTCCAAATTTCAACTCTCTAGCTTCAATAGCGTCGAAATGGTTTGCGTTCATACGGACAGACGGACAAGACGGACATTGCACAAAACCAATATACTCTTTTTCCCTTTGGGAACAGAGTATAAAAATATTATGATAATAAAGTATCAGATGTAAGCATAGAAATAGGAAATAAAGTTCTATTAAAAAATGACGCAGGACATAAGTTAGACTCTACTTATATTGGACCATATGAGGTCTTAGGAATAGATAATAGAGATAATATTACAATTAGGGATGGTAAGAATAAGAAACAAACAGTTCATAAAGATAGGTTAAAAATACAAACATAAAATTTGAAACGTTTCATGAAAAAAAAGGTCTGATCAACCGGAAAGGAAAAAAAATTTTTTTTTATTATTTTTTCTTTATTACATTCTTCTAAGAAAGTTAACAATAAAATTTAACGTAACTTCAAATATATTAAAAATAACAAGTAAGAGTGCTCTAGTCGAGACTGCTCGACTAAGAGATACCCTGAACCCTGCGAAGATGCGATATTCAAATCATTTTACGCTTCTTTTATATATACATATACGCAAACAACACATACACACACACACACACATGCACACGCACGCACAAGCACTTGCTCCGCTACTGCGCAGTTTACGCATCCACTGCGCGCGGGCAGCGCTTGGGCTGCAGTATGGGCTATATTTTGGAAACTTATTTGTTGAATAGGTTCGCTTCTAGATGGACTTTCGTAATCAAAATTTCACAGCGTAATAATGACATTCATATGTATGTATTTGCCAAAGCACAAGTCTCTAGTATTTGAAATACGTTTTTTTCAAATTTTGGGGGAAGGGGGCGTGGTATCCAGAATCCAAAAATTGGAAAATGTTTGTATTCATTACACGGATATACACAGTAAATCTGAAATCTATAGCTATAACGGTATTCAAAAACGAAGAAAAGTTATCGATTTTTATCGATAATAAAGAAATGGGATGAGTTATCGAAAAAAATGATAAACTCGTACTGCGTAGGATACACACGAGTATACATTTCAAATTTCAGATCTCTAGCTTTTGTGGTTTGCGAGATCACTGCGTTCACACGGATTTCCCATTTTCAATGGGTTCAGGGTATAAAAATTTTTCAATGAACACAAAAAGTTAAAAAAAAAAGAGAAAAAAAAAATATACTAACAATAATAATTTTATATTAAATAACTACATATTATTACGTTATTTCTTTAAAAAGGGAGGTGTAGTATGCTGTATATAAATATGCATATGCCCACCGTATTGTAGTGTATGCGACACGCATACATTATGTAAAGTTGTCATATGCTCAACTTAAGGCTAGAGTATTATATTCATAAACACAGTGACACTTTGTCGCTCTGTTTATATAAACAACCACACATATATGCAGAAATATGATCAGCCACTTATGTGGACTGGCCCGCAGCGTGTAATCCGCAGCGTAAGCACTATGACGATCACGTCCAAGTGGTAGCCTGACGCTAGAGCGCATTTCTATGTATATGCCTTTTGCAAGTACATATATATTTGAATACACATACATACGGCATGCTATATACTCCCGTTCAGCCGCTGCCTGCAGCGACAGAACTCTATATATAATAAACTTCTTATGTATTTAGGCTAAGTAACTTTCAATATCAAATAATTGATTCAATCTGGAATCACCATTCAAAGTTACATGTCGAAGCTTTTACAAAGATTTTTCTTGATTTGGTACAAGTATGTACTCGTCTGTTGAATTTATTTCTATTTTTCTTACTACTTGGGATCTGGCTGGAAGGAGTAGATTATTATTGCCAGAACTGTATGTAATTGGAACATAAATTGGGTAATTTAGATTGTGAGGTCTAATTATAAACCAATAATTCCATCACACGGTATTGCGAAATTGGAATCTACTAAATGAAATTCTTGTGGAATTACGTATTTGGTTGTTTGAAGTTCTATTAGTGTGGTGCCTTGGAATTTAATTACTCCTTGGCCTATGCCTTGGATGTTTATAATTTTATTGTCTTTAATGTCATAGTTATCTGAATTTATTTTTAGAAGTGATATGTCCGCACCAGTATCTATTAAAAATGTAAGTTTTGTTTTAGTTGAATGGTTAAAGAAGTAAACAAAAATGCTAAGACTAAAGTTGATTGAGTGAACCTTTGAATTTAGTTTGTGTTGCCTAAAGGGTTCTGCGAGTTTTCCGACGTATTTTGCGTCACTCTCACATTGTTGCTATTATTACCTTGGTTGGAGTTACCTCGGCCTCTTCCTCGATTTTGGCCTCGTTTTCCTCCACGGTAATTGTAATTATTGTTGTTGTTGCTTCGGTTGTCATTATTGTGGTTGTAACCTCTAAAACGATTATAACCTCGTCCACCTCTATTATTGTGATTTGCACCAGTTATCTCCGTGCAACTGTTCACAAATTTGGACACGGCATCATTCATGTTTGTGAATGTGCCTGCTTGCATGATAAGTTTTACTCTATCAATTGAGCAATTTTGTGTTATATATATATGTACTTGCAAAAGGCATATACATAGAAATGCGCTCTAGCGTCAGGCTACCACTTGGACGTGATCGTCATAGTGCTTACGCTGCGGATTACACGCTGCGGGCCAGTCCACATAAGTGGCTGATCATATTTCTGCATATATGTGTGGTTGTTTATATAAACAGAGCGACAAAGTGTCACTGTGTTTATGAGTATAATACTCTAGCCTTAAGTTGAGCATATGACAACTTTACATAGTGTATGCGTGTCGCATACACTACAATACGGTGGGCATATGCATATTTATATACAGCATACTACACAAGGTCATCCACATCTGTCTACTGCTTAAGCGACTGCAATGTTGTCACCGATGGAAGCACCGTTTGCATCTCTCTTCAAGGTCGCGCATCAGAGTATGCAACCAGCATAACGGCCATGTTAGTAACAAACATAACTGGCAGTCAGTCCATAGGCCACAACCAATAGACTTGCTTATTGGAGCCAGCCTCTTTTATGCCTTGTTCTGTGTGGGTCAAATCAAGTTGTTGCCTGGACTTCCATTGTTACAAGAGACTCGTCTTGGTTGGATTGTATCTGGGCGAAGGTCGTAGCCAGAACTCCTTACTCGTGACTCCGCTACAGATATTCAATGGCCAGTCTCAGCGCTTTCGGGGAGAAAACTTCAATGGAGAGTAGAAAGACTGTTCTCTTCGTGAAATGCTCAGTCCATGACGTTTCTATGGACTGCAAGTATACAAACTCCTTTGGTCGACTGCAGCGGAGTTTTGCCTACGGATCAAAGTTCTTTCATAAGATTCGTAATCCAGGAATTACTCCTACTGACATCCGTACCGGCACGCATATACTATTGCGAATAATTCAGCGAATTCATCTTTGGGACGACATCATTGCGCTTCAAACTAAAGGAACGGTTCCATCATCCAGCAGTCTCACCTCACTATCGCCATTTCTTGATGAAGTTGGGCTGCTACGTGTAGACGGTCGCGTATTGGAATGTAAGAGAATTAGTGCATTCTAATGAGATAACAGTCATCTCAATTCGTTTTGCTCTTCTTTCGTTTAACGTTTTCAACAAATATCTAAATGATATTCAGTTTTCAATAATATGATTTGGATGGATTGACGGATGAGCTTAAGGAACCAAGACACTGTTACAAAGGTTAAGGTTCAAAACCAAGTTTTCTCTGGCCCCACTTCGGGCGCCATTTGATGTGTACTGTACACGTTTGTTAGGGTTCCAACACTCTTGATGAGAGTGTTGTCTATTTACCAGCGGATGGAATTACTGGGCATGGACTGGTGTGTAGAAGGCTTCGAGGCGCGCACTCTCGCTATGCTCGTCACTAGCTGGTCGGATTGTCGGGATTCTTCTCCACCTTAACTACACTGTTGCACCGTAACACACGTCATATAAATGCACGTTTCTGAATCTAGTTAAAGAAAAGTGTCCATTGGAGATCACTGCGCCGACACGCAATATATGCATACAAGTTAACACGTGCATGGCCAAAGTAGCTGATAGAGCAATTGGGCCGGATGCCGTTGCGACAGAGTTGCAGGCGAAATTTGATACCATCACGCCTAAGCAGCCTGATCGTATGCAAGAAGCGCCGACTCAGCGGTCTGCCGGTCTGTCTGCCGGCAGCGGCGGCTTCACGAATTTATTTAAGTTACTTTAAGTTTCAGTTTAAGAATTATTCTCGAACAGCTCAAACGAGTTGTCAATAAAAAATAATCTACCAGAAACCCCTTTGGTTTAATTGGCGCCCAACGGCAAAGATTACCACTGCCAAAATAAAAAAAGAGGATAAATCCTTCTATTTTGTTTTTTTTTTACAAAAAAATAACTTTACGAGCCAACGCCGTAAGTTAAAGTAAAAAACCTACAAACATAAAAAAAAAATCAAATTAATTGGTGAAAAAATGAATCTGCGCAAAAACCTACAAACATTAAAAAAAAAGCCCCAGCAAAAGCTGAGAGAGTAATAATCAACATAAAACAACATAAAACTACAAGCGTCCGAAAGAGTGCAGCGGGGGAAATCAGCACAACGACAGCGTCTGACACATCGGCCACTAACAGAGAATCATTTTACAAAGTCAGAAAATACAAAAATGTAAGTAACATGCTCATTTTTTTTTACTTTAACAATTTGAACAAAAAACAAGTAAGAACGTTGCAGTCGGGCGCAACCGACTGCGTGATACTCTGTTCCCATAGGGGCTTCTGGCATATTACATTTTAAAGTTTATCTTAATTTGTTAAAGTCGCCGCTCGAATTAGCTTCTGACTCAAAATAACTATATATTTATTAAAATTCTAAAAATATATATATGTAAATGAGTAAAATTTTTATAAATTATGGCTCGCTTCAATCGTTTGTATGAATATGATGATTTTATGAGCTAGCCAAAAAATTATAACTGCACCAGGTATTTTATAATTTTTATGCAAAGCAGTCTGTTAACTTAAGAGTTGTCTGTTAATTTGAAAGTGTGATTGATTTTCTTTACATAACCAATTGAGTCTTTTAACAGTGCCATTTGGGAATCGTCTGAAGCATTGCCAACATACGAAAATAACGAAATAACTGACCTAGGCTATGGAAAACTATATTAATATTAGATGGTTAATTATTTAAACATTAAATTAAAATACATATATTTATTTGTCTCTTACAATTGTGGTCGTAGACATGTAATTTTTGGCCAATTCTTAGAAGGAATCTAAATTGACGTAACAGCAAAATTTGCAAGCTTACCTTCTAAAAATGTGGAAATTACATGGTATTTTTCGGTGCGCCACGCCCTAAAGGGGCGTAACAATTATTTTTGGGTCATCGATAGAGGAGGTCACCAGTAACTCAATTAACTAATTTTGAAGCTTCTAGCTCTAAAACTTTAGGAGATATAAAAGGAAATTTTGTGCAAAATCTAGATATTCAGATCCGATTTTCCACGCCCCCAATTGGCGTAGACTCGTTATTTTTGGCCAATCTTTGGAAGTAGTCGAAGGTAACATAAATGCCAAATTTGGAAGCTTACGTTCGAAAAATGTGGAAATTACAGAGTATTTTTCGGTGTGCCACGCCCTAAAGGGGCGTAACTTTTATTTTTCTGTTATCGATAAAGGAGGTTACCAGTAACGCAACTAGCCAATTTTGAAGCTTCTAGCTCTAAAACTTTAGGAGATATAAACTTTTGCGGTTTGCCACGCCCCCTATGGGCGTAGATATATCCGCCGTATCTTTTTGATCGTGGGTTGTCAGCGCGAGTATATATTCTAAATTTCAAGTCTCTAGCATCAATAGTGCTCGAGATATAGAAGAATATGTATAAATCACTATATAGTCAGATCCGATTTGCCACGCCCCCAAGGGGCGTGAATATATAATTTTTTCATCGATCTTTATAGGATCTTAACAGTAACTTACATGCCAAATTTGGGCATTCTAGCTCTAAAACTGCAGAAGATACAGCTTTACCCGATTTGCCACGCCCCCAATGGGCGTAGATATATCCGCCATACCTTTTTGATCTTGGGTTGTCAACGCGAGTATACGTTCCAAATTTCAACTCTCTAGCACTTCAACTAACTGGGCTTCTGACATACCGGAAAATACATTTTCCGATTTGCCACGCCCCTAGTGGGCGTATCAGGAAAATCTTAACACTTTATAATTCGAGGGTATACACGAGTATGCGTTCCAAATTTCAAGTCTCTAGCTTCAATAGCGTCGAAATGGTTTGCGTTCATACGGACAGACGGACGGACAGCAAGACGGACATTGCACAAAACCAATATACTCTTTTTCCCTTTGGGAACAGAGTATAAAAATAAATAAAGATAAAAAATTTTTATTCGTGTATGTTACAAGGCTGGCCAAGATAAGTGTGTGACATATTTTTCTCTTTAAATAAAAAATATAAATATTTAAATTTTCCCTTGTACAGTCGAGTCTCGATAATTCGAAATGGCAAGGGGATCAGGTTTTTTACGAATTAGACGGAAATTCAAATTATCGAGAATCGACTGTAACGAATTTTTTTCAAGGGGATAGATTTTGTTTCGATTTATCGCGATTATCGATTTAGCGGGGTACAAATTATCGAGACTCCACTGTATAAGAGTATTCTGCTGTTTTCTGTTTTATTTCTGTTAAGTCAATCAAATTATTTCGATACAAAGTGATTTCGATTGTGAATGCAAGGTATAAGTAGTCCAGATTGCAGCAGCGTGGAAGAGTACATTACCTCTTATAGAGAATATAGAACAAACAAGAAAATGACCGACAAACAGGTAACAGAACTGGCAGCGCAGATGCGCCTAGCCCTTGAACAGCAAACACAAAATTTTGAACAAAAGTTAGCTGTTCTAACAGAACAGTTAAAGGAACTTAAGGGAACAGCCCCACAAATTGAGGCTTACACAGAAATACAAATAGTGCCAAGTATCAAGTGCGACGAACCCCTGGACATTGTAAAGTCCATCCCGGAATTTGACGGGAAGCAGGAGGGCTAAATTTCATGGAGACAGGCCGCCAGCGCAGCCTACAAAGTATTTGAGCCTTATGATGGCAGCTCCAGACATTATCAGGCAGTTGCTATAATACGCAACAAGGTAAGAGGTTCAGCAGACGCAGTATTGGCCTCATTCAACACAGTGCTTAATTTTAGAGCAATAATTGCCAGATTGGATTTCACATTCGCTGACAAAACGCCAGTGCATGTGATCCAACAGCAATTAAGCACGCTAAAGCAAGGTGACCTTTCTTTGTTAAAATACTATGACGAAGTTGAGAAAAAACTCACACTTCTGACAAACAAAACTTTAATGACTCATGATCCAGCCGCAGCGGCTGTTTTAAATGCAAAATTCAGGAGCGATGCTCTCCACATTTTTGTCTTGGGACTAACAAAGTCCCTGAGATGGGCCGTCTTCCCGGCACAACCCCAAGATCTCCCAACTGCTTTAGCTCTGGCACAAGAAGCCGAGTCAAGCAACGAAAGAGGCATTTTTGCAGCCAGTTTTGCAAAACACCTCGAGGAAAAACCTCAGAAGAATAATAGCCAAAAGACCCAAAACTGGCGTCAAAATGGCCAACAGGAAAATGACGGCGGTTCTCAAAAAAAGAACCCCCATTTTCAAAAAACTCAGAACAACCAAGGTCAACAGAAAGCAAGCAGTTCGAAGCAACGCTTTCAATCCCAAAAACCACAGGGGCGTGGCCCCGAACCAATGGAGGTAGATACCTCCTCCCGCTTCAGACAGCCCACACACGGTTATCAAGGCAATGCAAACTATGGGGATCAATCAATGAGGACCCAGCAAAACCTTAATCACTTGCCCCAAGAAGAAAGTAACGAAGGTAGTTATGGGTCACACTCGCAAGGTAGAGGCGGTCGAGGACGACCTGTCAGGTGCTGAAAGTTGCAATTTTTTAGTGGAAAGTCCCTGCTCCCGTTTGTAAGACGCACGGTTGCAGGGCGGGAAGTAAGACTGCTGGTAGACACAGCATCTAAAAATTACATAAAACCCCTTCCCGAACTGGCACATTGGAGGCCGGTCGATAGCCCATTTCAGGTCAAATCGATCCACGGGCACACCAAAATTGAGCAGAAATGTCTCATTCACCTCTTCGGTGAAAAATCATATTTTTTTTATGCTAGACTCATTGAAAGACTTCGATGGCATAATTGGCCTTGACTTGTTAAAAAAAGTCAACGCCCAAATAGATCTAAACAGCAATGTAAATATGACAAGGGAATGGAAAAAATGGAGTTCACAACATGCCAACAGGTAAACC
Organism: Drosophila leonis; assembly: GCA_035045365.1. Classification (NCBI taxonomy): domain Eukaryota; kingdom Metazoa; phylum Arthropoda; class Insecta; order Diptera; family Drosophilidae; genus Drosophila; species Drosophila leonis. The sequence goes on along the minus strand of JAWNPC010000346.1, from coordinate 515,003 downwards.
ACTTCGAAATAAATTACGCGGATGTTCCCGCCGCGGTCAGGCCCACTTTTAATCGCATGATTGACCGGATGATTAACGCCTTTGCAGACGTTAACGAATCCCTGCCATATAATATAAATACTATCGCCACAATCCGAACGGACGGCGAACCGGTATATTCCAAACTATACCCATACCCAATGGGCGTGTCTGAATTTGTCAATGCAGAGGTTAAACAACTTCTGGCGGACGGCATAATTAGACCCTCAAAGTCACCGTATAACAACCCGATATGGGTTGTGGACAAAAAACGAGTTGACGACTCTGGTCATAAAAAAAAGCGTCTAGTAATTGATTTTCGGAAGTTAAATCAAAAAACAATCGACGATAAATACCCTATCCCCACGATTTCCACCATATTGGCAAATATGGGGGAGGCTCAGTATTTTACCACCCTGGATCTCAAATCGGGATTTCATCAGATAGAACTGATAGAAAGGGACAGAGAAAAAACAGCATTCTCTGTAAACAACGGGAAGTATGAATTTTGCAGGCTTCCCTTCGGGCTAAAAAACGCCCCAAGCATTTTTCAGTGGGCAATAGACGATGTCCTCAGGGACCAAATTGGAAAAACATGTTATGTCTATGTGGACGACGTAATAATTTTCTCCCCAAACAAGGAAGACCACATCAATCATATTGAGTGGGTCTTGAAAAGCCTTAGGGACGCAGGCATGCGGGTTTCTCAAGAAAAATCTAAGTTCTTTAAAAAGAGCGTAGAATATTTGGGATTCACCCTGCATACGGTGAATCCCAAATATTCTACGCTCTTTTTAAAGAACTTAGATCCAGACGTCGGAATCCAGACGTCGGCCGATAAGGTACAGGCCATAAAGGATTTCCAACCACCTAAAACATTGTTTAGCCTTCGATCATTTCTCGGGCTAGCAAGTTATTATAGGTGCTTTATTGCTGGTTTCGCCAGCATCGCAAGACCCCTAACGGAGATCTTGAAAGGTGAAAACGGGAAAATAAGCGCCAACCATTCGAGAGAGGTTAAACTCGAACTTACTCCAGAGCAATTGAATGCCTTTAACAGGTTAAAGGAGATGCTAGCGTCAGAGGATGTGATGTTGTCATATCCCGATTTCAAAAAACCATTTGACCTTACAACAGACGCGTCAGGTTACGGGCTCGGAGCAGTGCTGTCCCAGGGCGGCCACCCGATTACAATGATCTCGCGCACATTGCGAGATAATGAGATTAATTTCGCCACAAATGAGCGAGAGCTTCTCGCCATTGTGTGGGCATTGAAAAATCTCAGAAACTACCTGTACGGAGCTAAAAACTTAAAGACTTACATCCTGTTTAAAACAAAAACCAGACATGTCATACAGTTTTCCGATCGGAACTCACTGTTCCAAACTCTGCAAGAAGCCGTGAACGCAGAGGTGACCAACGCAATATTTTGCGAGCTTCCCATTCTGGCCTTTATCCAACACAAATTGGTCGAAGAATTTCCTTCGACTACGTTTAGACACTCAAAAAGTATGGTTATAGACATCCCAGACACAACAGAACAAAGGGAAATCGCTATAGCTGAGCATAATCGTGCTCACCGCGCGGCGCAAGAGAACGCGCAACAAATACTTCGAGACTATTTTTTCCCAAAAATTGGTCGTCTTACAGCGGAAATAGCGGCAAACTGTCGGGTGTGCGCGATGAATAAACACAATCGTCACCCAATCCGACAAGAGATAGGGAAGACCCCAATACCGTCTTATGCCGGGGAAATGCTACACGTAGATATTTACTCCACTGACCAGAAATACTTTTTAACTTGCATTGACAAATTTTCTAAATTTGCAATCGTCTAGCCCATTCGTTCACGCGCGATCGTGGACATAAAGGCTCCACTGCTACAACTTCTGAACGTCTACTGTGACAACGAAATTCGGTCTAAATTCGGAGACCATTAGATCAATGTTGTCAAATAACTTTGACATCGTGATCACGAATGCGCCGCCCCTACACAGCACGTCTAACGGGCAGGTCGAGCGTTTTCACGGTACTTTAGGGTATATAAGTCGTTGTCTTAAAAATGGAAACCACATTGAAGACACTGTCGACAATATCCTTCTCGCGACAATAAAATACAATAGGTCGATTCACTCGATTACGAAAAGGAATCCAATAGAAATTATCCATTCAATCCCTATTGAGGTTGCGGTGAAAATAAAAGAGAAAATCATGGCAGCACAAGATAAATCGTTAGAGCACCAAAATAAGAACAGGGTTCAGAAAACGTATAATGTTGGCGAGAAGGTATGGTTAAAATCCAACAAGAGATTGGGAAATAAACTTTCACCTCTATTCACGTACGACGGTTCTAATTAAAGGGAGGGTGGTCCATAAGGACTGTCTTAAATAGGCCACAAAACTCCACACAGAATTTGAATCTTTAGGTTAATCCATTTTCTTACTAGGCTAATAAGTTTTACATATATCTCACTTTAGGTTACGATATTTTTCGGCTCTGACAATGACAACGATGACTTTGACCGAAGCGACACTGAGACTTAGCGACTATTCACATGCGGACTATATACCCATAGTTGACGGAGACGTGACAATCTGGGACGAATACAAATACTTGGGACACACGACGAACTTGACATCATTCAAAACTTACGTTGGCGAGACGAGGAAGCTAATCGACAACCTACCCAAGGACCACATGAGACAAGTATTAAAGATCGACATTCAACACATAGCCACATTAATTGCAACTTTAAATGTTCATCATAGGCAATCACGCAGTATAAATTTGATAGGTAGTGCCCTTAAGGTAATTGCAGGAACCCCAGATTTTCATGACTGGGAACAAATAAAGTTCAAGCAGGGTCAGTTAATAGATTCAGAAAATAGGCAAATCGAAATCAACAACAAATTTCAAGTACGACTTAACGAAGTTTCGAAGGCACTTAATGCAATTCTCAAACCTGATGCGGAAGTTGAGCATCTCTATTCAACAATTCTAGCGAAGAACAGAATGATAATTACAAATCTTGAGGATCTAATTTTATCCGTAATACTTGCCAAAATAAATTTGATTAGCCCACTTATCCTGGACAGCATTGACATTAAAGAATTGTTAAATGAGCATCTTACAAATATTAGTGTAGTGGACCTTTTAGAAGTATCTAGCATTAAGGCTTTTCAAAATTCTGAACTTTTATATTTTCTTATAAAATATCCTCAACCTAAGTTAAATTGTAAGAAAATTGACATTTTTCCCGTTCAACATAATAACGTAATAATAGATCTAGAAGAAGGTAGCATAGTGGCCGATTGCGGAACAAAGACCTTCGCTGTGTGCAACTGCGCTACTACTGTGAGCACCACTTTCTGCAAGAGGTGTCAGGAACCGTCGTACAATGCGCCACGCGCCCAGGGCATCTAGAGCCCATAACGACGATTGAAGATGGCATCATTATCATCAACAGCGCAACAGTAAATGTGGTGGACAACACTGGAGGCAGTCAACAAGTCACGGGAACTTTTCTGGCCACTTTCGATGAATACATCTCCCTCAACGGCACCCGTTACGAAAATCATTGGGGCATCATAAAAAAGAAACCAGCCGTTTCTACGTCGGCCATAGTTAACATCACCCTTTTCAGGGAACATCTGAGCCTCGCATTCCTGCACGATCTCAGTCTGAGAAATCTCCGTCACATCGGGGATCTCAAATCGGATATATCATCAAGGTCGTTTGGCTGCCTAATCCTCATTACTCTTCTCCTCTTTCTCTTAAGTGCATGAAAATTATACCGATGTAAAGCGACCAAAGAGAAACCCGAGGACGGGTTTCAGCCTACCCGGGGAGGAGTTAACACGCGCATGGCCAAAGTAGCTGATAGAGCAATTGGGCCGGATGCCGTTGCGACATAGTTGCAGGCAAAATTTGATACCATCACGCCTAAGCAGCCTGATCGTATGCAAGAAGCGCCGACTCAGCGGTCTGCCGGCAGCGGCGGCTTCACGAATTCATTTAAGTTACTTTAAGTTTGAGTTTAAGAATTATTCTCGAATAGCTCAAACGAGTTGTCAATAAAAAATAATCTACCAGAAACCCCTTTGGTTTAATTTACACAAAGTACGTCGCGATCTTGACTGACCAGAGTGACTTGGGATGTTAGTTGTCTCTCTTCTCTACCCGTCCTACCATCCCTAAAGAAATGCACTATATCCTATCACATCCTGGCATGAATACTCGATACTTTTTTAAAATTTCATATAAATCTCACAAAAGACATTATAATAGTAAGGCCTAACCAAAGGAAAGGGTAAAACTTAATTATAAAGGGGGCTGTGCTATACTAATATGGTTATGTTATTTTTTTTTTGATAAGTTGTATTTATACTTATAGACTAAACTTATGGTAAGTTGTACTTAATACATTGTTTTTTTTTATACTCTGTTCCCAAAGGGAAAAAGAGTATATTGGTTTTGTGCAATGTCCGTCTTGTCCGTCTGTCCGTATGAACGCAAACCATTTCGACGCTATTCAAATTTGGAGCATATACTTGTGTATAACCCAAGATCAAAAAGGTATGGCGAATATATCTACGCCCATTGGGGGCGTGGCAAATCGGGTAAAACTGTATCTTCTACAGTTTTAGAGCTAAAATGCCCAAATTTAGCTAGTAAGTTACTATTAAGATCCTATAAAGATCGATGAAAAATTTATATATTCACGCCTACTGGGGGCGTGGCAAATCGGATCTGACTATATAGTGATTTATACATATTCCTATATATCTTGAGCGCTATTGATGCTAGAGACTTGAAATTTAGAATATGTACTCGCGTTGACAACACAAGATCAAAAAGCTATGGCGGATATATCTACGCCTATAGGGGGCGAGGCAAACCGCAAAAGTTTATACAGTCGAGTCTCGATAATTTGTACCCCGCTAAATCGATAATCGCGATAAATCGAAACAAAATCTATCCCCTGGAAAAAATTCGTTACAGTCGAGTCTCGATAATTTGAATTTCCGTCTAATTCGTAAAAAACCTGATCCCCTTGCCATTTCGAATTATCGAGACTCGACTGTATCTCCTAAAGTTTTAGAGCTTTAGATGCTTCAAAATTAGCTAGTTGAGTTACTGGTGACCTCCTCTATCGATGACCTAAAGATAATGGTTACGTCCCCTTAGGGCGTGGCACACCGAAAAATATTCTGTAATTTCCACATTTTTTGAACGTAAGCTTGCAAATATTGCTGTTACGTCAATTTAGACTCCTAAGGATTGGCCAAATATTACATGTCTACGACCTCTGGGGGCGTGGCAATATGGAATTATATTTTGCAGAGCTCTTGAGTTAAAATTGCTGCAGAATCACAATCACAAGAATAATACAGTAGATGGCGCTAAACTGCAATATTCTTACGTATCGGATTTAGTCATAAGCGTGTACCGCCTTCATAAATAGGCGTAATTCCTTGCTAAGTCGGCAGAAAAAATTGTAAGAGACAAATAAATATATGTATTTCGATTTAATGTTTAAATGCTCGAAATAATTGACCACCTAATAATAATCGTGTTTTTCGTGTGTTGGCAATGCGATTCCCAAGTGGCACTGTTAAAAGACTCAGTAGGTTATGCAAAGAAAATGTGACGTCATACTTGCAAATTAACAGACAACTTTTCTGTTAACAGACTGCTTTGCATAAAATTTAAGTGTAGGCATGTCACCGTTATATTTTTTTGTCTAGCTCATAAAACCATCATATTCATACGAACGATTGAAGCGAGCCATAATTTATAAAAATTTTACTCATTTACATATATATTTTTAGAATTTTAATAAAATATATATTTATTTTGAATCAGACGCTAATTCGAACGGCGACTTTAACAAATTAAGATAAACTTTAAAATGTAATATGCCAGAAGCCCCTAAGGCAACAGAGTATCACGCAGTCGGTTGCACCCGAATGCAATGTTCTTACTTGTTTTATTATGATACTCTAACATTTTGGCTTGAGCTGATTCTAGTTAATTTGTTAGTGTTGACCATTTTTTTCGATAACTCATCCCATATCCTTATTATCGATAAAAATCGATAACTTTTCTTCGTTTATGAATACCGTTATAGCTATAGATTTCAGATTTACTGTGTGTATTCGTGTAATGAATACAAACATTTTGAAATTTTTTGATTTTGGATACCACGCCCCCTTCCCCCAAAATTTGAAAAACGTATTTCAAATACTAGACTTGTGCTTTGGCAAATACATACATATGAATGTCATTATTACGCTGTAAAAGTTTGATTACGAAAGTCCATCTAGAAGCAAACCTATTCAACAAAGAAGTTTCCAAAATATAGCCCATACTGCAGCCCAAGTGCTGCCCGCGCGCAGTGGATGCGTAAACTGCGCAGTAGCAGAGAAAGTGCTTGTGCGTGCGTGTGCATGTGTGTGTGTGTGTATGTGTTGTTTGTGTATATGTATATATAAAAGAAACGTAAAATGATTTGAATATCGCATCTTCGCAGGGTTCAGGGTATCTCTTAGTCGAGCAGTCTCGACTAGAGCACTCTTACTTGTTTACTTTTTTTTTATATCTGTATGACGTTGTGATCATTGGGTCATTGGGTCCAAGATAACGATAGCATTTTGATAAGGCTGTTAAAATTTGGAATATCATAAATATAAAGTCTCTTATTTAATTTAATAATTTAACCTTTTTTGTAAAAGTATCAATTGTTTTGCTTTTTATACACTGGGCCTATTGAAAATGGGAATTATTGATTAAAAACCTTACCGGAATTTGTTTATTTAATTGTATCTCGTACATATTTGGAGCTAGAGTGACTCTAGTAGAGTCTCAAAATTTCGTATTTAATTTCATCTGTATTTTTTTTTTTTTAATTTGGATACATATTTGACCAAATTGTTTAAATATAAGTTTAGTTGCAAATACATATAGCCAATATGCGAATGAGTTTGCTGTTTTACTCAATTGACAAATATTTAATATAATTAGTAGATCATAAGTTATTTAACAAAACGTTTGATCAATTGGAACAACATATAACCAACAGTGATTAGCTGTGATGCATTTTTCGTACCCGTGTGAACACGTACATTGAGACACTCAAACGCCAGCATTCATGTCTGTTCTAAGAATCACAACACTTGTTATTCACACTGATTGAACTTTGTTTCTTAGCTGCCACTTTAGTTTCGGATTTGCTTCTAATTGTTCAAGCAGTGAAGTTGCGTTGTTGATAAAGCGGTGAGCGCGTTGCAATGCAGATCTCGGTTCAAGTCCCGCCAATCTCAAAACTTTGTTATTGTTTTTATTTTCACACACGCATTGTCGGTGTCGCTAGAGGTGATACGCTTTGATACGTAGATGTTGGTTCGACTCTAGGTGCGGTGATTCCTGATTTTCTGAATTTTTTTTTCTATTATTAAATTAGTATTACTATTATTATTACAAATATCTTTGACAAACATGCTATTTGGTTTAGCAATTTAACCATTTTTATACCCTGAACCCATTGAAAATGGGAAATCAGGGTATAATGGTTTTGTTAAATGTATGTAACAGGCAGAAGGAGGCGTGGCAGACCCCATAAAGTGTATATATTCTTGATCAGGGTGACGAGCTGAGTCGATTAATCCCTGTCCGTCTGTCTGTCTGTCCGTCCGTCCGTCCGTCCGTCTGTCCGTATGTATGAACGCGTCGATCTCAGAACCTATAAGAGCTAGAGAATTTTTTTTTGGAAGTCGCTGTATAGCAGGCGTAGATCATGTTTGCTTCAAACAATCGATAACTTATACCGTTTTACTGTTATCGATTAAAAACCTTATCGAAATACTTTTTTTTTAATTTTTTCTCGTACATATTTGGAGCTAGAGTCTCCAAATTTCACATTTAGTTTCATTTGATGGTTAGTTGCAAATATAGCCAATATGTGAATGAGTTTGCGATTTTATACAACTGCAAAATATTCAATATAATATGTAGATCATATGCTGAAAATTTCATTGAAATCCATTTAGTATCACAGAAGTAATTAAACAAAACGTTTTGTCAATTGCGACATGTGACCAGAAACCCATCCCGTTTTCATTTTTTCTATACATGTGCACACATACATTGAGACATTCGAATGCGAGCATTCTTGTCTGTTCTAAGAATCATAACAATTACAGCTGACTGCTTGAATTTTGTTATAATTCTTAGCTGACTTTAGTTTCGAATTTGCTGTTGTTTAATTAAACAGTGCAGTGGCGGTGTTGTTAGAAGCGGGGCACGCCGTACCAAGCAGATCTCGGTTCAAGCCCCGCCGTATTTTCTTAATTTTTATACTCTGTTCCCAAAGGGAAAAAGAGTATATTGGTTTTGTGCAATGTCCGTCTTGCTGTCCGTCCGTCTGTCCGTCTGGCCGTCTGTCCGTCGGTCCGTATGAACGCAAACCATTTCGACGCTATTGAAGCTAGAGACTTGAAATTTGTCACACATACTCGGGTATACCCTCGAATTATAAAGTGTTAAGATTTTCCCGATACGCCCACTAGGGGCGTGGCAAATCGGAAAATGCATTTTCCGGTTTGTCAGAAACCCTCTTAGTTGAAGTGCTAGAGAGTTGAAATTTGGAACGTATACTCGCGTTGACAACCCAAGATCAAAAAGGTATGGCGGATATATCTACGCCCATTGGGGGCGTGGCAAATCGGGTAAAACTGTATCTTCTGCAGTTTTTGAGCTAGAATGCCCAAATTTGGCATGTAAGTTACTGTTAAGATCCTATAAAGATCGATGACAAAATTATATATCCACGCCCCTTGGGGGCGTGGCAAATCGGATCCGACTATATAGTGATTTATACATATTTTTCTATATCTCGAGCACTATTGATGCTAGAGACTTGGAATTTGGAATATATACTCGCGTTGACAACCCACGATCAAAAAGATATGTCGGATATATCTACGCCTATAGGGGGCGTGGCAAACCGCAAAAGTTTATATCTCCTAAAGTCTTAGAGCTAGAAGCTTCAAAATTGGCTAGTTGCGTTACTGGTAACCTCCTTTATCGATGACCCAAAAATAAAAGTTACGCCCTTTAGGGCGTGGCACACCGAAAAATACCCTGTAATTTCCACATTTTTGGAAGGCAAGCTTCCAAATTAGGCATTTATGTTACCTTCGACTACTTCCAAAGATTGGCCAAAACTAACGAGTCTACGCCAATTGGGGGCGTGGCAAATCGGATCTGAATATCTAGATTTTGCACAAAATTTCCTTTTATATCTCCTAAAGTTTTAGAGCTAGAAGCTTCAAAATTGGCTAATTGAGTTACTGGTGACCTCCTCTATCGATGACCCAAAAATAATTGTTACGCCCCTTTAGGGCGTGGCGCACCGCTGTTACGTCAATTTAGACTCCTTCTAAGAATTGGCCAAAAATTACATGTCTACGACCACTGGGGGCGTGGCAAATTGGAATTTTATTTTGCAGAGCTCTTGAGTTAAAATTGCAGCAGAATCACCATCACAAGAATAATCCGGTAGGTGGCGCTAAACTGCAATATTCTTACATAGCGGAATTAGTCATAAGCATGTACCGCCTACTTAAATAAGCTTAATTTCTTGCTAAGTAGGCAGAAAAAATTGTAAGAGACAAACAAATATATGTATTTCGATTTAATGTTTAAATAATTGACCACCTAATATTAATATAGTTTTCCATAGCCTAGGTCAGTTATTTCGTTATTTTCGTATGTTGGCAATGCTTCAGACGATTCCCAAGAGGCACTGTTAAAAGACTCAATTGGTTATGTAAAGAAAATCAATCACACTTTCAAATTAACAGACAACTCTTAAGTTAACAGACTGGTTTGCATAAAAATTATAAAATGAATGGTGCAGTTATATTTTTTTGTCTAGCTCATAAAACCATCATATTCATACGAACGATTGAATCGAGCCATAATTTATAAAAATTTTACTCAATTACATATATATTTTAAGAATTTTAATAAAATATATAGTTATTTTAAGTCGGAAGCTAATTCGAGCGGCGACTTTAACAAATTAAGATAAACTTTAAAATGTAATATGCCAGAAGCCCCTATGGGAACACAGTATCACGCAGTCGGTTGCGCCCGACTGCAACGTTCTTACTTGTTTATTTTAATTTTAATTTTATTAAATTAACATAAATAAATTAATTGAATTAAATTTTTTATAAGTTTGTAACGCAGATCGGACGGGGTTCAGGGTATCTCCTAGTCGGGTACCCCCGTCTAGAGTTTTCTTACTTGTTTTTATATACATATATACAAACAACACATACACACACACACACACACACACACATGCACACGCACGCTCAAGCACTTGCTCTGCTACTGCGAAGTTTATGCAGCGACTGCGCGTGGGCAGCGCTTGGGCTGCAGTATGGGCAATATTATGAAAACTTATTTGTTGAATATGTTTGCTTCAAGATGGACTTTCGTAATCAAACGTTTAAGGCGTACTAATGCCATTCATATGTATGTATCTGATAAAGCACAAATCTCTAGTATATGAAATACGTTTTTTTCAAATGAAGGTGGATTACTGGCGGAAGGAGACGTGGCAGACCCCATAAAGTATATATATTCTTGATCAGCTCGACAAGCTGAGTTGATATAGCCATGTCCGTCTGTCCGTCCGTCCGTCCGTTCGTCCGCCCGTCCGTCCGTCCGTTCGTGTGAACGCAGCGATCTCGTAAGCCACAAAAGAAATTTTAAATGTATACTCGTGTATAAGTTAACCTTGAGTAGAAGTTGAGTTAACTGCGGCAAATCAAATTGGGCATCGGGCACTTATTGTGTTGCAATAATGCTGACGATGCACCTAAGCCATCGACTCCCTATCCCACGAATGTGAAACGCGACACTTGTGCGAAGCGCAAGGTCAGCAGTCTTCACCAGCGACGTCCGGCTCAGCGACAAGTTAGGGCTAGCTCATAAGAATAAAATTGTCTTAAGATTCAGTTTATAATTTGATTTCATGCAGACGCGATCGCGCTGCACAAATAAAGCTCATTTAATAAATCCGATTGTTTTATTCATAACATTTCGGTTTCACCTTAATCCAAGCAAGAGATTGGAATAACTGGCGCCCAACAAAAATCGAACTCACCGATTTAAGTGCAGTGCTCATTGCTAACGATAACTTACTTCAAGTGCAAAGTTCAAATCTTAGCTACATGGTCTGTTGAAAGGCCAAACAGAAAGTTAATAACACCGAAATACATCAAACCAAACTAAAAAGTCTTTTTAAAGGCTAACAGAACAATAACATAAAGCCAAACCAAACGGCTTAAACAACAAACTCGCAGCCACGAGTGTAAAAACAGGCAGTCATAAAATATACTTGTTACACCAAACGGGCGGTTTGGGCAGCGGAGAAGAAGTCCAAGGTCGGCAACCCCCACGCCTTGGCAATAGAAGACCGAGATTGGCAACCCCCACGCTGCGGTAGACGGGTATCAACCAGACACCAGTTATTAAAGAAATCAGCAGATAAGACAAGCAACAAAAAATAGAGAAGAATTATGTAAGTAAAATCATTGTTTAAAAATTATACCTGTGGTCACTTAGAGAATTATTTGCGAACATTTAATATTAAAGTTACAAAAGCTTAAATATAATTTAATAAACAGTGGCAGCGCAAAGTAATTTAAATAAATAATTGTTAATAAATGCGCAGTGAAATTTGAACCGCCACTTCAGCACTTTTTGTTAGTGTGTCGGCAACCGACAGACAGCTTATTTCTTATCTCTTGCAGTCTTGTTTGTGTCATACATAGAATAAAAATTCCTTTCGTCAATTTGGTTTTAGTTGTTATATGCAAAACGAAAAATTCGTTTTATATGTTTCTTTTGATTGTGAGCGCATTGCTGGTTTTGATTGTTTGTCACACATAAGAAAACAACGCACAGTGGTTTTAAGTTAAATGAATAGTAACGAAACGGACTCAGAGGATTCACTTGAAGAGATACTTAACAACCTGCACGAATTGAGGTTACTAGAAAGACAATCGAAACAACGAACAAACATGAACCCAGAGCAACTAAACGCGGTCGTAGGCGCAGCGGTTAACGCTGCATTGCAAGCCCAAAGGGCTGAGTTCGAAGTAAGAATTCAAGAAATAACAGATAGATTAAACAACGCGGCGGTAGCCCAACCAGTAATAAGGGTCTATGAGGACGTAACTGTCATACCCGGTAGACAATGCGACGAGCCGCTTGACGCAGTCAAATCAGTCCCAGACTTTAACGGCGTACAGGAACAATACGTGTCTTGGCGCCAAGCGGCGAAAGCTGCCTACAGGCTATATAGCGCACACGAGGGTAGCTCCCGCCATTACCAGGCGGTTTTAATTTTAAGGAATAAAATCAGAGGCCAAGCGGACCTCACATTGTCTTCATTCAACACGAAGCTAAACTTTGACGCCATCATAGATAGGCTAGATTTTACTTATGCGGACAAGCGTCCCATACACCTGGTAGAGCAGGAAATGAGTACTCTTAGACAGGGTGGTATGACAATACTACAATTTTATGATGAGGTCGAGAAGAAGCTTACGCTTCTCACCAATAAGACCATTATGTCATATGACGCGGCCATTGCCAGTCATATGAACGACAAGTATAGGTCGGACGCACTCCGAATTTTTATCTCAGGTCTAAAAAAAAGCCTAACAGATGTTCTTTTCGCGGCTCAACCTAGCAGTTTGCCAGCTGCACTTGCACTGGCACAGGAGGTTGAGGCTAACCACGATAGATATGCTTTTGCGGCAAATTACGCCAGAAGTATAGAAGAAAGGGACAAGAAGGGCAATAATCAACAGTACCAAAAACAGAATGACCAAAGAGATAGGGGAAGTAAAGGAAAAAACCCTTATTTTAAAAAGGAACAAGGGGAAAAACCTCGACAAGACCCCGTCGAGAAAATGGATGTTGACTCATCATCATCCAAGTTTCGACAACCCACCAATTTTTCGAAGCAACAACAAGGTCAATCGAATAGCTCTTCGCGATATGGCCAAAACGGGAGCCAACCTAATCTTAAAAGGTCAAACACCTCTGAGAGGCATTCTGACCAAAGGAGACAAAGAGTGAACCATTTGTCCCAAGATGACTCGCGTCAACAGGACGAAGAATATGAGCAGGCCGCTTCCGCCGCCCTTGAGGAGATAGAAGATAACGATGACGAATATAATACGGACAACGTTAATTTTTTAATGGTGCGTCCCTGCTCCCGTTCGTCAGACGAACAGTAGCAGGGGTCAGTCTTAAGTTCCTAATTGATACGGGGGCCTCAAAGAACTACCTGCGTCCCGGTAGCCTTGAGCACATTACCACAACTCCCGTACAAACCCCATTCAACGTCAAGTCAATACACGGCGTAGAAGGGATAACTCACAAATGCACCCTGCCCATTTTAGGGCTCAGAAGCCCATTTTTCATTTTGCCGACATTATCCACATTCGACGGTATAATTGGGTTGGACCTCCTAACACAGGCTGGTGCCACTATAAACTTAAAAAGTAAAGTCATAGAACACAAAAACGGAGCTGAGAAAATCAGATTTCATAAATGTCACAATGTTAAATTCACTAAAATCGAAGAAATTGAAGTCCCTTTGCTTATTAAAACAGAATTCGCAAACATGATAAAAAGAAACGTGAAGGCTTTTGCAAACCCAGACGAGTTGCTGCCTTATAACACGTCGGTTGTCGGTACAATCCGAACCGAAGATGACGAGCCGGTTTATTCAAAGCTTTACCCATTTCCGATGGGTGCGGCCGACTTCGTCAATAAAGAGATAAAGGAGTTGTTGAAGAATGGCATTATACGACCATCTCGCTCTCCCTATAATAACCCAATCTGGGTGGTCGGCAAGAAAGGGGTCGACGACTCAGGAGTGGGAAAGAAAAGGTTGGTAATAGATTTTCGCAAGCTTAACGAAAAGACAATCGCTGATAGGTACCCTATGCCTAGTATCAGTATGATATTGGCAAACCTTGGCAAAGCCCAATATTTCACGACGCTGGATCTGAAATCGGGCTATCACCAAATTACCTTAGCAGAGAAAGACCGCGAGAAAACATCTTTCTCTGTGAACGGAGGGAAATATGAGTTCTGCCGACTGCCGTTCGGCCTCCAGAACGCTGGAAGTATTTTCCAAAGGACAATTGATGATGTACTACGTGAACACATCGGCAAGACTTGTTATGTCTATGTCGATGACGTCATCATTTTTTCTAAAACCGAGCGCGATCATGTACGGGACATAGAAAAAGTCCTTAAATGTGTTTTAGACGCTAACATGAGAGTCGCCAAAGAAAAATCGCATTTTTTAAAAAAAAACGTCGAGTTTTTAGGTTTTGTCGTGTCCAACAATGGCACAAGGACAAGCAAAGATAAGGTAAAAGCGATTCAAAACTTTGAGGTACCAACAAATTTGTTTGCGGTGAGATCTTTCTTAGGTCTCGCAAGTTATTATAGATGTTTCGTTAAAGACTTTGCTGCAATCGCGAAGCCATTGTCAGATGTCTTAAAGGGAGAGAACGGTAAAGTTAGTAAACAGAGATCAAAAAAGATCCCTGTAGAGTTAACTGAAAAGCAGTTCAATGCTTTTGACAAACTCAGGAATATCCTAGCTTCGGAGGATGTAATCCTCTGCTACCCGGATTTCAAAAAACCGTTCGACCTCACAACTGACGCTTCTTCCTCCGGTATCGGGGCCGTGCTGTCCCAAGGAGGAAGGCCCATAACCATGATCTCTCGGACACTCAAAGACAGGGAAATGAATTACGCAACGAACGAGAGAGAGTTGCTAGCAATAGTTTGGGCATTGGGCAGTTTACGCCATTACCTGTATGGCGTGAACAATTTGAATATTTACACTGACCATCAACCATTGACTTTTGCCGTGTCGGATAGAAATCCGAACTCGAAAATTAAGCGCTGGAAGGCGTTTATCGATGAACACGGAGCCAAAATTTTTTACAAGCCCGGTAAGGAAAACCATGTGGCGGATGCCTTGTCTAGGCAAAATATAAACGCCATCGAAAACTTGCCACCATCTGACGAGGCAACCATTCACAGTGAGCAGTCTTTATCCTATACAATTGATGCCACTGAAAAGCCCGTAAACTGTTTTAGAAACCAGATTATTCTGGAGGAGGCAGAACACCCGTGGCAACGCACATCGGTGCTTTTTAAGCAAAAAGTCCGACATAAAATACTGTTTAAAGACTGGGACACACTTATCGGTGTGGTCAAAGAGACCGTTAGCCCAGAAGTGGTAAACGCCATTCATTGTGAGTTACCAATTTTAGCGCGCATACAACACGCGCTTATCGAGACTTTTCCTTCCACTAAGTTCTGGTACTGCAAGTACAGAGTGACAGACATCTTTAACAAGGATGAGCAGAAGGAAATAGTTATAGCTGAGCACAATCGCGCTCACAGAGCGGCGCAAGAGAATGAAAAGCAAGTGCTTAGGGAATATTTCTTTCCAAACATGAATAAGATCGCTGGGGAAATTGTTGTAAATTGCAAAATTTGTGCCAAGGCTAAATACGACAGGCACCCGAAAAAGCAAAAGCTCGGAACGACCCCAGTCCCGTCCTATGCAGGGGAAATCATCCATTTGGATATTTACTCTACAGCAGGAAAACACTTTTTGACGGCCATAGACAAATTCTCTAAGTTTGCTATGGTTCAGCCTATTGCATCGCGCACAATTTCAGACATTAAGGGACCTATATTACTTCTGATCAATCTATTCCCGGCAATCAAAACGGTCTACTGCGATAACGAAGCCTCGTTTAACTCAGAGACCATCAGGTCAATGTTGAAAAATCAATACGACATCGACATTGTGAATGCCCCTCCACTCCACAGCACGTCAAACGGACAAATAGAGCGCTTTCACAGCACCCTAAGTGATATGGCAAGATGCTTGTCTCAGCAGAGGGGTGTCACAGACACGGTCGAAGCTGTGTTACAAGCCACTGTGGAATATAACCGATCATTGCATTCGGTTATAAACAAAATTCCGATTGATGTCATCCACTCGGCACCGGACGAGTTAAAACAGGATATAGTAAATAAGTTGCAGAAAGCACAACAAACGCAGCTAGACAGAAATAACCCGTCAAGACAGAACAGGGTATTTGAAGTAGGTGAGGTAGTTCTAGTTAAGGCCAATAGACGGTTAGGCAACAAACTAAGCCCCCTATATGTTGAAGAAAAAGTAGAAGCAGACTTGGGAACGACGGTTCTCATAAAAGGGAGGGTGGTCCACAAGGACAACCTTAGGTAGTTAAAAAAAAAAAAAAAAAA
Organism: Drosophila leonis; assembly: GCA_035045365.1. NCBI lineage: Eukaryota > Metazoa > Arthropoda > Insecta > Diptera > Drosophilidae > Drosophila > Drosophila leonis. Next base: position 498,586 of record JAWNPC010000346.1, on the reverse strand, counting down.
AAAAAAAAAAAAAAAAATAATAATAATAATAATAATAATAATAAGAAATAAAATAAAATAAATAGTAATAAAGATAGTAAGTAAAATAAGCTAAACCAGTATCGGTTGTTATCGCTTTTTCAGGCGTTTTCTGGTTTTAACTTTGTGGGTTACGCTTTCGACGGCCAAATTGACGGATTACTCTCACGCGGATTACATTCCAGTAATCGATGGGACCGTGGTACTATGGAACGAGACTAACTTTTTGAAACATACGACGAATTTAACGGAATACGATAGACTCGTACAGGAGACCTTGGAAATGACGGACCTATTCCCTCAGTCGCATATGCGAAAGATACTAGAAGCAGACTCCAACCACCTAACAACTTTGTTGGCAACTCTCGGCGTCCATCACAGGCACGCAAGGAGTTTGGATATCATAGGTAAGGCGCTGAAGGTAATAGCTGGAACGCCTGACGCCGATGACTTGAGGGACATTCAGCTCACACAGAACGAATTAGTTAGGGAAAACAATAGGCAAATTAATATAAATTCGAACACCCAAAAACAAATAAATGCTCTCACAATCACTGTTAACGAAATCTTAAAAGCAAAAAAGTCAGAACAAATTGAATCTGCTCATCTATACGAGACCCTTCTGGCAAGAAATAGGATACTAACATTAGAAATTGAAAATCTTATAATAGCAGTCACCTTGGCTGCCACTAATGTCATAAATCCAGTAATCATCAACGACAGTGACCTAAAGGTAATTTTAAGCAAAGATTTTACAGAAGTTAGCGTAGCCCAGATTTTAAATGTCTCTAGCGTTAGTGTTTTTGCAAATAATCAAGAAATCCACTTTATAATTAAATTCCCTAAACCTAAGCTAATATGTAAGAAGATCATAGTTTTCCCAGTCGCTCATGCCGGAGTATTACTCCAAATCCCCAAAAACGTCGTAGCCGATTGCGATGGAAAGATCTTTGCAACTGAGTCATGCCGTGGCTCATCCAACATGCCCTTCTGCGAGGAATCAGCGGACAACACGTGCGCACAAGAACTGCACGCGGGCACTACAGCCCATTGCAACACGCAGCCGAGCCACCTAACTCCAATATCAATAGTCGATGAGGGAATCATTATAATCAACGACAGCCCGGCCCGGGTAAGCATCGACGACGGGCCAGAAACCCAGGTCGCCGGAACGTACCTTATCACATTCGACCGCATTGCACGTCTAAATGGTACCAAATTTACTAACTTCAACGGCGCCATCAAGAAGATCCCCGGCTCCGCTTCGTCACCAGTGCTTGACATCATCGAGCACCAAAAAATATTGAGTTTGCCTTTCTTGCATCAAATGAGCGAAGACAACCTGCGGCACATTGGCGAACTGAAGTCCCAGCTCAACGAGAGACCGATTATAGCGTCGTCCATTTGTCTTTTGCTATGCGGAACGGTGGCTGTCATCGCATGGGTAATCCATTACAGAAAGAAGAAAAATCTGCAGGAACGGGTCCAGGTTGTTCTACGAGATCTCGGAATGACCGAGGACGGCCATAACTTAAGTGGGGGAGTAGTTAACCTTGAGTAGAAGTTGAGTTAACTGCGGCAAATCAAATTGGGCATCGGGCACTTATTGTGTTGCAATAATGCTGACGATGCACCTAAGCCATCGACTCCCTATCCCACGAATGTGAAACGCGACACTTGTGCGAAGCGCAAGGTCAGCAGTCTTCACCAGCGACGTCCGGCTCAGCGACAAGTTAGGGCTAGCTCATAAGAATAAAATTGTCTTAAGATTCAGTTTATAATTTGATTTCATGCAGACGCGATCGCGCTGCACAAATAAAGCTCATTTAATAAATCCGATTGTTTTATTCATAACATTTCGGTTTCACCTTAATCCAAGCAAGAGATTGGAATAACTTATACTCTACGCAGTACGAGTTTATCAATTTTTTTTCGATAACTCATCCCATTTGCTTATTATCGATGAAAATCGATAATTTTACTTTGTTATTCAAGCGTAACTTGAATACCGTTTTAGGTATAGATTTCAGATTTTCCGTGTATATCTTTTTTTTTTTTTTTTAAATACAAGCAAACAAATACATACATATGAATGTCTATCTAATATGAATGAATATCCCAGGTTTAGTTTGGCGGGCACTTAAACTGAGATCGAGAAAATGCTCCAAAGCAAACAAAATAAAGTATTTAAAAGCTAATTTTTATAGTAAATACCATTAAAATAGTGAATCCTTTATTTTACTTCCCAAAAATACGAAAAATTAGTAGATAATGTCATGAACTGTGTTGTCTTTTGGCAGCAGCTATGATGTGCCCAAAATAGATAATATGTCAGGAATAATGGTCAATGGACGGAGTTGCCTGAGTTTTCCCTATAAGAAATGTCTATTTATGGCAATCTATCTAAATATTTAAGTATAATACACGTTGAAGGAAGAAAGAGATAATCAGCCTGAACCGGCTCCAGAAATCTTGGCAGATGCTAATAATGCTGCACATCATCTTTGGCCATCAGATTCTCAATATAATGATAGAAAGTCGTAGATATAATGATGTGGATTTATAGGAAACGATTAAGACTTATAAATAATATTCAGTTTTTCAATTAAAAGCCTTGAAAAATAAAGAAAAAGATATTCAACAAGTAAGAGCGGTCAAAGGATTAAGTGAGCAATAACTGCATAGAAAACGGCTTAGAGCAAAAAAAAAAAAAAAACAAGTAAGAAAACTCTAGTCGGGGGTACCCGACTAGGAGATCCCCTGAACCCCGTCCGATATGCGTTTTTAAATATATTTCGTATCTTGTATACATTACAAACTTATACAAAATTTAATTAAATTGCCAATCTTGCACTTTCACAATCAAATAAGATGTTTTTTTTTAAAAATATAATATAATTTTAAAAGAGTAATAATAATTTAATAAAAGAAAAAAAAATAAAAAGTCGAGAAAATACGCCATACAAATATTTGACTTCGGCTGGGTTTGAACCCAGACCTGCAAGGCACGGGTGCCCCGCTTCTATCAACACCGCCACTGCACTGCTTAGACAAGCAGTAGCAAATTTGAAACTAAAGGCAGTTAAGAATTATAACAAAATTTAAGCAGTCAGCTGTAATTGTTGTGATTCTTAGAACAGAATGCTCGCATTCGAATGTCTCAATGAATGTGTGCACATGTATAGAAAAAATGAAAACGGGGGTCACTGTTGCAATTGACAAAATGTTTTGTTTAATTACTTTTGTGATACTGGATTTCAATGAAGTTTTCAGCATATGATCTACATATTATATTGAATATTTGTCAGTTGTCTAAAATTGCAAACTCATTCATATTTTGGCTATATTTGCAACTAAACTTCAATTTGAACATTTTTGTAAAATTTTTATCTAATATCCAAAATGTAACAAAAACCGAAATTGTATAAAATATAAATGAAACTAAATGCAAAATTTGAAGGCTCTAGCTATAAAGATGTACGAGATAGAATTAAAAAAACTGTCTTTCGATAAGGTTTTTAATCGATTACATAAAAACGGTAATATTTATCGATTGTTTGAAACAAACTTGATCTGCGCCTGCTATACAGGGACTTTCAAAAAATATTTCAAGTCTCTAGCTCTTATATGTTCTGAGATCGACGCGTTCAAACATACGGACAGACGGACGGACGGACGGGGCTAAATCAACTCAGTTCGTCACCCTGATCAAGAATATATATACTTTATGGGGTCTGCCACGCCTCCTTCTGCCTGTTACATACATTTAACAAAACCATTATACCCTGATTTCCCATTTTCAATGGGTTCAGGGTATAAAAAAACAAGTAAGGGGGCACCCGACTAGGAAATCCCCTGAACCCCGTCCGATCTGCATTTTAAAATATATTCCGTATCTTGTATACATTACAAACTTATACAAAACTTAATTAAATTGCCAATCTTGCACTTTCACGATCAAATAGCATGTTTTTTTTTTTAATACCCTGAACCCATTGAAAATGGGAAATCAGGGTATAATGGTTTTGTTAAGCTGCCAAAAGTATATATATTCTTGATCAGGGAGACGAGCGGAGTCGATTTAGCCCTGTCCGTCTGTCTGTCTGTCGTCTGTCCGTCTGTCCGTATGTATGAACGCGTCGATATCAGAACATATAAGAGCTAGAGACTTGAAATTTTTTTTGGAAGTCCCTATATAGCACGCGCATATCGAGTTTGTTTTAGAAAATCGATAACTTTTCCCGTTCTTTTGTTATCGATTAAAATCCTTATCGAAATGAAGTTAATAAATTATATCTCTTACAAACATGCTATTTGATCTTTTGATCTAGAGTCACCAAATTTTGCATTTAGTTTCATTTATATTGTAACGAACCTTCGGTTTATCTTGAGTTCAAGCCGGGCCAGTTTCAGCCGACTGTGTGTTCGTGCCAACAAATTTATTTGTTGAAGCCCCTGCGATAATAAGTAGTCGATAATGTGTTTGGTTTGAGTTGAGATATATATTTTGAACGTGTTTCTTATAATTTACAATTCACGATATACACAAGATTCGATGCCTGCCTGAGGTACTCCTGCTATACGCAAGGACTCGCCTCCTATCATGCACACCTGTACACAGGATTAGAGGATATGCGTTCAGCGTACTCCGGCTGTACGAGCGGTTGTGCCTTGGTTAGCTGTTGAGTGGTTCACGCACTCCAGGATGCGCCAGAATTTGCGCTGTATACTCCGGCAGTTCGCTCGGATCACTTACAGCCCACTCCTACGGCTGGATTCGCTTACAACACACCACAGCTTCCCCTCAGACACAAGACGCACTCTTTCGCACGGCTACGTGAACACTTACTCACTCCTGTCCCAGGTTTCGCCAACTTCTAGCGCTAGGTTCAGCTGCACCGCACCAATGTCCTTGTTGGTGGCAGCTGGTGGTCCTTTGTCCTCGCTGGGTTGCCTATGATCCTTAATAGGCGTCCGAGATATCTTCCTTGGATATCCTTGGATTTTCCCACGATGTCCTTGATCTGTTGAAGTCCTTGATATCGATGTCCTTTCGATATCGGTGTCCTTCGATGTCCCTCGATGTCCCTCGATGTCCTTTTGGTTGATCACTACCTTCGCGTTGAATTTCGGCACTTTCACGTTCACTTTCACTTTTTGATACTTTTTTACTGCCCCCTACTGAGCCACGGGCGCCTTTTTATAGCCCAGACGCAGGCCCTGCTTCGTGCTCTAACGGCTCCTCGCTCAGCTCAGGAGCGGGGCCTGTCTGTCGCTCGTGCCCGATTTAACGGCAGCATCACGCGATATTTTGCGACGCCAAATGTCGCTTGATCGCGTGGCAGCCGCTCATTGGCCGAAATACCGTTATGGCTGTGCGAGTGAAAGCATCCACTACTTTCACTCGGCCACGAACGGTACCTCGGCCAACGGTCGCCGATGATCGTCGTGGGAGCAACGCGAGCCAATTGCTGAATCTGTAGGAGCGAAAGAGCCGCACCATCTTTCGGACTCTGACCCTTTCCAGTCGCGAGGGCCGCTCCTACAGTACTCGCGTCGCTGTGTGGAGCAACATACATATGCACGTATATGCATATAAACACATAGCAACTACATTTATTTATATACACTACTACGTGCACACATATATTGCTCCTCACACTCCCCTCTTCCTACGGGAAGAAAAAAACGAAATCTTCGTGTTTTGAATTTTGGCGTTCCACTCTGCGCCCCTCCCTTCTGCGACGCTCCGTTCTGCGTCGATCGCTGCTGTTACCGCTCTGTTAACCTTCTGTTAAGACTCGACTGCAGCTGTTTTTCTCGCTGCTGGCAACTCCGTGAGCTGCAGGTGAGTGTTTTGGTGTAGAATTTATAAAATATTTCGAATTTTACAAATTTTCCCATCTTTCCAGCCCGGAATATATTCTCTCCGATGCCCCTGCCTATGATCGGCCGCCGCCGCCGCCTCTGCCCACGCCGGGTGCTGCTACAAAACATACCTCTTGTGTGTTTTTTTCCCTTTTGGCCCCGGTGGCGGTGCGGCTGTGTGTGCGTGTGGCGGCCGATGATTTTGTCAATTGGCAGCCATGGCTGCGACTGCTCTTCGGATGGCTGCTGGTGTTCCGAAGGGGTGTCTGCGGTCGATCCGCGGGTTGCCCTCGGAATTTCGCAACAACAGACGTCGTTCGCAACTGCCTCCGGCGCGCCGCTTCTTGACGACGGTTGGCGTCCCGGCTCACTCCTCGGTCGCGCACAGCTTCCGCGAAGTCGCTGACCAGTGCGCGAGGATCGGCCGGTACGTTCTTCCGTCGTCCAAGCTCGGACGGCCGGTGCATCCAGTTGCGTGGCACACGTCTGCTATTGCTGAAAATTCCAAAACACACACCCGCATCCCCTTGCCGCAGTAAGTACTCTGTTATTGGCAAATCTTTTTTCCTATATTTATTATCTTTTTGTTTCTTTCCTTACTCCCCCAGGTCCGCAAAAGCCCAGCACCCCGTGCGGCCACGCCGCACCCGATACCGCACGCCGTCCACGTACACTATACGTGCTGTGCGGCTGGTGCCTCTTTCCTCCATTTTGGCGTGCCTCTCCAACTCCGCCGGCCATTCCCCACGACTCACCTCCATCCACACTCTCGAGGTGTCCAGCTCCGGCAGCGACGTCTGCCGCTGTAGGACCGGTCGTGTCGGTGGAGGCGGCGCAGGTTCCGATATCTGCCGTTGCAGCGTTGGCCTAGGAGGCAGCCTAATGGGCATCCACTCCTCTTCTTCGTCGTGCGGCGGAGTGTCGGACGGCGTGGTCACCCGGGACGGCGGCTGCGGCGGCGCATCAGGCTGTACCTCCTCTTCCAGGGAGAATCCGTGGGGCCACGGCGTAAGTGGCTCCTTCCACCGGATGGTGATGTGAGCCTCGTGCTCCAACATCCCTCCCCTCACCTGCTCGAGCCCTGGACACCGGTGTGCTCACCCGGCCTGCTCCTCGTGCCGCTCCAACGGAATCGCTGGCCAGCAGGCGAGGATCAGCCGGGTGCACCCTTCCGATGCCCAGTCCCGACCCGACGTCAATGTTGTCTGCGCGTGCGTTGACCATAGTGTTGAAAATGAAATAGGCCGCTCCTATGCCCACATGCCCTTTTTATACCCTATGCTGCCGCGTCGCTGTATGCGTAGGCGGCAGCATCTAACAGGTCCTCCAATCTATGTTTCTCGCTCTGGCATCCTCTATCCTATTGCTGAATTCCAGGCCGCCATTATTATCGCAGGCTACGGTAATAGCCGAACGCCGCCCCGCTACACTGACTTTCCTCACCCCGTTCCCTTTTCGCATGCGCATGCCCTATATATTGCATGTCGCCCTATGCGATGTTGTTTTTGCCCGTTTTGTGTGTCGCCCTATGCGACGTTGTTGTTGCCCATTTTGCATATCGCCCCTGCGATGTTGTTAGGACAAGGTTCACTCGCCTCCCGCCGAGTGCCTTGACCTCTTGCGCTTTGCTTTGTTGTTGTCTCTTCGCCATGAGCGCGCTCTCCCAGCTCGCACTGTTACAGCTGTGGGTGTTGTTGTGTGCGCTTTCGGCTTGCGCCGTTACAGCTGTTGGTGTTGTTGGTGCGCGCTCTCTCAGCTCGCACTGTTACAGCTGTGGGTGTTGTTGTTTTTTTTCGTTCTCGGCTTGCGCCGTTATAGCTGTTGGTGTTGTTGGTGCGCGCTCTCTCAGCTCGCACTGTTACAGCTGTGGGTGTTGTTGTGCGTGCTCTCTCAGCTCGCCCTGTTACGAATGTGGGTGTTGTTGTGCGTGCTCTCTCAGCTCGCACTGTTACGAATGTTGTTGTGTGCGCTTTCGGCTTGCGCCGTTCCAGCTGTTGGTGTTGTTGGTGCGCGCTCTCTCAGCTCGCACTTTTGCAGCTGTTGGTGTTGTTGAGTGCGTTTTCAGCTTGCGCCGTTACAGCTGTTGGTGTTGTTGGTGCGCGCTCTCTCAGCTCGCACTTTTACATCTGTTGGTGTTGTTGGGTGCGCTTTCGGCTTCCGCCGTTACAGCTGTTGGTGTTGTTGGTGCGCGCTCTCTCAGCTCGCACTTTTACAGCTGTTGGTGTTGTTGTTTGCTGTGCTTCCCCCGATGCGCGCGCAACTTGCTCGATTTTGATTTTGTGAGCGCTGATAACTGCTAGTTTAAGCAAATTTTACGCCTGTATATATTTTGAACAAATTTTCCAGGCATAAAATTTGCAAATTTTACGACTTTATATATTTTGAACAAATTTTCAGGCATAAAATTTGCTTTTGGTAGCAATACACATAGCTATGTGTAGTCACTCCCTTTTTTTTTTTTTTTATATATACTAGCCGCTGACTCACCCGCCTCTGCTCTATATGGCTTCAGATCCGCCACATGAGCTGTCCTGCTCCGTTTATCTGCCTCCGAGCTGATCCGGCAGATAACCGGGGAGATGAAACTGACCACCGTATATGGTCCTCCATATCGGGGGGCCAGTTTCGCTGCGAATCCGTCCGCGGCATTGGACAAGTGGCGTTACTTTGCCCACACCTTGTCCCCTAGGGCCGGCTTCCACTGCCGCCACCTTAGGTTGTAATGCCGCGCCTGATCCTGAGCAGCTTTCTCCAAGCTTCGACGCACAATCTCAAACACTTCGGCCATTTTTGTGGCCCTCTCCACTGGGCTCTGTGCCTCCTGGCCTGTACCAAGTGTCTGTGCGTCGAAGAGGGATTTGGGCAACCTTGGCTCTCGCCCTTGCGTGAGGAAGGCTGCCGTATACCCTGTTGAGGCTGAGACGCTGCTATTGACTGCCAGTGTCAACTCCGGCAGCGCCTCATCCCAGCACCTTTGATCGTCGCCAGCAAATTGCGCGATCATTGTCTTCACCGTCCTGTTGGCCCGCTCTGTGGCATTTTCCTGTGGCGTGTATGGCGCTGTCAGCTGGTGGCGTACACCCAACTCTTCCAAGAAAACCTTGAAGGCCCGGCTCGTGAACTGAGTGCCATTGTCCGTAATGAGCACTTTTGGCGCGCCAAATCGTGCCAAAATTCGTTCTCGGAATGCCTTTTGGAGCGTCGCCGTGTTTGCGCTCCTTAGCGGTACCATCTCCGTCCATTTGGAGAACCGGTCTATGAAGACCAATAGCATGGTGTTCCCATGCTTCGATCTTGGCAGCGGTCCAACAAAATCGGCGCATACAGTGGCCCACGGCTCTTCTGGGATTTGGGTGAGCATTTGTCCAGCTGCCTGCAGTTGACTGGGTTTGTAGCGCTGGCATAGCTCACAACGCTGCACGTATGCCCGCACATCCCGATACATACCTGGCCAGTAGTATCTCGCTGCCACCCGAGCAATTGTTTTCCGGCTCCCAAGGTGTCCAGCGGTGGCTGCGTCGTGGTTCTCCTCGAGAACTTGTTTGCGCCGTTCCGTTGGCACACACAATTTCCACGCAGCCACATCCTCGTGGCCAGCTTGATGCGGGATGTGCCTGTACAGATTTCCGGACTCTTCTCTATAGTCCGGAAACTTCTGTGGGCTTTTGTGCACGTCTTGGCGCAGCGTGGATATCCAGCGACATCCTGTCCCAGCTGGCATCTCTTTGCTCGTCGCCAAGCGGCACGCCTCTTCGCTCAAAGGCTGCCGAGAAAGCGCATCCGCCACTACATTTTGCTTGCCCTTTCTGTAGCGTACCTCAAAATCGGACTGCTGCAACTCCAGTGCCCATCTTGCAATCCTTCCTGAAGGGCTCTCAATGGAATTGAGCCACTTCAGAGCCATGTGGTCCGTGACCACCACGAAATGGTATCCTTCCAGGTACGGCCTGAGCTTCCGAATGCCCCAAATGATGGCCAGACACTCCTTCTCAGTGGCCGAGTAATTCCGCTCAGCACTGTTTAGTGTCCGGCTGGCATATGAGATGACGCGTTCCCCATCCTCAGAGGTCTGCGTCAAGATGGCCCCAAGCCCGTAGTTGCTTGCATCCGTCTGTAAGCAAAACGGCTTCGAAAAGTCGGGGCATGCCAAGACTGGCGACTCCGTCAGTTTGGCTTTCACCATCTCAAATGCCTTTTGCCGCTCTTCCGTCCACTCCCATTTTGTGCCCTTTTTGAGCAGTGCATTGAGTGGATGCACTGTCGCAGCAAAGTCCGGCACAAAACGACGATACCATGAAGCCACTCCCACATATTGACGCAACTCCTTGATGTTTGAGGGTGGCTTCAGCTCGGCAATCGCGGCTACCTTTTCCGGGTCCGTACGAATGCCATGCTCCGTCACCTTGTGGCCCAGGTACTTCAGCTCCTTCTTGAAGAAATCGCACTTGGCCTCAAGTTGGCCGCTCGAAGTCGCCGGAACACTTCTCGCAAGTTATCTATGTGTTCCTGGCGCGTCTTCCCGATGACGATGATGTCGTCGAGGTAGGCAAAGGCGTGAGGCATCATCTCTGGACCAATGACCTGATCCAGCGCACGCTGAAACGTTGCGGGCGCAGAATGCAGCCCGAACGGCATCACTTTCCACTGAAACAGCCCCTTTCCTGGAACTGTGAATGCCATCAGTGGCCGGCTGGATTTCTCCATGGGTATTTGCCAATATCCATCCTTGAGATTTAGACTGGTGATGTAGCATGCCTCTCGCAGCTGATCCAAAATATGATGCACCCGAGGTAAGGGATATGCATCTTTAATGGATCGGCTGTTCAGCTGCCGAAAATCTACACACAGCCGCCATTTCCCGGTCTTCTTCCCGACCATGACAATCGGCGCGCTGTGTGGGCTTTTCGAGGGCTCAATGCAGCCTTTGGCCAACAGCTCATCCACTTGTTTATTTATTTCCGCCTGCATCTTTGGATTTTTGGGGAAATAACGCTGCTTTATGGGCCTCTTATCCTGCATTGTGGTCCTGTGCTCGGTGATCCTGGTGGTGCCTTTCACATGCTGAAACTTCTCCAGCTCTTGCCTCAGGAACGCATCCACCTCCATATCCTCATGGAGTGGTGGTTGGCTCTCCTCAGATGCCATCTTTAGCGCCTCGGGGCCTAATTCCAGGCTGGCGGCAGCCACTGACAGCCTATCCTCCAATGGTGTGGCTGTCTCTGGATTTCTGGGCTTGATTTCCAATTTCAAGCCACCGCACTCCAGTGTGGTGCCAATGCCGGCCAAGAAATCCCAACCCAGCACCAGATCGTCGATCACTCCTGGCAGAATCAGCAACGGGATAAAGATTTGCTGACTCCCCAGTCTGATTTCTGCTTCCAGCTGCAAGTCCACCTGACTGCAGCTGCCGTCCGCCAGTCGTATGCGCCGCCGTGTGGCACGCAACACGCCTGCTCCTCGGAGCTTATTAGCGAGCCTTTCGCTAATAAAGCTACTCGTATCTCCAGTGTCGATCGTGGCCTTCAGCTGCTCATCTCCAATGGCCACGATCGCCGTCAGCTGGCTGCCTTCGTCCTGAAGACTGCCCACTAACGCCTGGGGGCTCCTAGACGCTGCTCCCGCTCGCCCCTGGATGGCGGGTGTCGCTGGTCGTTTCCCGACTGGCAGCAGGCAGACGTTCGCACGCCTATTCGCCCGCACTGCCAGCAAAACGCCAGGACCTCGTTGCGGCAGTCTCTAGCCCAGTGCCCTTCCTGGCCACACATCCGACAAGGCCTGGCCAGATTCGGGATGTATATCCTGCTCACCGCGCCTGTCCTTGGCGCAGGACGATGTCTCACATCATCCGTCATCCTCCGTGGGCTCTCGGCGTCGTCCATGACCATCAACCGCGTACGATTTGGCCGTTGCTGTTGCCGCAGGCTCTCTCGATCCTTCTCCAGATCCTCGAACTCGTCGGCCAACGCCATTAACTCCGGCAAACTCCGGAACTGATAGGGGCGGGCATATGCGCGCAGATCGGGGAGGCTGTTGTTGTAAATCAACTTCAGCTCGCGGTCCGCCTCATAGCGCAATGGGCGCATGAGGATCTGCATCTCCACCATGTACACCTTAAATACCTCACCCACCATCTGTCTCCGATGTTTGACTTCGTCCTTCAGCTCCTCCAAGTAGTCTCTGGGCAGAAAAAACTCCTGAAAGCTTGGACAAATGTTGCCCAAGCCGTCCAGTGCCTGTTGTTCGCCACATACCACTTCAAAGCCATGCCTTTCAGCAGCTCCGGCATCGCCCTTGGGATCAGGTCCAGGTCCAGACCGTATGTATCGGCTGACCATTCGACCTGTTCCAGAAATTCCAAGGGCTTTGTGCTGCCATCGAAGCGAAAGCTCCATTCGCGCACCTGTTTGGCCACTTTGACATAATCTGGAGCTGTGCCGCATGGCCCACGCGTCCTGATCTCCGGTTGCGGTGTAGATGTGGCCCTCCACGCTCTTTGCTGGGAATCCTGCAGCCGCGCTGCTGCGCTAGTGGATGGCAGACACAGCCGCGCCACATTCGCGGTCTCCTCATCCACGTCGTCCTCCACGACGGCGGTTGGGGCTTCATCTCTCAATGATGGACGGCGTCCATGCAGGTTGGCCAGTTCAGCGATCCTGAGGGAATAAGGAATCCTTCCCTCATTCACCTCGACCCACTCGCCGAACTGTCTCCGCATCACATCCAATGTGCCGGATAAGCTCACCCCGAACTCATCCCCGTAACGCAGCACATTCTCTTTCTTCAAATTGTATACCCAAGCTCTCACCATTCTCACGCTTATCCTTAAACTTCTTTCTTATCGCAGGGCCCCACGTTGGGCGCCAGTTGTAACGAACCTTCGGTTTATCCCGAGTTCAAGCCGGGCCAGTTTCAGCCGACTGTGTGTTCGTGCCAACAAATTTATTTGTTGAAGCCCCTGCGATAATAAGTAGTCGATAATGTGTTTGGTTTGAGTTGAGATATATATTTTGAACGTGTTTCTTATAATTTACAATTCACGATATACACAAGATTCGATGCCTGCCTGAGGTACTCTTGCTATACGCAAGGACTCGCCTCCTATTATGCACACCTGTACACAGGATTCAGCGTACTCCGGCTGTACGAGCGGTTGTGCCTTGGTTAGCTGTTGAGTGGTTCACGCACTCCAGGATGCGCCAGGATTTGCGCTGTATGCTCCGGCAGTTCGCTCGGATCACTTACAGCCCACTCCTACGGCTGGATTCGCTTACAACACACCACAGCTTTCCCTCAGACACAAGACGCACTCTTTCGCACGGCACCAATGTCCTTGTTGGTGGCAGCTGGTGGTCCTTTGTCCTCGCTGGGTTGCCTATGATCCTTAATAGGCGTCCGAGATATCTTCCTTGGATATCCTTGGATTTTCCCACGATGTCCTTGATCTGTTGAAGTCCTTGATATCGATGTCCTTTCGATATCGGTGTCCTTCGATGTCCCTCGATGTCCTTTTGGTTGATCACTACCTTCGCGTTGACTGTCGGCACTTTCACGTTCACTTTCACTTTTTGATACTTTTTTACTGCCCCCTACTGAGCCACGGGCGCCTTTTTATAGCCCAGACGCAGGCCCTGCTTCGTGCTCTAACGGCTCCTCGCTCAGCTCTGGAGCGGGGCCTGTCTGTCGCTCGTGCCCGATTTAACGGCAGCATCACGCGATATTTTGCGACGCCAAATGTCGCTTGATCGCGTGGCAGCCGCTCATTGGCCGAAATACCGTTATGGCTGTGCGAGTGAAAGCATCCACTACTTTCACTCGGCCACGAACGGTACCTCGGCCAACGGTCGCCGATGATCGTCGTGGGAGCAACGCGAGCCAATTGCTGAATCTGTAGGAGCGAAAGAGCCGCACCATCTTTCGGACTCTGACCCTTGCCAGTCGCGAGGGCCGCTCCTACAGTACTCGCGTCGCTGTGTGGAGCAACATACATATGCACGTATATGCATATAAACACATAGCAACTACATTTATTTATATACACTACTACGTGCATACATATATTGCTCCTCACAATATTTAATACAATTTCGGTTTTTGTTATATTTTGAATATTAGTTAAAAATTTTAAAAAAATTTTCAAATTGAAGTTCAGTTGCAAATATAGCCAATATGTAAATGAGATTGAGATTTTAGACAACTGACAAATATTCAATATAATATGTAGATCATATGCTGAAAATTTCATTGAAATCCGTTAAGTATCAGAGAAGTAATTAAACAAAACGTTTTGTCAATTGCAACATGTGACCAGAAACCCACCCCCGTTTTCATTTTTTCTATACATGTGCACACATATTGAGACATTCGAATGCGAGCATTCTTGTCTGTTCTAAGAATCAACACTTACAGCTGACTGCTTGAATTTTGTTATAATTCTTAGATGACTTTTGTTTCGAATTTGCTATATCAATTTGAAAATTGAAGTCTCTAGCTCTTATAGGTTCTGAGATCGACGCGTTCATACATACGGACAGACGGACGGACGGACCGTCGGAAGGACGGACGGACGGACAGACAGACAGACGGACAGGGGTAAATCAACTCAGTTCGTCACCCTGATCAAGAATATACATACTTTATGGGGTCTGCCACGCCTCCTTCTGCCTGTTACATACATTTAACAAAACCATTATACCCTGATTTCCCATTTTCAATGGGTTCAGGGTATAAAAATAAAACCATTATATGTTCCGATTTAAGAATCTATATATAACTGGTAATAAAAAACACTTTTTGTTTTAATTTTGTCTACTGGCTTTTATATAGATAACAGTGTCAAATTCGCTTGATTTTCATACACCAATTTCTGATAAAGTGACGTTTCACTGTTAACTTAACGCTTTGCATAACCTATTATTACTCAATCGTGCGTACGCACAACCCAGCAGCGCACCCAAATTGAAATTCGTTCGTCGAGACGTTTCATTCTGTCCCTTCTGAGAGAAGAGTATACCAAATTGCCGAAATGTTTTGCCATGCTCATGCAAAATGTTAACAATCTTATTTTTATTTGTGTGAAGGGTATGAAAGCGCTGGTGCGCTTAGCGAATATGTTTTTGAGACCAGCATGCACGCACACACTTACAGTCCCTTCCTTACATGTATGTGCATTTGTGTGCATATGTGTGAATGGGGTGAGATAATCGAAATTGTAGAGTGCTTTGCGATTCACTCGTTTAATAATTATGTATGGTTTGAATTGTAGAGTGAATGAAATAAGCATTTATGATCTGCAAGTCATTTTGGCAATATGAAGTATAGTTTGATGCAGTCTGGCACCTGTGAATACATATACGCAACTAAATGTTTTATTGTCCACTACCCGATATATTTAAAAGAATTAAATAAACTTATTAGTTAGTGGATTACTATGACTTTTTCGATGTAAAAATGTTTATGTACCTATTTTATTAAAGTATCTATAGTCTTATATCGATATCTGTAGACACATTTATATACATGTGCACCTAAAATCGTTCACACAATTCTAAATCCGAGGTACCCACACGCCAAAGGATATATACTAATATATGTCGGATCGTTCTGAATGAGTGCGTACTGTATATCAACGTGCCGGCGTACTGAGAATGTGTGTGAGACAGTTACACTGAGTGTGTTGGTGCGTCTTTGGGTATTTCACAATAATTATGTATGACGCTGATATTGCTCCAGCCTTTGTAAGGGCTGTGATTAGTTAATTAAGTTGTCGCTACTAGAAAGTCCGTTTTAGTGAGGCGACGGCGCGACGGCGCTGACGTCGAGTGTGGTTCGGTGTGAGGCACAAGAAAGCATTGTGCGACGGAAGTTAGTTCAGTTGAGAACTCGCTTCACTAAGAATGTCTATGATAATATTAGTGCTTCCACATATACAAATGTGTGTGTGTGCATTCCACAAAATCAAACAACCACAGTCAGCAAGAGTTTCGCACACAGACACACAAATAGTAGTATATGTAAGGGACTGTAAGTGTGTGTGTGCATGCTAGTCGTAAAAACATATTCGCTAAGCGCACCAACGCTTTCAAACCCTTCACACAAATAATAATAAAATTGTTAACATTTTGCATGAGCATGGCAAAACCTTTGTGTATATGTACTTGAGAGAGCGGAGAGAGAGAGAGAGAGAGAGAGTAAGGAAAAAATATCATATAGTGGTTCTTCATATGAGACCATTTAGGTTGCCGGACCATATGTTGACTGTCCGAGCCTAAAGCGACCGAGCCGAGCAAATTCGAAATTGAGTGGCCACAGCGCACAAATTTTTTATCGTGGAAAAAATTTGTTCTAGTTGTCGCATCTATGTGTTGTATTGTTAGTGATTAGGCAAGAGCACCTTCTTTACTTTTAATGTTAGTTAACAGTTCTGTTGTGACGTCACATTATCACATTGCGCTTTGTTACCCCAGGTGAAGTTTGGCGGGCATTTAAATTGAGATCGGGCAAATGCTCGAAAGCAATTAAAATAAAGTATTTAAAAGCTAATACCACACACCATAACCAACATACAAATGGTCAATCTTTTATTTTATTTTCTTAAAATACAAAAAATAAGTAGATAATGGCAGAAACTGTGAGGTCTTTTAGCAGCAGCACTGATTTGCCCAAAATATATGATATATCAGGAATAATGGTTTATAGACCGAGTTGACTAGGTGTTTCCCCATAAGTAATGCCTATTTATATCAATCTATCTAAATATTTAATTATAATACGAAGGTGCGAAGGTGCGTCAATAAAGCTGTTGCTCAAACCTGCAGCAATGTCAGAAACATTCGAAAGAATGAAATAAAGCATAGTGCAGCAATTAAAAACTCGAAGACTGGGTATGATTGGTTGTTTAAAGTCTTGTAAAGAAGTTCTAAAGCTGGGGTATCTCTCAGTTTCCCCAGGGTCTCTCTACAAGAAATTTGTAAAAGATCCGGAACCGCGGAATGAGAGGAATAACCCAGTCGGGATGACTGGGCTTTTCGGGGTTGGATAACAGGGTTTACCGTAAGAGGCTGCTGTATGTGGCTATGCCAGGCTTCAGACCGCGCAAATTCAATAAAGGGATAGCCACTCTAAATTGAATTGCAAGGTATTTGCCCGTATAACCCAGGAATTGCCTGGATACGTCAAGGCGCCTGAAGAGGGAAGGTCGAGGATATGCCAGGCTTCAGACCACGCAAATTCAATAAAGGGAAATTCACGCTAAATTGAATTGCAGAGTATCTGCCTGTGTAACCTGGAGAAATGATTCGTGTCTAATACCGAAAGAATAACTAGCCGATGATTTATTCTTTTCCGTTTATTCGTAGTATTCTTTTCTTTTCTCGATCCTGACTCGTTCACACCAACCTACACTTGGGTAACTCACTAACCTCTGATTTGCCCTAGGGTGCAGCTTACCGGTGACTAGGCGATGCGTTGGGTTTCTCCCACGGCGTAATGTAGAAGAAATAATTATATATATACATCGGGCTCGCGTCCGCGTGGTGTCCTGTAGTTCGTTTGTCCGTCGGTGTTTGACGCGGCGATGCGCACACGTATACTCGCATCAGCGCTTGGTCAGAAAGTAAAGTCTCGTGGTGTTTGACGTGGCGATGAGCACACGTCTTCTCGCTTCGGTGCTGGATCAAAGGGTGTCTTCGTAATTTTCGGCAGAGCTATGCTTTGCCTAAAGTTTCGGCCGTCGCTCTGCCGATGTCGACGTGTGTGGTGAAGATCAGTTTTCATAGCTTGGCCAATTAATTGTCTCTTGTGCACTGCCGACATGCGCTTGCTCTTTTCGTCGTTGCTGCGTTCTCTCGCCTATGCGTCGCTATGCTCCCTCCTATGCTCTGCCGACATGCGCTCGCTCTTGTGCATTGCTGACATTCACGGGCAGAGGCCTGTGTTGATCGCCGTTATTCCTCTGTCTGTCTCATCGTTAGGCGCCGCTATTCGTTTTGTCGTTGCTAGGCGTCGTTGATCTTCTCTTTCGTCTAGGCGCCGGTGTTCTTATTTTTCCGTTGTTATTTTCTGCTGCTGTTATGCGTTGTTGCTTCGCTTCGCTCTGTGTTGTTGTTGCTCTGTTTCACCGCTGTTGTTACTCTGCTCCTCCGTTGTTCTGCTACCCTGTAACATTGCGCTTCTCTAAGAGGTGTATACTTTTCTTCCTGTCTTAACAAAATATAAATTTGTTTGGCCTTCATGGCTTCTGATACTTAAAACTAATACTAACATTACTAATACGGACATTTTTAATCCTAATACTAGGGAGGTCCGCTTCCCGGCGACTCCGCGGGAAATGTGATTCTTCAGTCTAAAGAAAGATATAATCTGCCTGAACAGCTCTAGAAATCTTGGCAGAAGCTAACAATTCTGCACATAATTTTTGGCCATAAAATTAGCAATATAATAATAGAAACTGGTGGATATAATGATGTGGAGTATGAGGAGCAATATATGTATGCATGTATTACTGTGTAGGAATACATGTAGTTGTTGTGAGTTTATCTGCATATACGTGCATATACATGTTGCTCCACACAGCGACGCGAGTACTGTAGGAGCGACCCTCACGACAGGAAAGGGTCAGAGTCCGCGCTATAGTTCTGCTCTTTCACTCCTACAGGCTCAGCAATGGGCTCGCGTCACTCGCTCGACGATCATCGGAGACCGTAGGCAGAGGTAGCGTCCAAAGCCAAGTGAAAGTAGTGGATGCTTTCATTCGCACGAGAGGCTGCCACGCGATCTGTCGACATTTAACGCGTGATCTTGCCGTTAAACAGATCACGAGCAACATACAGTCCCCGCTCCAGAGCCGAGCAGGCACCGTTACAGCGCGAAGCAGGGCCTGCGTCAGCTCAGTAGAGGATAGTCAAAAAGTAATAAAAAGTGAAAGTGAAAGTGAAAGTGCCGAAGGTCAACGCAAGCATAGTGTTCAGCCTAAAAGGACACGGATGAACATTGAAGGACGCCGACACTCGCTATCGACATCGATATCAAGGACTTCAACAGGAAAAACACATCAAGGCAAAATCCAAGGATCTCCGGATCCGAGACTATCTCGGACGCCTAGAAAGGATCATAGGCATACTCGCCAGGATACAGGAACACCAGCTACCACCAGCGAGGATATTGGTGAGGCGCAGCTGAACATAGTGGTAGAAGTTAAGATTGAGTAGAGTTCGAATGAGTGTACACAGTCGCTCTCGCTCTGAGCAAGAGACTTCTTTTTGTTTTTGTTTTCTGTTGAGCGCCTTGAGTTGAACTAGTCATGTGACTCTCTGTTAACAAATATCGTTTAGGGAGATATACGATTGGCGTTCGCACAATGAGACTCAGTAAATGAAAAATAACAGAAGAGCTTAATTCAAACGGTCTTCACATTACTTTGCCTTGTATAAAACAAGTAAGAACGTTGCAATCGGGCGCAACCGACTGCGTGATACTCTGTTCCCATAGGGGCTTCTGGCATATTACATTTTAAAGTTTATCTTAATTTCTTAAAGTCGCCGCTCGAATTAGCTTCTGACTCAAAATAACTATATATTTATTAAAATTCTAAAAATATATATATGTAAATGAGTAAAATTTTTATAAATTATGGCTCGCTTCAATCGTTTGTATGAATATGATGATTTTATGAGCTAGACAAAAAAATATAACTGCACCATGCATTTTATAATTTTTATGCAAAGCAGTCTGTTAACTTAAGAGTTGTCTGTTAATTTGAAAGTGTGATTGATTTTCTTTACATAACCAATTGAGTCTTTTAACAGTGCCACTTGGGAATCGTCTGAAGCATTGCCAATATACGAAAATAACGAAATAACTGACCTAGGCTATGGAAAACTATATTAACATTAGATGGTCAATTATTTAAACATTAAATTGAAATACATATATTTATTTGTCTCTTACAATTTTTCTGCCTACTTAGCAAGAAATTAAGCTTATTTATGTAAGCGGTACATGCTTATGACTAATTCCGCTATGTAAGAATATTGCAGTTTAGCGCCACCTACCGGATTATTCTTGTGATGGTGATTCTGCTGCAATTTTAACTCAAGAGCTCTGCAAAATAAAATTCCCATTTGCCACGCCCCCAGTGGTCGTAGACATGTAATTTTTGGCCAATTCTTAGAAGGAGTCTAAATTGACGTAACAGCAAAATTTGGAAGCTTACCTTCTAAAAATGTGGAAATTACACGGTATTTTTCGGTGCGCCACGCCCTAAAGGGGCGTAACAATTATTTTTGGGTCATCGATAGAGGAGGTCACCAGTAACTCAATTAACCAATTTTGAAGCTTCTAGCTCTAAAACTTTAGGAGATATAAAAGGAAATTTTGTGCAAAATCTAGATATTCAGATCCGGTTTGCCACGCCCCCAATTGGCGTAGACTCGTTAGTTTTGGCCAATCTTTGGAAGTAGTCGAAGGTAACATAAATGCCAAATTTGGAAGCTTGCCTTCCAAAAATGTGGAAATTACAGGGTATTTTTCGGTGCGCCACGCCCTAAAGGGGCGTAACTTTTATTTTTGGGTCATCGATAAAGGAGGTCACCAGTAACTCAACTAGCCAATTTTGAAGCTTCTAGCTCTAAAAGTTAAGGAGATATAAACTTTTGCGGTTTGCCACGCCCCCTATGGGCGTAGATATATCCGCCATATTTTTCTGATCGTGGGTTGTCAGCGCGAGTATATATTCCAAATTTCAAGTCTCTAGCATCAATAGTGCTCGAGATATAGAAGAATATGTATAAATCACTATATAGTCAGATCCGATTTGCCACGCCCCCAAGAGGCGTGGATATATAATTTTTTCATCGATCTTTATAGGATCTTAACAGTAACTTACATGCCAAATTTGGGCATTCTAGCGTAGATATATCCGCCATACCTTTTTGATCTTGGGTTGTCAACGCGAGTATACGTTCAAAATTTCAACTCTCTAGCACTTCAACTAACAGGGTTTCTGACATACCGGAAAATGCATTTTCCGATTTGCCACGCCCCTAGTGGGCGTACCGGGAAAATCTTAACACTTTATAATTAAATTTCAAGTCTCTAGCTTCAATAGCGTCGAAATGGTTTGCGTTCATACGGACAGACGGACAGACGGTCAGACGGACAGACGGACGGACATTGCACAAAACCAATATACTCTTTTTCCCTTTGGGAACAGAGTATAAAAAAAATCATATTGTTCCCAAAAATAGCGGGCTTAATAAGCATGTCTATGTATTATTTGTTATATGTTATAAGTTGAACTTAATAACTAATACATACGCAAAACACATTATGCTTCATTTAACTTAATAAAACGGTCGGAGAACAGAAACAAGCGAAACAAAACAAGTAAGAGTGGTATAGTCGAGACTGCTCGACTAAGAGATACCCTGACCCCTGCGAAGATGCGATATTGAAATCACTTTACGCTTCTCTTATATATGTATACATATACATATACAAACAACACATGCACAGACACACCCATGCACACGCACGCACAAGCACTTGCTCTGCTACTGCGCAGTTTACGCAGCGACTGCGCGTGGGCTGCGCTTGGGCTGCAGTATGGGCTATGTTATGGAAACTTATTTGTTGAATTAGTTTTCGTCTAGATAGACTTTCGTAATCAAACTTTTATAACGTACTAATGACATTCATATGTATGTATTTGCCAAAGCACAAGTCTCTAGTATTTGAATTACGTTTTTTTCAACTTTTAGGGGAAAAGGGTGTGGTATCCAAAATCAAAAAATTACAAAATGTTTGTATTCATTATACGGATATACTTAGTAAATCTGAAATCTATAGCTATCCCGGTATTCAAGTAACGCCTCAAAAACGAAGCAAAATTATCGATTTTCATCGTTAATAAGAAGAAGGGTTGAGTTATCGAAAAAAAAAAATGATAAACTCGTACTGCGTAGAGTATACACGAGTATACTACATTTCAAATTTCAAATGTCTAGCCTTTGTGTTTTAAGAGATCGCTGCGTTCACACGGACGGACGGACGAACGGACGGACAGACGGACATGGCTATATCGACTCAGTTTGTCGAGCTGATCAAGAATATATATACTTTATGGGGTCTGCCACGCCTCCTTCTGCCTGTTACATACATTTTCACAAATACGTTATACCCTGATTTCCCATTTTCAATGGGTTCAGGGTATAAAAAAATACAATTACTAGCCAAGCACGAACGAGCTCTATTAAGATCCCATAAAATTGGTTGCTCTCTGCGTCTGTTTTGAAAGTGTGAGTCAAAATCACTTATTGTATATTGATATCGAGAAACGATCAACTGTTATTTTCAAGCTATGAATTAACATAATTGTGTTTTTATTTCTATTTGGATGTATTATATACGCTTTTCTCTGCCCATATATACATTACGCCAACAACATTATAATCTACTTACACATTATTATTAGTTTAAGCAAATGCAGACCCATTGAAACAGCTTTACTTACTCTGGTATCCATATATCGACCACAAATTGTTTCATTATTTTACGAAATTTTTGCTGATGAAGACGTAAGTGAATTAATCGAACAAAGTTAAGGACGCCCATCAGAGTAGAGCAGCAATTTTCCGTTATCATTATTATGTCTCCAAAATTGTTAATCAAAAATGATGCTTGAAAGCAAATGGTAATGCCAACTGATATAATTACATACCACGCCCATACATTGTATACAAATGCAAAGAGATAGTTTTGTGTACCCGGCTTAACTTTTGCTAAATCAGTTTCCAAAGGCCAAGAGCCATTTAACTTTAACCAAATGCATTGAAAGGGCATGCGATAGTTCGGGTCTTTGTACGGTACCGGATTGAACATTATAATACGACTGATTT
This sequence comes from Drosophila leonis, assembly GCA_035045365.1. Taxonomy (NCBI): domain Eukaryota; kingdom Metazoa; phylum Arthropoda; class Insecta; order Diptera; family Drosophilidae; genus Drosophila; species Drosophila leonis. Next base: position 475,808 of record JAWNPC010000346.1, on the reverse strand, counting down.
CAAATTTATTTACAGCAGTCGGGTACCAGCTTTTATTGATCCCATATGCGAAGAATATGGAAAGTATAATATTAATTATAGACGATGTACTTATTAACCTCTTTGATGTTTGTAATTTAAACACAGGTAATATGAATATCTTATAAGGAACTGAGCTAAGTAAACAAATTTTTATTCACCATAGTTAAACGGATTAATAATGTGTATATGCATAAGCTAGCACATCGACACAATACTATAACTGTGAAACATTGTTACAAACTTTACAACAAGTTAGTATGGATAGAAATATACCCAAATTAAAATAAGTAAGAAAACTCTAGTCGGGGGTGCCCGACTAGGAGATCCCTTGAACCCGTCCGATCTGCGTTTTTAAATATATTCCGTATCTTGTAAAACAAACTTATACAAAATTGAATTAAATTGCCAATCTTGCACTTTCACAATAAAATAGAATGTTTCTCAAAAAAGTAGTTTTTCTCTTGCAATAATAGTAATAATAATTTACTACAAGAAACAAGTAAGAGTGCTCTAGTCGAGACTGCTCGACTAAGAGATACCCTGACCCCTGCGAAGATGCGATATTCAAATCATTTTACGCTTGTTTTATATATACATATATACAAACAACACATACACACACACACACATGAACACGCACACACAAGCACTTGCTCTGCTACTGCGAAGTTTATGCAGCGACTGCTCGTGGGCAGCGCTTGGGCTGCAGTATGGGCAATATTATGGAATCTTTTTTGTTGAATAGGTTTGCTTTTAGATAGACTTTCGTAAACAAACTTTAAGGGAGTACTAATGACATTCATATGTATGTATTGCCAAAGAACAAATCTCTAGTATTTGAAATAAGTTTTTTTCAAATTTTAGGGGAAGGGAGCGTGGCATCGAAAATCCAAAATATACAAAATGTTTGTATTTATAACACGGAAATACTCGGAATCTGAAATCTATAGCTAAAACGGTATTCAAGTTACGCTTGAAAAACAAAGTAAAATGATCGACTTTCATCGATAATAAGAAAATGGGATGAGTTATCGAAAAAAAAATGATAAACTCGTACTGCGTAGACTATACACGAGTATACATTTCAAATTTCAGATCTCCAGCTTTTATGGCTTACGAGATTGCTGCGTTCATACGGAAGGACGGACGGACACGCGGACATGGCTATATCGACTCAGTTTGTCGAGCTGATCAGGAATATATATACTTTATGGGCTCTGCCACGCCTCCTTCTGCCTGCTGCATACATTTAACAAAACCATTATACCCTGATTTCCCATTTTCAATGGGTTCAGGGTATAAAAATGCATTTCGATAAGGTTTTTAATCGATAACATTAAAACGGTAATAGTTATTATTATTTGAAACAAACTCGATGTGCGTGTGCTATACCATTTTCAATGGGTTCAGGGTATAAAAAATGAATATATCTGCACCAGTATCTAATAAGATAGTAAATGTTTTATCTGTGTTTGCATTATTTAGTTTTACTAATATACTAAGATTAAGATTGAAAGTGTATATATTTTTCTGATTTTCTGAACATCTTAAGGGTTTTGTTTCTTTTCCGAGTTATTATTCCGAGTTATCCTCGGTTATTATTGCGGCCTCTGCCTTTGTTATTATTGTTATGATAATCATTATTATAATAACCATTGCCATTATAATTTTGATTATTTTTAAACTCTGTTCTCAAAAGGAAAAAGAGTATATTGGTTTCGTGCAATGTCCGTCTTGCTGTCCGTCCGTCTGTCCGTCTGGCCGTCTGTCCGTCTGTCCGTATGAACGCAAACCATTTCGACGCTATTGAAGCTAGAGACTTGAAATTGGGAACACATACTCGTGTATACCCTCGAATTATAAAGTGTTAAGATTTTCCCGATACGCCCACTAGGGGCGTGGCAAATCGGAAAATGCATTTTCCGGTATGTCAGAAACCCTGTTAGTTGAAGTGCTAGAGAGTTGAAATTTTGAACGTATACTCCCGTTGACAACCCAAGATCAAAAAAGTATTGCGGATATATCTACGCCCATTGGAGGCGTGGCAAATCGGGTAAAACTGTATCTTCTGCAGTTTTAGAGCTAGAATTCCCAAATTTGGCATGTAAGTTACTGTTAAGATCCTATAAAGATCGATGAAAATTATATATCCACGCCTCTTGGGGGCGTGGCAAATCGGATCTGGCTATATAGTGATTTATACATATTCTTCTATATCTCGAGCACTATTGATGCTAGAGACTTGAAATTTGGAATATATACTCGCGCTGACAACCCACGATCAGAAAAATATGGCGGATATATCTACGCCCATAGGGGGCGTGGCAAACCGCAAAAGTTTATATCTCCTAAAGTTTTAGAGCTAGAAGCTTCAAAATTGACTAGTTGAGTTACTGGTGACCTCCTTTATCGATGACCCAAAAATAAAAGTTACGCCCCTTTAGGGCGTGGCACACCGAAAAATACCCTGTAATTTCTACATTTTTGGAAGGCAAGCTTCCAAATTTTGCATTTATGTTACCTTCGACTACTTCCAAAGATTGTCTAAAAATAAAAAGTCTACGGCAATTGGGGGCGTGGCAAATCGGATCTGAATATCTAGATTTTGCACAAAATTTCCTTTTCTATATCCTAAAGTTTTAGAGCTAGAAGCTTCAAAATTGACTAATTGAGTTACTGGTCACCTCCTCTATCGATGATCCAAAAATAATGGTCACGCCCCTTTATGGCGTGGCGCACCGAAAAATACCCTGTAATTTCCACATTTTTGGAGCGTAAGATTGCAAATTTTGCTGCCATGTCACTTTACACTCCTTCTAAGAATTGGCCAAAAATTACATGTCTACGACCACTGGGGGCATGGCAAATTGGATGTTTATTTTGCAGAGCTCTTGAGTTAAAATTGCAGCAGAATCACCATCACAAGAATAATCTGCAATATTCTTACATAGCGGAATTAGTCATAAGCATGTACCGCTTACATAAATAAGCTTAATTTCTTGCTAATTAGGCAGAAAAAATTGTAAGAGACAAATAAATATATGTATTTCGATTTAATGTTTAAATAATTGACCACCTAATATTAATATAGTTTTCCATAGCCTAGGTCAGTTATTTCGTTATTTTCGTATGTTGGCAATGCTTCAGACGATTCCCAAGTGGCACTGTTAAAAGACTCAATTGGTTATGTAAAGAAAATCAATCACACTGTCAAATTAACAGACAACTCTTAAGTTAACAGACTGCTTTGCACAAAAATTATAAAATGCATGGTGCAGTTATATTTTTTTGTCTAGCTCATAAAATCATCATATTCATACAAACGATTGAAGCGAGCCATAATTTATAAAAATTTTACTCATTTACATATATATATTTTTAGAATTTTAATAAATATATATGTAGTTATTTTGAGTCAGAAGCTAATTCGAGCGGCGACTTTAACAAATTAAGATAAACTTTAAAATGTAATATGCCAGAAGCCCCTATGGGAACAGAGTATCACGCAGTCGGTTGCGCCCGACTGCAACGTTCTTACTTGTTTTTAATTACTTCTGTGATACTTAATGGATTTTAATGAAATTTTCAGCATATGATCTACATATTGTAAAGAAGTTCTAAGGCTGGGGTATCTCTCAGTCTCCCCAGGGTCTCTCTACAAGAAATTTGTAAAAGATCCGGAACCGCGGAATGAGCGGAATAACTCAGTCGAGATGATTGGGCTATTCGGGGTTGGATAGCAGGTCTTTGCCTTAAGAGACTGTAGGGGGTGGCTATGCCAGGTTTCAGGCCACGCAACTCAATCAAGGGAGAGCCGCGCTAAATTGAATTGCAGGGTATCTGCCCGTATAACCTACGAATTGCCTGGATACGCCAAGGCTTCGGGAAGGGGAAATGTCGAGGGTATACTAGGCTTCAGACCACACAACTCAATCAAGGGGGAGCCGCGCTAGATTGAATTGCAGGGTATCTGTCTGGGTAGCCTGGAGAAAGGATCCGTGTCTACCAAAAGAAGAACTCGCCGATAATTTATATTCTTTTTTTATTAAGAATATTCTCATTTTTTTCTGACTCGTTCACACCAACCTATACTCGCACTACTCCCTACCTTCTAATTGGCCCTAGGTTGCAGCTTACCGGTTGACTAAGCGAGGCGTTCCGTTTCTCCCCCGGCGAAAGGTTGAAGTATCGTCTCTATGTGTGTGACGCGGCGATGCGCACACATCTGCTCGCTCTGGTATTGGACCGTTTATGATTGACGTGGCGATGCGCACACGTCTGCTCATTTCGAAGTTCGATCCCAGATTGATCTTGTCAATTTCGGCAGAGCTATGCTTTGCCGAATTTCTGCCGTCGCTCTGCCGACGTCGATGCGTGTGGTGGAGATCAGTTTCTCCTTCGGCCCATCAATGCAGCGCGCTTCGCTCTTAGGCTTTGCTGCTATGCTCACTCTCACGCTCTGCCGACATGCGTTCGTTCTCGTGCATGGCCGGCATGCGCTCACTCTTTTCGGCATTGCTGCGTTTTCGCCTATGCGGCGCTATGCTCTCTCCTATGCCCTGCCGACATGTACTCGCTCGTGTGCACTGCCGACATTATTCGTCTGTCCGTCTGTCGGTTTCGTCGTTGCTATGGGTCGTTGGTCGCGGACTGTACCATTTCTAGGCGCCGTTGCCCTTTTCTGTTGTTCTTCTCTGCTGTGGCTTGTCTGCAGCCGTTAGGCATTGTCGCCTCGCTTCGCTCTGTGTTGTTGTTGTTGCTCTGTTTTGCCGTTGTTGTTCTCTGCTGCTGCTTGTCTGCAGCTGTTATACACTGTGGCCTTGCTGCGCTCTACGTTACTGTTGTTGCTCTGTTTTGCTGCTGTTGTTACTGTTACTCTGCTTTGCTGCTGTTGTTGTTGTTGCTCTGCTTCTCTGCTGTTGTTACTGTTGCTCTGCTTCGCTGCTGTTGTTGTTACTGTTGCTACCCTGTACCCTTGCCCGGCCCTAAGAGGTGTATACCTTTTCTTCCTTTTCTTAACCCATACCATTTATTTTCTTCATGGCTTCTAATACCTTCATGGCTTCTACTACTTAAAACTATTATTCTTATTGCTAATATAAGTATACTTAATTCTAATAATCGTGGTGGGCCGCCTCCCAGTGACTTCGCGGGAATTGTGATTCTTCACAATATTATATTGAATATTTTTCAATTGCCTAAAATCGCAAAATCATTCACATATTGGCCATATTTGCAACTAACCTTCAATTTGAAAATGTTTGTAAAATTTTGAACCAAGATCCAAAATATAACAAAAACCGAAATTGTCTAAAATATAAGTAAAACTAAATGCAAAATTGTATTTCGATAAGGTTTTTAATCGATAACATTAAAACGGTAATAGTTATCGAATGTTTGAAACAAACTTGATCTGCGGCTGCTATACAGGGACTTCCACTAGCAATTATAGGTTCAGGGTATAGAAATAAAAAGACACTACTACTGGAACAACATGATTCGTCATGTCAAAAAATACGTACGTAGATGTCAGAAATGCCAGAAGTCGAAAACGACAACCCACACCAAGACCCCATTATTTATAACAGAAACTCCAATATATGCTTTTGACAAACTGATAATAGACACAATTCGTCCATTACCGCGAACAGAAAATGACAATGAGTACGCAGTCACCCTAATATGTGATCTTACAAAATATTTAATTGGCATCCCAGTTGCCAACAAAAGCGCAACTCAGTCGCAAAAACTATATTAGAATCTTTTATTCTAAAGTACGATCCAATGAAGACCTTCATTACAGACATGGGAACATAATACAAAAATTTATTTATAAATGACTTGTGCAAATATTTAAACATAGACAACATAACGTCTACAGCACACCACCACCAGATTTTAGGCACTTTGCTGCCAGCGCACCAGTGGTAACGCTATGTATATGTCTCATGTTCATGCCCCCTGCATGAACACATACATACATATGTACATTTATATAATATAACTGTACACTATGTATTAGACTTAAGCTGGAGAATATATAAAAGAATAAAATGAGTTTGAATCAAACGCTGAAACGGAGCAGAAGCGCCTCAACAAATATGTTTTGTGATTATCATTAATTGGCAACCATAGTCACGCAATAACATTGCACTACGGCAACAGTTCTTTTGGCAACTGTGGCAGCAACTAGTATAAAATTGAAGAAATAACAACAAGCAACAAAAACACGAACGGAAATCCGACAACAATTTCAAGTCCACAAGTGCAACATAAACAGCAGAAAAACAAGTAAGAAAACTCTAGTCGGGGGTACCCGACTAGGAGATCCCCTGAACCCCGTCCGATCTGCGTTTTTAAATATACTCCGTATCTTGTATATATTACAAACTTATACAAAATTTAATTAAATTGCTAATCTTGCACTTTCACAATCAAAAAGCATTTTTTTTTTTTTAAGAATATAATATAATTTTTAAAAAGTAATAATAATTTAATAAAAGAAAAAAATAAAAAATTAAGAAAATACGACATCAAAATATTTGACATCGGCGGGGCTCCATCCCAGATCTGCGCGCACGGCACGGCGTGCCCCGCTTCTAACAACACCGCCACTGCACTGCTTAGACAAGCAGTAGCAAATTTGAGAGTAAAGGCAGCTAAGAATTATAACAAAATTCACGCAATCAGCTGTAATTCTTGTGAATAGACCAGAATGCTCGCATTCGAATGTCTCAATATACTATGTGTGCAAGTGTACTATAGAAACAAGTCAGAACGTTGCAGTCGGGCGCAACCGACTGCGTGATACTCTGTTCCCATAGGGGCTTCTGGCATATTACATTTTAAAGTTTATCTTAATTTGTTAAAGTCGCCGCTCGAATTAGCTTCTGACTCAAAATAACTATATATTTATTAAAATTCTAAAAATATATATATGTAAATGAGTAAAATTTTTATAAATTATGGCTCGCTTCAATCGTTTGTATGAATATGATGATTTTATGAGCTAGACAAAAAAATATAACTGCACCATGCATTTTATAATTTTTATGCAAAGCAGTCTGTTAACTTAAGAGTTGTCTGTTAATTTGAAAGTATGATTGATTTTCTTTACATAACCAATTGAGTCTTTTAACAGTGCCACTTGGGAATCGTCTGAAGCATTGCCAACATACGAAAATAACGAATTAACTGACCTAGGCTATGGAAAACTATATTAATATTAGGTGGTCAATTATTTAAACATTAAATTGAAATACATATATTTATTTGTCTCTTACAATTTTTTCTGCTTACTTAGCAAGAAATTAAGCTTATTTATGTAGGCGGTACATGCTTATGACTAATTCCGCTATGTAAGAATATTGCAGTTTAGCGCCACCTACCGGATTATTCTTGTGATGGTGATTCTGCTCAATTTGCCACGCCCCCAGTAGTCGTAGACATGTAATTTTTGGCCAATTCTTAGAAGGAATCTAAATTAACGTAACAGCCAAATTTGGAAGCTTACCTTCCAAAAATGTGGAAATTACAGGGTATTTTTCGGTGCGCCACGCCCTAAAGGGGCGTAACCATTATTTTTGGGTCATCGATAGAGGAGGTCACCAGTAACTCAATTAGCCAATTTTGAAGCTTCTAGCTCTAAAACTTTAGGAGATATAAAAGGAAATTTTGTGCAAAATCTAGATATTCAGATCCGATTTGCCACGCCCCCAATTGGCGTAGACTCGTTAGTTTTGGCCAATCTTTGAAAGTAGTCGAAGGTAACATAAGTTCCAAATTTGGAAGCTTACCTTTCAAAAATGTGGAAATTACAGGGTATTTTTCGGTGTGCCACGCCCTAAAGGGGCGTACCTTTTATTTTTGGGTCATCGATAGAGGAGGTCACCAGTAACTCAACTAGCCAATTTTGAAGCTTCTAGCTCTAAAATTTTAGGAGATATAAACTTTTGCGGTTTGCCACGCCCCCTATGGGCGTAGATATATCCGCCATATCTTTTTGATCGTGGGTTGTCAACGCGAGTATATACTCCAAATTTCAAGTCTCTAGCATCAATAGTGCTCGAGATATAGAAGAATATGTATAAATCACTATATAGTCAGATCCGAATTGCCACGCCCCCAAGGGGCGTGGATATATAATTTTTTCATCGATCTTTATAGGATCTTAACAGTAACTTACATGCCAAATTTGGGCATTCTAGCTCTAAAACTGCAGAAGATACAGTTTTACCCGATTTGCCACGCCCCCAATGGGCGTAGATATATCCGCCATACCTTTTTGATCTTGGGTTGTCAACGCGAGTATACGTTCCAAATTTCAACTCTCTAGCACTTCAACTAACAGGGTTTCTGACATACCGGAAAATGCATTTTCCGATTTGCCACGCCCCTAGTGGGCGTATCGGGAAAATCTTAACACTTTATAATTCGAGGGTATACACGAGTATGTGTTCCAAATTTCAAGTCTCTAGCTTCAATAGCGTTGAAATGGTTTGCGTTCATACGGACAGACGGACAGACGGCCAGACGGACAGACGGACAGACGGACAGACGGACGGACAGCAAGACGGACATTGCACAAAACCAATATACTCTTTTTCCCTTTGGGAACAGAGAATAAAAATGAAAACGGGGGTGGGTTTCTGGTCACATGTTGCAATTGACAAAACGTTTTGTTTAATTACTCTTGTGATACTTAATGGATTTCAATGAAATTTTCAGCATATGATTTAAATATTATATTGAATATTTGTCAGTTGTCTAAAATTGCAAAGTCATTCACATATTGGCTATATTTGCAACTAACCTTCAATTTGAAAATTTTTGAAAAATTTTGAACCAATATCCAAAATGTAACAAAAACCGAAATTGTATAAAATATAAATGAAACTAAATGTAAAATTTGGAGACTCTAGCTCCAAATATGTACGAGATAGAATTAAAAAACTGTATTTTTATAAGGTTTTTAATCGATAACATTAAAACGGTATAAGTTATCGATTGTTTGAAACAAACTTGATCTGCGCCTGCTATACAGAGACTTCCAAAAAAAATTCAAGTCTCTAGCTCTTATAGGTTCTGAGATCGACGCGTTCATACATACGGACAGACGGACGGACGGACAGACAGACAGACGGACAGGGCTAAATCAACTCAGTTCGTCACCCTGATCAAGAATATATATACTTTATGGGGTCTGCCACGCCTCCTTCTGCCTGTTACATACATTTAACAAAACCATTATACCCTGATTTCCCATTTTTAATGGGTTCAGGGTATAACAAGTAAGAACGTTGCAGTCGGGCGCAACCGACTGCGTGATACTCTGTTCCCATAGGGGCTTCTGGCATATTACATTTTATAGTTTATCTTAACTTGTTAAAGTCGCCGCTCGAATTAGATTCTGATTCAAAAAAAATATATATTTTATTAAAATTTAAAAAATTATATATATGTAAATGAGTAACATTTTTATAAATTATGATGATTATAATTATGATGATATGTGTCCACATTTAATTTTTAGGCAAAGCAGTTGTTAACTTAAAAGTTGTCTGTTAATTTGCAAGTATGACGTCACATTTTCTTTGCATAACCTACTGAGTCTTATAACAGTGCCACTTGGGAATCGTCTGAAGCATTGCCAACATACGAAAAACACGAAATAACTGACCTAGGCTATGCGAAAACTATATTAATATTAGATGGTCAATTATTTCAAGCATTTAAACATTAAATTGAAATATATATATTTGTTTGTCTCTTTCAATTTTTCCTGCCGACTTAGCAAGGAATTAATCTTTTATATGTAGGCGGTACACGCTTATGATTAATTCCGATACTTAAGAATATTGCAGTTTAGCGCCACCTAACTATTAATTATTATTCTTGTGATGGTGATTCTGCAGCAATTTTAACTCAAGAGCTCTGCAAAATATAATTTTTTCCAATTTACCACGCCCCCAGAGGTCATAGACATGTAATTTTTTTCCAATCCTTAAAAGGAGTCTAAAGTGACGTAACAGCAAAATTTGCTAGCTTACGCTCCAAAAATGTGGAAATTACAGGGTATTTTTCGGTGTGCCACGCCCTAAAGGGGCGTCACCATTATTTTTGGATCATCGATAGAGGATGTCATTAGTAAGTCAATTAGACAATTTTGAAGTTTCTAGCTCTAAAATTTTAGGAGATATAAACTTTCAAGTCTCTAGCATCAATAGCGCTCAAGGTATATAGGAATATGTTTAAATCACTATATAGTCAGATCCGATTTGCCACGCCCCCAGTAGGTGTGGATATATGATTTTTTCATCGATCTTTATAGGATCTTAATAGTTACTTATTAGCCAAATTTGGGCATTCTATTGTAGCTCTAAAACTGTAGAAGATACGGACGGACAGAAATACGGACATTGCACAAAACCAATATACTCTTTTTCGTTTTGAGAACAGAGGTTAAAAATAATCAAAATTATAATGGCAATGGTTATTATAATAATGATTATCATAACAATAATAACAAAGGCAGAGGCCGCAATAATAACCGAGGATAACTCGGAATAATAACTCGGAAAACAAACAAAACCCTTAAGATGTTCAGAAAATCAGAAAAATATATACACTTTCAATCTTAATCTTAGTATATTCGTAAAACTAAATAATGCAAACACAGATAAAACATTTACTATCTTATTAGATACTGGTGCAGATATATTCATTTTGAAAGAAAATGTTGATATATTTGAAAATATAAACAAAAACATAACTACAAAAATATCAGGAATTGGTGAGGGTTCAATATATTTTAATGGATTAACATATGTAGCCCTTACTATTGATAAATATATTATACCACACGACTTTCATTTAGTCAAATTTATCTTCCCAATATCAATTGATGGCATTATAGGTATAGATTTTATAAAAAAAATACAACTGTCAATTAAATTTCACAGAAACTACTTGCTTACTTCTTCGTTCGAATAACTTAAGATACCCAATTAAAATTCCAATCATTCACACTTGTGATAATAATTTCACTATACTTCCGGCTCGTTCCTCGTTTAATTCCTACTCTAGAGATATAACGTCATTTTCAACAAGTAAGAAAACTCTACTTCTGTGATACTTAATGGATTACAATGATTTCAATTTTCAGCACATGATCTACATATTATATTGAATATTTTGCAGTTGTATAAAATCGCAAACTCATTCACATATTGCCTATATTTGCAACTAACCTTCAATTTGAAAATTTTTGAAAAATTTTGAACCAATATCCAAAATATAACAAAAACCGAAATTGTATAAAATATAAATGAAACTAAATGTAAAATTTGGAGACTCTAGCTCCAAAGATGTACGAGATATAATTTATTAACTTCATTTCGATAAGGTTTTTAATCGATAACAAAAGAATGGGAAAATGTATCGATTTTCGAATATACATATATACTTTATGGGGTCTGCCACGCCCCCTTCTGCCTGTTACATACATTTGACAGCTTAACAAAACCATTATACCCTGATTTCCCATTTTCAATGGAATCAGGGTATAATAAGCAATGGCTCGTATCGTTTCACACGATTACCTTATGGTTTAAAAAAAAAGCGACAGATTGTTTTTTAAGAATGATGGCAATAGCTTTTTCTGGTTTAGACCCTTAACAAGCATTCTTGTACATGGATGACTTAATCGTCAAATTTAACAAATATTTTTGACTTATGTAGAAAATACAACCTTAAATTACAACCAGAAAAATGCTAATTTTTTATGCATGAAGTGATCTATCTAAAACCAACCCTATTGAAATATCCAGATTTCACAAAAGAATTTTGCATTATAACAGATGCAAGTAAGCAAGCCTGTGGAGCAGTACTAACGCAAACTTATGGAGATAAACAACTCCCAATAGCATATGCTTCTCGCTCTTTTACAAAAGGCGAAAGCAATAAAAACACAACCGAACAAGAGTTCGCAGCAATCCACTGGGCAATTAACTACTTAACTACTTTCGACCATATATCTACGGTCATCATTTCACAGTTAAAACAGATCATAGACCTTTAACATATTTATTTTCAATGGTAAATCCAAGCTCAAAATTAACGAGAATGAGATTAGACTTGAAGGAGTATGACTTTACTGTAGAATATCTTAACGGCAAAGATAATTTTGCAGCCGATGCTTTATCGCGCATAACAACAACGATACCAAAGTAAACAGAAAAAATCCTGCACAGGAAATGAACAAGAACCATTGCTAAGGCAAAATCTTGAATAAGCTTCTAACGTACATGAAGTCATTTGTAATGATGAAGTACGAAAAGTAGTGACCTTGAGATTAACTAAAACTAAAGAGCAAGAATTGATGTTAGCGATTTATATACCAATGGAATCTTCGATTTAGATCAATTCATCCAAAGGCTTGAAATGCAAGCCGGTATACTTAAAATCAGCCAACTAAAAATATGGGCAATAAAATACTAAAATCATTAGGAGTAGCTCTACTCAAGCCGGTGACCGTAATTAAAAATGAAAAAGAACAAGAAGTAATACTGTTTATATACCATGATGACCCAACACAAGGAGGACAGGTGTTACAGGTGTTACCAAAACACTGACAAAAATTTAAGGACACTACTACTACTGGAAAAATATGACACGTCATATCAAAGAGTACGTACGTAGATGTCCGAAATGCCAAACGTCTAAAACGACAGTACATACAAAAACCCCATTAACTATTACAGATACACCATTTAGTGCTTTCGACAAAGTACTAGTAGACACAATTGGCCCACTACCAAAATCTGACAACGGCAACGAGTATGCAGTCACATTAATTTGTGACCTAACAAAATACCTTATCGCAATACCAATACCAAACAAAAGCGCAAAAATAGTCGCTACAGCAATTTTCGAATCTTTTTTTTCTTAAATACGGTCCAATGAAGACGCTCATTACGGACATGAGTACAAAATACAAGAATTCAATACTAAATGATTTATGCAAATACCTAAAATTGACGACATAACTTCATCGTCATCAATCTTTAAGGACTGTTGAAAGAAGCCACAGAACGTTCAATGAATAAATATCATACATATCAGTAGATAAAACTGATTGGGACACATGTGTATTGTTATACTCTGTTCCCAAAGGGAAAAAGAGTATATTGGTTTTGTGCAATGTCCGTCTTGCTGTCCGTCCGTCTGTCCGTCTGTCCGTCTGTCCGTATGAACGCAAACCATTTCGACGCTATTGAAGCTAGAGACTTGAAATTTGGAACACATACTCGTGTATACCCTCGAATTATAAAGTGTTAAGATTTTCCCGATACGCCCACTAGGGGCGTGGCAAATCGGAAAATGCATTTTCCGGTATGTCAGAAACCCTGTTAGTTGAAGTGCTAGAGAGTTGAAATTTGGAACGTATACTCGCGTTGACAACCCAAGATCAAAAAGGTATGGCGGATATATTTACGCCCATTGGGGGCGTGGCAAATCGGGTAAAACTGTATCTTCTGCAGTTTTAGAGCTAGAATGCCCAAATTAGGCATGTAAGTTACTGTTAAGATCCTATAAAGATCGATGAAAAAATTATATATCCACGCCCCTTGGGGGCGTGGCAAATCGGATCTGACTATATAGTGATTTATACATATTCTTCTATATCTCGAGCACTATTGATGCTAGAGACTTGAAATTTGGAATATATACTCGCGTTGACAACCCATGATCAAAAAGATATGGCGGATATATCTACGCCCATAGGGGGCGTGGCAAACCGTTTATATCTCCTAAAGTTTTAGAGCTAGAAGCTTTAAAATTGGCTAGTTGAGTTACTGGTGACCTCCTCTATCGATGACCCAAAAATAAAAGTTACGCCCCTTTAGGGCGTGGCACACCGAAAAATACCCTGTAATTTCCACATTTTTCGAACGTAAGCTTCCAAATTTGGCATTTATGTTACCTTCGACTACTTCCAAAGATTGGCCAAAAATAACGAGTCTACGTCAATTGGGGGCGTGGCAAATCGGATCTAAATATCTAGATTTTGCACAAAATTTCCTTTTATATCTCCTAAAGTTTTTGAGCTAGAAGCTTCAAAATTGGCTAATTGAGTTACTGGTAACCTCCTCTATCGATGACCCAAAAATAATGGTTACGCCCCTTTAGGGCGTGGCGCACCGAAAAATACCCTGTAATTTCCACATTTTTGGAAGGTAAGCTTCCAAATTTTGCTGTTACGTCAATTTAGACTCCTTCTAAGAATTGGCCAAAAATTACATGTCTACGACCACTGGGGCGTGGCAAATTGGAATTTTATTTTGCAGAGCTCTTGAGTTAAAATTGCAGCAGAATCACCATCACAAGAATAATCCGGTAGGTGGCGCTAAACTGCAATAAGCATGTACCGCCTACATAGATAAGCTTAATTTCTTGCTAAGTAGGCAGAAAAAATTGTAAGAGACAAATAAATATATGTATTTCAATTTAATGTTTAAATAATTGACCACCTAATATTAATATAGTTTTCCATAGCCTAGGTCAGTTATTTCGTTATTTTCGTATGTTGGCAATGCTTCAGACGATCCCAAGTGGCACTGTTAAAAGACTCAATTGGTTATGTAAAGAAAATCAATCACACTGTCAAATTAACAGACAACTCTTAAGTTAACAGACTGCTTTGCATAAAAATTATAAAATGCATGGTGCAGTTATATTTTTTTGTCTAGCTCATAAAATCATCATATTCATACAAACGATTGAAGCGAGCCATAATTTATAAAAATTTTACTAATTTACATATATATATTTTTAGAATTTTAATAAATATATAGTTATTTTGAGTCAGAAGCTAATTCGAGCGGCGACTTTAACAAATTAAGATAAACTTTAAAATGTAATATGCCAGAAGCCCCTATGGGAACAGAGTATCACGCAGTCGGTTGCGCCCGACTGCAACGTTCTTACTTGTTTTAATACAACATCTGTAACACATATGTAATTATTTGGAAGACAAAGCAATCTTCCAAAACATTTAGATAGGATATAGATAAGATAGAACCGTTATATAACAACATAGATGATTATGCTAAATAAGTTAAATTTAGATTGGAACAGGTTTACAAAAGAACCAGAATAATATAGGAGCAGCATAAAAGTAAAAATAGGGAATACTATGACAAGAAAACAATTAACCTTAATTTAAAACAAGTAAGAAAACTCTAGTTGGGGGTGCCCGATCCCTTGAACCTCGTCCGATTTGCGTTTTTAAATATATTCCGTATCTTGTGTAGTTGCTCAGCCCTGGTCAGCTGACAGGCGGTCTGCAGTGTGTGTTTCGCAAGTTAATTTGTTTATTGTACGACATTCATTAATTGCGTATGTAAAAAGTGTTAAAAACATTCGTTAGGGCACATGTGAAGTGTGAAAACATGAAAACACTATGTACAAGTGCTGCAAGGCAATAATAAAGCAATAAAGAAAATTAAATGAAAGTTGCATAAGATTATATGCGTAGTGTGAACGTAGCAAAACTCTTACAAAATACCTGTGACCTCGACGCGCGAGTTACCGGTGTGGGAATCCGTAGTAATTCCTTTTAAATAATTGTAGTCGGTTTATTTTCAATTATGTATGTTTTTTATTAATAGCTTCCGCTCATTCGAGTAGTCAGAATGGAACTGAACTGCAAGGCTCTGCTTTGCCATCTTTTATAGCTCAGAGTCTGCCTTGCTGCTGCCAGTATTCCGAGAATTGCTTCTGTGTCAATTCTCGGACGGCGAACCGTTGGTCTGCTGGCGCCTTGCTTCTGCGTCGTTGTTACGGCTATGTTGTTACTGGGCAAGGCGTGGTGGCTTAGCGGGGGGGCATGTCGAGGGGTGCCGGGACGGTAACTCGCGCGGTGTCAGTGCTGTTGGTGTACATAAGCAATAACAACTGCAAATTTTGAGAAACAACACGTGCGCTTGCCCATTGGGCAAGTGATTTCTGTTAGTAATACAGAGCACTGATTAATAAACAACTTTCATATATATAAATGGAGAAAATGTAGAATCTCATAGGAGCCACATCGGCTGAGCTCCGATCCCAGATCATGCAAGAAATTGCATCATTACAGAACAATGCCGGGCAATCGGATAATGCCAATAGCATAAACAACAACAACAGCTCCTGTGGCCAGGCGAACAACACCGACAGCACCAATACTCCTAGCATTGTGGTGGGAAACTTCTCACTTGTCAATGCTCAGCAAAAGTCGCAACCCCACAAACGCAAAAGCATCCCGCCCATGCATCCTCACGGTAGTCCGTCAAGCAGTAATCCGAAGAGAAGTTACAAATCCACTTCTCAAAAGTCCAACTCGGACAATGTGTACGGCAACAGATTCATGGCTCTGAGCAGTGATTCTGACGACGACGATGTAGATGCGATGTCAGCTGTTTCGGCCAGCACCTCAAATTCGCTGCGAAATAATGTTGAGCAGCGCTCTGATAATCTTCCCAAGCAGCAGAGTAAGTTCAACAACGTAGCAGCTCAAGTCCGAGATAACATTGACCAGACTTCGAAGTCGAGAATTCCACCCATCACCATCCCAAGGCTGACTGATCTCCCAATGTTACAGGACTTACTGAAGAATAATAATCTTTACGGCTCCAATAAGCTACAAATACGCGCCTCTGCCAGGGGTCTCACTCGTCTTTACGCCCAAGACACTGAAACTTTCAGAAGTATTCAAAATCTCTTTGAGAATGTCAAACTGGAGTTTTACACTTACCAACTTAAGCAAGATAAACCCTATAAGATCGTCATAAAGGGCCTATATCATTCCACTTCACACTCCTCAATTAAAAACAAGTAAGAACTTTGCAGTCGGGCGCAACCGACTGCGTGATACTCTGTTCCCATAGGGGCTTCTGGCATATTACATTTTAAAGTTTATCTTAATTTGTTAAAGTCGCCGCTCGAATTAGCTTCTGACTTAAAATAACTATATATTTTATTAAAATTTTTAAAATATATATGTAAATGAGTAAAATTTTTATAAATAATGGCTCGATTCAATCGTTTGTATGAATATGATGGTTTTATGAGCTAGACAAAAAAATATAACTGCACCATTCATTTTATAATTTTTATGCAAAGCAGTCTGTTAACTTAAGAGTTGTCTGTTAATTTGAAAGTGTGATTGATTTTCTTTACATAACCAATTGAGTCTTTTAACAGTGCCACTTGGGAATCGTCTGAAGCATTGCCAACATACGAAAATAACGAAATAACTGACCTAGGCTATGGACAACTATATTAATATTAGGTGGTCAATTATTTAAACATTAAATCGAAATACATATATTTATTTGTCTCTTACAATTTTTTCTGCCTACTTAGCAAGAAATTAAGCTTATTTATGTAGGCGGTACATGCTTATGACTAATTCCGATACGTAAGAATATTGAAGTTTAGCGCCACCTACCGGATTATTCTTGTGATGGTGATTCTGCTGCAATTTTAACTCAAGAGCTCTGCAAAATAAAATTCCAATTTGCCACGCCCCCAGTGGTCGTAGACATGTAATTTTTAGCCAATTCTTAGGTCTAAATTAAAAGTCTAAATTGACGTAACAGCAAAATTTGGAAGCTTACCTTCCAAAAATGTGGAAATTACAGGGTATTTTTCGGTGTGCCACGCCCTAAAGGGGCGTAACTTTTATTTTTGGGTCATCGATAAAGGAGGTCACCAGTAACTCAACTAGTCAATTTTGAAGCTTCTAGCTCTAAAACTTTAGGAGATATAAAAGGAAATTTTGTGCAAAATCTAGATATTCAGATCCGATTTGCCACGCCCCCAATTAGCTTAGACGACGAACCGTTGGTCTGCTGGCGCCTTGCTTCTGCGTCGTCGGCTATGTTGTTCATTCTCGGACGGCGAACCGTTGGTCTGCTGGCGCCTTGCTTCTGCGTCGTCGGTTATGTTGTTACTTCTTGGACGACGAACCGTTGGTCTGCTGGCGCCTTGCTTCTGCGTCGTTGGCTATGTTGTTACTGGGCAACACGTGGTGGCTTAGCGGGGGGGCATGTCGAGGGGTGCCGGGACGGTAACTCCTCCCATCCTGGAATGAAGTGAGGGCCACAATGATGGAACGGCCGGAACGAAATTTTGAGTCGGGTGCATTTGTAAGTACTTCTTGGATTGTGTCTAGTTCCTTATAGATTAAGATACCTTTTGGTATAATTTGTAGTTTAGTGAGCACATGCTCTCTTGTTTTGAAAGTTATTAAAAAAATTATCTATAGTTTTTTTTTTTTTTTTTTTTTTTGCTCTTGATTAACGTGTTCCGTTATATTCTTAAATCTATTGGTTATTTCATATTCTTTGGCAATTTCTTGATTAACATTTGTTGTTAACCATTCTTCGTTCTTTTTTTTTTTTGATACCCTGACCCCATTGAAAATGGGAAATCAGGGTATAATGGTTTTGTTAAATGTATGTAACAGGGAGAAGGAGGCGTGGCAGACCCCATAAAGTATATATATTCTTGATCAGGGTGACGAACTGAGTCGATTTAGCCCTGTCCGTCTGTCTGTCTGTCCGTCCGTCCGTCCGTCTTTCCGTATGTATGAACGCGTCGATCTCAGAACATATAAGAGCTAGAGACTTGAAATATTTTTTGGAAGTCCCTGTATAGCAGGCGCAGATCAAGTTTGTTTCAAACAATCGATAACTATTACCGTTTTTATGTTATCGATTAAAAACCTTATCGAAAGACAGTATTTTAATTATATCTCGTACATCTTTATAGCTAGAGCCTCCAAATTTTACATTTAGTTTCATTTATATTTTATACACTTTCGGTTTTTGTTGCATTTTGGATATTGGTTAAAAATTGTACAAAAATTTTCAATCTGAAGTTTAGTTGCAAATATAGCCGAAATGAATGAGTTTGCGATTTTAGACAACTGACAAATATTCAATATAATATGTAAATCATATGCTGAAAATTTCATTGAATTCCATTGAGTATCACAGAAGTAATTAAACAAAACGTTTTGTTAATTGCAACATGTGACCAGAAACCCACCCGCGTTTTCATTTTTTCTATACATGTGCACACATGTATTGAGACATTCGAATGCGAGCATTCGTGCCTGTTCTAAGAATCACAACAATTACAGCTGACTGCGTGAATTTTGGTATAATTCTTACCTGCCTTTAGTCTCAAATTTGCTACTGCTAGTCTAAGCAGTGCAATGGCGGTGTTAATAGAAGCGAGGGACGAAGTGCCTTGCAGGTCTGGGCTCAAACCTCGCCGATGTCAAAACTTTTTTATTGTTTTTTGCTTTCACACACACAACGGTGGTGTCGCGGTAGAGGTGATGCGCTTTGATCAGTAGATGTTGGTTCGACTCCAGGTGGAGAAATGTCAGATTTTCTTAATTTTTTATTTTTTTCTTTTATTAAATTATTATTACTATTATTTAAAAAAAAAACTTCCTTTTTGACAAAAATGCTATTTGATTGTGAAAGTGCAAGATTGGCAATTTAATTAAATTTTGTATAAGTTTGTGATGTATACAAGATACGGAATATATTTAAAAACGCAGATCGGACGGGGTTCAGGGGATCTCCTAGTCGGGCACCCCCGACTAGAGTTTTGTCACTTGTTTTTTTTTTTTTTTGATTAAATTGTTCCGTTATATTCTTAAATCTATTGGTTATTTCATATTCTTTGGCAATTTGTTCATTTAACATTTGTTGTTAACAATTCTTCGTTCTTTAGATATTTTTTTTTTTTGTTTTTTTTTTTTGATTTTGATTTATTTGTTCATTCTTTCTTTGCTTTCTTTTTTAATTTTGATTTGTGTATTTTTTGACGTTTGTGTGTAATTATTGTCAATCCGTTGTCCTCTGCTACTTTTTGACATGAAAAACGCGGAGTTAATTTGTTACGTCTGTTTTCCTTTCTATACGTAATGTCATCTGTCTGTAGTGTCCTGGGTTCTTCTCTGTCTTGGTTTATTTTTGACTGTTCTATCCTGAACTATTTCTTTAGTTTTTTTGTGTATGTCATTATATAGGTTTTCCCTAAAGTTATTTAACTCTTGTAGAAAATCGTGTTCGTTGTTAAATTTTACCTCTTTTAAGAAGGTGTGTGTTCTTCCTGTGAATAACTCGTATGGAGTTAGCTGAGTTGCTGAGTGGATTGAGTTATTGTAAGTGGTCAGGGTTTCTGCGAAAATTTCTTCATGATCTAATGTAAGTTTTGCGTCTTTCTTCTTTTCGTAAATTATCGTGTATATTTCTGTTAAGGTGGAGTGTAGTCTTTCGACTGGGGCATTACTTGAAGATTGTTGGAAAGAGGTCACGTGTACTTCTATGTTATATTGAGTACAAAAATCTTTGAATAATTTTCCTGCAAATTCTGCTCCTTGATCGCATACCAATTTTTTAGGTATACCATAGGTATTAAGAAAAGTTCGTAATGCTCTTACTATGTTAATACAGTCTCTGGCTGGAATTGTGTAAGCCATTGCAAATCTCGAAAATTTGTCTATTATTGTCAATACTGTCTTGGCATATGGTATAAATGTCGATGTGAATTAACTGTAAGGGTAGTCTTGGTGTTTCAGTTTCTTGAAAGATAAGTTTTTGAGGTTGTCTGTCGTACTTTAAGGTTTTGCATTTGTCGCATTCATTAATGAATGACGACACTCTTTGTCTCATATGGGGAAAATATAGAGTTCTTTTAAGTGAGCTGTTGTTTCTTCTATTCCTCTGTGATTGTTATTAAAATGGTATTCTTGTATTGTCTGAATTTGGTCTTCTGCATTTGAGATATCTTTAAGTATTGTATTACATCTGATGATTTTGTAGTGATTAGTATTTGAGAAATATTCCTTAAAGACTTCTTCAATAAGTTTGAATACGTTATCTGGTGCTAATAGTGCAAAAATTTTGTTGGGTTTAAGAAATTTTTGTAACCATGATATTATCTTGTCCTTAGTGAAGTTATTATCTGAAATTATTCGTCTCACTTTGTTTTTGAATGGAATGAGGGTCTGTATGTGAGGGTGTTCATTTTCTTGAAAGATAGTTTGGATATTGAACTCATTTATACATTTTTGAGAGTGAACAATGTCATTGTTGGAAGTAGTTGTTTGTGAATTGCTTGTTGTGTTAATATTAACTGAAATTCGGTTTAGGGCATCCGCCACAGCGTTTTGTGAGCCTTTTTTGTAGGTGACTTGATAGTCGTACTCTAGAAGTTGTAATTTCCAACGTACTAACTTGGAATTGGGTTCTTTGGTCGGTGGTCTGTTATGATTGTGAACTTCTTGCCGAAGAGGTATGGTCTAAAGTATTTGGTTGCCCAAATAATTGCCAGCATCTCTTTTTTAACGGTAGAGTAGTTTTGTTCAGCCATGTTAGTGGTCGGTGGTCTGTTATGATTGTGAACTTCTTGCCGAAGAGGTATGGTCTAAAGTATTTGGTTGCCCAAATAATTGCCAGCATCTCTTTTTTTACCGTAGAGTAGTTTTGTTCTGTGTCAGACAGTGTTCGGCTAGCGAATGATACGGGTTTATCAGATCCCAAGGTACCTTGAGACAGTACTGCACCGATTGCAACATTACTGGCATCCGTAGTTAGGATGAATGGTTTTGAAAAGTCGGGGTATTGTAGAAGTGGTTCATTGCATAGTAAAGTTTTACAATGCTTAAATGCTCTCGTAAATTCTTCATTGACAATAATTGAGGATTTTTTGCCTTTTAATTGTTCTGTTAATGGTTTGGTTATTTTAGCGAAATCTTTGATGAATTTCCTGTAATACCCTAATAATCCTAAAAATGATTTAACTTCTTTCTTGTTCTTTGGAGTTGGGAAGGCTTTTATCGCAGAGATCTTATTAAGATTAGGTTTGATACCACTGTTTGTGACAATGTGTCCTAAGTATTCTATTTCTTTTCTAAAAAATTCAGATTTCTGAGGTTGAAGCTTTAGTCTTGCCAGTGATAGTTTAGTGAAGATCTTTTTTAGGTCAGTAATATGTTCTTGTAGAGACGCTGAGAATACTATAATGTCGTCCAAATAAATTAAACAACATTTGCCGTTATGTTCTGCCAATACATTGTCCATAACTCTCTGAAATGTGGCTGGAGCGTTAGTTAGGCCGAATGGCATTCTTACGAATTCGAAGTGACCATTGGCTGCAGAAAATGCAGTTTTAGGCGTGTCTCTAGGATTCATCTCTATTTGATGATAGCCGCTAGCCAGATCTAAAGCGGAGAAATACCTAGCTCTGCCTATATTGTCTAGCACCTCGTTTATGTGGGGCATGGGATATTTGTCTTTAATGGTCTTCTCATTTAGTTTCCTATAGTCCACTACTAGTCTCCATTTTTTTTCCTTTGATGCGTCCAACTTTTTTGACACCAGAAACACTGGTGCACTCCAAGGAGAGTGACTGTGGCGGATTATATTATGATTGAGCATCTTTGTTATCTGTCTTTGAATTTCTAGTCGTTCTGTGGGGCTGTATCTGAATGGTTTTGTGTATATTGGTATATCGTCTGTAGTGTTGATTGTATGTTTAACATTATTTGAAAAAGATAGTGTGTCTTGTTCGTCGTAGAATAGATCTGAGAAATCTAGGCAAAGGTTGAGGAAAGCGGATCTTTCTTCTTTATTTAAGTGATCTATTCTGAGCTGTTTTATGGAACTTGCATCATTCGGCGCAACGGAATTTTCAAAATTCGCCAGGAAGTTAACGATTATAAAGTCATTATCGTCAAATTTGTTTACTATAAGCTGAGAGTCGAGGTGAATTTTTTGTTCTGTGGGGGAATAGTTAACAACCTCCATTGAACTGAAGTTATCTTTAGCTAAGTAAAGTCCCTCTGAAATAAATACGTCTGGTTTTATCTGAATTTGTTTTGAATGAAAATTTCCGTCTTTTAAGTTTACAGGGAGTTTGAGGATAGTTTTGGAATGTTCTTCGACTAAATATATGTCGGATGTCTTGTTTCTTTCGAATTGCCATTGAATTGAAAAATGTGGTGTATTTAAGTTGTTGGTATTCATGTTTACAACTGCTTTCAATTGCTTTAAAATGTCCATTCCAATTAAACCATCGAAAAATGGGTGAAAATCAAATAGTAATAACGAGAATATAGAACAAACTTTATGTTCTTTAAAAAGTGCAATGTTTGTTTTTTTGTTCAGGTCGGGTATGTTTAGTACGGTTTTGATAGAAATTGGCCTTTTTAATTCTATTTGCTCGTTATTGGAAATAAGTTGTGGTCTGATGAATGAGCGTTCAGCTCCAGTGTCAATTAAAAATTTATATGAATTTTGTGTGTCGAGTTTTAGTTCAATGTAGGGTAGGATAGTGCCATGTGACTTGTTTATGTATCCCGTCTGTTTCTCGAGGCTTTCCTCTGAAAATTTGATTCTTCGTCAATGTTATGTAATAGGGCATTTTGTTTATTGTCATCGTCTTGTTCGATGTTATACAGGGTCTTTTCCTGCCTGGGATTATCGTTATATTTTCGTTTATAAGTCTGGCTGTCCTCCCTAGGCATAATTGCTGGGATTTCTCTCTTTCCTCCTGATGTATTTCTAACAAATGGTCTATTCGAAATTTGTTGTCTGTTTGATTCTCGTTTAGTTCTTTCTTCGTATCGGTCCGATTTAAAGTCTCGTCTATTATTGTTCTGTCTCTGAGTGTTTGATCTGTCCCTTTCCTGTTTCCTTTTGTTCTCTTGGAAAAAAATATCTCTTTCCTTAATAGCAAATTCGTATGCTTCTTGTAAGGTTTTTGGTCTCATTGATCGAACTGTGGCTCCTAGGGGGCCTCTGATAGAAGTTAAAAATGTATTCAAGCATGTGTCCGCAAATAAGTCTTTCTTTGCTTTAATTAGGATTGGTTCCGTCTCCTTGGCTTCAGTAACCTTAAACAAAGTTAGTTTAAGTTCAGTTACTTGTTCAAAGAGCTTTGAAACTGACAACCCTTTTTGTGCTAGGTTATGTAGTTCAAACATAAGAGTCGGTTCGTCTCTCTTGTCTGAACACTCGAGAGTGAGGGCCTTCCTAATTTCATCCCAGTTTAGGGTAGCGCCGAAAGCGACAACAGCATCGTTGGCTTTACCTTCAATTTTGTTTCTAATTGCCCTAAGAAGCATTTGTCCATAAGGGGTCTGCTCTGTTCCTCTAATGAACAGTAGGATTTCCTCAACATTGGTTATAAAGTCGGTCAAGGTCTTGGGATTGCCATCATATGTTGGCAAAAATCGAATTGCATCAGGGATCCTCATTGAAGTAAAGATGTCCATTGGGTTTGACATATTCATGTTCATATTTTGATTGGGGGGAGGAGAGTTTGACGTGGAAGGCATGCTGCTATTAGAGGTTGATGCTCTAAGTATACTAACGTCCGTAATTATTGGAGTTAGTGGTGTTGTTGTTTCTGTTCTAGTCTTACTTCTGGTCTTTGGTATAAGTTTTGTCACTCTATGGATGTTCGACATTTAGT
The DNA here is from genome assembly GCA_035045365.1 of Drosophila leonis. NCBI lineage: Eukaryota > Metazoa > Arthropoda > Insecta > Diptera > Drosophilidae > Drosophila > Drosophila leonis. The sequence continues at coordinate 451,244 of JAWNPC010000346.1, read as the reverse complement.
TGTAGTTCATTTGTATTGTGTACTTCTATGAGATAATATCAGTAATATAGTATATATATGTATGGTATGGTGTATATATGTGTTTAGGTTATATGTGTAGTTTACAATGTAAGTATATTTATAATGTAGTTCTCTAGGGTGTAATATGTGTATACTTAATTACTTAGTATCTACGATACGTGTTGTGTGGGTGTGTTTTAGATCGCCTTGATGCAAGTGTGTTGTTTAAATATGTTCAATCCGCCGTTGTCAACGTGTGTTTGTTTGTGCATGTGTTTTATGTATGTTTTGTATTTTTCCAGATTTTTATCTGCAAGAGTAACGTGTTAGTATTATGTTACACTTTTCTTTCATTGATTTTTTTGTTTTTTTTTTTTTTTATTTATTTATTTGTATTTGTTCTAGCAAGACAGTTTGTAACTGTTTGTCGTCCGTCTACATTTAGTGCAACAATACAACCGGTTGCAACAAGTATTTGACAGTGCAACCTATTTGGTTCGTAACCAGAATTACGTTGCATCACCTATGTTGCCTTGGTTGTTGTTCACCAAATTGGCTTTCCACGATTATACTTGACTAACAAACACGTTTGGTTTGACGTCGTGTGTATCTGAGTTGTGGTTTGCCCGACGTTGCCCATTGAACCTCACTAGTTTCAGTGACCGCTTCAACAATTCTATTTGAATTGTTGCGTCCAACATGTTTTGGTTCAAGGTCTGTTCGCCGCCGTACAAACGCATAAAAACACACCTCAGTGACCAGTTCGATCATGTTCGATCGCGTCCAGTGTGTTAATGTTTGGCATGTCGCGACAGCTTGTATTGGGCCGATATGTCAACCGTGGTATGAACTATTTGTTCGATCCAACGTGTTGGCTCAGCCGTCTACGTCGCTGTCGCTACTACATGTCGTCTTGGTATGCTCGTCTCTAGCTGGCGAATATGTTCAGATTTCTTTGGCATGTCGCGACAACTTGTATTAGGCCGATATGTCAACCGTGGTATGAACTATTTGTTCGACCCAACGTGTTGGCTCAGCCGTCTACGTTGCTGTCGCTAATACCTATCGTCTTGGTATGCTCGTCTCTAGCTTGCGAATGTGTTAAGATCTTTTTTTTTTTTTTTTTTTTTTTTACAAACACAACACTTAATTTTTGTACTTAAAATTTTTTTTTTTTTAAATTCCATAGGTTCGTCCGGAGTAAAAACTTTCCAGATATCGGCTGCGCCAGTTACCGGTGTGGGAATCCGTAGTAATTCCTTTTAAATAATTGTAGTCGGTTTATTTTCAATTATGTATGTTTTTTATTAATAGCTTCCGCTCATTCGAGTAGTCAGAATGGAACTGAACTGCAAGGCTCTGCTTTGCCATCTTTTATAGCTCAGAGTCTGCCTTGCTGCTGCCAGTATTCCGAGAATTGCTTCTGTGTCAATTCTCGGACGACGAAACCGTTGGTCTGCTGGCGCCTTGCTTCTGCGTCGTCGGCTATGTTGTTCATTCTCGGACGGCGAACCGTTGGTCTGCTGGCGCCTTGCTTCTGCGTCGTCGGCTATGTTGTTCATTCTCGGACGGCGAACCGTTGGTCTGCTGGCGCCTTGCTTCTGCGTCGTCGGTTATGTTGTTACTTCTTGGACGACGAACCGTTGGTCTGCTGGCGCCTTGCTTCTGCGTCGTTGGCTATGTTGTTACTGGGCAACGCGTGGTGGCTTAGCGGGGGGGCATGTCGAGGGGTGCCGGGACGGTAACTCGCGCGGTGTCAGTGCTGTTGGTGTACATAAGCAATAACAACTGCAAATTTTGAGAAACAACACGTGCGCTTGCCCATTGGGCAAGTGATTTCTGTTAGTAATACAGAGCACTGATTAATAAACAACTTTCATATATATAAATGGAGAAAATGTAGAATCTCATAGGAGCCACATCGGCTGAGCTCCGATCCCAGATCATGCAAGAAATTGCATCATTACAGAACAATGCCGGGCAATCGGATAATGCCAATAGCATAAACAACAACAACAGCTCCTGTGGCCAGGCGAACAACACCGACAGCACCAATACTCCTAGCATTGTGGTGGGAAACTTCTCACTTGTCAATGCTCAGCAAAAGCCGCAACCCCACAAACGCAAAAGCATCCCGCCCATGCATCCTCACGGTAGTCCGTCAAGCAGTAATCCGAAGAGAAGTTACAAATCCACTTCTCAAAAGTCCAACTCGGACAATGTGTACGGCAACAGATTCATGGCTCTGAGCAGTGATTCTGACGACGACGATGTAGATGCGATGTCAGCTGTTTCGGCCAGCACCTCAAATTCGCTGCGAAATAATGTTGAGCAGCGCTCTGATAATCTTCCCAAGCAGCAGAGTAAGTTCAACAACGTAGCAGCTCAAGTCCGAGATAACATTGACCAGACTTCGAAGTCGAGAATTCCACCCATCACCATCCCAAGGCTGACTGATCTCCCAATGTTACAGGACTTACTGAAGAATAATAATCTTTACGGCTCCAATAAGCTACAAATACGCGCCTCTGCCAGGGGTCTCACTCGTCTTTACGCCCAAGACACTGAAACTTTCAGAAGTATTCAAAATCTCTTTGAGAATGTCAAACTGGAGTTTTACACTTACCAACTTAAGCAAGATAAACCCTATAAGATCGTCAAAAAGGGCCTATATCATTCCACTTCACACTCCTCAATTAAAAACAAGTAAGAACTTTGCAGTCGGGCGCAACCGACTGCGTGATACTCTGTTCCCATAGGGGCTTCTGGCATATTACATTTTAAAGTTTATCCTAATTTGTTAAAGTCGCCGCTCGAATTAGCTTCTGACTTAAAATAACTATATATTTTATTAAAATTCTTAAAATATATATGTAAATGAGTAAAATTTTTATAAATAATGGCTCGATTCAATCGTTTGTATGAATATGATGGTTTTATGAGCTAGACAAAAAAATATAACTGCACCATTCATTTTATAATTTTTATGCAAAGCAGTCTGTTAACTTAAGAGTTGTCTGTTAATTTGAAAGTGTGATTGATTTTCTTTACATAACCAATTGAGTCTTTTAACAGTGCCACTTGGGAATCGTCTGAAGCATTGCCAACATACGAAAATAACGAAATAACTGACCTAGGCTATGGACAACTATATTAATATTAGGTGGTCAATTATTTAAACATTAAATCGAAATACATATATTTTTTTGTCTCTTACAATTTTTTCTGCCTACTTAGCAAGAAATTAAGCTTATTTATGTAGGCGGTACATGCTTATTGCAGTTTAGCGCCACCTACCGGATTATTCTTGTGATGGTGATTCTGCTGCAATTTTAACTCAAGAGCTCTGCAAAATAATATTCCAATTTGCCACGCCCCCAGTGGTCGTAGACAAGTTATTTTTGGCCAATTCTTAGAAGGAGTCTAAATTGACGTAACAGCAAAATTTGGATGCTTACCTTCCAAAAATGTGGAAATTACAGGGTATTTTTCGGTGCGCCACGCCCTAAAGGCGCGTAACAATTGTTTTTGGGTCATCGATAGAGGAGGTCACCATTAACTCAATTAGCCAATTTTGATGCTTCTAGCTCTAAAACTTTAGGAGATATAAAAGGAAATTTTGTGCAAAATCTAGATATTCAGATCCGGTTTGCCACGCCCCCAATTGGCGTAGACTCGTTATTTTTGGCCAATCTTTGGAAGTAGTCGAAGGTAACATAAATGCAAAATTTGGAAGCTTACGTTCGAAAAATGTGGAAATTACAGGGTATTTTTCGGTGTGCCACGCCCTAAAGGGGCGTAACTTTTATTTTTATGTCATCGATAAAGGAGGTCACCAGTAACTCAACTAGTCAATTTTGAAGCTTCTAGCTGTAAAACTTTAGGAGATATAAACTTTTGCGGTTTGCCACGCCCCCTATGGGCGTAGATATATCCGACATATCTTTTTGATCGTGGGTTGTCAACGCGAGTATATATTCCAAATTCCAAGTCTCTAGCATCAATAGTGCTCGAGATATAGAAAAATATGTATAAATCACTATATAGTCGGATCCGATTTGACACGCCCCCAAGGGGCGTGGATATATAATTTTTTCATCGATCTTTTTAGGATCTTAACAGTAACTTACATGCCAAATTTGGGCATTCTAGCTCTAAAACTGCAGAAGATACAGTTTTACCCGATTTGCCACGCCCCCAATGGGCGTAGATATATCCGCAATATTTTTTTGATCTTGGGTTGTCAACGCGAGTATACGTTTCAACTCTCTAGCACTTCAACTAACAGGGTTTCTGACATACCGGAAAATGCATTTTCCGATTTGCCACGCCCCTAGTGGGCGTATCGGGAAAATCTTAACACTTTATAATTCGAGGGTATACACGAATATGTGTTCCAAATTTCAAGTCTCTAGCTTCAATAGCGTCGAAATGGTTTGCGTTCATACGGACAGACGGACAGACGGTCAGACGGACAGACGGACGGACAGCAAGACGGACATTGCACAAAACCAATATACTCTTTTTCCTTTTGGGAACAGAGTATAATGAGCTATGTAGGCTTGGATTCGAAGTCCAAAACATTCACTGCCCTGACAACAAAATGAGGCCGGAAAATCCCATTGACATGTTCTTCATAAATGTTGCTCCAGGCTGTAACAAAGCAAGCCTCAAGAAAATTAATTGCCTGGATGGACGACGTATTACTATTGAAGAAGCTCGCAAGAAGCAACAGTGGACTCAATGCTCAAGATGTCAAAATTCGGGCACACGGCAAGATACTGCAGGCAGACTTTTGTGTGCGTTAAGTGCGCCGAACAGCATAAAACCGCTGACTGTCAGCTCGCCGACTCCGCTCCTGCCACCTGTGCAAACTGTGGCCAGGACCATCCAGCAAATTACAGGGATTGCCAAGCGTATACCGCGTACTCAGCACGAAACCAGCGAAAGCCTCGCAGTCATTACCCCCTTTCGCCTGCAGCTCAGCACTCGTCCAGGCAGGTCCTCTGGCCCCCCAACACTTCTGTCAAACCTAATAGACCATCAAATGCCCCACACTTTAACACCCGTCCTACTTATGCTCAGATGACTAGAGGCTTTCCCCAAGGTGGAAACGAATGGCCCTCAGTAAGACACTTAAAGGATCCTGACAACACCTCCAGACAGCAAGGCCAGCCCACCTACAAGCCTAGAGATAGAACGGACATACATCCCTCTACTACATCCACATCACAGCCAAGCTCCGAGTTTCCTGCTCTCATAGCCTCTCTCACTTTCGTTCAAATTCACGATATACACATCTTATTAATTAGCGAAACGCAACTACTACAAATTACCCGTCAACTAGCTACAGGAGAGGCGGCTCCGCCATATTCGTCAGAACGGATATTGAACACTTCGTCACCATCCCTGTTCGATCTCCCTCCATTCAACTGGCCAGGGCCAGTGTACCTACAGGTTTGGGACACGTAGAGCTTGGCGCAGAAATTTCTGATTTGTGGCGATGTCTGGATGCCTCCGTAAAATGCTACCCACAGGCCGAGAGACTGATCAACAGGAATACAGATGTAGACCTATTCAAGCTGCTTCTCAACAACAGGATGCATCCCGAAATGGAGTTACACTCAGAACAGGATATTGCCGACGCCCTACTCTCGCTCCAAGAGAAGATCCGCTCCGCTGCCAAGGATGCACTAAAGACACGCCCGAGACAGGCCCCTCGCCAAGCCGGATCCCTGCCACTTATGTGGGAGCTGCGCTGCTTACTGCAGCAAAAGCGCCGCCTTAGAAAAGTCTACCAGCGCACACTGCACCCGATAGATAAATCAAACTGGCATAGAGCGGCAAACGCCCTTAGGTCTGAGCTGGCCCGACAGCGAACGAAGATGCTTGAAGTCATGCTAGAAAATATGTCCACAGCAAAGGACGCCAAATTTAGCCTCTGGAAAGAGACAAGAAAAAGCAGACGACAAGCCATACGGCAAGCCCCCATCAGAAATGGCCCGGATAGTTGGTGTCGGTCGGATGAAGAGCAAGCGGAGGCTTTTGCCACCCACTTGGAGGAACGCTTTTTGCTTTTAGCTTAGCCTCGGATGAAGACATCGAATCTACCGAACTCGTTCTGTCCACTCCTCTACAACTTGACCTGCCAGAGAAGCCGTTCAACGTGGATGAGGTAGCATCTATCATCAAGCATCTTAATCCTAACAAGGCCCCTGGCCATGACAATATCTGCAACAGCACGCTGAGAGCGCTGCCGGAAGGTGCTATTTGCGTTATGGTGTTGATTTTTAATGCCATAATAAGACTTCAGTATTTTCCAGCAGTGTGGAAGATTGCACGCATCGTGATGATTCACAAACCTGGCAAACCTGAGGAGGACCCCAGTTCCTACCGACCTATCAGTCCCATACCTTCTTTATCGAAGGTCTGGGAAAGACTGGTTATCCGTCGGCTTGTGACAGTTGCGGAGTCAAGAAGCCTGATTCCGACTCAGCAATTTGGTTTCCGTGCTGGTCACGGTACAACTGAACAACTGCATCGGGTGACGAACCATATACTCCGAGCCTTCGACAATAAAATGCACTGCAATGCCATCTTCCTAGACATCGAACAGGCCTTCGATAGAGTGTGGCACCCAGGGCTGCTACACAAAATCAAAGATCAGCTGCCGTGTCACTACTTCACTCTGATACGATCCTACTTGGAGGGTCGTTCCTTCAGAGTAAAAGTGAAATCGAGTCAGTCCTCCACGCACCCAATTGCCGCTGGGGTTCCACAGCATACTTGCTCCGTTCCTGTTCGGCATCTTTACAGGCGATGTTCCCTACCCTTGTGCCTCGGGCTATGGCATATATTCAAACGCACTACTCATGGCAACCTATGCGGACGATATCTGCGTGATGGTGTCTTCAAAGTCAAACCCAGAGGCTGCTGAAATACTCCAAGACTATATGGAGTCCTTTTCTCAATGGGCCACCAGATAGAACATTAAAATTAGTGCCTCAAAAAGCACTAGCCTCTGCTTTTCACTGAGACGGGAGGCGCCCGCCACTGTTTTCATCAACAACACCCCACTGGAACAAACGAGAACGGTGAAATACCTGGGGCTCACCTTGGACAAACGCCTCTCCTTCAAGCCCCACATTCTGAAAACTGCAGCTAACTGCCGATCCCATCTTAAGCAGATGTCCTGGCTGCTACACTCCAAAAGCAAATTATCCCTGTGCAACAAGCGCAAGATCTTGACATAATTACACCTAATAATGGCCGCCAAAAGCAACCGCCGTAAGATTCAAGTAGGGCAAAACAAAGCCATGCGACAAGTTACTGGCTGCCCTTGGTTCGTCCGAAACAGTTGCCTACACAGGGATCTCAACCTGGCCACAGACCAGATCTCCTTCTTCTCGAGTCGGTATAACGATCGACTCAAAGTCCACGCTAACCGGCTCGCAAGAAAGCTGTCTACTTGTCGCCCCCTATGAAGACTAAAAAGACGCCACTTTGGAAACCTTCTCACCCATTCTTTGTAAATAAATGTCTAATATAAATAGAACTTTAGGTTAGTATTAATCAACGTAAGCCAGGAGATGTTAAATTAAGACACAAGGATGATAATGGAGTAAAAGAAGCTCTGAGTGCTTCCTAATAAACAAATAAAAAAACAAGTAAGAAAACTCTAGTCGGGGGTACCCGACTAGGAGATCCCCTGAACCCCGTCCGATCTGCGTTTTTAAATATATTCCGTATCTTGTATACATTACAAACTTATACAAAATTTAATTAAATTGCCAATCTTGCACTTTCACAATCAAATAACATGTTTTTTTTTTTTAAAGAATATAATATCATTTTTAAAGAGTAATAATAATTTAATAAAAGAAAAAAAATAAAAAATTAAGAAAATACGACATAAAAATATTTGACATCGGCTGGGTTTGAACCCAGACCTGCAAGGTACGGCGTGCCCCGCTTCTATCAACCCCGCCACTGCACTGCTTAGACAAGCAGTAGCAAATTTGAAACTAAAGGCAGTTCAAAATTATTACAAAATTCACGCAGTCAGCTGTAATTGTTGTGATTCTTAGAACAGACAAGAATGCTCGCATTCGAATGTCTCAATGTATGTGTGCACATGTATAGAAAAAATGAAAACGGGGGTGGGTTTTTGGTCACATGTTGCAATTGACAAAACGTTTTGTTTAATTAATTCTGTGATACTTAATGGATTTCAATGAAATTTTCAGCATATGATCTACATATTATATTGAATATTTTGCAGTTGTATAAAATCGCAAACTCATTCACATATTGGCTATATTTGCAACTAACCTTCAATTTGAAAATTTTTGAAAAATTTTGAACCAATATCTAAAATCTAACAAAAACCGAAATTGTATAAAATATAAATGAAACTTAATGCAAAATTTTGAGACTCTAGCTCCAAATATGTACGAGATAGAATTAATAAACTGTATTTCGATAAGGTTTTTAATCGATAACATTAAAACGGTATAAGTTATCGATTGTTTGAAACAAACTTGATCTGCGCCTGCTATTCAGGGACTTCCAAAAAAAAAAAATTCAAGTCTCTAGCTCTTATAAGTTCTGAGATCGACGCGTTCATACATACGGACAGACGGACGGACGGACGGACGGACGGACGGACGGACGGACGGACGGACGGACGGACAGACAGACAGACGGACAGGGCTAAATCGACTCAGTTCGTCACCCTGATCAAGAATATATATACTTTATGGGGTCTGCCACGCCTCCTTCTGCCTGTTACATACATTTAACAAAACCATTATACCCTGATTTCCCATTTTCAATGGGTTCAGGGTATAAAAAAAGAAAAAAAAAAGTATCTTGTGTACATTACAAACTTATACAAAATTTAATTAAATTGCCAATCTTGCACTTTCACAATCAAATAGCATGTTTGTCAAAAAGTAGTTTTTGTTTTAAGAACAATAGTAACAAGTAAGAACGTTGCAGTCGGGCGCAACCGACTGCGTGATACTCTGTTCCCATAGGGGCTTCTGGCATATTACATTTTAAAGTTTATCTTAATTTGTTAAAGTCGCCGCTCGAATTAGCTTCTGACTCAAAATAACTATATATTTATTAAAATTCTAAAAATATATATATGTAAATGAGTAAAATTTTTATAAATTATGGCTCGCTTCAATCGTTTGTATGAATATGATGATTTTATGAGCTAGACAAAAAAATATAACTGCACCATGCATTTTATAATTTTTATGAAAAGCAGTCTGTTAACTTAAGAGTTGTCTGTTAATTTGAAAGTGTGATTGATTTTCTTTACATAACCAATTGAGTCTTTTAACAGTGCCACTTGGGAATCGTCTGAAGCATTGCCAACATACGAAAATAACGAAATAACTGACCTAGGCTATGGAAAACTATCACTGTTAAAAGACTCCGTTGGTTACGCAAAGACGAGTTCCATTACTTTTAAGTTAACTAACAGACTTGTTGTGACGTCACATTATCACTTTGTGCTCTGTTATCCCAGGTGAAGTTTGGCGGGCACTTAAACTGAGATCGGGCAAATGCTCCAAAGCAAACAAAATAAAGCATTTAAAAGCTAATTTCAATAGTAAACACCATAAAAATAGTCTATCCTTAATTTTACTTCCTAAAAATACCAAAAATATGTAGATAATGGCATAAGTTGTGAGGTCTTTTGGCAGCAGCAATTATATGCCCAAAATAGATTATATGCCAGGAATAATGGTTAATTACGTTTTTGCCATAAAGTAATGCTTATTTATGACAATCTATCTAAATATTTAAGTATAATACACGTTGAAGGTGCATCAAGAAACCTGCTGCTCACACCTGCAGCAATGTCAGAAACATATGAAAGAATTAAATAAAACGTAGTGCAGCAATTAAAAACTCGAAGACTGCGTATAAATGTTTGTTTAAAGCCCAAAGAAAGAGATAATCAGCCTGAACCAGCTTAGAGATCTTGGCAGAAGCTACCAATGCTGCACATCATCTTTGGCCATCAGATTCTCAATATAATGATGGAAAGTGGTAGATATAATGATGTGGATTGATGGGAAACGAATAATACTTTTTAATACTATTCAGTTTTTCCAATTTAAAGTCTTGGAAAATAAAGTAAAGGCTATTCAACACGAAAATAAGAGTGGTCAACGGACTACATGAGCAATAACTGCATAGAAAACGGTTTAGAACAAAAAAAAATAATAAAACCATTATATTTTCCGATTAAAGAATCTATATATAACTGGTAATAAAAAACAGTTTACGTTTTTATTTTGTCTACTAGCTTTAATATAGATAACAGTGTCAAATTCGCTTGATTTTCATACAAAGATCAGAGCGCGAGTTATGTATGTAATTATGTAATCGATATAAGCATATTTTTAAGCGATTTGTCATCACTAAGAGACAAAGTCCATACCTAAATGTTGCATGTTTGTGATGATGAAAGAATCAGCAACATTGTGAAATTCAAATTATGAAGAAAATAGCTATGCTACTAAGCTGGCACCAAAAATGTCTAGCAACATTGTGAAATTAAAAAGAAACAGCTACGTCGCAAGAATAGGCTAGCAGATTTTGAATATAGATCAGTTCTAATCTGAGACTTAACTGAAGAGGTTGAGCTATGTTATTTAATTTCAAAAATAAAGAACTCAAAATAAAATTCGCGCGCACCAATTTCTGATAAAGTCACGTTTCACTGTTAACTTAACAGACCGCTTTGCATAACCTAGTATTCCTCAGTCGTGGAAAACTATATTAATATAAGGTGGTCAATTATTTAAACATTAAATCGAAATACATATATTTATTTGTCTCTTACAATTTTCTCTGCCTACTTAGCAAGAAATTAAGCTTATTTATGTAGGCGGTACATGCTTATGACTAATTCCGCTATGTAAGAATATTGCAGTTTAGCGCCACCTACCGGATTATTCTTGTGATGGTGATTCTGCTGCAATTTTAACTCAAGAGCTCTGCAAAATAAATCCAAATTGCCACGCCCCCAATGGTCGTAGACATGTAATTTTTGGCCAATTCTTAGAAGGAGTCTAAATTGACGTAACAGCAAACTTCCAAAAATGTGGAAATTACAGGGTATTTTTCGGTGCGCCACGCCCTAAAGGGGCGTAATAATTATTTTTGGGTCATCGATAGAGGAGGTCACCAGTAACTCAATTAGTCAATTTTTAAGTTTCTAGCTCTAAAACTTTAGGAGATATAAAAGGAAATTTTGTGCAAAATCTAGATATTCAGATCCGATTTGCTACGCCCCCAATTGGCGTAGACTCGTTATTTTTGGCCAATCTTTGGAAGTAGTCAGAGGTAACATAAATGCCAAATTTGGAAGCTTACGTTAGAAAAATGTGGAAATTACAGGGTATTTTTCGGTGTGCCACGCCCTTAAGGGGCGTAACTTTTGTTTTTGGGTCATCGATAAAATAAGTCACCAGCAACTCAACTAGCCAATTTTGAAGCTTCTAGCTCTAAAACTTTAGGATATATAAACTTTTGCGGTTTGCCACGCCCCCTATGGGCGTAGATATATCCGACATATCTTTTTGATCGTGGGTTGTCAACGCGAGTATATATTCCAAATTCCAAGTCTCTAGCATCAATAGTGCTCGAGATATAGAAAAATATGTATAAATCACTATATAGTCGGATCCGATTTGACACGCCCCCAAGGGGCGTGGATATATAATTTTTTCATCGATCTTTATGGGATCTTAACAGTAACTTACATGCCAAATTTGGGCATTCTAGCTCTAAAATTGCAGAAGATACAGTTTTACCCGATTTGCCACGCCCCCAATGGGCGGAGATATATCCGCCATACCTTTTTGATCTTGGGTTGTCAACGCGAGTATACGTTCCAAATTTCAACTCTCTAGCACTTCAACTAACAGGGTTTCTGACATACCGGAAAATGCATTTTCCGATTTGCCACGCCCCTAGTGGGCGTATCGGGAAAATCTTAACACTTTATAATTCGAGGGTATACACGAGTATGTGTTCCAAATTTCAAGTCTCTAGCTTCAATAGCGTCGAAATGGTTTGCGTTCATACGGACAGACGGACAGACGGACGGACAGCAAGACGGACATTGCACAAAACCAATATACTCTTTTTCCCTTTGGGAACAGAGTATAATAATAATTTAATAAGGGAAAAAAAAATTAAGAAAATCCGACATTTCCGCAGCTGGAGTCGAACCAACATCTACTGATCACCTCTACCGAGACCGCCATTGTGGGTGTGAAAAACAAGTACGAGTGCTCTAGTGGAGACTGCTCGACTAAGAGATACCCTGAACCCTGGGAAGATGCGACAGTCAATTCACTTTACGCTTCTTTTTAACATATATACATATATATAAACAACGCATATACACACATGCACACGCACGCACAAGCACTTGCTCTGCTACTGCGCAGTTTACGCAGCGACTGCGCGTGGGCTGCGCTTGGGCTGCAGTATGGGCTATGTTATGGAAACTTATTTGTTGAATTAGTTTTCGTCTAGATGGACTTCCGTAATCAAACTTTTACAGCGTACTAATGACTTACATATGTATGTATTTGCCAAAGCTCAAGTAGTCTCTAGTATTTGAAATACTTATTTGGGCGAAGGGGGCGTGGTATCCAAAATCCAAATTTCCCAAGGAAATGGGTTGAGTTATCGAAAAAAATGATAAACTCGTACTGCGTAGAGTATACACGAGTATACGGAGGAACTCAAGAGCTCTGCAAAATATAAGTTTTCCAATTTGCCACGCCCCCAGAGGTCATAGACATGTAACTTTTTTCCAATCCTTAAAAGGAGTCTAAAGTGACGTAACAGCAAAATTTGCAACCCTACGCTCCAAAAATGTGGAAATCACAGGGTATTTTTCGGTGTGCCACGCCCTAAAGGGGCGTAACCATTATTTTTATCGATAGAGGATGTCACCAGTAACTCAATTAGCCAATTTTGAAGTTTCTAGCTCTAAAATTTTAGGATATAAATTTTTGCGGTTCGCCACGCCCCCTATGGGCGTAGATATATCCGCCATATATTTTTGATTTTTTCATTTCTCTAGCATCAATAGCGCTCAAGGTATACAGGAAAATGTTTAAATCACTTATAGTCAGATCCGATTTGCCACGCCCCCAGTTAGCGTGGATATATAATTTTTTCATCGATCATTATAGGATCTTAACAATAACGTACACGCCAAATTTGGGCATTCTAGCTCTAAAACTGTAGAAGATACAGTTTTACCCGATTTGCCACGCCCCCAATAGGCGTAGATATATCCGCCATACCTTTTTGATTTTGGGTTGTTAACGCGAGTATACTTTCCAAATTTCAACTCTCTAGCACTTCAACTAACAGGGTTTCTGACATACCGGAAAATGCATTTTCCGATTTGCCACGCCCCTAGTGGGCGTATCGGGAAAATCTTAACACTTTTAATTCGAGGGTATACACGAGTATATGTTCAAAATTTAAAGTCTCTAGCTTCAATAGCATCGAAATGGTTTGCGTTCATACGGACAGACGGCCAGACGGACAGACGGACGGACAGCAAGACGGACATTGCACAAAACCAATATACTCTTTTTTCCTTTGGGAACAGAGTATAAAAAGTTCATAAGGATAGGTTAAACAAGAAAGAACGTTGCAGTCGGGAGCAGCCGACTGCGTGAAACTCTGTTCCCATAGGGGCTTTTGGCATATTACATTTTAAAGTTCATCTAAATTTACTAAAGTCGCCGGTCTAATTAGCTTCCGAATCAAAATAAATATATATTTTATAAAAATTTAAAATATATATATGTAAATTAGTACTATTTTTATAAATTATGGCTCGTTTCAATCGTTTGTGTGAATATAATGATTTTATGAGGTCGGCCAAAAAAATATAACAGTGCCATGCACACTTAATTTTTATGCAAAGCAGTCTGTTAACTTAAAAGTTGTCTGTTAATTTGCAAGTGTGACGTCAAATTTTCTTTGCGTAACCTATTGAGTCTTTTAACAGTGCGAATTGGGAATTTTTATGATTGCTACTCGTCGTCTAAAGCATTGCCAACATATGAAAAACACGAAATACCTGTACTATATTAATATTAGGTGGTCAATTAATTCAAGCACTTAAACATTAAATTGAAATATTTATATTTATTTGTCTCTTACAATTTTTTCTGCCGACTTAGCAAGGAATTAAGCCGATTTATGTAGGCGGTACATGCTTATGACAAATGCCGATACGAAAGAATATTGCAGTTTAGCGCACCTAATTATTAACAAGTAAGAACGTTGCAGTCGGGCGCAACCGACTGCGTGATACTCTGTTCCCATAGGGGCTTCTGGCATATTACATTTTAAAGTTTATCTTAATTTGTTAAAGTCGCCGCTCGAATTAGCTTCTGACTCAAAATAACCATATATTTATTAAAATTCTAAAAATATATATATTTAAATGAGTAAAACTTTTATAAATTATGGCTCGCTTCAATCGTTTGTATGAATATGATGATTTTATGAGCTAGACAAAAAAATATAACTGCACCATGCATTTTATAATTTTTATGCAAAGCAGTCTGTTAACTTAAGAGTTGTCTGTTAATTTGAAAGTGTGATTGATTTTCTTTACATAATCAATTGAGTCTTTTAACAGTGCCACTTGGGAATCGTCTGAAGCATTGCCAACATACGAAAATAACGAAATAACTGACCTAGGCTATGGAAAACTATATTAATATTAGGTGGTCAATTATTTAAACATTAAATTGAAATACATATATTTATTTGTCTCTTACAATTTTGTCTGCCTACTTAGCAAGAAATTAAGCTTATCTATGTAGGCGGTACATGCTTATTGCAGTTTAGCGCCACCTACCGGATTATTCTTGTGATGGTGATTCTGCTGCAATTTTAACTCAAGAGCTCTGCAAAATAAAATTCCAATTTGCCACGCCCCCAGTGGTCGTAGACAAGTTATTTTTGGCCAATTCTTAGAAGGAGTCTAAATTGACGTAACAGCAAAATTTGGAAGCTTACCTTCCAAAAATGTGGAAATTACAGGGTATTTTTCGGTGCGCCACGCCCTAAAGGGGCGTAACAATTATTTTTGGGTCGTCGATAGAGGAGGTCACCAGTAACTCAATTAGCCAATTTTGAAGCTTCTAGCTCTAAAACTTTAGGAGATATAAAAGGAAATTTTGTGCAAAATCTAGATATTCAGATCCGATTTGCCACGCCCCCAATTGGCGTAGACTCGTTATTTTTGGCCAATCTTTGGAAGTAGTCGAAGGTAACATAAATGCCAAACTTGGAAGCTTACGTTCAAAAAATGTGAAAATTACAGGGTATTTTTCGGTGTGCCACGCCCTAAAGGGGCGTAACTTTTATTTTTGGGTCATCGATAAAAGAGGTCACCAGTAACTCAACTAACCAATTTGAAGCTTCTAGCTCTAAAACTTTAGGAGATATAAACTTTTGCGGTTTGCCACGCCCCCTATGGGCGTAGATATATCCGACATATCTTTTTGATCATGGATTGTCAACGCGAGTATATATTCCCAATTTCAAGTCTCTAGCATCAATAGTGCTCGAGATATAGAAGAATATGTATAAATCACTATATAGTCAGATCCGATTTGCCACGCCCCCAGTTAGCGTGGATATATAATTTTTTCATCGATCATTATAGGATCTTAACAATAACGTACACGCCAAATTTGGGCATTCTAGCTCTAAAACTGTAGAAGATACAGTTTTACCCGATTTGCCACGCCCCCAATGGGCGTAGATATATCCGCCATACCTTTTTGATCTTGGGTTGTCAACGCGAGTATACGTTCCAAATTTCAACTCTCTAGCACTTCAACTAACAGGGTTTCTGACATACCGGAAAATGCATTTTCCGATTTGCCACGCCCTTAGTGGGCGTATCGGGAAAATCTTAACACTTTATAATTCGAGGATATACACGAGTATATGTTCCAAATTTCAAGTCTCTAGCTTCAATAGCGTCGAAATGGTTTGCGTTCATACGGACAGACGGACAAGACGGACATTGCACAAAACCAATATACTCTTTTTCCCTTTGGGAACAGAGTTTAATTATTATTCTTGTGATGGTGATTCTGCAGCAATTTTAACTCAAGAGTTCTGCAAAATATAATTTTTTCCAATTTTACACGATCCCAGAAGTCGTACATATGTAAACAGCAAAATTTTGAACGTTACGTTTTAAAAATGTGGAAATTACAGGGTATTTTTCGGTATGACACGCCCAAAAGGGTCATCGATAGAGGAGATCACCAGTTACTCAATAAGCCAATTTTGAAGCTTCTAGCTCTGAAACTTTAGGAGATATAAAAGGAGGTTTTGTGCAAAATACTATATATTTAGATCTGATTTGCCATGCCCCCAGTGGGCGTGGGTGTGATTTTTGGCCAATCTTTAGAAGTAATCGAACTTAACGCTACAGGGTATTTTTCGGTATGCCACGCCCAAAAAGGGCATAACAATTATTTTTGGGTCATCGATAGAGGAGATCAGCAGTAACTTAATTATCTAAAACTTTAAAGCTAAAGCTCTAAAACTTTATGAGATATAAACTTTTCGGTTCGCAATGGGCGTAGATATATCCGCCATACCTTTTTATACTCTGTTCCCAAAGGGAAAAAGAGTATATTGGTTTTGTGCAATGTCCGTCTTGCTGTCCGGCCGTCTGTCCGTCTGTCCGTCTGGCCGTCTGTCCGTCTGTCCGTATGAACGCAAACCATTTCGACGCTATTGAAGCTAGAGACTTGAAATTTGGAACACATACTCGTGTATACCCTCGAATTATAAAGTGTTAAGATTTTCCCGATACGCTCACTAGGGGCGTGGCAAATCGGAAAATGCATTTTCCGGTATGTCAGAAACCCTGTTAGTTGAAGTGCTAGAGAATTGAAATTTGGAACGTATACTCGCGTTGACAACCCAAGATCAAAACCGTATGGCGGATATATCTCCGCCCATTGGGGGCGTGGCAAATCGGGTAAAACTGTATCTTCTGCAGTTTTAGAGATAGAATGCCCAAATTTGGTATGTAAGTTACTGTTAGATCCTATAAAGATCGATGAAAAAATTATATATCCACGCCCCTTGGGGGCGTGGCAAATCGGATCTGACTATATAGTGATTTATACATATTCTTCTATATCTCGAGCACTATTGATGCTAGAGACTTGGAATTTGGAATATATACTCGCGTTGACAACCCACGATCAAAAAGATATGTCGGATATATCTACGCCCATAGGGGGCGTGGCAGACCGCAAAAGTTTATATCTCCTAAAGTTTTAGAGCTAGAAGCTTCAAAATTGGCTAATTAAGTTACTGGTGACCTCCTCTATCGATGACCCAAAAATAATTGTTACGCCCCTTTAGGGCGTGGCGCACCGAAAAATACCCTGTAATTTCCACATTTTTAGAAGGTAAGCTTCCAAATTTTGCTGTTACGTCAATTTAGACTCCTTCTAAGAATTGGCCAAAAATTACATGTCTACGACCACTGGGGGCGTGGCAAATTGGAATTTTATTTTGCAGAGCTCTTGAGTTAAAATTGCAGCAGAATCACCATCACAAGAATAATCCGGTAGGTGGCGCTAAACTGCAATATGCTTGCATAGCGGAATTAGTCATAAGCATGTACCGCCTACATAAATAAGCTTAATTTCTTGCTAAGTAGGCAGAAAAAATTGTAAGAGACAAATAAATATATGTATTTCGATTTAATGTTTAAATAATTGACCATCTAATGTTAATATAGTTTTCCATAGCCTAGGTCAGTTATTTCGTTATTTTCGTATGTTGGCAATGCTTCAGACGATTCCCAAGTGGCACTGTTAAAAGACTCAATTGGTTATGTAAAGAAAATCAATCACACTGTCAAATTAACAGACAACTCTTAAGTTAACAGACTGCTTTGCATAAAAATTATAAAATGAATGGTGCAGTTATATTTTTTTGTCTAGCTCATAAAACCATCATATTCATACGAACGATTGAATCGAGTCATAATTTATAAAAATTTTACTCATTTACATATATATTTTAAGAATTTTAATAAAATATATAGTTATTTTAAGTCAGAAGCTAATTCGAGTGGCGACTTTAACAAATTAAGATAAACTTTAAAATGTAATATGCCAGAAGCCCCTATGGGAACAGAGTATCACGCAGTCGGTTGCGCCCGACTGCAACGTTCTTACTTGTTAATCTTGGGTTTGCACGCGAGTATACGGTCCGAATTTCAACTCTCTATCACTTCAACTAACTGGATTTTTGACATACCGGAAAATGCATTTTCCGATTTGCCAGGGGGTATTTACGAGTATATGATTAAAATGTCAAGTCTCTAGCTTCAATAGCGTCAAAGTGGCTTGCGTTCATTGGGACAGATTGATAGACAGACAGACGGACTGACAAACGGACAGCAAGACGGATATGCACAAAACTAATATACTCTTTTTCCCTTTGGGAGCAGAAAATAAATATGAAATTGACATAATATCCAAAAAAAAATTGTGTTGTAATTATACAACTTTAAGTGCAGTAAAAGAATTTGAAAAGGAGGCAGGTGTAGTATGTCCCAAATAATATTGTAATAATAATACCCGACGCAAGGTAAAGTGTTCTACATATAATAGCGTCATATGCTCGACACATCGTAGTGTACACTACATGTGCACATAGTGACACTTTGTTTCTATGTTTATATTATTGGGTCGATCACTAAGTACTTTCGTTAAAATATGCGGAAAATGTTGTTTTTGATCTTCCATCTTCGATAGGGCACCAAATGAAAACCATTTCACAAAATCCAACAAAATTTTTTACAAACAAGCCTTACTATATCAGCTGTTCAAATATATAACGGTAAAGCGGTTAAGTGCAAAGTTGTCTGCGAAAAAATTCAATAAGATCAGCTGTTGTCCTGAAACGAAATTAGTCAGTGAACGACCCAATATATTCATAAATATAAATGAAATATGATCAACCACTTATATAAGTTATATGAGTTCTTTTCTCTGCTCAGAAGCGTTAGCTAGTGGAGCCAGGAGAATTGAAAATAGATTATTGGTACTGTAACAAGTAACAAGACTAGGAATTAACAATCGACGGCAGGTGATACGCCGCGCTTTATTCAAATTTAAATTAAGACTAAAATTACAATTATTAAAAGTTATAAATGCAACCGGCAGCTCAGCCTGTGCAGCCGCCGTCGAAACTCTTGAGAGCTGCTGACTTGCGTCTCGTGGTGTCGGGCTGTGACCACTGCCGCTGGTCAACATTGTTGCGACATATCCGGCGCGGCTGTGACGCTACTACTCCCCCGCTTGAAGTTTGAGTGTCTCGTAGGACAACCCGGACAATAGGAACGAGTTGAGCCTTCTTCTTACGGTAACGGACGCCATAATCGTGGTGCCTGTGGTTTTAGGAAATGTGACAGCCGGAAGCTGTATCCGTAATCAAGCAGAGGTTATGATAGGCCTCGCTCCTTACCAAGGGGGAATTAACATGCCCGACAGCATAAAATTCGAATTGGTTTCTAAAAGAGTTTCTTTTAGGGCGTTGGTGGACGCATTGTTTTCACCCGCTGTACTATGTGCCACTTATGTGGCACAAAAGTGTACCGTGGTTGTAAACCCTATATGGGGTACACGCCACGTAAAACAAATCAAGGATTCTGTAACGGATGCCACCATACAAGGTGCAATTCAAAAGTTCCAGGACTTTATAAAAAAAATAAAAAATAGATTTTCTTTGGCAAAAATTTTATTGGTCGCCTTCGAAATAGTCCCCTTCGGACTGAATACAACGATTTGCACGATCAAGAAGATTATCAAATGACTTTTTTAGGTCATCCTTCGGTATGGCGTTGAGTATGGCGGTCGAAGCCTTTTGAATAGCATCAATGTCAGCATACCGTTTTCCTTTCATTGCCAAATGAAGTTTTCCGAACAAGTAGAAGTCGCGAAAACGTTTAAACCACTCGTGAATGCGGCTACGGGATAGACAATCGTCGCCATAAACTTTTTTCATCATTTGATGAGTTTCGGTAAATGTTTTACCAAGTTTAAAACAAAACTTGATGTTCGCTCTTTGTTCGACGGACACAACAAAAGTACTGTCACTTTTAGCGCGATATCTCGGCTTCTATACGTCTGAATATCATGAAAATTTGACACAACATGACAAAGAAATAGACAATCAAACGATAAAATTTTCAGACAGATGGCGCCACTAGAAAATTTAAAAAGTCCTGGAACTTTTGAATTGCACCTTGTACATAGCTCATGCTTCATAGCATGAAGCAGATGGATGATGCTATTGCTAGCCACTCGTTCAACTGAGACTTCAGTTCCCCGATGTGTCTTAAGTTTTCCTCTCTCAGCTGGTGTAGGAAAGGTAGGCTTAGATTTTTTTGGTACTCGGTGACATCAAGCGTTTGCGATGATGCGAAGCCGGGGATCTTCTTGAGAGCGCCGTTGATATTGGTGAATTTGGTTCTATTTACATACGCCACATGGTTGAATGTGATGAGATATGTTCCGTTGACGGGGCAGAAGCCCCGTCGTCTACGCTTACTTTAGCTGGGCTCTCGTTGATTACAACAATCTCATCGTTGACTACCGTTGTTGGAGTTAGATGACTCGGCTGTGTGTTGCAATGGTTCACGGTGCCTGCGTGCAGTTCTTGTGTGCACGTGCTCCTTATGATTTCCTTACAGAAGGACAAACTTGATGATCCACGGAATGATTCAACTGCAATAATTTCTCCATCAAAGTGTGCTACGGTGTCTTCGGGAATTTGTAATACTAAAACCTTATTACTGTAGCATACCTAATCTACAAACTAAAGGGTACACTTAATACATTGTGACACTGTCATAATATGTACAAACAAATATAAATATATAAATACCCAAAACACTTCAAGTGACCTTCTGCATACCTATGCATATACACACTAACACATAGATATAAGAGAAAATAAAAAAGAATAAAATCAGTTTATATTTAACGCACAAACGGAACAGAAGCTTTGCGATAAAATATCTTGGGTAAAACAAATTCATGGCAATCATTACATGACATATTAACTTAGGTTTAGAGAATTTCATTATAAAGTGGATCTCTTCATTATTTTCAAAAACATTAATATTGGAAACATTTGGGTTACGCTTACTTCTGTGAAATCTTTAGCTAGGACTATTTTTAAGTCACTGTCAGGTTTTATTACATTTGTAGCTGCCAAATTATTATTACAGGTTTTTTACATTTGTAGCTGCCAAAGTGATAGCTATTAAAAGGCTTTCAATTTCAAGCGTGAGTATTCTATTTCTTGCCAGAAGGGTTTCATACAAATGTGACGAGCTAATTTGTTCTGTTTTGTTTACTTTTAATATTTCATTTATGGTAACTATGAGCGAATAATTTTTTTCTTTTTGGCTATTTGAGTATTCGAATATTATCCTAATGCATTTTTCTCCCTCTGACGAGGACTTTTGCCCCCAAGTCTGATTCTATTCTCTTCTACATATAAAGGTGTTAACTTGTTACCCAGGCGCCTGTTAGTTTTTACCATTACTTTGTCGCCTACATCGAAAACTCGATTTTGTCTATTCTTATTGACTCTACTATGCTGAACTATCTGAGCTTTTGGAACTCAATTTCATATTCCCTGTCTCAACTCAGCTGGAGCATTATGGACGATATCAATCGGCCTTTTGGTTGTGACGCTATGTATGGAACTGTTGTATTTCGCAGTGGCCCAAAGAATTAGTTCTACCATTAAACATACAACACAAAGATGGGTCATCTAAAACAACGGTTTTCAGCACCTAAAAAGTGTGGTTGGCGTCCCACACATATTCGTATGCGCTCGTGTCCCTTATTTTGAGGTTCGAGCAGTGAAAATCTGAGAGGCAAAATCAATTCGCTGCGAGCGCTCAACCGAGATGGTTGAATTCTAATATGAAGCACTACTATATGTTATTTTTTCCTTACTCTCTCTCACTCTCTGCTCTCTCAAATATATATGTATATACATATATATATATGTATGTACTCACAAGCAGCAGATCACAAAAATTTAAATTTGTTCGCCGAGAGGTTTCATTCCTTCCCTTCCGAGCAAAGGGTATACCAAATTGCTGAAAACTTTTTGCCATGCTCATGCAAAATGTTAAGATTTTCGTTATTATTTGTGTAAAGAGTATGAAAGCGTTGGTGCGCTTAGCGAATATGTTTGCGCGACGAGCATGCACACATACTTACAGTCTCTTGCTCACATGTACGAGCATTTGTGTGTGCTTGTGTGCGAAACTCTACTCTTGCTGCCTGTGGAAATTGTAAACACCCCACATTTTGATCATATGGCTAGCGCACACACATTTGCATACATGTATGTGTGCGTGGGTCGTGAATATTGGCGTGTGCCTACCTCGACTTAGAATTGTGTGAACGATTTTAGGTTAGAATGGCAGAGGGGCTGTTAAATGATCTTTTATTACCTAATTCTTATACTCTGTTCCCAAAGGGAAAAAGAGTATATTGGTTTTGTCCGTCCGTCTGTCCGTCTGTCCGTCTGGCCGTTTGTCCGTCTGGCCGTCTGTCCGTCTGTCCGTATGAACGCAAACCATTTCGACGCTATTGAAGCTAGAGACTTAAAATTTGGAACACATACTCGTGTATACCCTCGAATTATAAAGTGTTAAGATTTTCCCGATACGCTCACTAGGGGCGTGGCAAATCGGAAAATCCATTTTCCGGTATGTCAGAAACCCTGTTAGTTGAAGTGCTAGAGAGTTGAAATTTAGAAACTATACTCGCGTTGACAACCCAAGATCAAAAAAGTATGGCGGATATATCTCCGCCCATTGGGGGCGTGGCAAATCGGGTAAAACTGTATCTTCTGCAGTTTTAGAGCTAGAATGCCCAAATTTGGCATGTAAATTACTGTTAAGATCCTATAAAGATCGATGAAAAAATTATATATCCACGCCTCTTGGGGGCGTGGCAAATCGGATCTGACTATATAGTGATTTATACATATTCTTCTATATCTCGAGCACTATTGATGCTAGAGACTTGAAATTTGGAATATATACTCGCGTTGACAACCCACGATCAAAAATATATGTCGGATATATCTACGCCCATAGGGGGCGTGGCAAACCGCAAAAGTTTATATCTCCATAAGGTTTAGAGCTAGAAACTTCAAAATTGGCTAGTTGAGTTACTGGTGACCTCCTTTATCAATGACCCAAAATTAAAAGTTACGCCCTTTTAGGGCGTGGCACACCGAAAAATACCCTGTAATTTCCACATTTTTCGAACGTAAGCTTCCAAATTTTGCTGGTACGTCAATTTGGACTCCTCTTAAGAATTGGCCAAAAATTACATGTCTACGACCACTGGGGGCGTGGCAAATTGGAATTTTATTTTGCAGAGCTCTTGAGTTAAAATTGCAGCAGAATCACCATCACAAGAATAATCCGGTAGGTGGCGCTAAACTGCAATATTCTTACATAGCGGAATTAGTCATAAGCATGTACCGCCTACATAAATAAGCTTAATTTCTTGCTAAGTAGGCAGAAAAAATTGTAAGAGACAAATAAATATATGTATTTCGATTTAATGTTTAAATAATTGACCACCTAATATTAATATAGTTTCCATAGCCTAGGTCGGTTATTTCGTTATTTTCGTATGTTGGCAATGCTTCAGACGATTCCCAAGTGGCACTGTTAAAAGACTCAATTGGTTATGTAAAGAAAATCAATCACACTTTCAAATTAATAGACAACTCTTAAGTTAACAGACTGCTTTGCATAAAAATTATAAAATGAATGGTGCAGTTATATTTTTTTGCCTAGCTCATAAAACCATCATATTCATACGAACGATTGAATCGAGTCATAATTTATAAAAATTTTACTCATTTACATATATATTTTAAGAATTTTAATAAAATATATAGTTATTTTAAGTCAGAAGCTAATTCGAGCGGCGACTTTAACAAATTAAGATAAACTTTAAAATGTAATATGCCAGAAGCCCCTATGGGAACAGAGTATCAGAGTCGGTTGCGCCCGACTGCAACGTTCTTACTTGTTTGTCAATGATTTTGTATTAGCAAATCAGAATGAACTTGTAATAATATGTTTTTGAGACCAGCATGCACACACACACTTACACTTACGGCAAACCGTTTTCAGCAATTTGATATACCCTTTGCTCGGAAGGGAAGGAATGAAACCTCTCGGCGAACAAATTTCAATTTTTGTGATCTGCTGCTTGTGCGTACATACATATATAAGTTAACCACTGACACTGGGCGCGTGCTGACTTAGTATATTCGCGATGTTTACGCTCAGAGTCACAGCTGCGGATGTGTCGCAACAATGTAGACAGAGAACAGCGACGGCGACGCCCGCGACGGCGGCAACGGCCTGCACTGGCGGCAGCTCTGACGATGGGTCGCAACAATGTGAGCGGCCGCCGTGGTAATGCGACACCACCCACGAGGCGCAAGTCAGCAGTTTTTAGGGGCACCAGCAGCGGTCAGCGACGTTGGAGTTCCAGAAACAGCGACGGCAACGCCGGCAACGGCGGCAGCGGCTTTGCACTGACGGCAGCGTTGCGGCAGCGCCGACTCTGCGCCTGGCTGCAGATATAATTATAATTCTAGAATAGTTTAGTCTTAAGTATGACTTAAATAAACGCGCAGCGTACCGCTCGCAATCGTCGGACATAACTCGTCTTTCATTTCGTGAATAAACGTAATAAAGTGAATTTTATTTTCTGCCAAAGAAAACTGAAAACTTTGTTTATTAAAAGTGCAGCGAACATCAAAGCGTCTGCTCAAAGACGAAACAAAATAAAATAAAGAAGTGAAACTTCAACAACTCAACTGCGGCAAGACGACCGGATTCTCCAGAACTAACCCGACTGCTGCGGGGGATAAACTAGATAACATGTAAGTGATTTGCAAAGTGAGAATTAAACTAAGTCAAGTAAAAAGTAAACACAAAATAAAATAAAGTGAGTTTGACGGTCTTAATTCGAAAACTATTCATGCCGCAGCCCTATCGCAAATCATTTTTATACTCTGTTCCCAAAGGGAAAAAGAGTATATTGGTTTTGTGCAATGTCCGTCTTGCTGTCCGTCCGTCTGTCCGTCTGTCCGTCTGGCCGTCTGTCCGTATGAACGCAAACCATTTCGACGCTATTGAAGCTAGAGACTTGAAATTTGGAACACATACTCGTGGATACCCTCGAATTATAAAGTGTTAAGATTTTCCCGATACGCCCACTATTGGCGTGGCAAATCGGAAAATCCATTTTCCGGTATGTCAGAAACCCTGTTAGTTGAAGTGCTAGAAAGTTGAAATTTAGAAACTATACTCGCGTTGACAACCCAAGATCAAAAAAAAATTGCGGATATATCTACGCCCATTGGGGGCGTGGCAAATCGGGTAAAACTGTATTTTCTGCAGTTTTAGAGCTAGAATGCCCAAATTTGGCATGTAAGTTACTGTTAAGATCCTATAAAGATCGATGAAAAAATTATATATCCACGCCAACTGTAGGCGTGGCAACTCGGATCTGACTATATAGTGATTTATACATATTCTTACATATCGTCAACAGTATTGATGCCAGAGACTTGATATTTGGAATATATACTCTCGTTGACAACCCAAGATCAAAAAGATATGGCGGATATATTGTAGAATATTCATTCCATCACATTGTATAATCTTTGTTAAAAATACCAATGCATGTAGTTGGTTTGTTGAAATACGTTTATTGAATGATTCTTTATTTTACAGTAGAATTGTTCTTAGCCTAATTACATGTGATTCTTATACATAACGCTCTGCCGCTGCTGGCAGCAGAGCGGGAGCGTAGTATGTATGCTTGTATGTATAGATATGTATATGCGGACGGCATATACACTGGACACATGCAAGAGGCTAGTAGTGAGTTGCTTGAACTCCATAAATGCTTACGCGGCGTCTCTGACGCGCTGGTTGCGGGGCGGTCCACACATAAGTGGCCGATCATATTTCAAGTGCATTTATGTTTATGCCTGCGTATTGTTTATGTAAGTGACAAAGTGTCACTTTGCATTCTGACCAAATACTCTAGAGTTTCGTTGGTCATATGACGCTTCTTTATGTAGTATACTCTACATAGCGTCGAGTACTTATAATATTATATGGAACATACTACACATCCCTTTTTATACCCTGAACCCATTGAAAATGGGAAATCAGGGTATAATGGTTTTGTTAAGCTGTCAAACGTATGTAACAGGCAGAAGGGGGCGTGGCAGACCCCATAAAGTATATATATTCTTGATCAGGGAGACGAGCTGAGTCGATTTAGCCCTGTCCGTCTGTCTGTCTGTCCGTCTGTCCGTCTGTCCGTATGTATGAACGCGTCGATATCAGAACCTATAAGAGCTAGAGACTTGAACCTTTTTTTGGAAGTCCCTGTATAGCACGCGCATCGAGTTTGTTTTAAAAAATCGATAACTTTTCCCGTTCTTTTGTTATCGATTAAAAACCTTATCGAAATGAAGTTAATAAATTATATCTCTTACATCTTTGGAGCTAGAGTCTCCAAATTTTGCATTTAGTTTCATTTATATTTTATACAATTTCGGTTTTTGTTAGATTTTGGATATTGGTTCAAAATTTTTCAAAAATTTTCAAATTGAAGGTTAGTTGCAAATATAGCCAATATGTGAATGAGTTTGCAATTTTAGACAACTGAAAAATATTCAATATAATATGTAGATCATATGCTGAAAATTTCATTGAAATCCATTAAGTATCACAGAAGTAATTAAACAAAACGTTTTGTCAATTGCAACATGTGACCAGAAACCCACCCCTGTTTTCGTTTTTTCTATAGTACACTTGCACACATAGTATATTGAGACATTCGAATGCGAGCATTCTGGTCTGTTCTAAGAATCACAACAATTACAGCTGATTGCGTGAATTTTGTTATAATTCTTAGCTGCCTTTACTCTCAAATTTGCTACTGCTTGTCTAAGCAGTGCAGTGGCGGTATTGTTAGAAGCGGGGCGTGCCGTGCGCGCAGATCTGGGATCGAGCCCCGCCGATGTCAAATATTTTTATGTCGTATTTTCTTAATTTTTTCTTTTTTTCTTTTATTAAATTATTATTACTCTTTAAAAATTATATTATATTCTTAAAAAAAAAACATGCTTTTTGATTGTGAAAGTGCAAGATTAGCAATTTAATTAAATTTTGTATAAGTTTGTAATGTATACAAGATACGGAATATATTTAAAAACGCAGATCGGACGGGGTTCAGGGGATCTCCTAGTCGGGTACACCCGACTAGAGTTTTCTTACTTGTTTCTATACATGTGCACACATACATTGAGACATTCGAATGCGAGCATTCTTGTCTGTTTTAAGAATCACAACAATTACAGCTGACTGCTTGAATTTTGTTATAATCCTTAGCTGCCTTTAGTTTTGAATTTGCTACTGGTTGCTTAAGCAGTGCAGTGGCGATGTTGATAGAAGCGAGGCACGACGTGCCTTGCAGGTCTGGGTTCAAACCCCGCCGATGTAAAATATTTTTAATTGTTTTTTTTTTTCACACACACAATGGCGGTGGAGGTCAGGTGATGTTGGTTCGACACCAGCTGCGGAAATGTCGTATTTTCTTAATGCTTTCTTTTTTTCTTTTATTAAATTATTATTACTATTATTTAAAAAAAAAAAACTACTTTTTTGACAAACATTCTATTTGATTGTGAAAGTGCAAGATTGGCAATTTAATTAAATTTTGTATAAGTTTGTAATGTATACAAGATACGGAATATATTTAAAAACGCAGATCGGACGGGGTTCAGGGGATCTCCTAGTCGGATACCCCCGATTAGAGTTTTCTTACTTGTTTGATTTTTGCCTATTTAATATTTTGTTAAACTTGCAAACTGTCGTGTGTTGGTTAATTAAGCCATCAGTCTTTAATTACCGTGCAAAGAATAATCCGTGGTGTTTTGTGGTGTTTTATATAGTGCCTCAAAGTTTGAAAGTTTGTGCAGCGTCGGTAATTATAACTATTATTGAATTCTGCTTCAATATTTCTATTCTTTGGTGCTTTTCTCTTTTGCTTTGATCACTCTTTTTGCACTTGTTCGTGTGTTTGTGAGTGCTTGTACTCTCCCGAAACTAATTTCGTTTTGTGCAAGAATATCACTTGCTGCGTTTAGTCTCTCCGCTCTTTTGTTTGTTGTTGTTGTTGGACTTCGCTCTCTCAACACATTAATTCCTCTCTGTTTTTCTATTATTTTGTTTGATCTGTTCTTCCGTTTAGGTTTGATTAACCCCAATTGCCAATATGATTTGCAGCAAAAAATCATGTTCTATTCGGCAAGTTGTTGATTCTACACAAGTGCAGTTTGTCAGCTGCTGGCTGTGTGAGAATTTTATGAATACAAAATGTGCAGGTCTCACCGGGCGTGAGTATGATAAAATCATGTCCACTGTCAAAATTGGTTGTGGTGGTTTACGCTGGTCTTGTCCGGTTTGTTTGGAAAAACAAATAAATTTTTCCAAAATGTACAACTCAGTGCGGGTTCAATTTTTAAAAACTGTGTAGTATTTCAAAGCAGTTATCTAGTGACCTAGAAGCTGGTGAAGAAATACTACATCAGTACAATTTTGATACTCCACATATTCAAATGGAGACTCCATCGCTGTTGGTACCCCCTCCTTCTGTACCAATATCGTCTCCCAATTTATCAGCGCCTTCCTCACCCTGTCCTGCGCCTTTATCACTTCCGGCTTCGTGTGATTCGCCTGAAACACCTGTCGCTAGTGATGTTTTACACACACGAGACTCCATACAGGTTTCTTATAAAAAATTAAATGCTTCCCCGGTTGTTGCTCAAACAATGACCAACATTCTGACTACTTCTCCCTCCCCTACTATACCCACTTTATCTGTCGCATCTCATCGAAAGCAAGTTTTCTTATCTAGGCTTTCATCTGATACGACATGCGATGGAATAACGGCTTTATTGCTAATTGCTTCATTTAAAATCAATGTGCCTGTAGAATATTTCACAACTATATGTGATTCTAAATTTTTGGCCACAACATATAGTTGTACATGAATTCAAACCTAAGAACCGTAATAGATTGACTCCTATTACTTTAAATCCTACTTCGATGCAATTTTCATCTAATATTGTATCAAAAAACTAAATTTTACACATTCCTCACCTCAGCTGTCTCTGGCATATCAAAACGTTCGAGGCCTAAATTTTAAACTCAGAAGACTGTTTTAGAGTAGTTTTAGTGTTCAATATCATGTTATTGCTTTCACAGAAATATGGTTAAATCCCAACGTTTATAATAGTGAGATTTTCTTAAATAATTTCACTATTTATAGAGATGATCGATTGATGTCTTAATTGCTGTTAAGGCCGATATCCTCTCCGAATCATTTAGTTTCACGTCACTTCACGATGCCGAGATTATTGGTGTTAAAATAACTCTACCATCGTGTTCTCTATATGTCAATTGTTCTTATGTCCCCCCCTCTTCTGATGTGCAGGTGTATGCTCAACATATTATATAACTTGTATTAAAAAAGTTTTTGAACATGTAAAGGATAAGGACCTATTTCTTATGCTGGGTGACTTTAATATACATAACACTACTTGGTCGTCAACTCCCACCTCAAATTACCGTATTCCAACAACGGTTCACTATCTCTTTGACGAGTTGTTTGACCTTTCTATGTTTCAGATTAACTCTATTTCAAATCATCTGAATCACTAGATCTTGTTTTTATTAATGATGATTCTATCATTAATGTCTCCAGATCATCCCCTTTATGTCTACCAGAGGATATACACCATCCCACTTTAGAGGTCTTACTTTTCATACATAGTCCACCAATTTCAACGCCTATACCTCCATAGCAACGTCGCTGTTTTAATAAATGCAATTTTGTTTTACTTAACCAACTAATAAAACCCAGACTGTTTGCTGCAGTAGAGGCTGCTGGCGGACTTAGTCCCAGACAGCACGGGTTTAGAGCT
This sequence comes from Drosophila leonis, assembly GCA_035045365.1. NCBI lineage: Eukaryota > Metazoa > Arthropoda > Insecta > Diptera > Drosophilidae > Drosophila > Drosophila leonis. The sequence goes on along the minus strand of JAWNPC010000346.1, from coordinate 421,043 downwards.
GGGAAATCCACTATGATAGCCATCGATGAAGTGGTTCAGGCAGCCAGAGCAACGCAGAGAGGAAATGCGTACTCACGCCCAACGGTTCTGCTAGTAACGCTTGACGTTAAAAACGCTTTTAATAGCGTAAGGTGGATCGATGTGCTTGCTTCCTTGGAGCAACGTTTCCATACATGCACATGATCAGGAGTTACTTGCAGGATCGAGTACTCCTGTACGCTACGGGTATGAAACGATATAGAGTGACCGGAGGAGCCGCAAGAGCGCAAGAAGATATGGGGTTTCCGGCAAAGTGGAGAGTTTTCAATGCAGGCAGCAAAGACCGTTCGTTAGAAGACTATAGCCTCCTGGAAGGCAAAATGGTTATGCGAAAGATACGGGAGATGGACTGCAAAAATCATCCCCGATCTAGAGCAGTGGATAAATAGACACAAATGCTCTCTGGTCATGGCTACTTTCGAAAGTACCTAAATAAGATGGGGAAAACTGCCGAATCCAGCTGCATTTACTGCGACAATGAAATGGACGACGCAGAACACACTTTCTTTAACTGCGAAAAGTGGTCAGAAGAAATAACCGAATTGGCAGAAACTGTCGGTGAAGTTAAAGTAAAGACTATAGTACAGCAAATGTGCAACAGCATAGATGCCTGGAAAAGAGTCTGTGACTTCGCCGAAAAGGGTCTCCGGCGGAAAAAATGGGACCTGGACGCAGGAACACAGATGGCAGTGCTCAGCTAGAGCATATACAAGGGCTCCACCTTGAAGGTTAATGCGGGATAGCTCCTGGTTCCAAGGTGGGAGGCAGCCCGAGAAGAGGAGGTTTTTTAGTCGGTAAGCAGTATTGCAGTCCGACACACCAGCCAGAGTGACGACCTGACTGACGGTGCATAAAGCATTTTTACCTACCTCAGCCACACAAAAAAAAACAAGTAAGAGTGCTCTAGTCGAGACTGCTCGACTAAGAGATACCCTGAACCCTGCGAAGATGCGATATTCAAATCATTTTACGCTTCTTATATATATACATATACACAAACAACACATACACACACACACATGCACACGCACGCACAAGCACTTTCTCTGCTACTGCGCAGTTTACGCAGCGACTGCGCGAATTACCATCGGGAGCTAGATGGTGTATATGTGTAGGTGTCAAGATATTAATAAAACGTCCTCTCCATTCAAATGCCAAAACAGTAGTGAGTCTTTTATTTCTAAGTTTTTTGGTTTCTTTGTTTCGTATGTTCTTACAAAGAGTACAATGCTTATATGTGTAGGTGAATTATACATCGAGTATTTTATAATTGTGTGTGTGTTTGAGTGGTTTTGTGTGTGCTTATGTGTGTACAAAGAATTATTGAATATGTGTTTGTGTGTGTTGTTGGGTTGGTAACTCCTCCCTCCCCAAAATGAAGCAAATGATTAAAAACAGGGTGTCCAGGTGGATACCACTGATTTGTTATGTGGATTGAGCATACTCAGAGGATGTGAGACCAACACAACACAAAAATAAAAATATAGTATAATATAAAATGTCATCTTTTGTTTATACTATGCTTAAGTACTATGAATAGTATACATTAAAATTAAAAATTATACTGCTTATTATTATGTTGTTCGCCTTATTTTAGATTTATGTATTTTTTGTGGGTGTGTAGTGATAATTGTGTTACCATTATCTTGTAAAACTTTATGTTTGGAGAATCTTGGTGTTAGCTTATTTCTACGATTTTCTTTTCTAAATATGGTATCATTATTGGATACAAGTGTTGCAGATTTTCTAGCAACATTAAGTTTATCCAAATTGTGTTTGGTATTTGTATGTAACATTTCTTTTATCTCTTGGTATAATTTTGATCGGAAGAAATTTAATTTTTGTAAATATTCGTGATTATTGTCGTATTTAATAGTTTGTTCAAAAATATGAGTGCGTCCAGTGAAAAGTTCGAAAGGTGTGAGTTTTGTAGATGAATGTATAGCGTTATTGTAGGTGAGAAGTGTTTCAGAAAGAGTTTCTTCGTGTTTATTTGTCTGCTTGTATTTATACTCTGTTCCCAAAGGGAAAAAGAGTATATTGGTTTTGTGCAATGTCCGTCTTGCTGTCCGCCCGTCTGTCCGTCTGTCCGTCTGTCCGTCTGGCCGTCTGTCCGTCTGTCCGTCTGTCCGTCTGTCCGTATGAACGCAAACCATTTCGACGCTATTGAAGCTAGAGACTTGAAATTTGGAACACATACTCGTGCATACCCTCGAATTATAAAGTGTTAAGATTTTCCCGATACGCCCACTAGGGGCGTGGCATATCGGAAAATGCATTTTCCTGTATGTCAGAAACCCTGTTAGTTGAAGTGCTAGAGAGTTGAAAATTGGAACGTATACTCGCGTTGACAACCCAAGATCAAAAAGGTATGGCGGATATATCTCCGCTCATTGGGGGCGTGGCAAATCGGGTAAAACTGTATCTTCTGCAGTTTTAGAGCTAGAATGCCCAAATTTGGCATGTAAGTTACTGTTAAGATCCTATAAAGATCGATGAAAAAATTATATATCCACGCCTCTTGGGGGCGTGGCAAATCGGATCTGACTATATAGTGATTTATACATATTCTTCTATATCTCGAGCACTATTGATGCTAGAGACTTGAAATTTGGAATATATACTCGCGTTGACAACCCACGATCAAAAAGATATGGCGGATATATCTACGCCCATAGGGGGCGTGGCAAACCCTAAAAGTTTATATCTCCTAAAGTTTTTGAGCTAGAAGCTTCACAATTGGCTAGTTGAGTTACTGGTGACCTCCTTTATCGATGACCCAAAAATAAAAGTTACGCCCCTTTAGGGCGTGGCACACCGAAAAATACCCTGTAATATCCACATTTTTGGAAGGTAAGCTTCCAAATTTTGCTGTTACGTCAATTTAGACTCCTTCTAAGAATTGGCCAAAAATTACATGTCTACGACCACTGGGGGCGTGGCAAATTGGAATTTTATTTTGCAGAGCTCTTGAGTTAAAATTGCAGCAAAATCACCATCACAAGAATAATCCGGTAGGTGGCGCTAAACTGCAATATTCTTACATAGCGGAATTAGTCATAAGCATGTACCGCCTACATAAATAAGCTTAATTTCTTGCTAAGTAGGCAGAAAAAATTGTAAGAGACATATAAATATATGTATTTCGATTTAATGTTTAAATAATTGACCACCTAATTTCAGTTATTTCGTTATTTTCGTATGTTGGCAATGCTTCAGACGATTCCCAAGTGGCACTGTTAAAAGACTCAATTGGTTATGTAAAGAAAATCAATCACACTTTCAAATTAACAGACAACTCTTAAGTTAACAGACTGCTTTGCATAAAAATTATAAAATGCATGGTGCAGTTATATTTTTTTGTCTAGCTCATAAAATCATCATATTCATACAAACGATTGAAGCGAGCCATACAAAAATTTTACTCATTTACATATATATATTTTTAGAATTTTAATAAATATATAGTTATTTTGAGTCAGAAGCTAATTCGAGCGGCGACTTTAACAAATTAAGATAAACGTTAAAATGTAATATGCCAGAAGCCCCTATGGGAACAGAGTATCACGCAGTCGGTTGCGCCCGACTGCAACGTTCTTACTTGTTTTTTTTTAGTTCGGTGATTATTCTATAAATTTCGGTAAGTGTTGAATGTAGTCGTTCTACCGGAGAATTGCTGGATGACTGTTGGAAGGATGTTACATGACATTGGATGTCATATTGATTGCAAAAGTCTTTAAATATACTGCCGGAAAACTCTGCACCTTGGTCATAGATTAGTTTTTTAGGTATTCCAAAAAGACTAAAAAAATGTTTCATGGAAGTAACGACGTTTATGCAGGTCCTGTTGGGTATAGGGTAGGCACATGCGAATTTTGAAAACTTATCTATTAGTGTAAGGTTATAGTTTTTGTTTATCGTGTATATATCTATATGAATTATTTCCATTGGTTTGCAAGGAGTTTGTGGTACTTGAAAAGGTGGTTTTTGTGGCTGTCTATCATATTTAAGTGTGAGGCAAATTTCACAACTCTTTATTATCTGTGCTATTTTACTTTTCATATATGGAAAGTAAACTTTTCTTTTAAGATGCATTAGTGTTTCATCAATACCCCGGTGATTGTTATTATTGTGATAATCATTGACAATTTTTTCTTGGTCAGTAGTATTAGTAATATCATTTAGGAAAGTTGTACACCTAAGCAATTTGAAAAGTTTATTGTGAGAAAACTCTTTAGAAAACACATCTTGCACTATCTTAAAAATGTTGTCTGATGTGTAAATTGTGCATATCCTGTTTGGTTTTAATGTTTTCTTTAAGATGTCCAGTACAATATCTGTGGTAAAGCTGGGTTCAGTGATTGTTTGCCTTAATTTATTTTTAAAGGGAGTAGAAACCTTACAACAAGCAGGAATGCCCTCAGTTAAAACAATCTGCAAGTTAAAGTCGTTAAGTGGTTTTTCAATAGTTGGGATGTTGGTTGAAAGGTTATTAGAAATTTCTGCGTCTATATGGTTTACGCTAATGTCTGTTTCGGAACGGATACGACTAAGTGCATCTGCAACCACGTTTTGAGAGCCTTTTTTGTATTGAAATTCAAACTCGTATTCTAATAACTGCAATTTCCAACGGGCGACTTTATCGTTGGTGGAGAATGGCCCTGTGTTCCATGTTAATGGCTTATGATCCGAAACTAAGATAAATTTTTTTCCGAATAAGTAAGGTCTAAAGTGTTTTACTGCCCAGTAAACTGCAAGCATTTCTTTTTCTGTCGTAGAATAACGTGTTTCTTCATCAGATAATGTACGACTTGCATAAGAAATAGGTTTGTCATTTCCAGCTAATTTTTGTGATAAAACAGCGCCAATGGCATAATTGCTTGCATCGGTGGTTAATATAAAAGGTTTGTTGAAATTTGGGTAAACCAATATTGGATTGTTGCAAAGTAATGTCTTACAAAACTCAAAGGCTTTACAGTATTCTTCATCAATAGTTACCGCTTTTGTGCCTTTTAATTGCTGTGTTAGGGGCTTTGTTATGCAGAGTCCCTAATGAATTTTCGATAATACCCAAGGAGCCCTAGAAATGATTTAATTTGTTTCCTGGTTTTTGGGATGGGGAACTCCTGAATGGCTTTTATTTTGTTGGGATTAGGTTTAACACCATCTTGAGTCACTATGTGGCCTAGGAAATTAACCTCTCTTCGAAGGAAGTCAGATTTTGCAATTTGTAATTTAAAGTTAGCGGATCTGAGCCTATCAAAAACTTGTTTAATGTCAGTCAGATGTTTTTGCAGAGATGTCGAAAAAATTATAATATCGTCCAAGTAAACCAGACAGATGGAACCTACAAGATCTCTAAGGATATGGTCCATTACTCTTTGAAACGTTGCAGGAGCGTTCTTCAACCCGAACGGCATACGGACGAACTCAAAGTGACCACTTTCTACTGTAAAGGCTGTTTTATATCTGTCCGCTTGGTTCATTTCAATCTGGTGAAATCCACTGGCTAAATCGAGCGTTGAGAAATAGATGGATTTACCGAGTTGATCTAGAATATCGTTTATATTCGGAATGGGGTAGCGGTCTGAAGTTGTTTTTTCGTTGAGTTTACGATAATCTAAAACTAGCCTCCATTTTCGTGTTTCATTTGGGCTTGTTTTTTTTTTTTTTTTGGAACTACTTAAACTGGGGCACTCCAAGGTGAATAGCTGGTTGTAATTATATTTTGTTTTAGCATTGACTCTATTTGGTTTTTTACTTCCTCTTTTAAGGCGAAAGGATAGCGATAGGATTTGACAAAGATTGGCGTATTATCAGTTGTGTGTATATAGTGTTTAATGTCATTCGTGAACGTTAACTTTTGACTATCGTCATAGAAAATGTCTATGTATTTACTACAAAGTTGTGTTAGCGCGATTTTCTCTTCGGAGTTAAGGTGGTCTGTTCTTAATGTGGTGATTGGTTTGTGGATATGTTGAGGATTTTGATTATCTGAGGCTATATTGTATATTTCAACAAATTGATTTTGATTATAGGGGATGGTTTTTAATGGCTGTTCCAAATATAGTGGCTGATCTTCGTGGGACTTGTTTATAATTAACATATTGCTATATCCGTTAGCTGATTTGTATAGTCCTTCTGATATATTTAAGTGTTTGTTATAAATTGTCTCTTGACTGTAAAAATCACCTTGCTTCAACTGGACTGGAAGATTTATTAAGACTTTTGATAGAGCGGGTATAACATGTACTTCGGTTACTGGATTGTCTTGTATACAAATTTTTAAACATGATTTTGGAGTTTCAAGACAAAAACAGGCTAGATTAATATTGGCTTTTAATTTTCTTAGAATATCCATTCCAAACAGGCCTTTAAAATGTGGATGAAAGTCGAAAAGAAGAAACTCTAAAATCATTTCTTCTTTAAACTCTGTAAGCGATTGAATAATGGTTTTTTCTCTAATGACATGTTGATTTAGGACAGTCTGGATAGTTACGGGATTATTGAGAGTTTTGCGATCGGCATTGGAAACTATAGTTGGGCTTATAAATGAATTTGTGGAACCTGTATCTATTAAAAATTTGATGGGTTGGTTTGTGATGGAATTAATCCATATGAAAGGTAGTGTTGAGCCATGTGTTCTTTTTGTTAAGTACCCTGTTGAGTCTTGGAGGCAGTTTTGAAAAAATTTTCTGCGTCGTTGATATTGCAAAGTTCAGTTGATGATTGTTGTTCATTAATATTATGTAATTGAATGTTGGGGGTGATTGTTGAGTTGAAAGGATTTAGAGTTGAATTTCTATTATTATTGTAATAGTTAGGCTGAGTGATGGCTGCAGAATTTCTATATGAATTGCTTCTATTGTTATACTGTGGGTTATTGTTAGGATGATTTTTTATATTTTGGGGGCGTGAATATGGTGTTATTTGTGCTCTAATTTTCTGAGTGTTATTTGGTTTTTGAGAATAGAAAGTCTTTTCTATACGGCAATATTCGTAGGCTTCGTTAATATCTTGCGGATTTTTTTGATTTTACTGAAGTTTTAAGAGGTTCTCGCAAGTGGATTAAAAATGTATTCAAGCAAATTTCGTCATAGAGTTTAGCTTTGTCGGTCGAGTATTGATTTGCGTTTCGTAATCTGTCTGTTAATTGAGATCTTATTTTCAAAATACCATAAAAAAGTTGACCTAAAGATAAGTTATCGGAAATGTTTTGCAAATCGTGAATAAGCATAGCTTTACTTTTTTTGTTACCATAATGTTGAATCAGATTAGCCTTAATGTCATTCCAGATGAGTCCAGTGTCGCACAGTTTTAACGCGTCATTAGCTCTTCCTATGACTTTATTCCTGATAGCTCTTAGTAGAAGGGAGCTGTACGGTGTCTGGTCGATTCCTTGCATAGATGTGATCACTTCTTCCACATTAACGATGAAGTCTTGCAGTTGATTAGGGGTTCCGTCAAAGGTAGGTACTTCCTTGATGAAAGCGAGGATGTCGGTTGGGTTTAAAGTTGTTGGAGTGTTATCCATGCTAATTGTTGAAGGTGTACCGTTTGAAGTCGATATAGTAGACGGAAGTGATACCGAGGCGTTGCCGGAGTCCATTGAGTTTTCGTTGGGAGGATAAACTGTGTTTTCGCTTATTTTTGTGATTTGCCTGGTAGATGTTTTTGGCCGAAGTGTATATCGCTTTGACATTTCTTAATAAAATGCTATTGCTTGTGGTATTGACACCAGTTTTACGAATGCTGCGTTGGTATAAAAGTTGTTGCGCCAGAATTCATCGGATCTAATTCACCGTAGGGGAAAACAACGTAGGAATGAAAATGATATATACTATGAAAATTTGTGTATGTGTTTTACCAAAGCCGATCAGTTAAGTCATATAATTATCAACGTTTGATTTTATAGACTTTTCTGTTCACCTGAGCGATTACAACTATTTATCACTGCACTATGAAATTATTTGTAAGCTGTATGTCTTTTCTGTTTGAGCTCTGTGTCGCAACTGATCTTGTAGTTTTGCGAATTGCTCATTGAATAGTGTCTTTCACTACAAACTACATATTTTGTAGCGTAGTTGTGCGAATGTGTGGCGCCAGGCATATTTCGTTTCGCCGAAATGAGCGACGGTGGCGGCGTCGAAAGACAGATTAGTGGCGCCATATATTGTATGTTGCATAGATTTGTTATTGTCGACCGAAACTTCTTGAGTTTTGAGCGTTGTAATTCTGTCGAGGGGCAGAGTAGTGGCGCCGGACATCAGAGCCTCTTTAGTGTTGAGAGTGACGACCGAAATTCAAGATTCCGTTAGGTCGGCGACGAAACGCAGAATTGTGGCGTTGCTGCTTTTTATTTATTTTTCATAGCGTGTCTTAAAATTTCATGTAGTTGTGAAATAATAGACGATTTTCTAGTTACGTATGTCTGCATATATGTACTACATGTACAAATTCACAAATACATTACTATGTTGTTTAATCATGCTGTGGCAGTAGTGATTATCAGTGATTGATTCCACCCCACCACATCATGAGTTTGTGAATGAATGTTTGTTGTGTATGAAGTACGATGATCAGCGTTTGATTCCATATATCACACCACAAGATGTTCATATGCATACATATTTATATATATATTTTTAATGAATAATGTTGCGATAACAGCAATTATCAACGATTGATTCTGCCCAATCGTAACACATTTGTTATTTAAAATTAGGTACATATGTACATGTATATATGTATATGTATATGTTTATATGTATATGTTTATACATAGACTGCAAATTTTTTTTTTTTTTTTTTTTTTTTTTTTTTTGCTGTGGTAACGATTATCAGCGATTGATTCCGTTCCATTTAGCAATGCATCTTATACACAGTTACTCCACTTTAGTGAAGTTCACAAAAATAATGATACTTAGCATGATTATAAGTAGATCCATATCCTACCGGCTGCGCCAATTACCATCGGGAGCTAGATGGTGTATATGTGTAGGTGTCAAGATATTAATAAAACGTCCTCTCCATTCAAATGCCAAAACAGTAGTGAGTCTTTTATTTCTAAGTTTTTTGGTTTCTTTGTTTCGTATGTTCTTACAAAGAGTACAATGCTTATATGTGTAGGTGAATTATACATCGAGTATTTTATAATTGTGTGTGTGTTTGAGTGGTTTTGTGTGTGCTTATGTGTGTACAAAGAATTATTGAATATGTGTTTGTGTGTGTTGTTGGGTTGGTAACTCGCGCGGGCAGCGCTTGGGCTGCAGTATGGGCTATATTTTGGAAACTTATTTGTTGAATAGGTTTGCTTCTAGACGTACTTTCGTAATCAAACTTTTACAGCGTGATAATGACATTTATATGTATGTATTTGCCAAAGCACAAGTCTCTAGTATTTGAAATACGTTTTTTTCAAATTTGGGGGGAAGGGGGCGTGGTATCCAAAATCCAAAAATTGCAAAATGTTTGTATTCATTACACGGATACACACAGTAAATCTGAAATCTATAGCCATAACGGTATTCAAAAACGAGGAAAAGTTATCGATTTTTATCGATAATAAGGAAATGGGATGAGTTATCGAAAAAAAATGATAAACTCGTACTGCGTAGGATATACACGAGTATACATTTCAAATTTCAGATATCTAGCTTTTGTGGTTTGCGAGATCACTGCGTTCACACGGACGGACGGACGGACGGACGGACGGACGGACAGACGGACATGGCTATATCGACTCAGTTTGTCGAGCTGATCAAGAATATATACTTTATGGGGTCTGCCATGTCTCCTTCTGCCTGTTACATACATTTTCACAAAAACATTATACCCTGATTTCCCATTTTCAATGGGTTCAGGGTATAAAAAAAAAACCAACTAATTAATGCAACCGATTGGTCACTTTTATATGACTCAGTTGACATTAATGTGGCAACAACCATTTTCTATAACACTCTAAATACCATATTAGATGAGTGTGTTCCTATGCGCTTCTCTATACCGGTTACTAATAAGCCTCCCTGGTTTACTCAGTCTCTTTCTAATTTAAGATATATTAAGTCTAAATATTTCAAAAATTTTAAAAAGTCTGGGTCGACTGTTGACTGGTCGAAATATTCTATAGCCAAGTCAAATTTTAATATTTTAAAATTCTCAGTGCTACGAGAATTATCTTATACGTTGCAAACGGCAGTTCGTCCGTGACCCCAAGCAATTTTATTCATTCGTAAATTCGAAGCGTAAATCTTTTAGTTTACCATCCACATTTTTCTTTGGAGTGGACAAATCTTGTAATGATCATGATTCCTCTGATCTTTTTGCAAATTTTTTCCAATCCACTTATTCTTCAGTTGATCCCTATACCACTTCTTACTCTTACTTAATTTCTGCAATAAATTATATAAATGCTTCTAACGTTTCCCCTGCATCTCTGGTTTCAGCCATTCGGTCATTGAAATCATCCTTCTCTCCTGGAGCTGATAATATACCCAGTTGCGTAATTAAAGAATGTAGTGTTTTCCTACAGTCACAATTACTAAAGCTATTTAATTTGTTCCTGGAAACCTCTGTTTACCCTTCTGTTTGGAAAGAGGCTGTCATCATCCCCCTACATGAAAAGGGCGGGAGGTCTAATATTTCTAATTACAGATGTATTGCAAAACTATCTCCTATTCCGAAGTTATTTGAAAAAATAATAACATCGACACTACAACATTTTTGTAAATCTATCATCTCACCTTCTCAGTTCAAAGTCGATCAACATCGACTAATCTATTAGAATTTACTTCACTAGTCAATGGCAGTTTTTTAAATAAAATGCAAACTGATGTTATATACGCTGATTTCAGTAAAGCATTTGACTCAGTACACCATGACATATTACTACAAAAGCTTGATCATTTGGGATTTTCCCCTAAGCTTGTTTCTTGGATTGCATCGTTTTTAAAGGGTAGGACCCAAAGAGTTATGTTGAGATCAGCTATTTTGAAACTTGTTTCTTGTCTTTTGTTTCGTCAGGTGTAGCTCAGGGTAGTCATTTGGGACCGTTACTTTTTTCCTTATTTATAAATGACCTTCCTAGCTGTATATCTCATTCAAATATATTTATGTATGCAGATGACGTAAAAACTCTGTCTATCGTATTCTAATTCACTCGGTCATATACGCCTACAAGATGATCTTAATTCCTTTCAACTGTTCTAAATGTATGACAATGACCTTCAGTCGTACTATTCCATACATTCAGAGCTGTTAAAAATTCCATTTGAATGGAAATTCAAAATGGGTTTTCAGAACAAAAACCCATTTTGAATTTCCATTCAAATAGAATTCTTAACAGCTCTGCATACATTGCTAATTATTCAATTAATAATGACTCATTGCAGCGCATTTTTTCAGTCAAAGATCTTGGTGTACTCTTCGACTCAAAACTTAATTTTAATTCTCATATCTCAACCATCATAAACGAAGCCAAAAGTGTGCTCGGCTTTATTAAACGTTGGGCTAAAGAGTTCAATGATCCCTTTATAACAAAACTACTTTATATTTCGCTGGTACGCCCGACTTTAGAATATTGTTCAGTTATATGGTCTCCTCAGCATAAATTGTATCAGGATCGTATTGAATCGGTCCAGAAACAGTTTTTACTCTTTGCCCTACGTAATCTAAACTGGGACCCTAATCTCCGTTTACCGTCTTACCATAGTAGGCTTCTTCTTATTGATCTTCCATCATTAATCAATCGTAGATCAATCCTGGGGATTGTTTTCCTACAAAATTTGTTTATTGGTAATATTGATTCATCCCGTCTGTTAATGCAGCTCAATTTTTCTGTTCCTTCCAGAACAACCAGACACTTTCGTCCGCTGTATTTACCATTGTGCACATCGGATTATTCTTTGCATAGCGCGTTTCACGTTTTATGCGTTCATTATAATAAATTTTACCACGTGTTTTCCTCAGAACTCTCTCTTCCATTAATAAAATCCTTGCTTTCAGGTCATCTTAGGGAAATCACACACAATACTCAGGAGTAAGCAGGTCATAAATTTGATGATCTTCAAATCTCCAACATTGTGTAGTGATTTCCCAATCATTTCTATTCTTTTTTTTATCTCTCTACTCCTCATTCTGTTTATTATATTTTCTTTTATCTAATATTTACTATAAATTTTATTATATTATTTTATTTATAATTATACGTAAGATTCAATAATATATATTTTAAGTTTCCATTAACACTTTCTATCTTTCATAGTTCAATAATACCACTGACCAAACATGGCTGTGATTTGGGGCATAGCTAGCCAGACTGGCAAATAAAATACCCCCATCGGGTTGGTGGTACTATTGAAATATTTTTTTCTGTTCTTATTTAGCCTATACTTTATATTTGTTTAGTTTACCTATTAAGTTGACTCTCGTTTTGTCAATATCCTTTTGAATAAATATTACATTTTAAAGCTTATCTTAACTTGTCTCTTACAATTTTTTCTGCCGAGTTAGCCAGGAATTTAGCTTATTTATGAAGCAGTATACGCTTATGACTGAATCCGGAATCCAGAGGTCATAGATATGTAATTTTTGGCAAATATATTGCATAGATTTGTATGTTGCATAGATTTGTTATTGTCGACCGAAACTTCTTGAGTTTTGAGCGTTGTAATTCTGTCGAGGGGCAGAGTAGTGGCGCCGGACATCAGAGCCTCTTTAGTGTTGAGAGTGACGACCGAAATTCAAGATTCCGTTAGGTCGGCGACGAAACGCAGAATTGTGGCGTTGCTGCTTTTTATTTATTTTTCATAGCGTGTCTTAAAATTTCATGTAGTTGTGAAATAATAGACGATTTTCTAGTTACGTATGTCTGCATATATGTACTACATGTACAAATTCACAAATACATTACTATGTTGTTTAATCATGCTGTGGCAGTAGTGATTATCAGTGATTGATTCCACCCCACCACATCATGAGTTTGTGAATGAATGTTTGTTGTGTATGAAGTACGATGATCAGCGTTTGATTCCATATATCACACCACAAGATGTTCATATGCATACATATTTATATATATATTTTTAATGAATAATGTTGCGATAACAGCAATTATCAACGATTGATTCTGCCCAATCGTAACACATTTGTTATTTAAAATTAGGTACATATGTACATGTATATATGTATATGTATATGTTTATATGTATATGTTTATACATAGACTGCAAATTTTTTTTTTTTTTTTTTTTTTTTTTTTTTTTTTTTGCTGTGGTAACGATTATCAGCGATTGATTCCGTTCCATTTAGCAATGCATCTTATACACAGTTACTCCACTTTAGTGAAGTTCACAAAAATAATGATACTTAGCATGATTATAAGTAGATCCATATCCTACCGGCTGCGCCAATTACCATCGGGAGCTAGATGGTGTATATGTGTAGGTGTCAAGATATTAATAAAACGTCCTCTCCATTCAAATGCCAAAACAGTAGTGAGTCTTTTATTTCTAAGTTTTTTGGTTTCTTTGTTTCGTATGTTCTTACAAAGAGTACAATGCTTATATGTGTAGGTGAATTATACATCGAGTATTTTATAATTGTGTGTGTGTTTGAGTGGTTTTGTGTGTGCTTATGTGTGTACAAAGAATTATTGAATATGTGTTTGTGTGTGTTGTTGGGTTGGTAACTCGCGCGGGCAGCGCTTGGGCTGCAGTATGGGCTATATTTTGGAAACTTATTTGTTGAATAGGTTTGCTTCTAGACGTACTTTCGTAATCAAACTTTTACAGCGTGATAATGACATTTATATGTATGTATTTGCCAAAGCACAAGTCTCTAGTATTTGAAATACGTTTTTTTCAAATTTGGGGGGAAGGGGGCGTGGTATCCAAAATCAAAAAATTGCAAAATGTTTGTATTCATTACACGGATACACACAGTAAATCTGAAATCTATAGCCATAACGGTATTCAAAAACGAGGAAAAGTTATCGATTTTTATCGATAATAAGGAAATGGGATGAGTTATCGAAAAAAAATGATAAACTCGTACTGCGTAGGATATACACGAGTATACATTTCAAATTTCAGATATCTAGCTTTTGTGGTTTGCGAGATCACTGCGTTCACACGGACGGACGGACGGACGGACGGACGGACGGACAGACGGACATGGCTATATCGACTCAGTTTGTCGAGCTGATCAAGAATATATACTTTATGGGGTCTGCCATGTCTCCTTCTGCCTGTTACATACATTTTCACAAAAACATTATACCCTGATTTCCCATTTTCAATGGGTTCAGGGTATAAAAAAAAAACCAACTAATTAATGCAACCGATTGGTCACTTTTATATGACTCAGTTGACATTAATGTGGCAACAACCATTTTCTATAACACTCTAAATACCATATTAGATGAGTGTGTTCCTATGCGCTTCTCTATACCGGTTACTAATAAGCCTCCCTGGTTTACTCAGTCTCTTTCTAATTTAAGATATATTAAGTCTAAATATTTCAAAAATTTTAAAAAGTCTGGGTAGACTGTTGACTGGTCGAAATATTCTATAGCCAAGTCAAATTTTAATATTTTAAAATTCTCAGTGCTACGAGAATTATCTTATACGTTGCAAACGGCAGTTCGTCCGTGACCCCAAGCAATTTTATTCATTCGTAAATTCGAAGCGTAAATCTTCTAGTTTACCATCCACATTTTTCTTTGGATTGGACAAATCTTGTAATGATCATGATTCCTCTGATCTTTTTGCAAATTTTTTCCAATCCACTTATTCTTCAGTTGATCCCTATACCACTTCTTACTCTTACTTAATTTCTGCAATAAATTATATAAATGCTTCTAACGTTTCCCCTGCATCTCTGGTTTCAGCCATTCGGTCATTGAAATCATCCTTCTCTCCTGGAGCTGATAATATACCCAGTTGCGTAATTAAAGAATGTAGTGTTTTCCTACAGTCACAATTACTAAAGCTATTTAATTTGTTCCTGGAAACCTCTGTTTACCCTTCTGTTTGGAAAGAGGCTGTCATCATCCCCCTACATGAAA
The DNA here is from genome assembly GCA_035045365.1 of Drosophila leonis. Lineage (NCBI taxonomy): Eukaryota > Metazoa > Arthropoda > Insecta > Diptera > Drosophilidae > Drosophila > Drosophila leonis. Next base: position 405,940 of record JAWNPC010000346.1, on the reverse strand, counting down.
AGGGCGGGAGGTCTAATATTTCTAATTACAGATGTATTGCAAAACTATCTCCTATTCCGAAGTTATTTGAAAAAATAATAACATCGACACTACAACATTTTTGTAAATCTATCATCTCACCTTCTCAGTTCAAAGTCGATCAACATCGACTAATCTATTAGAATTTACTTCACTAGTCAATGGCAGTTTTTTAAATAAAATGCAAACTGATGTTATATACGCTGATTTCAGTAAAGCATTTGACTCAGTACACCATGACATATTACTACAAAAGCTTGATCATTTGGGATTTTCCCCTAAGCTTGTTTCTTGGATTGCATCGTTTTTAAAGGGTAGGACCCAAAGAGTTATGTTGAGATCAGCTATTTTGAAACTTGTTTCTTGTCTTTTGTTTCGTCAGGTGTAGCTCAGGGTAGTCATTTGGGACCGTTACTTTTTTCCTTATTTATAAATGACCTTCCTAGCTGTATATCTCATTCAAATATATTTATGTATGCAGATGACGTAAAAACTCTGTCTATCGTATTCTAATTCACTCGGTCATATACGCCTACAAGATGATCTTAATTCCTTTCAACTGTTCTAAATGTATGACAATGACCTTCAGTCGTACTATTCCATACATTCAGAGCTGTTAAAAATTCCATTTGAATGGAAATTCAAAATGGGTTTTCAGAACAAAAACCCATTTTGAATTTCCATTCAAATAGAATTCTTAACAGCTCTGCATACATTGCTAATTATTCAATTAATAATGACTCATTGCAGCGCATTTTTTCAGTCAAAGATCTTGGTGTACTCTTCGACTCAAAACTTAATTTTAATTCTCATATCTCAACCATCATAAACGAAGCCAAAAGTGTGCTCGGCTTTATTAAACGTTGGGCTAAAGAGTTCAATGATCCCTTTATAACAAAACTACTTTATATTTCGCTGGTACGCCCGACTTTAGAATATTGTTCAGTTATATGGTCTCCTCAGCATAAATTGTATCAGGATCGTATTGAATCGGTCCAGAAACAGTTTTTACTCTTTGCCCTACGTAATCTAAACTGGGACCCTAATCTCCGTTTACCGTCTTACCATAGTAGGCTTCTTCTTATTGATCTTCCATCATTAATCAATCGTAGATCAATCCTGGGGATTGTTTTCCTACAAAATTTGTTTATTGGTAATATTGATTCATCCCGTCTGTTAATGCAGCTCAATTTTTCTGTTCCTTCCAGAACAACCAGACACTTTCGTCCGCTGTATTTACCATTGTGCACATCGGATTATTCTTTGCATAGCGCGTTTCACGTTTTATGCGTTCATTATAATAAATTTTACCACGTGTTTTCCTCAGAACTCTCTCTTCCATTAATAAAATCCTTGCTTTCAGGTCATCTTAGGGAAATCACACACAATACTCAGGAGTAAGCAGGTCATAAATTTGATGATCTTCAAATCTCCAACATTGTGTAGTGATTTCCCAATCATTTCTATTCTTTTTTTTATCTCTCTACTCCTCATTCTGTTTATTATATTTTCTTTTATCTAATATTTACTATAAATTTTATTATATTATTTTATTTATAATTATACGTAAGATTCAATAATATATATTTTAAGTTTCCATTAACACTTTCTATCTTTCATAGTTCAATAATACCACTGACCAAACATGGCTGTGATTTGGGGCATAGCTAGCCAGACTGGCAAATAAAATACCCCCATCGGGTTGGTGGTACTATTGAAATATTTTTTTCTGTTCTTATTTAGCCTATACTTTATATTTGTTTAGTTTACCTATTAAGTTGACTCTCGTTTTGTCAATATCCTTTTGAATAAATGTTACATTTTAAAGCTTATCTTAACTTGTCTCTTACAATTTTTTCTGCCGAGTTAGCCAGGAATTTAGCTTATTTATGAAGCAGTATACGCTTATGACTGAATCCGGAATCCAGAGGTCATAGATATGTAATTTTTGGCAAATATATTGCATAGATTTGTATGTTGCATAGATTTGTTATTGTCGACCGAAACTTCTTGAGTTTTGAGCGTTGTAATTCTGTCGAGGGGCAGAGTAGTGGCGCCGGACATCAGAGCCTCTTTAGTGTTGAGAGTGACGACCGAAATTCAAGATTCCGTTAGGTCGGCGACGAAACGCAGAATTGTGGCGTTGCTGCTTTTTATTTATTTTTCATAGCGTGTCTTAAAATTTCATGTAGTTGTGAAATAATAGACGATTTTCTAGTTACGTATGTCTGCATATATGTACTACATGTACAAATTCACAAATACATTACTATGTTGTTTAATCATGCTGTGGCAGTAGTGATTATCAGTGATTGATTCCACCCCACCACATCATGAGTTTGTGAATGAATGTTTGTTGTGTATGAAGTACGATGATCAGCGTTTGATTCCATATATCACACCACAAGATGTTCATATGCATACATATTTATATATATATTTTTAATGAATAATGTTGCGATAACAGCAATTATCAACGATTGATTCTGCCCAATCGTAACACATTTGTTATTTAAAATTAGGTACATATGTACATGTATATATGTATATGTATATGTTTATATGTATATGTTTATACATAGACTGCAAATTTTTTTTTTTTTTTTTTTTTTTTTTTTTTTGCTGTGGTAACGATTATCAGCGATTGATTCCGTTCCATTTAGCAATGCATCTTATACACAGTTACTCCACTTTAGTGAAGTTCACAAAAATAATGATACTTAGCATGATTATAAGTAGATCCATATCCTACCGGCTGCGCCAATTACCATCGGGAGCTAGATGGTGTATATGTGTAGGTGTCAAGATATTAATAAAACGTCCTCTCCATTCAAATGCCAAAACAGTAGTGAGTCTTTTATTTCTAAGTTTTTTGGTTTCTTTGTTTCGTATGTTCTTACAAAGAGTACAATGCTTATATGTGTAGGTGAATTATACATCGAGTATTTTATAATTGTGTGTGTGTTTGAGTGGTTTTGTGTGTGCTTATGTGTGTACAAAGAATTATTGAATATGTGTTTGTGTGTGTTGTTGGGTTGGTAACTCGCGCGGGCAGCGCTTGGGCTGCAGTATGGGCTATATTTTGGAAACTTATTTGTTGAATAGGTTTGCTTCTAGACGTACTTTCGTAATCAAACTTTTACAGCGTGATAATGACATTTATATGTATGTATTTGCCAAAGCACAAGTCTCTAGTATTTGAAATACGTTTTTTTCAAATTTGGGGGGAAGGGGGCGTGGTATCCAAAATCCAAAAATTGCAAAATGTTTGTATTCATTACACGGATACACACAGTAAATCTGAAATCTATAGCCATAACGGTATTCAAAAACGAGGAAAAGTTATCGATTTTTATCGATAATAAGGAAATGGGATGAGTTATCGAAAAAAAATGATAAACTCGTACTGCGTAGGATATACACGAGTATACATTTCAAATTTCAGATATCTAGCTTTTGTGGTTTGCGAGATCACTGCGTTCACACGGACGGACGGACGGACGGACGGACGGACGGACGGACGGACGGACAGACGGACATGGCTATATCGACTCAGTTTGTCGAGCTGATCAAGAATATATACTTTATGGGGTCTGCCATGTCTCCTTCTGCCTGTTACATACATTTTCACAAAAACATTATACCCTGATTTCCCATTTTCAATGGGTTCAGGGTATAAAAAAAAAACCAACTAATTAATGCAACCGATTGGTCACTTTTATATGACTCAGTTGACATTAATGTGGCAACAACCATTTTCTATAACACTCTAAATACCATATTAGATGAGTGTGTTCCTATGCGCTTCTCTATACCGGTTACTAATAAGCCTCCCTGGTTTACTCAGTCTCTTTCTAATTTAAGATATATTAAGTCTAAATATTTCAAAAATTTTAAAAAGTCTGGGTCGACTGTTGACTGGTCGAAATATTCTATAGCCAAGTCAAATTTTAATATTTTAAAATTCTCAGTGCTACGAGAATTATCTTATACGTTGCAAACGGCAGTTCGTCCGTGACCCCAAGCAATTTTATTCATTCGTAAATTCGAAGCGTAAATCTTTTAGTTTACCATCCACATTTTTCTTTGGAGTGGACAAATCTTGTAATGATCATGATTCCTCTGATCTTTTTGCAAATTTTTTCCAATCCACTTATTCTTCAGTTGATCCCTATACCACTTCTTACTCTTACTTAATTTCTGCAATAAATTATATAAATGCTTCTAACGTTTCCCCTGCATCTCTGGTTTCAGCCATTCGGTCATTGAAATCATACTTCTCTCCTGGAGCTGATAATATACCCAGTTGCGTAATTAAAGAATGTAGTGTTTTCCTACAGTCACAATTACTAAAGCTATTAATTTGTTCCTGGAAACCTCTGTTTACCCTTCTGTTTGGAAAGAGGCTGTCATCATCCCCCTACATGAAAAGGGCGGGAGGTCTAATATTTCTAATTACAGATGTATTGCAAAACTATCTCCTATTCCGAAGTTATTTGAAAAAATAATAACATCGACACTACAACATTTTTGTAAATCTATCATCTCACCTTCTCAGTTCAAAGTCGATCAACATCGACTAATCTATTAGAATTTACTTCACTAGTCAATGGCAGTTTTTTAAATAAAATGCAAACTGATGTTATATACGCTGATTTCAGTAAAGCATTTGACTCAGTACACCATGACATATTACTACAAAAGCTTGATCATTTGGGATTTTCCCCTAAGCTTGTTTCTTGGATTGCATCGTTTTTAAAGGGTAGGACCCAAAGAGTTATGTTGAGATCAGCTATTTTGAAACTTGTTTCTTGTCTTTTGTTTCGTCAGGTGTAGCTCAGGGTAGTCATTTGGGACCGTTACTTTTTTCCTTATTTATAAATGACCTTCCTAGCTGTATATCTCATTCAAATATATTTATGTATGCAGATGACGTAAAAACTCTGTCTATCGTATTCTAATTCACTCGGTCATATACGCCTACAAGATGATCTTAATTCCTTTCAACTGTTCTAAATGTATGACAATGACCTTCAGTCGTACTATTCCATACATTCAGAGCTGTTAAAAATTCCATTTGAATGGAAATTCAAAATGGGTTTTCAGAACAAAAACCCATTTTGAATTTCCATTCAAATAGAATTCTTAACAGCTCTGCATACATTGCTAATTATTCAATTAATAATGACTCATTGCAGCGCATTTTTTCAGTCAAAGATCTTGGTGTACTCTTCGACTCAAAACTTAATTTTAATTCTCATATCTCAACCATCATAAACGAAGCCAAAAGTGTGCTCGGCTTTATTAAACGTTGGGCTAAAGAGTTCAATGATCCCTTTATAACAAAACTACTTTATATTTCGCTGGTACGCCCGACTTTAGAATATTGTTCAGTTATATGGTCTCCTCAGCATAAATTGTATCAGGATCGTATTGAATCGGTCCAGAAACAGTTTTTACTCTTTGCCCTACGTAATTTAAACTGGGACCCTAATCTCCGTTTACCGTCTTACCATAGTAGGCTTCTTCTTATTGATCTTCCATCATTAATCAATCGTAGATCAATCCTGGGGATTGTTTTCCTACAAAATTTGTTTATTGGTAATATTGATTCATCCCGTCTGTTAATGCAGCTCAATTTTTCTGTTCCTTCCAGAACAACCAGACACTTTCGTCCGCTGTATTTACCATTGTGCACATCGGATTATTCTTTGCATAGCGCGTTTCACGTTTTATGCGTTCATTATAATAAATTTTACCACGTGTTTTCCTCAGAACTCTCTCTTCCATTAATAAAATCCTTGCTTTCAGGTCATCTTAGGGAAATCACACACAATACTCAGGAGTAAGCAGGTCATAAATTTGATGATCTTCAAATCTCCAACATTGTGTAGTGATTTCCCAATCATTTCTATTCTTTTTTTTATCTCTCTACTCCTCATTCTGTTTATTATATTTTCTTTTATCTAATATTTACTATAAATTTTATTATATTATTTTATTTATAATTATACGTAAGATTCAATAATATATATTTTAAGTTTCCATTAACACTTTCTATCTTTCATAGTTCAATAATACCACTGACCAAACATGGCTGTGATTTGGGGCATAGCTAGCCAGACTGGCAAATAAAATACCCCCATCGGGTTGGTGGTACTATTGAAATATTTTTTTCTGTTCTTATTTAGCCTATACTTTATATTTGTTTAGTTTACCTATTAAGTTGACTCTCGTTTTGTCAATATCCTTTTGAATAAATATTACATTTTAAAGCTTATCTTAACTTGTCTCTTACAATTTTATCTGCCGAGTTAGCCAGGAATTTAGCTTATTTATGAAGCAGTATACGCTTATGACTGAATCCGGAATCCAGAGGTCATAGATATGTAATTTTTGGCAAATCCTTAGAAGGAGTCTAAAGTGACGTAACAGCAAAATTTTCAACCTTACGCTCCAAAAATGTGGAAATTACAGGGTATTTTTCGGTGTGCCACGCCCTAAAGGGGCGTAACCAATATTTTTGGATCATCGATACAAGAGGTTACCAGTAACTCAATTAGCCAATTTTGAAGCTTCTAGCTCTAAAACTTTAGAAGATATAAAAGGAAATTTTGTGCAAAACACTAGATATTCAGATCCGATTTGCCACGCCCCCAGTTGGCGTAGACTTATTATTTTTAGACAATCTTTAGAAGTAGTCGAATGTAACGTAAATGCAAAATTTGGAAGCTTACGTTCAAAAAATGTGGAAATTAGAGGGTATTTTTCTGTGTGCCACGCCCTAAAGGGGCGTAACCATTATTTTTGGACCATCAATAGAGCTAATTTTTAAGTTTCTAGTTTTAAAACTTTAGGAGATATAAGCTTTTACGGTTTGCCACGCTCCCTATGGGCGTAGATATATCCGCCATAGCTTTTTGATCTTGGGATGTCAACGCGAGTATATATTTCAATTTTCAAAGCTCTAGCATCAATAGTGCTCAAGATATATAGGAATATGTATAAATCACCATATAGTCAGATACGATTTGCCACGCCCCCAGTGGGCGTGGATATATAATTTTATCATCGATCATTATAGGATCTCAACAATAACGTACACGTCAAATTTGGGCATTCTAGCTCTAAAACTGCAGAAGATACAGTTTTACCCGATTTGCCACGCCCCCAATGGGCGTAGATATATCCGCCATACCTTTTTGATCTTGGGTTGTCGACGCGAGTATACGTTCCAAATTTCAACTCTCTAGCACTTCAACTAACAGGGTTTCTGACATACCGGAAAATGCATTTTCCGATTTGCCACGCCCCTAGTGGGCGTATCGGGACAATCTTAACACTTTATAATTCGAGGGTATACACGAGTATATGTTCCAAATTTCAAGTCCTAGCTTCAATAGCGTCGAAATGGTTTGCGTTCATACGGACAGACGGACAGACGGTCAGACGGACAGACGGACGGACAGCAAGACGGACATTGCACAAAACCAATATACTCTTTTTCCCTTTGGGAACAGAGTATAATAAGGGACCCGAGCGAATACGAATATGTGTGGGACGCTAACCACACTTTTTAGGTGCTGAAAATCATTGTTCTAGATGACCCATCTATGTGTTGTATGGTTAGTGGTTCTACTGTATCAGGGCTACCACATTTATTTCCTAGGCCCCTTGCTTTGTCTGCCAACGTACTGTGGAATCGTTCCACTTGACCGTTCGACGTGCTATGCAGCGAAGGCGCAAAGTTTATTGAAGCGTCAAAGAAGCTTGACAACATTGTTTTTACCGTGACGGTTCGTTTTCGCAATATATTGATTTGGTATGGGGAAGATGTTCATCAACTGAATTAGTGCAATTGTTATAAATTTGAACAATTTGAATATTCAAATATTTCTAGCCCTAAAAGTTATCGATAGGTCTCAGCCCTGGATCTCAACATCGATATCTCGATATATTAGTACGTAGAAAAAAGCGTGAGTCAAAAAAAACTAAGACGTAATGAAAGCCTAAGAGCGGAAGCACAACACATAAAAAAAATTTATAATTTAACTTTAAATTTGATAAGTTTCTATAAATTAATGAAGAACAAATTTATTCTATTTTCATGTTAGCAAATAATTGAACTTGCTAACTAGAGTAGCAACAGCGAAAAACAGTGATACATAATCTGTATTTTGTAGTGGGCTTTCAACGCTTGACACTGTTGCCATTTTGGCTTATTTTAAGATAGACTTAGCATATTTTAAAATCAAAAAGCTTGAAAAATGAGTGAAAAGCTTATAGCTTATTTCAAATTTCATTTTGCTTATTTTGGCCTATAAAAATGTAGTCCAAAACAATTTTTGTTTTTTGATTGTATTGTAGTTTTTAGTCAATTTTATCGAGAAATCGATCGAAAATCATTTTTATTGATCGTACTTTGGAATATCAGGCAATTTTGAGTATAAATGGGGTATGCCTTTAAGAAGGAAATTAAAGACCCACAATATTTGGATGAAAACTTTCAGATCAGAGAAGACATCACTAAATAGTTAATTATTCAACTCAGAGAGAGGTAAGCTTTTATTGGATTTTAATACAATGGTATATGTATATTAATCTGCTTCTTAATCTCAGACTGCCTGATAATATTGAAATTCTTAAAAAAAAATGGACATTTTTGCAGTGGACAATACGCTACATACAAAAAAGTCTCACGAAAACTTAATTTGTTTATTAGAACATTTTAAAATTCAAAATATTGAGGAGATCGTTTCCCAATTTGGGAAAATTCATTTGATGCATTGGGAAAATAAAACAAGTAAGAAAACTCTAATCGGGGGTATCCGACTAGGAGATCCCCTGAACCCCGTCCGATATGCGTTTTTAAATATATTCCGTATCTTGTATACATTACAAACTTATACAAAATTTAATTAAATTCCCAATCTTGCACTTTCACAATCAAATAGCATGTTTGTCAAAAAAGTAGTTTTTGTTTTAAGAATAATATTAATAATAATTTAATAAAAGAAAAAAATAAAAAATTAAGAAGATCTGACATTTCCCCACCTGGAGTCGAACCAACATCTACTGATCAAAGCGCATCACCTCTAGCGCGACACCACCATTGTTTGTGTGAAAACAAAAAAGAATAAAAAAGTTTTGACATCGACGAGGTTTCTAACAACACCTCCAATGCGCTGCTTAAACAAGCAGTAGCAAATTCGAAACTAAAGGCAGCTAAGAATTATAACAAAATTCAATTAGTCAGCTGCTCGCACTCGAATGTCTCAATGTATGTGTGCACATGTATTGTGAGGAGCAATATATGTATGCACGTAGTAGTGTATATAAATACATGTAGTTGCTATGTGTTTATATGCATATACGTGCATATGTATGTTGCTCCACACAGCGACGCGAGTACTGTAGGAGCGGCCCTCGCGACTGGAAAGGGTCAGAGTCCGAAAGAGGGTTCGGCTCTTTCGCTCCTACAGATTCAGCAATTGGCTCGCGTCGCTCCCACGACGATCATCGGCGACCGTTGGCTGGGGTACCGTTCGTGGCCGAGTGAAAGTAGTGGATTCTTTCACTCGCACAGCCATAACGGTATTTCGGCCAATGAGCGGCTGCCACGCAATCAAGCGACATTTGGCGTCGCAAAAGATCGCGTGATGTTGCCGTTAAATCGGGCACGAGCGACAGACAGTCCCCGCTCCAGAGCCGAGCGAGGAGCCGTTAGAGCACGAAGCAGGGCCTGCGTCTGGGCTATAAAAAGGCGCCCGTGGCTCAGTACAGGACAGTAAAAAAGTATCAAAAAGTGAAAGTGAAAGTGAACGTGAAAGTGCCGAAAGTCAACGCGAAGGTAGTGATCAAGCAAAAGGACATCGAGGGACATCGAGGGACATCGAAGGACACCGATATCAAAAGGACATCGATATCAAGGACTTCAACAGATCAAGGACATCGTGGGAAAATCCAAGGATATCCATGGAAGATATCTCGGACGCGTATTAATTATCATAGGCAACCCAGCGAGGACAAAGGACCACCAGCTGCCACCAACAAGGACATTGGTGCGGTGCAGTTGAACCTAGCGCTAGAAGTTGGCGAAACCTGGGACAGGAGTGAGTAAGTGTTCACGTAGCCGTGCGAAAGAGTGCGTCTTGTGTCTGAGGGGAAGCTGTGGTGTGTTGTAAGCGAATCCAGCCGTAGGAGTGGGCTGTAAGTGATCCGAGCGAACTGCCGGAGCATACAGCGCAAATCCTGGCGCATCCTGGAGTGCGTGAACCACTCAACAGCTAACCAAGGCACAACCGCTCGTACAGCCGGAGTACGCTGAACGCATATCCTCTAATCCTGTGTACAGGTGTGCATGATAGGAGGCGAGTCCTTGCGTATAGCAGGAGTACCTCAGGCAGGCATCGAATCTTGTGTATATCGTGAATTGTAAATTATAAGAAACACGTTCAAAATATATATCTCAACTCAAACCAAACACATTATCGACTACTTATTATCGCAGGGGCTTCAACAAATAAATTTGTTGGCACGAACACACAGTCGGCTGAAACTGGCCCGGCTTGAACTCGGGATAAACCGAAGGTTCGTTACAACTGGCGCCCAACGTGGGGCCCTGCGATAAGAAAGAAGTTTAAGGATAAGCGTGAGAATGGTGAGAGCTTGGGTATACAATTTGAAGAAAGAGAATGTGCTGCGTTACGGGGATGAGTTCGGGGTGAGCTTATCCGGCACATTGGATGTGATGCGGAGACAGTTCGGCGAGTGGGTCGAGGTGAATGAGGGAAGGATTCCTTATTCCCTCAGGATCGCTGAACTGGCCAACCTGCATGGACGCCGTCCATCATTGAGAGATGAAGCCCCAACCGCCGTCGTGGAGGACGACGTGGATGAGGAGACCGCGAATGTGGCGCGGCTGTGTCTGCCATCCACTAGCGCAGCAGCGCGGCTGCAGGATTCCCAGCAAAGAGCGTGGAGGGCCACATCTACACCGCAGCCGGAGATCAGGACGCGTGGGCCATGCGGCACAGCTCCAGATTATGCCAAAGTGGCCAAACAGGTGCGCGAATGGAGCTTTCGCTTCGATGGCACCACAAAGCCCTTGGAATTTCTGGAACAGGTCGAATGGTCAGCCGATACGTACGGTCTGGACCTGGACCTGATCCGAAGGGCGATGCCGGAGCTGCTGAAAGGCATGGCTTTGAAGTGGTACGTGGCGAACAACAGGCACTGGACGGCTTGGGCAACATTTGTCCGAAGCTTTCAGGAGTTTTTTCTGCCCAGAGACTACTTGGAGGAGCTGAAGGACGAAGTCAAACATCGGACACAGATGGTGGGTGAGTCATTCAAGGTGTACACGGTGGAGATGCATATACTCATGCGCCCATTGCGCTATGAGGCGGAGCGCGAGTTGAAGTTGATTTACAACAACAGCCTCCCCGAGCTGCGCGCATATGCCCGCCCCTATCAGTTCCGGAGTTTGACGGAGTTGATGGCGTTGGCCGACGAGTTCGAGGATCTGGAGAAGGATCGAGAGAGCCTGCGGCAACAGCAACGGTCAAATCGTACGCGGTTGATGGCCATGGACGACGCCGAGAGCCCACGAAGGATGACGGATGATGTGAGACATCGTCCTGCGCCAAAGACAGGCGCGGCGAGCAGGACACACATCCCGAATCCGGCCAGGGCGTGTCGGATGTGTGGCCAGGAAGGACACTGGGCTAGAGACTGCCGCAACGAGGTCCTGGCGTTTTGCTGGCAGTGCGGGCGAATAGGCGTGCGAACGTCTGCCTGCTGCCAGTCGGGAAACGACCAGCGACACCCGCCATCCAGGGGCGAGCGGGAGCAGCGTCTAGGAGCCCCCAGGCGTTAGTGGGCAGTCTTCAGGACGAAGGCAGCCAGCTGACGGCGATCGTGGCCATTGGAGACGAGCAGCTGAAGGCCACGATCGACACCGGAGCTACGAGTAGCTTTATTAGCGAAAGGCTCGCTAATAAGCTCCGAGGAGCAGGCGTGTTGCGTGCCACACGGCGGCGCATACGACTGGCGGACGGCAGCTGCAGTCAGGTGGACTTGCAGCTGGAAGCAGAAATCAGACTGGGGAGTCAGCAAATCCTTATCCCGTTGCTGATTCTGCCAGGAGTGATCGACGATCTGGTGCTGGGATTTCTTGGCCGGCATTGGCACCACACTGGAGTGCGGTGGCTTGAAATTGGAAACCAAGCCCAGAAATCCAGAGACAGCCATACCATTGGCGGAGAGGCTGTCAGTGGCTGCCGCCAGCCTGGAATTAGGCCCCGAGGCGCCAAAGGAGGCACCTGAGGAGAGCCAACCACCACTCCATGAGGATATGGAGGTGGATGCGTTCCTGAGGCAAGAGCTGGAGAAGTTCCGGCATGTGAAAGGCACCACTAGGATCACCGAGCACAGGATCACAATGCAGGATAAGAGGCCCATAAAGCAGCGTTATTTCCCCAAAAATCTAAAGATGCAGGCGGAAATAAATAAACAAGTGGATGAGCTGTTGGCCAAAGGCTGCATTGAGCCCTCGAAAAGCCCACACAGCGCGCCGATTGTCATGGTCAGATTGTCAGATTTTCGGCAGCTGAACAGCCGATCCATTAAAGATGCATATCCCTTACCTCGGGTGCATCATATTTTGGATCAGCTGCGAGAGGCACGCTACATCACCAGTCTGGATCTCAAGGATGGATATTGGCAAATACCCATGGAGAAATTCAGCCGGCCACTGACTGCATTCACAGTTCCAGGAAAGGGACTATTTCAGTGGAAAGTGATGCCGTTCGGGCTGCATTCTGCGCCCGCAACGTTTCAGCGTGCGCTGGATCAGGTCATTGGTCCAGAGATGATGCCTCACGCCTTTGCCTACCTCGACGACATCATCGTCATCGGGAAGACGCGCCAGGAACACATAGATAACTTGCGAGAAGGGTTCCGGCGACTTCGAGCGGCCAACTTGAGGATCAACATCGACAAGTGCGATTTCTTCAAGAAGGAGCTGAAGTACCTGGGCCACAAGGTGACGGAGCATGGCATTCGTACGGACCCGGAAAAGGTAGCCGCGATTTCCGAGCTGAAGCCACCCTCAAACATCAAGGAGCTGCGTCAATATGTGGGAGTGGCTTCATGGTATCGTCGTTTTGTGCCGGACTTTGCTGCGACAGTGCATCCACTCAATGCACTGCTCAAAAAGGCCACAAAATGGGAGTGGACGGAAGAGCGGCAAAAGGCATTTGAGATGGTGAAAGCCAAACTGACGGAGTCGCCAGTCTTGGCATGCCCCGACTTTTCGAAGCCGTTTTGCTTGCAGACGGATGCAAGCAACTACGGGCTTGGGGCCATCTTGACGCAGACCTCTGAGGATGGGGAACGCGTCATCTCATATGCCAGCCGGACACTAAACAGAGCTGAGCGAAATTACTCGGCCACTGAGAAGGAGTGTCTGGCCATCATTTGGGGCATTCGGAAGCTCAGGCCGTACCTGGAAGGATACCATTTCGTGGTGGTCACGGACCACATGGCTCTGAAGTGGCTCAATTCCATTGAGAGCCCTTCAGGAAGGATTGCAAGATGGGCACTGGAGTTGCAGCAGTCCGATTTTGAGGTACGCTACAGAAAGGGCAAGCAAAATGTAGTGGCGGATGCGCTTTCTCGGCAGCCTTTGAGCGAAGAGGCGTGCCGCTTGGTGACGACCAAAGAGATGCCAGCTGGGATGCCAAGACGTGCACAAAAGCCCACAGAAGTTTCCAGACTATAGAGAAGAGTCCGGAAATCTGTACAGGCACATCCCGCATCAAGCTGGCCACGAGGATGTGGCTGCGTGGAAATTGTGTGTGCCAACGGAACGGCGCAAACAAGTTCTCGAGGAGAACCACGACGCAGCCACCGCTGGACACCTTGGGAGCCGGAAAACAATTGCTCGGGTGGCAGCGAGATACTACTGGCCAGGTATGTATCGGGATGTGCGGGCATACGTGCAGCGTTGTGAGCTACGCCAGCGCTATAAACCCAGTCAACTGCAGGCAGCTGGACAAATGCTCACCCAAATCCCAGAAGAGCCGTGGGCCACTGTATGCGCCGATTTTGTTGGACCGCTGCCAAGATCAAAGCATGGGAACACCATGCTATTGGTCTTCATAGACCGGTTCTCCAAATGGACGGAGATGGTACCGCTAAGGAGCGCAAACACGGCGACGCTCCAAAAGGCATTCCGAGAACGAATTTTGGCACGATTTGGCGCGCCAAAAGTGCTCATTACGGACAATGGCACTCAGTTCACGAGCCGGGCCTTCAAGGTTTTCTTGGAAGAGTTGGGTGTACGCCACCAGCTGACAGCGCCATACACGCCACAGGAAAATCCCACAGAGCGGGCCAACAGGACGGTGAAGACGATGATCGCTCAATTTGCTGGCGACGATCAAAGGTGCTGGGATGAGGCGCTGCCGGAGTTAACACTGGCAGTCAATAGCAGCGTCTCAGCCTCAACAGGGTATAGGCAGCCTTCCTCACGCAAGGGCGAGAGCCAAGGTTGCCCAAATCCCTCTTCGACGCACAGACACTTGGTACAGGCCAGGAGGCACAGAGCCCAGTGGAGAGGGCCACAAAAATGGCCGAAGTATTTGAGATTGTGCGTCGAAGTTTGGAGAAAGCTGCTCAGGATCAGGCGCGGCATTACAACCTAAGGACGGCCCTAGGGGACAAGGTGTGGGCAAAGGAACGCCACTTGTCCAATGCCGCGGACGGACTTGCAGCGAAACTGGCCCCCCGATATGGAGGACCATATACGGTGGTCAGTTTCATCTCCCCGGTTATCTGCCGGATCAGCTCGGAGGCAGATAAACGGAGCAGGACAGCTCATGTGGCGGATCTGAAGCCATATAGAGCAGAGGCGGGTGAGTCAGCGGCTAGTATATATAAAAAAAAAAAAAGGGAGTGACTACACATAGCTATGTGTATTGCTACCAAAAGCAACTTTTTTGCCTGAAAATTTGTTCAAAATATATAAAGTCGTAAAATTTGCAAATTTTATGCCTGGAAAATTTGTTCAAAATATATACAGGCGTAAAATTTGCTTAAACTAGCAGTTATCAGCGCTTTGTTGTTCAAAATATATAAAGTCGTAAAATTTGCAAATTTTATGCCTGGAAAATTTGTTCAAAATATATACAGGCGTAAAATTTGCTTAAACTAGCAGTTATCAGCGCTCACAAAATCAAAATCGAGCAAGTTGCGCGCGCATCGGGGGAAGCACAGCAAACAACAACACCAACAGCTGTAAAAGTGCGAGCTAAGAGAGCGCGCACTAACAACACCAACAGCTGTAACGGCGCAAGCCGAAGGCGCACACAACAACACCAACAGCTGCAAAAGTGCGATCTGAGAGAGCGCGCACCAACAACACCAACAGCTGTAACGGCGCAAGCCGAAAGCGCACACAACAACACCCACATTCGTAACAGTGCGAGCTGAGAGAGCACGCACAACAACACCCACATTCGTAACAGTGCGAGCTGAGAGAGTACGCACAACAACACCCACAGCTGTAACAGTGCGAGCTGAGAGAGCGCGCACCAACAACACCAACAGCTGTAACGGCGCAAGCCGAAAGCGCACACAACAACACCCACAGCTGTAACAGTGCGAGCTGGGAGAGCGCGCTCATGGCGAAGAGACAACAACAAAGCAAAGCGCAAGAGGTCAAGGCACTCGGCGGGAGGCGAGTGAACCTTGTCAGCTGGGCAGCGATCGCTAGCGGACGAGGCGACACGAAGTTGTCAAGCCTGACATGCAAAACGGGCACTAACAAAATCGCAGGGGCGATATGCAAAATGGGCAACAACAACGTCGCATAGGGCGACACACAAAACGGGCAAAAACAACATCGCATAGGGCGACATGCAATATATAGGGCATGCGCATGCGAAAAGGGAACGGGGTGAGGAAAGTCAGTGTAGCGGGGCGGCGTTCGGCTATTACCGTAGCCTGCGATAATAATGGCGGCCTGGAATTCAGCAATAGGATAGAGGATGCCAGAGCGAGAAACATAGATTGGAGGACCTGTTAGATGCTGCCGCCTACGCATACAGCGACGCGGCAGCATAGGGTATAAAAAGGGCATGTGGGCATAGGAGCGGCCTATTTCATCTTCAACACTATGGTCAACGCACGCGCAGACAACATCGACGTCGGCTCGGGACTGGGCATCGGAAGGGTGCACCCGGCTGATCCTCGCCTGCTGGCCAGCGATTCCGTTGGAGCGGCACGAGGAGCAGGCCGGGTGAGCACACCGGTGTCCAGGGTTCGAGCAGGTGAGGGGAGGCATGTTGGAGCACGAGGCTCACATCACCATCCGGTGGAAGGAGCCACTTACGCCGTGGCCCCACGGATTCTCCCTGGAAGAGAAGGTACAGCCTGATGCGCCGCCGCAGCCGCCGTCCCGGGTGACCACGCCGTCCGACACTCCGCCGCACGACGAAGAAGAGGAGTGGATGCCCATTAGGCTGCCTCCTAGGCCAACGCTGCAACGGCAGATATCGGAACCTGCGCCGCCTCCACCGACACGACCGGTCCTACAGCGGCAGACGTCGCTGCCGGAGCTGGACACCTCGAGAGTGTGGATGGAGGTGAGTCGTGGGGAATGGCCGGCGGAGTTGGAGAGGCACGCCAAAATGGAGGAAAGAGGCACCAGCCGCACAGCACGTATAGTGTACGTGGACGGCGTGCGGTATCGGGTGCGGCGTGGCCGCACGGGGTGCAGGGCTTTTGCGGACCTGGGGGAGTAAGGAAAGAAACAAAAAGATAATAAATAAAGGAAAAAAGATTTGCCAATAACAGAGTACTTACTGCGGCAAGGGGATGCGGGTGTGTGTTTTGGAATTTTCAGCAATAGCAGACGTGTGCCACGCAACTGGATGCACCGGCCGTCCGAGCTTGGACGACGGAAGAACGTACCGGCCGATCCTCGCGCACTGGTCAGCGACTTCGCGGAAGCTGTGCGCGACCGAGGAGTGAGCCGGGACGCCAACCGTCGTCAAGAAGCGGCGCGCCGGAGGCAGTTGCGAACGACGTCTGTTGTTGCGAAATTCCGAGGGCAACCCGCGGATCGACCGCAGACACCCCTTCGGAACACCAGCAGCCATCCGAAGAGCAGTCGCAGCCATGGCTGCCAATTGACAAAATCATCGGCCGCCACACACACACACAGCCGCACCGCCACCGGGGCCAAAAGGGAAAAAAACACACAAGAGGTATGTTTTGTAGCAGCACCCGGCGTGGGCAGAGGCGGCGGCGGCGGCCGATCATAGGCAGGGGCATCGGAGAGAATATATTCGGGCTGGACAGATGAATTTGTAAAATTTGAAATATTTTATAAATTCTACACCAAAACACTCACCTGCAGCTCACGGAGTTGCCAACAGCGAGAAGAACAGCTGCAGGCGAGTCTTAACAGAAGGTTAACAGAGCGTTAACAGCAGCGATCGACGCAGAACGGAGCGACGCAGAACGGAGCAACGCAAAACAGAGTGGAGCGCCAAAATTCAAAACACGAAGTTTTCGTGTTTTTCCCGAAGGAAGAGGGTAGTGTGAGGAGCAATATATGTATGCACGTAGTAGTGTATATAAATACATGTAGTTGCTATGTGTTTATATGCATATACGTGCATACATATATTGCTCCTCACACTACCCTCTTCCTTCGGGAAAAACACGAAAACTTCGTGTTTTGAATTATTATTTATTTTTGCATGTCGCCCTATGCGATGTTGTTTTTGCCCGTTTTGTGTGTCGCCCTATGCGACGTTGTTGTTGCCCATTTTGCATATCGCCCCTGCGATGTTGTTAGTGCCCGTTTTGCATGTCAGGCTTGACAACTTCGTGTCACCTCGTCCGCTAGCGATCGCTGCCCAGCTGACAAGGTTCACTCGCCTCCCGCCGAGTGCCTTGACCTCTTGCGCTTTGCTTTGTTGTTGTCTCTTCGCCATGAGCGCGCTCTCCCAGCTCGCACTGTTACAGCTGTGGGTGTTGTTGTGTGCGCTTTCGGCTTGCGCCGTTACAGCTGTTGGTGTTGTTGGTGCGCGCTCTCTCAGCTCGCACTGTTACAGCTGTGGGTGTTGTTGTGCGTACTCTCTCAGCTCGCACTGTTACGAATGTGGGTGTTGTTGTGCGTGCTCTCTCAGCTCGCACTGTTACGAATGTGGGTGTTGTTGTGTGCGCTTTCGGCTTGCGCCGTTACAGCTGTTGGTGTTGTTGGTGCGCGCTCTCTCAGATCGCACTTTTGCAGCTGTTGGTGTTGTTGTGTGCGCCTTCGGCTTGCGCCGTTACAGCTGTTGGTGTTGTTAGTGCGCGCTCTCTTAGCTCGCACTTTTACAGCTGTTGGTGTTGTTGTTTGCTGTGCTTTCCCCGATGCGCGCGCAACTTGCTCGATTTTGATTTTGTGAGCGCTGATAACTGCTAGTTTAAGCAAATTTTACGCCTGTATATATTTTGAACAAAATATATAAATACATGTAGTTGCTATGTGTTTATATGCATATACGTGCATATGTATGTTGCTCCACACAGCGACGCGAGTACTGTAGGAGCGGCTCTCGCGACTGGAAAGGGTCAGAGTCCGAAAGAGGGTTCGGCTCTTTCGCTCCTACAGATTCAGCAATTGGCTCGCGTCGCTCCCACGACGATCATCGGCGACCGTTGGCTGGGGTACCGTTCGTGGCCGAGTGAAAGTAGTGGATTCTTTCACTCGCACAGCCATAACGGTATTTCGGCCAATGAGCGGCTGCCACGCGATCAAGCGACATTTGGCGTCGCAAAAGATCGCGTGATGTTGCCGTTAAATCGGGCACGAACGACAGACAGTCCCCGCTCCAGAGCCGAGCGAGGAGCCGTTAGAGCACGAAGCAGGGCCTGCGTCTGGGCTATAAAAAGGCGCCCGTGGCTCAGTAGGGGGCAGTAAAAAAGTATCAAAAAGTGAAAGTGAAAGTGAACGTGAAAGTGCCGAAAGTCAACGCGAAGGTAGTGATCAAGCAAAAGGACATCGAGGGACATCGAGGGACATCGAAGGACACCGATATCAAAAGGACATCGATATCAAGGACTTCAACAGATCAAGAACATCGTGGGAAAATCCAAGGATATCCATGGAAGATATCTCGGACGCCTATTAAGGATCATAGGCAACCCAGCGAGGACAAAGGACCACCAGCTGCCACCAACAAGGACCTTGGTGCGGTGCAGCTGAACCTATCGCTAGAAGTTGGCGAAACCTGGGACAGGAGTGAGTAAGTGTTCACGTAGCCGTGCGAAAGAGCGCGTCTTGTGTCTGAGGGGAAGCTGTGGTGTGTTGTAAGCGAATCCAGCCGTAGGAGTGGGCTGTAAGTGATCCGAGCGAACTGCCGGAGCATACAGCGCAAATCCTGGCGCATCCTGGAGTGCGTGAACCACTCAACAGCTAACCAAGGCACAACCGCTCGTACAGCCGGAGTACGCTGAACGCATATCCTCTAATCCTGTGTACAGGTGTGCAAATTAATTTGATGAGTCTGTCCAACGATGCTTTATGCTGCTAGGTGGCTGACATGAGGCGTTATCGGTACTTCTAACTCGATAGGCTCTATGTTCCTTGGCTCAGCTGATACAATGTCTCCGACACAATTAAAACACAAATAGTTTATCAGGATTTATATTTATTGAAAGCTGGCGTTAGCTTTGGCTTCTCAAACAGAACTGATTTTCCGCTCCAAAGCGAGTCGGAATGAGGCTATTCTAAACATACAATTGTCAAGCTTAAGCTACCCATTATAGCTGACACAGCATAAGCTACAACGTCATAGTCGGCAAGCCGACTTCAGCATAAGCGATAACGCTGCTCTTACGACATGCGCAAGGGATCAGGTTACCGTCGCTGGCCGCTACGATCAGGGCACTGAACTGAGGCATTCGCCGCGTCAGCACCATGCGCGCAACTGTTTACCCAATGATATATAAAGTCTTAAGACGCTATGTGCGAGGGGCACTCGTTAACTACTCCCCCCTTAAAACTATGGGCGTCCTCGTTCATCTTGAAGCTGTTGACAATCCTTTGCATTTTCCTTGAAGTCTGCCTTCTTCTCAGTCCTAGGTAGAGTAGAATGGAACCGCAGCATACGAGGCTGATCACTACTCCAATGCTGAACCACACCTTTGGCGACCCTGCAGATCTTACTTTTTCTTCTAACTCCTGAATGACGTGAAGATTGTTGTTGTTCATTCTATGGAGCAATGGCATACTGAGTACCGGATCATGGCTGATGATGTTGACTAATGGGGAAGCCGCTATGCCCGGTAACTTGTCCAGAGCTTCGCGACGATTTGCAAACTTGGTACCGTTTATGATGGCCATGTGTTCATAAGTGATGAGATAAGTGCCATTGACCTGTATCTCTGGACCGTCATCGGTGCTAACTCGTGCTGGGCTTTCGTTTATTATCATGATGCCGTCGTCCACATAGGTGATGGGTGCCAGGTGGCTGGGTTGCGTATAGCATTGCGCTTTGCCACCCGCATGCAGAGCCTGTGCGCAGGTATCTCGAGATGCTATCTTGCAAAACGATGTGTGTGTTGTTGTAGTGCAGCTGGAGACCGCCAGGACGTCGTTTTCGCATTCCGCTACGGTATCGTCTTGGAGTTGAAGAACGGTGTGCTCATGTGAGACCGGAAGAATGATGACCTTTTTACATACAAATTTAATTCTAGGGTAATCTATTAGTACATGGATTATGTTCTCGGACTGAAGGACTTTAATATTGGATGCTTCCAATAGACTTACTATAGGGACATCTGTGGGATGCTCAACTAATACGGATTTTAAGTCGTCGTGATCAAATATTGTAGGATTAATTGTATTTGATTTAGCAAGTGTGATTGTAAGCATTAAATTTTGAACTTCAGTTATCAACATTCTATTCCTAGCCAAAAGTATCTCATATAAATGCGAAGTGTCGATTAGCTCTTTCTTTTTTGTCTTGATTATTTGATTTACTGTATCGGTTAACTGGTTTATTTGTTTTTGGGTTTCTGTATTTATCTCTACCTGTCTGTTGTTTGATTCGATTAACTTTGACTCTGTTATCTTAATTCTTTCCAAATCTGATGCGTCGGGTGTGCCAGCCACAACTTTTAGCACTGTCCCTAAAAAATCTAAGCTTCTGGCAATCCTGTGGTGTACTTTCAATACGGACAAAAGGTTTCTAAGATGGTCTGTATCAACATCTAATAACTTCCTCATATGAGACTGAGGAAACAACTCGGACAACTTTTCTGTTTCTTTTAACATTACGGAGAACTCTGTCAGGTTGCTAGTGTGCCTAACATAGTCACGCTGTTCCCATACCAGTACGTCCCCGTCTACAACAGGAATGTACTTGGAATGCGAATAATCGGTGATCCGAGCATTTACCGTCGCCAGCAAGATTAAGACTGGCGTAATGATCCTGTGAGAGTAAAGAAATTTAAATCTATGAATTCCTTAATTTTATCACTAATCTATTAAATTCTTATTTTAAATTGTCCTTGTGGACCACCCTCCCCTTGATAAGAACAGACGTTCCTAGGTCTGCCTGAACAGTTTTTTCCTCACATAAGGGGGTGAGCTTGTTACCTAACCTTCTGTTGGTCTTAACGAATACCTTTTCTCCCACCTCAAACACTTTATTCTGCCTGTTTGGATTGTTTCTATCTAGCTGCACCTGTTGCTTTTTTAAACTCATTGGTAGACGCATGTATCACCTCAATCGGTTTTTTGCCTGTTACAGAATGTAGCGATCGATTATACTCCAATGTGGCATGTATGATTAGCTCGACTGTGTCGTCTATTTTCCTCTCGATTTTTAGGCACCTCGCTATTTCCAACAGAGTACTGTGAAAGCGCTCTACCTGGCCGTTGGAGGTACTGTGAAGTGGTGGTGCATTCACAATGTCTATTCCATATCTGTCCTTTAATAATGAGGTTATTGTCTCTGAATTAAAAGACGCCTCATTATCGCAGTATATTACTTTCGTTTTTGGGAAGAAATTGATGGCTTGGACGATAGGATTTTTTACATCTGTTATCGTTCGTGACATTATTGGTTGTACCATTGCAAACTTTGAAAATTTGTCAATACATGTTAAAAACAGCTTTTTGTCAGTTGAAAAAATGTCAATGTGTAATATCTCGCCAGGGTATGATGGGATTGGTGTTTCTCCCAGAACATGTTTTTTTGGATGTCTGTCATACTTCGCCCTAGTGCAAGTTTTGCAGTTTGCCACTATTTCTGTCGCTAGTTTGGTCATTTTCGGGAAGTAATACTCCTCCAAGACTTGTTTGACGTTTTCTTGTGCGGCTCTATGCGCACGATTATGTTCTGTCATGACTATCTCTCTTTGTTCGTCCTTGCCTGTTATGTCAGTTACTACATTTTTGCAAAAACGAAATTTAGTGGAGGGGAAGCTTTTTACTAATTCGTGTTGGATGAATGCCAACATTGGGAGATCGCAATTGATTGCGTTGACTACATTCGGTTTGACAAATGATTTTACTTCATTTAATGCTTGATTTCTATCTGTGAAGTGAATAATATGGCGAATTTTTTCGCCGAAAAATATGAAGTTCCGGTTCAGAGGGAAGCGTGCTTCTTCCAAAATTATCTGGTTTCTGAAACAGTTTATTGGCTTGTCTGTTGACTCAATTGTATATGTCAGCGACAGCTCACTATGGATGGTGGCTGCGTCTGACGCTATCTCCCCTTGCAAGGCGTTAATATTTTGTCGAGATAATGCGTCTGCGACGTGGTTCTCTTTTCCAGGTTTGTAATGGATTTTTGCGTTATGTTCATCTACATACGCTTTCCATCTTTTAATTTTTGCGTTAGGGTTTCTATCTGACACAGCAAAGGTGAGAGGTTGATGATCTGTGTAGATATTAATGTCTCTCGTACCATACAGGTATTGCTGTAGCTTGCCTAACGCCCATACGATAGCTAATAGCTCTCTTTCATTGGTGGCGTAATGGGTCTCCCTGTCTTTCAGAGTTCTTGATATCATGGTAATGGGCCTACCATCTTGTGATAGTACCGCACCAATACCATATGCAGAAGCATCCGTCGTTAGATCGAATGGCTTCTTGAAGTCTGGATATCTAAGAATAACGTCTTCTGAAGCTAAGATATTTCTTAGTCTCTCGAAGGCATCCCTCTGGTTGATGTCGAAGCTGATAATCGTTTTCTTTGACATGTGCTTGCTAATGGAACCATTCTCGCCTTTCAGCATGCTTGTTAATGGCTTCGCGATTGCAGCAAAGTCTTTAACAAAACACCTATAGTAACTGGCCATGCCCAGAAATGATCTAAGCTCAAATAAGTTCTTTGGTTCCGGATATTCCTGAATAGCCTTAACCTTTTCCGGGTCGGTTTTCGCCCCGCCTTCAGTTACTATAAACCCTAGGTACTCTACTTCCTTTTTAAAGAAATGGGTTTTTTCCCTAGAAACTTTCATGTTAGCTTCACATAGCCTTGTTAAGACCCAGTCTATGTGTTTGACATGGTCTCTTTCGTTTTCTGAAAAGATTATGACGTCGTCTACGTACACATAGCATGTTTTGCCAATTTGTTCACGCAGTACGTCGTCAATCGCTCTTTGGAAGATGCTTCCAGCATTCTTCAACCCGAACGGCAATCGACAAAATTCATACTTTCCTCCATTTACAGAGAAAGATGTCTTTTCACGGTCTTGTTCCGCGAGAAAAATCTGGTGATAGCCGGATTTAAGGTCCAGAGTTGTAAAGTATCTAGCCCTTCCTAGATTGGCCAAAATCATGGGAATGCTTGGCATTGGGTATTTGTCGGCAATAGTACGTTCGTTTAGTTTCCTAAAGTCGATAACTAGGCGTTTATTTTTGTTACCATTTTCGTCACGACCTTTTTTATCGACAACCCATGTCGGGTTGTTGTAGGGTGACTTTGATGGTCTGATAATGCCATTTCGCATTAATTCTTTGATTTCGTTTTTTACGAAATCAGCGACACCCATAGGGTGTGGGTAAAGTTTAGAATAGACTGGCTCATTGTCTATTGTGCGTATTGTGGCCACTACAGAAGTATTAAACGGCAATGCTTCGTTAGAAGCTGAAAATGCCTTTACTTTGTTTAGGATCATGTTGTTAAACTCGGCCCTTATGGCTTCTGGTACGGCAATATCATCGACATTTGTAAAGTTTACATTGTCGCATATGTGGTGCTGCAGTTTTTCGGACTCAGTCCCATAGTTGACTGTGCCATCTTCGGCATTCAAAGTTGCTCCTATCTGCGTTAGCAAGTCGAAGCCTATGATGCCGTCGAATGGAGCCAGGGAGTCTAATAGAAAGAATGATGTTGTTACGCCGAAAATGTTTATTAAACATTTCTGGTGAACCTTGTTAGAACCATGAATGGAACTAACATTGAATGGGGTTTTAACTGGCCTTATATTTTTTAGCCCTGTTAAGGGTCTAATATAGTTTTTGGCCGCCCCCGTGTCGATTAAAATTCTTACATTTTTCCCTGCCAGCTGCCGTTCGACGAACGGTAGCCTGGAGCGTTCCCTAAAAAATTAATCGAGTCGTCCCCTGTCGCCGAATCGGAGTCGTCGTCGACCTCAGCAACCTCTCTGGAGGCTGTTTTATTATAGCTATGGTCGTCATTGTCGTGGTTATGTTGCACAGTAGTGTGCACCCGCTGACGCCTTTGGCCTGACACGCGTTCAGATGAATTTGGTCTTTTTTGGCCTCGTGCACTTTCTACTTGCGAATTTTCGGCATGATCCTTACTGTATTGCGTTTGTTGTCTAAATTTTGCTGTTGACGCATCGACGTCCATAGGTTCTTGTTGTTGTTGACCCTGGTCTACTTTGTTGCTACTATTCGCATAGCTTTTCTGCTGCTGTTGCTTGCCCTGTTTTTTGGTATAGTGGGGGTTTCTTTCTTGGCCACGTTCGGCATCGTTATTTTTTATCTGCTTCTCATATGAGCGTCTTTGATTTCTATTACCCTCAGTTGCGTGGGTTTTATCTTCCAACGCTTTTGCATATGTGGCTGCGAAGTTGCTTCGCTCGATGCTAGCCTCTGCCTCTCTGGCCAAAGCCAGAGCAGAGGGCAGGTCTTTCGGCTGCGCGGGGAACACGACTGATCTCAAGGTCTTCTTCAGGCCTGAGATGAATGAGTGCAGCGCATCGTTCCTAACCTCCTCATTTAGCATTACTGCTCTCTCCTGATCATGGGTCATTACTACCTTGTTCGTGACCAGAGTTAGCTTGCGCTCGACCTCGTCATAATATTGCATTAAGGTAGAGTCGCCCTGTCGGACCATCTCTAGCTGTTGACGTAGGATTCTAAGCGATGTTCTATCAGCATACGTACAGTCTAATCTTGCTATTATAGCATCAAAATTTAGAACTGTGTTGTATGAAGAAAGCAAAGCTCCTGCAGTACCCTTAATTCTGTTTCTTATTATATTAACTGCTTGGTAGTGAGCGTTGCTGCCTATGTAGGGTCTGAAAAGCTCGTACGCATCTATGGCGGACTGTCTCCAGTGGACATATTCGTCCTGCGTACCATTGAACTCGGGAATAGATTTTACACAGTCCAGGGATATACTACATCCCACATTGGGGTCGATCGAGATTCTTTGGTATGCTTCAACCTGAGGTGCTTCAAGGCGTAAGCTATTCACCCTTTGGTTTACAGAATTTAGCCTAGCGTCAAATTCTTCCCTCAACCTAACCTCCTGCTGTGCCAACGCCTGACTTATGAGCGTTTGAATCTGTTCTGGGTTCATATCTGCTGTGTTTTCTAAACTGGCCTCTGAATTTGAGTCCCAGTCTTCGTCGCTGAAATATTCTCTCTTAATTTCCCTATAGGGTCCTGGGAAGCTCATCAGCTTGTACCCTTAACCTATGTAATTGACACTTTATTCACAGAGTTTCCTATGGCCGATGTTAATCGGTCTGGGTAGAATGTGATAAGTTGGGATTTTTCGAGATGATTTCAACAACTTGCTTAGCTCAATTCCTTTCACTTTTATTTATATTTTTATTATCACTTAAAATCGTTTAGTTGAATAAACCACTTACATGTTATTTGCAGGGCTTATCCTAACTACTGTTGGTTTTGGGGTCGCGGGTTTCATCCGCTGTTGGGCGCCAATTAATTTGATGAGTCTGTCCAACGATGCTTTATGCTGCTAGGTGGCTGACATGAGGCGTTATCGGTACTTCTAACTCGATAGGCTCTATGTTCCTTGGCTCAGCTGATACAATGTCTCCGACACAATTAAAACACAAATAGTTTATCAGGATTTATATTTATTGAAAGCTGGCGTTAGCTTTGGCTTCTCAAACAGAACTGATTTTCCGCTCCAAAGCGAGTCGGAATGAGGCTATTCTAAACATACAATTGTCAAGCTTAAGCTACCCATTATAGCTGACACAGCATAAGCTACAACGTCATAGTCGGCAAGCCGACTTCAGCATAAGCGATAACGCTGCTCTTACGACATGCGCAAGGGATCAGGTTACCGTCGCTGGCCGCTACGATCAGGGCACTGAACTGAGGCATTCGCCGCGTCAGCACCATGCGCGCAACTGTTTACCCAATGATATATAAAGTCTTAAGACGCTATGTGCGAGGGGCACTCGTTAACTTGCATTATAGGAGGCGAGTCCTTGCATATAGCAGGAGTACCTCAGGCAGGCATCGAATCTTGTGTATATCGTGAATTGTAAATTATAAGAAACACGTTCAAAATATATATCTCAACTCAAACCAAACACATTATCGACTACTTATTATCGCAGGGGCTTCAACAAATAAATTTGTTGGCACGAACACACAGTCGGCTGAAACTGGCCCGGCTTGAACTCGGGATAAACCGAAGGTTCGTTACAGTATAGAAAAAATTAAAACGGGTTTCAGGTCACTTGGTTGCAATTGACAAATTGTTTTGTTTAATTACTTCTGTGATACTTAATGGATTTCAATGAAATTTTCAGCAGATGATCTACAGATTATATTGAATATTTTTCAGTTGTATAAAATCGCAAACTCGATTAAAAACCTTATCGAAATACAGTTTTTTAATTCTATCTCGTACATATTTGGAGCTAGAGTCTCCAAATTTTGCATTTAGTTTCATTTATATTTTATACAATTTCGGTTTTTTCTATATTTTGGATATTGGTTCAAAATTTTTGAAAAATTTTCAAATTGAAGGTTAGTTGCAAATATGGCCAATATGTGAATGATTTTGCGATTTTAGGTAATTGACAAATATTCAATATAATATGTAGATCATATGCTGAAAATTTGATTGAAATCCATTAGGTATCACAACAGTAATTAAACAAAACGTTTTGTCAATTGCGACATGTGACCAGAAACCCACCCCCGTTTTCATTTTTTCTATACATGTGCACACATACATTGAGACATTCGAATGCGAGCATTCTTG
This sequence comes from Drosophila leonis, assembly GCA_035045365.1. Classification (NCBI taxonomy): domain Eukaryota; kingdom Metazoa; phylum Arthropoda; class Insecta; order Diptera; family Drosophilidae; genus Drosophila; species Drosophila leonis. The sequence continues at coordinate 378,401 of JAWNPC010000346.1, read as the reverse complement.
TCTGTTCTAAGAATCACAACAATTACAGCTGACTGATTGAATTTTGTTATAATTCTTGGCTGCCTTTACTTTTGAATCTGCTACTGTTTACTTAAGCAGTGCAGTGGCGGTGTTGTTAGAAGCGAGGCACGTCGTGCCGTGCGCGCAGATGTGGGATCCAGCCCCGCCGATGTCAAAACTTTTTATTTACATTTTGGATACTGGCTCCAAATTTGACCAAGTTCATACAATTGAAGGTCAGTTGCAAATATAGCCAATCTGTGAATGACAAGTTTGCATTTTTTTTCTTAACTAATAAATGCATCAATGGAATATGTATGTAGATCATATACTGAAAGTTCAATTAAAATTCATTTAGTGACCAGAAGATAATAAACAGAATGTTTGGCCAATTGTCAAAAGTAAAATGTATGAATTAGCAGCTACTTTATTTTCAAATTTGTCACTTTGCATGATAGCGTCAAATTGGAGGCGCTAGTATAGGTGATGCCTGTAATCGAAGTTGTTTATGTTCAATCCCCGTCGAAAATTAATTATTTTATTTTCCTTTTCTTATTTTATTTATATTTTTAAAATTTTGTTTATTTTTTTTTTATTTTATACCCTGAACCCATTGAAAATGGGAAATAAGGTATAATGGTTTTGTTAAATATAACAGGCAGAAGGAGGCGTGGCAGACCCCTCGTTGCTCGTTGGAGAGTTGGCATCTTGAGGTCAAACTGAAGAATCGGGCCTGGGTGAAGAATATCATTCAGACTTTTCCCATTTGAGGATGGGCCGGATGCTTCCTCGGAAAAGGAGACTCGAGTCGTAAAAGATGAGACTGTCCCCCGAGACACTTGCGAGACTGGGCCCGTAAAGATCCAGCTGAATATCGTCTCTTGGCACATAAGCGAGACACAAATGTAAGGATGAACCCCACCCTGAATGATTGACGGAAGGATATCCGCACCTATGAGAACGTCAATTTGAGAGCTCTTGAAGAACGAAGGGTCCGCTAGTTGGATATTCGGGAGGTTGATCAATAGATGGTGCGGAATCGGGTACGATGGAAGATTGCCGGCCAGACTTGGAAGGAAGAAGCTTCAATCCGTAGCCTAGGGTTCAGTGGAGACCCAATAAGGAAGTCGCAAAGCTTTTGTGATTGGACTGTCACTGCTGGGTTTAAGCCTGAAACTCGCGTTTGCACGGGTCGAAAAGGCAATTTAACCATACGTAATAGCCGCTCGGAAATAAAAGTCGCCTCCTACCTCGAGTCGATTAGAGCTCGGGCGGGATATGTAGCTCCTAAATAGCATACATTAACCACAGCCGTGCCGAGGGGGACACCTAACGTATTAGCAGCGACATACGTTTGGACATTGGAGACAACTCCGGTCGGATGAGGAGTCAGGACTGCTGCGCTGCTGCGGAAGCAGCGCCGTTCTAAGCGCTACCCTCTCTATGGGTGTCATGGCGACCGTTGCACTTTACACCTCTCGCAAAGCACTTCAGGCAAAGCTTTCTTTGCTTTATATAAGCCTCTCGATCTTGGATGCATATCTGTAGGAAACAAGGGCACAGTCAGACCGATTGGTTTTCCCTTGAACACAAATCGCATTTCTTGCTCTTCATTTCACTTCTTCACTTGTACTTCAAAAGAGTTGACTCGTTTGGAGGGACCAGGGTTCTCAGATCTCGGAACTGAGATCAGAATTGTAAGAACGGACTTGTCACCTTCCATAGCCTCGAGCGCACGAGTGCGCTCGCTGAGGAAGTGACAACTGCTTGCCAGGCTGGAATTTCTGACTTTCTTGTCAATGAATGCTCCCAAAGAGAGCGAGTTTGTTCCGGAAAATTGGAAGTGCACAGATGCAATCCCAATTCTCTGTGGAGATTTGAGCATGCTCGATTGCAGTGAAAGACCTATGAATGGTGCCATGCAATTCTCTGAGAGCCGAGCCTGATTCCTTAGTGACCTTGGATAGGTCGAACAGAATCATAAGCTGACTGTTGACTAACTGCCGCTTATTCTCAAAACGGTCACACAAGGAACCCCAAGCCGATGCAAGCCCGTCGTTAGTGAGGAGACATTCTGCGACTAGAGCGTTTGCATCGCCTGCAGTTTTGGAATTGATTTCTACTTGTCGCGATCTGAGAGTGCAGATGATTGGCTCTGGACACTATTTTGGCTATCTCTGCATACGATTTTTGCTCCGTTCTGTGGAGCTGCAAGATCCGCCCACTTTTTTCTAGAGTTAACTCTTATCGGGGCATATTTACGAAGAAGTTGGCCAATTTCGTCCAATCCAAGTAATGTACACCAAGTAGTATACATCTTGACGATATAGTACACATGGTTCGAAAATCCCCGTTACTTCTTAAAAAAACGTTGGCGCCAGACAGTGGCGAGCAAGCAAGAGTACGTAGACTTTTGTGGAGTCAAATTCTTGAGTATTTTTAGTTTTTAGTAATAATATTAGACTAAAATAAAATGTAGGTATTATTTAAATAGTATTGTGTAGATAATAGATTACTTTAAAGCCCTGCATCAAAATGTTTTTGTTTTATAACAGCGTGTTTCGTGCAAATGTAGCAAGAGTACGGTGACTTTAGGGGCACACTGTATATCACAAACTTATACAAAATTTAATTATATTGCCAATCTTGCACTTTCACAATCAAATAGAATGTTTGTTAAAAAAGTAGTTTTTGTTTAAAGAATAATAGTAATAATAATTTAATAAAAGAAAAAAAAAACCAGAAAATCCGTCAATTCCGCACCTGGAGTCGAACCAACATCTACTGATCAAAGCGCATCACCTTTACCGACACCGTCACCGTGTGTGTGAAAAAAAAAACCATTTAAAAATTTGTGTGTGTGTGTGCTCCGCTTCTATCATAACCGCCAGTTCACTGCTTGGACAAGCAGTAGCAAATTCGAAACTAAAGGCAGCTAAGAATTATAGCGAAATTCAAACAGTCAGCTGTAAGTGTTCTGATTCTTAAAACAGAAAAAAAGTTTAAATTTCTCAATGTACATATGTATGTGTGCAAGTTAACACATCTGCTCAGCAATAAGTCAACGACCCGAAAAAGGGATCAAATATCTTTTATGTAAACATTTCCGTACTTGCCCGCTGTCCAGTACAATTACACAACAGTGCTGCAATCAGCGTATAACATACAAAGTTGCAGCCAACTAATTCTAAGAACTATTGTGGAGCTGCTTACCGTTTGGCCAAACCGCTGCGTCAACAAATATAGGTCAGGGCTAGCTATGCATAAGAACCTTTTTGTATTTTAGATTTTAGTCTGATTTGAATAATAAAGCTGAACAGCCGTAACAAGTGGAATTGAATTATTTCGTAGCTCCGCACAAATAATAACAAACAACTTCTAACTTGCACATGCATAAAATAAATGCGTCACTGATCTAACGGGGGTGGGTTGCTGGTCACATGTTGTTGCAATTGACAAAACGTTTTGTTTAATTACTTCTATGATACTTAATGAATTTCAATGAAATTTTCAGCATATGATCTACATATTATATTGAATATTTGTCAATTGTTTAAAATAGCAAACTCATTCGCATATTGGCTATATTTGCAACTAACCTTAAATTTAAAATGTTTTGTACAATTTTGAGCCGGTATCCAAAATATAACAAAAATCGAAATTGTAAAATATATAAATGAAACTAAATGCAAAATTTTGAGACTCTAGCTCCAAAGATGTACGAGCTACAATTAAAAAACTGTATTCCGATAAAGTTTTTAATCGATAAAATTACAACGCGAATAGTTATCGAACTTTTGAAACAAACTTGATCTGCGCGTGCTATACAGGGACCTATAAAAAAATTTGAAGTCTCTAGCTCTTATAGGTTCTGAGATCGATGCGTTTACACATACGGACAGACGGACAGACGGACAGGGCTAGATCGACTCAGTTCGTCACCCCGATCAAGAACATATATACTTTATGGGGTCTGCCACGCCTCCTTCTGCCGGTTACATACATTTTAACAAATACCCTAAATAGCCCACATTGTCATTATACTTGTTTTGTGGTAAATAAAAAGACAAAAAAAAATAACTTACTTTAAGTACACAATTAAGTACAACACTTTCAGACAAAACAAAATAATAAATAAATACAGAATATGAAACAAATTTAAATTAAAAACGAGTAAGAACGTTGCAGTCTGGCGCAACCGACTGCGTAATACTCTGTTCCCTTAGGGGCTTTTGGCATATTACATTTTAAAGTTTATCTTAATTTGTTAAAGTCGTCGTTCGAATTAGCTTCTGATTCAAAATAAATATATATTTTATTAAAATTCTTAAAATATATATGTAAATGAGTAAAATTTTTATAAATTATGGCTCGATTCAATCGTTCGTATGAATATGATGGTTTTATGAGCTAGACAAAAAAATATAACGGTGACATGCCTACACTTAATTTCTATGCAAAGCAGTCTGTTACTTAAAAGTTGTCTGTTAATTTGAAAGTATGACGTCACATTTTCTTTCCATAACCTACTGAGTCTTTTAACAGTGCCACTTGGGAATTGTCTGAAGCATTGCCAACATTCGAAAAACACGAAATAACTGACCTAGGCTATGCGAAAACTATATTAATATTAGATGGTCAATTATTTCAAGCATTTAAACATTAAATTGAAATATATATATTTATTTGTCTCTTACAATTTTTTCTGCCGACTTAGCAAGGAATTAAGTTTATTTATGTAGGCGGTACACGCTTATGACTAATTCCGATACGTAAGAATATTGCAGTTTAGAGCCACCTAATTATTAATTATGATTCTTGTGATGGTGATTCTGCAGCAATTTTAACTCAAGAGCTCTGCAAAATATAATTTTTTCCAATTTACCCCACCCCCAGAGGTCATAAACATGTAATTTTTGGCCAATCCTTAATAGGAGTCTAAAGTGACGTAACAGCAAAATTTGCTAGCTTACGCTCCAAAAATGTGGAAATTACAGGGTATTTTTCGGTGCGCCACGCCCTAAAGGGGCGTAACAATTATTTTTGGGTCATCGATAGAGGAGATTACCAGTAACTCAATTAGCCAATTTTGAAGCTTCTAGCTCTGAAACTTAAGAAGATATAAAAGGAGATTTTGTGCAAAACACTATATATTCAGATCCGATTTGCCACGCCCCCAGTTGGCGTAGATTTGTTATTTTAGGCCAATCTTTAGAAATAGTCAAAGGTAACGCAAATGCAAAATTTGAAAGCTTACGTTCCAAAAATGTGAAAATTACAGGGTATTTTTCGGTGTGCCACGCCCAAAAGGGGCGTACCAATTATTTTTGGGTCATTGATAGAGGATGTCACCAGTAACTCAATTAGCCAATTTTCTAGCTCTAAAATTTTAGGAGATATAAACTTTTGTGGTTTGCCACGCCTCCTATGGGCGTAGATATATCCGCCATATCTTTTTGATATTGGATAGTCAACGCGAGTATACGTTCCAAATTTCAACTCTCTAGCACTTCAACTAACAGGGTTTCTGACATACCGTAAAATGCATTTTCCGATTTGCCACGCCCCTAGTGGGCGTATCGGGAAAATCTTAACATTTTATAATTCGAGGGTATACACGAGTATATGTTCCAAATTTCAGTCTCTAGCTTCAATAGCGTCGAAATGGCTTCCGTTCATACGGACAGACGGACAGACGGTCAGACGGACAGACGGACAGCAAGACGGACATTGCACAAAACCAATATACTCTTTTTCCCTTTGGGAACAGAGTATAAATATATGGCGGATATATCTAAAAAGTCTTTATCTAAAGTCTAGCAAGACCAACAGGTCACGTTGCACTGACCGATTAGAAATGTATTGAATTACTGAGTTGACGTCTGCACAACTTCCAACTAGAAACTGCCGAATTCTAGGAAGAACATTGTCTAGCAATGCACCGCCTCTCCCGACGTCGCTGCCGCTAAGCCACAGTTTGTTAGGTTTAGATTTGATTTAAGTAATTTAGTTGCAATTGACTATATTCTTGATCAGCTCGTCAAACTGAGTCGATATAGCCATGTCCGTCCGTCCGTCCATGTGAACGCAGCGATCTCGTAAGCCACAAAAGCTGGAGATCTGAAATTTAAAATGTGTACTCGTGTATACCCTACGCAGTACGAGTTTATCAATTTTTATTGATAACTCATCCCATTTCCTTATTATCGTTGAAAATCGATAATTTTACTTTGTTTTTCAAGCGTAACTTGAGTACTGTTTTAGCTATAGATTTAATATTTTCCGTGTATATCTGTCTTTTAAATGCAAACATTTTGTAATTTTTGGATTTTCGATGCCACGCTCCCTTCCCCTACAATTTGAAAAAAACTTATTTCAAATACTAGAGATTTGTGCTTTGGCAATACATACATATGAATGTCATTAGTATGCCCTTAACGTTTAGTTACGAAAGTCTATCTAAAAGCAAACCTATTCAACAAAAAAGTTTCCACAATATTGCCCATACTGCAGCCCAAGCGCTGCCCACGCGCAGTCGACGCGTAAACTGCGCAGTAGCAGAGCAAGTACTTGTGCGTGCGTGTGCATGTGTGTGTGTGTGTGTATGTGTTGTTTGTATATATGTATATATAAAACAAGCGTAAAATGATTTGAATTTGATCGAGCAGTCTCGACTAGAGCACTTTTACTTGTTTCTATTATTGCAAGAGAAAAACTACTTTTTTGAAAAACATTCTATTTTATTGTGAAAGTGCAAGATTGGCAATTTAATTCAATTTTGTATAAGTTTGTCTTACAAGATACGGAATATATTTGAAAACGCAGATCTTGCACTATTATTGCAAGAGAAAAACTACTTTTTTGAAAAACATTCTATTTTATTGTGAAAGTGCAAGATTGGCAATTTAATTCAATTTTGTATAAGTTTGTCTTACAAGATACGGAATATATTTGAAAACGCAGATCGGACGGGGTTCAAGGGATCTCCTAGTCGGGCACCCCCGACTAGAGTTTTCTTACTTGTTTTAATTTGGGTATCTTTCTATCCATACTAACTTGTTGTTGTAAAGTTTGTAACACTGTTTCACAGTTATAGTATTGTGTCGATGTGCTAGCTTATGCATATACACATTATTAATGCGTTTAATTATGGTGAATAAAAATTTGTTTACTTAGTTCAGTTCCTTATAAGATATTCATATTACCTGTGTTTAAATTACAAACATCAAAGAGGTTAATAAGTACATCGTCTATAATTAATATTATACTTTCCATATTCTTCGCATATGGGATCAATAAAAGCTGGTACCCGACTGCTGTAAATAAATTTGAAATCAGTCGTATTATAATGTTCAATCCGGTACCGTACAAAGACCCGAACTATCGCATGCCCTTTCAATGCATTTGGTTAAAGTTAAATGGCTCTTGGCCTTTGGAAACTGATTTAGCAAAAGTTAAGCCGGGTACACAAAACTATCTCTTTGCATTTGTATACAATGTATGGGCGTGGTATGTAATTATATCAGTTGGCATTACCATTTGCTTTCAAGCATCATTTTTGATTAACAATTTTGGAGACATAATAATGATAACGGAAAATTGCTGCTCTACTCTGATGGGCGTCCTTAACTTTGTTCGATTAATTCACTTACGTCTTAATCAGCAAAAATTTCGTAAAATAATGAAACAATTTGTGGTCGATATATGGATACCAGAGTAAGTAAAGTTGTTTCAATGGGTCTGCATTTGCTTAAATTAATAATAATGTGTAAGTAGATTATAATGTTGTTGGCGTAATGTGTATATGGGCAGAGAAAAGCGTATATAATACATCCAAATAGAAATAAAAACAAAATTATGTTAATTCATAGCTTGAAAATAACAGTTGATCGTTTCTCGATATCAATATACAATAAGTGATCTACTGATCAAAGCGCATCACCTTTACCGACACCGTCACCGTGTGTGTGAAAAAAAAACATTTAAAAATTTGTGTGTGTGTGTGCTTCGCTTCTATCAATACCGCCAGTTCACTGCTTGGACAAGCAGTAGAAAATTGGAAACTAAACGCAACTAAGAATAATAGCGAAATTCAAACAGTCAGCTGTAAGTGTTCTGATTCTTAAAACAGAAAAAAAGTTTAAATGTCTCAATGTATGTGTGCACATGCATAGAATAAATGCGTCACTGATCTAACGGGGGTGGGTTGCTGGTCACATGTTGTTGCAATTGACAAAACGTTTTGTTTAATTACTTCTATGATACTTAATGAATTTCAATGAAATTTTCAGCATATGATCTACATATTATATTGAATATTTGTCAATTGTTTAAAATAGCAAACTCATTCGCATATTGGCTATATTTGCAACTAACCTTAAATTTAAAATGTTTTGTACAATTTTGAGCCGGTATCCAAAATATAACAAAAATCGAAATTGTAAAATATATAAATGAAACTAAATGCAAAATTTTGAGACTCTAGCTCCAAAGATGTACGAGCTACAATTAAAAAACTGTATTCCGATAAGGTTTTTAATCGATAAAATTACAACGCGAATAGTTATCGAACTTTTGAAACAAACTTGATCTGCGCGTGCTATACAGGGACCTATAAAAATTTGAAGTCTCTAGCTCTTATAGGTTCTGAGATCGATGCGTTTACACATACGGACAGACGGACAGACGGACAGGGCTAGATCGACTCAGTTCGTCACCCCGATCAAGAACATATATACTTTATGGGGTCTGCCACGCCTCCTTCTGCCGGTTACATACATTTTAACAAATACCCTAAATAGCCCACATTGTCAATATACTTGTTTTGTGGTAAATAAAAAGACAAAAAAAATAACTTACTTTAAGTTCACAATTAAGTACAACACTTTCAGACAAAACAAAATTATAAATAAATAAGAATATGAAACAAATTTAAATTAAAAACGAGTAAGAACGTTACAGTCTGGCGCAACCGACTGCGTGATACTCTGTTCCCTTAGGGGCTTTTGACATATTACATTTTAAAGTTTATCTTAATTTGTTATAGTCGCCGTTCGAATTAGCTTCTGATTCAAAATAAATATATATTTTATTAAAATTCTTAAAATATATATGTAAATGAGTAAAATTTTTATAAATTATGGCTCGATTCAATCGTTCGTATGAATATGATGGTTTTATGAGCTAGACAAAAAAATATAATATAATAATTTGAAAGTGTGACGTCACATTTTCTTTCCATAACCTACTGAGTCTTTTAACAGTGCCACTTGGGAATTGTCTGAAGCATTGCCAACATACGAAAAACACGAAATAACTGACCTAGGCTATGCGAAAACTATATTAATATTAGGTGGTCAATTATTTCAAGCATTTAAACATTAAATTGAAATATATATATTTATTTGTCTCTTACAATTTTTTCTGCCGACTTAGCAAGGAATTAAGCTTATTTATGTAGGCGGTACACGCTTATGACTAGTTCCGATACGTAAGAATATTGCAGTTTAGAGCCACCTAATTATTAATTATGATTCTTGTGATGGTGATTTTGCAGCAATTTTAACTCAAGAGCTCTGCAAAATATAATTTTTTCCAATTTACCACGCCCCCAGAGGTCATATACATGTAATTTTTGGCCAATCCTTAATAGGAGTCTAAAGTGACGTAACAGCAAAATTTGCTAGCTTACGCTCCAAAAATGTGGAAATTACAGGGTATTTTTCGGTGCGCCACGCCCAAAAGGGGCGTAACAATTATTTTTGGGTCATTGATAGGAGATATAAACTTTTGTGGTTTGCCACGCCCCCTATGGGCGTAGATATATCCGCCATATCTTTTTGATATTGGATAGTCAACGCGAGTATACGTTCCAAATTTCAACTCTCTAGCACTTCAACTAACAGGGTTTCTGACATACCGTAAAATGCATTTTCCGATTTGCCACGCCCCTAGTGGGCGTATCGGGAAAATCTTAACATTTTATAATTCGAGGGTATACACGAGTATATGTTCCAAATTTCAGTCTCTAGCTTCAATAGCGTCGAAATGGCTTCCGTTCATACGGACAGACGGACAGACGGTCAGACGGACAGACGGACAGCAAGACGGACATTGCACAAAACCAATATACTCTTTTTCCCTTTGGGAACAGAGTATAAATATATGGCGGATATATCTAAAAAGTCTATATCTTAAGTCTAGCAAGACCAACAGGTCACGTTGCATTGACCGATTAGAAATGTATTGAATTACTGAGTTGACGTCTGCACAACTTCCTGAACACGCCAACTAGAAACTGCCGAATTCTAGGAAGAAGCCGCTAAGCCACAGTTTGTTAGGTTTAGATTTGATTTAAGTAATTTAGTTGCAATCGACTTCAAATAAAGAGCATTTATATATATTCTTGATCAGCTCGTCAAACTGAGTCGATATAGCCATGTCCGTCCGTCCGTCCGTCCGTCCGTCCGTCCATGTGAACGCAGCGATCTCGTAAGCCACAAAAGCTGGAGATCTGAAATTTGAAATGTGTACTCGTGTATACCCTACGCAGTACGAGTTTATCAATTTTTATTGATAACTCATCCCATTTCCTTATTATCGTTGAAAATCGATAATTTTACTTTAGCTATAGATTTAATATTTTCCGTGTATATCTGTCTTTTAAATGCAAACATTTTGTAATTTTTGGATTTTCGATGCCACGCTCCCTTCCCCTACAATTTGAAAAAAACTTATTTCAAATACTAGAGATTTGTGCTTTGGCAATACATACATATGAATGTCATTAGTATGCCCTTAACGTTTAGTTACGAAAGTCTATCTAAAAGCAAACCTATTCAACAAAAAAGTTTCCACAATATTGCCCATACTGCAGCCCAAGCGCTGCCCACGCGCAGTCGACGCGTAAACTGCGCAGTAGCAGAGCAAGTACTTGTGCGTGCGTGTGCATGTGTGTGTGTGTGTGTATGTGTTGTTTGTATATATGTATATATAAAACAAGCGTAAAATGATTTGAATTTGATCGAGCAGTCTCGACTAGAGCACTTTTACTTGTTTCTATTATTGCAAGAGAAAAACTACTTTTTTGAAAAACATTCTATTTTATTGTGAAAGTGCAAGATTGGCAATTTAATTCAATTTTGTATAAGTTTGTCTTACAATATACGGAATATATTTGAAAACGCAGATCTTGCACTATTATTGCAAGAGAAAAACTACTTTTTTGAAAAACATTCTATTTTATTGTGAAAGTGCAAGATTGGCAATTTAATTCAATTTTGTATAAGTTTGTCTTACAAGATACGGAATATATTTGAAAACGCAGATCGGACGGGGTTCAAGGGATCTCCTAGTCGGGCACCCCCGACTAGAGTTTTCTTACTTGTTTTAATTTGGGTATCTTTCTATCCATACTAACTTGTTGTTGTAAAGTTTGTAACACTGTTTCACAGTTATAGTATTGTGTCGATGTGCTAGCTTATGCATATACACATTATTAATGCGTTTAATTATGGTGAATAAAAATTTGTTTACTTAGTTCAGTTCCTTATAAGATATTCATATTACCTGTGTTTAAATTACAAACATCAAAGAGGTTAATAAGTACATCGTCTATAATTAATATTATACTTTCCATATTCTTCGCATATGGGATCAATAAAAGCTGGTACCCGACTGCTGTAAATAAATTTGAAATCAGTCGTATTATAATGTTCAATCCGGTACCGTACAAAGACCCGAACTATCGCATGCCCTTTCAATGCATTTGGTTAAAGTTAAATGGCTCTTGGCCTTTGGAAACTGATTTAGCAAAAGTTAAGCCGGGTACACAAAACTATCTCTTTGCATTTGTATACAATGTATGGGCGTGGTATGTAATTATATCAGTTGGCATTACCATTTGCTTTCAAGCATCATTTTTGATTAACAATTTTGGAGACATAATAATGATAACGGAAAATTGCTGCTCTACTCTGATGGGCGTCCTTAACTTTGTTCGATTAATTCACTTACGTCTTAATCAGCAAAAATTTCGTAAAATAATGAAACAATTTGTGGTCGATATATGGATACCAGAGTAAGTAAAGTTGTTTCAATGGGTCTGCATTTGCTTAAATTAATAATAATGTGTAAGTAGATTATAATGTTGTTGGCGTAATGTGTATATGGGCAGAGAAAAGCGTATATAATACATCCAAATAGAAATAAAAACAAAATTATGTTAATTCATAGCTTGAAAATAACAGTTGATCGTTTCTCGATATCAATATACAATAAGTGATCTACTGATCAAAGCGCATCACCTTTACCGACACCGTCACCGTGTGTGTGAAAAAAAAACATTTAAAAATTTGTGTGTGTGTGTGCTTCGCTTCTATCAATACCGCCAGTTCACTGCTTGGACAAGCAGTAGAAAATTGGAAACTAAAGGCAACTAAGAATAATAGCGAAATTCAAACAGTCAGCTGTAAGTGTTCTGATTCTTAAAACAGAAAAAAAGTTTAAATGTCTCAATGTATGTGTGCACATGCATAGAATAAATGCGTCACTGATCTAACGGGGGTGGGTTGCTGGTCACATGTTGTTGCAATTGACAAAACGTTTTGTTTAATTACTTCTATGATACTTAATGAATTTCAATGAAATTTTCAGCATATGATCTACATATTATATTGAATATTTGTCAATTGTTTAAAATAGCAAACTCATTCGCATATTGGCTATATTTGCAACTAACCTTAAATTTAAAATGTTTTGTACAATTTTGAGCCGGTATCCAAAATATAACAAAAATCGAAATTGTAAAATATATAAATGAAACTAAATGCAAAATTTTGAGACTCTAGCTCCAAAGATGTACGAGCTACAATTAAAAAACTGTATTCCGATAAGGTTTTTAATCGATAAAATTACAACGCGAATAGTTATCGAACTTTTGAAACAAACTTGATCTGCGCGTGCTATACAGGGACCTATAAAAAAATTTGAAGTCTCTAGCTCTTATAGGTTCTGAGATCGATGCGTTTACACATACGGACAGACGGACAGACGGACAGGGCTAGATCGACTCAGTTCGTCACCCCGATCAAGAACATATATACTTTATGGGGTCTGCCACGCCTCCTTCTGCCGGTTACATACATTTTAACAAATACCCTAAATAGCCCACATTGTCAATATACTTGTTTTGTGGTAAATAAAAAGACAAAAAAAATAACTTACTTTAAGTTCACAATTAAGTACAACACTTTCAGACAAAACAAAATTATAAATAAATAAGAATATGAAACAAATTTAAATTAAAAACGAGTAAGAACGTTACAGTCTGGCGCAACCGACTGCGTGATACTCTGTTCCCTTAGGGGCTTTTGACATATTACATTTTAAAGTTTATCTTAATTTGTTATAGTCGCCGTTCGAATTAGCTTCTGATTCAAAATAAATATATATTTTATTAAAATTCTTAAAATATATATGTAAATGAGTAAAATTTTTATAAATTATGGCTCGATTCAATCGTTCGTATGAATATGATGGTTTTATGAGCTAGACAAAAAAATATAATATAATAATTTGAAAGTGTGACGTCACATTTTCTTTCCATAACCTACTGAGTCTTTTAACAGTGCCACTTGGGAATTGTCTGAAGCATTGCCAACATACGAAAAACACGAAATAACTGACCTAGGCTATGCGAAAACTATATTAATATTAGGTGGTCAATTATTTCAAGCATTTAAACATTAAATTGAAATATATATATTTATTTGTCTCTTACAATTTTTTTCTGCCGACTTAGCAAGGAATTAAGCTTATTTATGTAGGCGGTACACGCTTATGACTAGTTCCGATACGTAAGAATATTGCAGTTTAGAGCCACCTAATTATTAATTATGATTCTTGTGATGGTGATTTTGCAGCAATTTTAACTCAAGAGCTCTGCAAAATATAATTTTTTCCAATTTACCACGCCCCCAGAGGTCATATACATGTAATTTTTGGCCAATCCTTAATAGGAGTCTAAAGTGACGTAACAGCAAAATTTGCTAGCTTACGCTCCAAAAATGTGGAAATTACAGGGTATTTTTCGGTGCGCCACGCCCAAAAGGGGCGTAACAATTATTTTTGGGTCATTGATAGGAGATATAAACTTTTGTGGTTTGCCACGCCCCCTATGGGCGTAGATATATCCGCCATATCTTTTTGATATTGGATAGTCAACGCGAGTATACGTTCCAAATTTCAACTCTCTAGCACTTCAACTAACAGGGTTTCTGACATACCGCAAAATGCATTTTCCGATTTGCCACGCCCCTAGTGGGCGTATCGGGAAAATCTTAACATTTTATAATTCGAGGGTATACACGAGTATATGTTCCAAATTTGAAGTCTCTAGCTTTAATAGCGTCGAAATGGCTTCCGTTCATACGGACAGACGGTCAGACGGACAGACGGACAGCAAAACGGACATTGCACAAAACCAATGTACTCTTTTTCCCTTTGGGAACAGAGTATAAATATATGGCGGATATATCTAAAAAGTCTATATCTAAAGTCTAGCAAGACCAACAGGTCACGTTGCATTGACCGATTAGAAACGTATTGAATTACTGAGTTGACGTCTGCACAACTTCCTGCACACGCCAACTTGAAACTGCCGAATTCTAGGAAGAACATTGTCTAGCAATGCACCGCCTCTGCCGACGTCGCTGCCGCTAAGCCACAGCTTGTTAGGTTTAGATTTGATTTAAGTAATTTAGTTGCAATTGACTTCAAATAAAGAGCATTTATATATATTCTTGATCAGCTCGACAAACTGAGTCGATATAGCCATGTCCGTCTGTCCGTCCGTCCTTCCGTCCGTCCGTCTGTCCGTCCATCCGTCCATCCGTCCGTCCGTCCGTCCGTGTGAACGCAGCGATCTCGTAAGCCACAAAAGCTGGAGATCTGAAATTTGAAATGTGTACTCGTGTATACCCTACGCAGTACGAGTTTATCAATTTTTATTGATAACTCATCCCATTTCCTTATTATCGTTGAAAATCGATAATTTTACTTTGTTTTTCAAGCGTAACTTGAATACTGTTTTAGCTATAGATTTAATATTTTCCGTGTATATCCGTCTTTTGAATACAAACATTTTGTAATTTTTGGATTTTCGATGCCACGCTCCCTTCCCCTAAAATTTGAAAAAAACTTATTTCAAATACTAGAGATTTGTGCTTTGGCAAAACATACATATGAATGTCATTAGTATGCCCTTAAAGTTTAGTTACGAAAGTCTATCTAAAAGCAAACCTATTCAACAAAAAAGTTTCCACAATATTGCCCATACTGCAGCCCAAGCGCTGCCCACGCGCAGTCGACGCGTAAACTGCGCAGTAGCAGAGCAAGTACTTGTGCGTGCGTGTGCATGTGTGTGTGTGTGTGTATGTGTTGTTTGTATATATGTATATATAAAACAAGCGTAAAATGATTTGAATTTGATCGAGCAGTCTCGACTAGAGCACTTTTACTTGTTTCTATTATTGCAAGAGAAAAACTACTTTTTTGAAAAACATTCCATTTTATTGTGAAAGTGCAAGATTGGCAATTTAATTCAATTTTGTATAAGTTTGTCTTACAAGATACGGAATATATTTGAAAACGCAGATCGGACGGGGTTCAAGGGATCTCCTAGTCGGGCACCTCCGACTAGAGTTTTCTTACTTGTTTTAATTTGGGTATCTTTCTATCCATACTAACTTGTTGTTGTAAAGTTTGTAACACTGTTTCACAGTTATAGTATTGTGTCGATGTGCTAGCTTATGCATATACACATTATTAATGCGTTTAATTATGGTGAATAAAAATTTGTTTACTTAGTTCAGTTCCTTATAAGATATTCATATTACCTGTGTTTAAATTACAAACATCAAAGAGGTTAATAAGTACATCGTCTATAATTAATATTATACTTTCCATATTCTTCGCATATGGGATCAATAAAAGCTGGTACCCGACTGCTGTAAATAAATTTGAAATCAGTCGTATTATAATTTTCAATCCGGTACGGTTTCAATGCATTTGGTTAAAGTTAAATGGCTCTTGGCCTTTGGAAACTGATTTAGCAAAAGTTAAGCCGGGTACACAAAACTATCTCGTTGCATTTGTATACAATGTATGGGCGTGGTATGTAATTATATCAGTTGGCATTACCATTTGCTTTCAAGCATCATTTTTGATTAACAATTTTGGAGACATAATAATGATAACGGAAAATTGCTGCTCTACTCTGATGGGCGTCCTTAACTTTGTTCGATTAATTCACTTACGTCTTAATCAGCAAAAATTTCGTAAAATAATGAAACAATTTGTGGTCGATATATGGATACCAGAGTAAGTAAAGTTGTTTCAATGGGTCTCCATTTGCTTAAATAAATAATAATGTGTAAGTAGATTATAATGTTGTTGGCGTAATGTGTATATGGGCAGAGAAAAGCGTATATAATACATCCAAATAGAAATAAAAACACAATTATGTTAATTCATAGCTTGAAAATAACAGTTGATCGTTTCTCGATATCAATATACAATAAGTGATTTTTACTCACACTTTCAAAACAGACGCAGAAAGCAACCAATTTCATGGGATCTTAATAGAGCTCGTTCGTGCTTGGCTAGTAATTGTATTTTTTTATACCCTGAACCCATTGAAAATGGGAAATCAAGGTATAATGTTTTTGTGAAAATGTATGTAACAGGCAGAAGGATGCGTGGCAGACCCCATAAAGTATATATATTCTTGATCAGCTCGACAAACTGAGTCGATATAGCCATGTCCGTCTGTCCGTCCGTTCGTCCGTCCGTCCGTGTGAACGCAGCGATCTCGTAAACCACAAAAGCTAGACATTTGAAATTTGAAATGTAGTATACTCGTGTATACTCTACGCAGTACGAGTTTATCATTTATTTTTCGATAACTCAACCCATTTCCTTATTATCGATGAAAATCGATAATTTTGCTTCGTTTTTCAAGCGTAACTTGAATACCGTTTTAGCTATAGATTTTCAGATCAGATTTTCCGTGTATATCCGTGTAATGAATACAGACATTTTGTAATTTTTGGATTTTGGATGCCACGCCCCTTCCCCTAACATTTGAAAAAACGTATTTCAAATACTAGAGATTTGTGCTTTGACAAATATGAATGTCATTAGTACGCCTTAGAAGTTTGGTTACGAAAGTCCATCTCGAAGCAAAACTATTCAACAAAAAAGTTTCCATAATATAATATAGCCCATACTGCAGCCCAAGCGCTGCCCACGCGCAGTCGACGCGTAAACTGCGCTGTAGCAGAGCAAGTGCTTGTGCGTGCGTGTGCATGTGTGTGTGGGTGTATGTGTTGTTTGTATATATGTATATATAAAACAAGCGTAAAATGATTTGAATTTGATCGAGCAGTCTCGACTAGAGCACTTTTACTTGTTATACCCTGAACCCATTGAAAATGGGAAATCAGGGTATAATGTTTTTGTGAAAATGTATGTAACAGGCAGAAGGAGACATGGCAGACCCCATAAAGTATATATATTCTTGATCAGCTCGACAAACTGAGTCGATATAGCCATGTCCGTCTGTCCGTCCGTCCGTCCGTCCGTCCGTCCGTGTGAACGCAGTGATCTCGCAAACCACAAAAGCTAGAGATCTGAAATTTGAAATGTATACTCGTGTATATCCTACGCAGTACGAGCTTATCATTTTTTTTCGATAACTCATCCCATTTCCTTATTATCGATAAAAATCGATAACTTTTCTTCGTTTTTGAATACCGTTATAGCTATAGATTTTAGAAATTTACTATGTGTATCCGTGTAATGAATACAAACAGTTTGCAATTTTTGGATTTTGGATACCACGCCCCCCTCCCCCCAACTTTGAAAAAAACGTATTTCAAATACTAGAGACTTGTGCTTTGGTAAATACATACATATAAATGTCATTATTACGCTGTAAAAGTTTAATTACGAAAGTCCATCTAGAAGCAAACCTATTCAACAAATAAATTTCCAAAATATAGCCCATACTGCAGCCCAAGCGCTGCCCGCGCGCAGTCGCTGCGTAAACTGCGCAGTAGCAGAGAAAGTGCTTGTGCGTGCGTGTGCATGTGTGTGTGTGTGTGTTTGTGTTGTTTGTGTATATCTACATATACAAGAAGCGTAAAATGATTTGAATATCGCATCTTCGCAGGGTTCAGGGTATCTCTTAGTCGAGCAGTCTCGACTAGAGCACTCTTACTTGTTTTTATACTCTGTTCCCAAAGGGAAAAAGAGTATATTTTGGTTTTGTGCAATGTCCGTCTTGCTGTCCGTCCGTCTGTCCGTCTGACCGTCTGTCCGTATGAACGCAAGCCATTTCGCCGAATTATAAAGTGTTAAGATTTTCCCGATACGCCTACTAGGGGCGTGGCAAGTCGGAAAATGCATTTTCCGGTATGTCAGAAACCCTGTTAGTTGAAGTGCTAGAGAGTTGAAATTTGGAACATATACTTGCGTTGACAACCCAAGATCAAAAAGGTATGGCGAATATATCCACGCATATTGGGAGCGTGGCAAATCGGGTAAAACTGTATCTTCTACAGTTTTAGAGCTAGAATGCCCAAATTTGGCTAGTAAGTTACTATTAAGATCATATAAAGATCGATAAAAAATTATATAACCACGCCTACTGGGGGCGTGGCAAATCGGATCTGACAATATAGTGATTTAAACATATTCCTATATATCTTGAGCGCTATTGATGCTAGAGACTTGAAATTTAGAATATATACTCGCGTTGACAACCCAAGATCAAAAATATATGGCGGCTATATCTACGCCCATAGGGGGCGTGGCAAACGGCAAAAGTTTATATCTCCTAAAATTTTAGAGCTAGAAACTTTAAAATTGGCTTATTGAGTTACTAGTGACATCCTCTATCGATGATCCAAAAATAATGGTTACGCCCCTTTAGGGCGTGGCACAACGAAAAATACCCTGTAATTTCCACATTTTTGAAGCGTAAGCTTGCAAATTTTGCTGTTACGTCACTTAAGACTCCTTTTAAGGATTGTCCAAAAATTACATATCTATGATATATATAAATTATATTTTGCAGAGCTCTTGAGTTAAAACTGCTGCAGAATCACCATCACAAGAATAATAATTAATAATTAGGTGGCGCTAAACTGCAATATTCTTACGTATCGGAATTAGTCATAAGCGTGTACCGCCTACATAAAAAAGCTTAATTCAGTAGGTTATGCAAAGAAAATGTGACGTCATACTTTCAAATTAACAGGCAACTTTTAAGTAACAGACTGCTTTGCATAAAAATTAAGTGTAGGCATGTCACCGTTACATTTTTTTGTCTAGCTCATAAAACCATCATATTCATACGAACGATTGAATCGAGCCATAATTTATAAGAATTTTACTCATTTACATATATATTTTAAGAATTTTAATAAAATATATATTTATTTACATTATTTATATTTATATTTATATTTATTTATTTATTTATATTTATATATATTTATATATTATATTTATTAGATTTTAAGAATTTTTATACTCTGTTCCCAAAGGGAAAAAGAGTATATTGGTTTTGTGCAATGTCCGTCTTGCTGTCCGTCCGTCTGTCCGTCTGTCCGTCTGGCCGTCTGTCCGTCTGTCCGTCTGTCCGTATGAACGCAAACCATTTCAACGCTATTGAAGCTAGAGACTTGAAATTTGGAACACATACTCGTGTATACCCTCGAATTATAAAGTGTTAAGATTTTCCCGATACGCCCACTAGGGGCGTGGCAAATCGGAAAATGCATTTTCCGGTATGTCAGAAGCCCTGTTAGTTGAAGTGCTAGAGAGTTGAAATTTGGAACGTATACTCGCGTCGACAACCCAAGATCAAAAAGGTATGGCGGATATATCTACGCCCATAGGGGGCGTGGCAAACCGCAAAAGTTTATATCTCCTAAAATTTAAAAGCTAGAAGCTTCAAAATTGGCTAGTTGAGCTACTGGTGACCTCCTCTATCGATGACCCAAAAATAATGGTTACGCCCCTTTAGGGCGTGGCGCACCGAAAAATACCCTGTAATTTCCACATTTTTGGAAGGTAAGCTTCCAAATTTTGCTGTTACGTCAATTTAGACTCCTTCTAAGAATTGGCCAAAAATTACATGTCTACGACCACTGGGGGCGTGGCAAATTGGAATTTTATTTTGCAGAACTCTTGAGTTAAAATTGCAGCAGAATCACCATCACAAGAATAATCCGGTAGGTGGCGCAAAACTGCAATAAGCATGTACCGCCTACATAAATAAGCTTAATTTCTTGCTAAGTAGGCAGAAAAAATTGTAAGAGACATATAAATATATGTATTTCAATTTAATGTTTAAATAATTGACCACCTAATATTAATATAGTTTTCCATAGCCTAGGTCAGTTATTTCGTTATTTTCGTATGTTGGCAATGCTTCAGACGATTCCCAAGTGGCACTGTTAAAAGACTCAATTGGTTATGTAAAGAAAATCAATCACACTGTCAAATTAACAGACAACTCTTAAGTTAACAGACTGCTTTGCATAAAAATTATAAAATGCATGGTGCAGTTATATTTTTTTGTCTAGCTCATAAAATCATCATATTCATACAAACGATTGAAGCGAGCCATAATTTATAAAAATTTTACTCATTTACATATATATATTTTTAGAATTTTAATAAATATATAGTTATTTTGAGTCAGAAGCTAATTCGAGCGGCGACTTTAACAAATTAAGATAAACTTTAAAATGTAATATGCCAGAAGCCCCTATGGGAACAGAGTATCACGCAGTCGGTTGCGCCCGACTGCAACGTTCTTACTTGTTTTTTTTTGTTTTGACGGCATTATGACTCTTGGCGTTGGCTCGAAGAGTTACACAGATCACAAATAAGCAGTTATATCATTTTGTTTTGGCAAAACTTGCGGGTTTACTTGCCGTTGGGCGCCATTATAACAAGACCGATTTATAACTTTTGAATCTTTTTTACTTACTGCTCGTGAGAGCTTTATGAGAGAAGATTATAAACTAAACATTTATAAATTTAAAAGACGACTCCAAGCCATCGCTGCCGGCGGCCGGGCCTGCAGAACGGTGAGCTTGCGTCTTCTGTGGACGATCAGCCCGCCTCGTATGAATATTATGATTTTATGAGCTAACCAAAAAAATATAACAGTGCCATGCACACATCAACACTTAATTTTTATGCAAAACAGTCTGTTACCTTAAAAGTTGTCTGTTAATTTAAAAGTGTGACGTAACATTTTCTTTGCATAACCTACTGAGTCTTGTAACTGTGCCAATTAGGAATTTTTATGATTGCTACTCGTCGTCTTAAGCATTGCCAGCATCCGAAAAACACGAAATAACTAGCCTAGTCTATGCAAAAGCTATATTAATATTAAGGGTTCAATTATTTCAAGCATTTTTTTCAATTCAATTCAATATATGCTTTATTTCCAAATTATTACAATTAGCTTAAAGCTAGCTTATTTTTCTTTATACAGAGTTTAGACTTATTTTATGTCTGTGCAGCTGAGATATCATATTAAAATAGAATTTACTTTGAACATTGCTTAATATACTTAGATGGTAAAGGAAAATGGATGAAAAACCTTTAGTTGTGACTTAAATAATAACTTAAAACTAGAAAAGAAGGCACTTTTGGCATTACTATATAGAAATAGTAGGACAAGGGCCCTATTAACCCGTATCTTGAGTTAAATATGATTTTGTAATTATGAACTTATCTTTTGAGTGAGTGATGAGCTCATCAATCGTTTTAATATTCGCTATTTTATGCAGTGAAATGGTTCTGTGATATCGTGGTAGATTGAGGATAATTTTTAATGTTTTATTTTGAGCAACTTGGAGTTTTCTCAAATGCGTTAATGCCGATGTGTTCCGTACATTATCATTGGAAGTATAACAGATTTGTATTTTGTTAACTTATTTCTAGTTGAGAGTTTAGAATAACGGTTTATGAAAGGGTAAAGAATACAAATAGTTTTGTTAATTTTGTCTATGATGTTGCTTATATGGCCACTAAATAACAGTTTTTTGTCTAAACTAATTCCTAAATATTTAACAGATTCCTCCCATGGGATTTTAATTCCGTTTAGTTCAAGATCTAAAGTAGGTAGAAAACAAGACTTTCGTTTTTTGGTAAGAAATAAAGCTTTGGTTTTGTTGGCATTGAGCTTAATTTTCCAACTATAAAAGTAATCAAATAAAGAGTTTAGAGAGTGTTGCAAACTATTGTGAATATCCGAGAAATGTGCACCAGAGGAAAATATTATAGTGTCATCAGCAAAGATTAAAGCTTTGGATCTTAAAGTCCTGGGGAAATCAGAAGTGTAAATATTGTATAGAATAGGACCGAGGACAGATCCTTGAGAGACTCCTGCGCAGATGGATTTTTTGGTAGACATAGCTTCGTTCAAATATAAGCAGAAATGTCTATCAGTCAGAAAACTTTTAATTATATGGGTCAGGTAAGCTGGAGTGTTACAAGCTCTCAGTTTGTGGATAACACCATCATGCCAAACAGTGTCAAAAGCAGCTTCGACATCCAGGGTTACCAAACCAACGGATTGCTTTTCAGCGAACTTGGCTTTGACAAAGTTTGTCAATTTGTCCAAAGGAAAGATGCAGCTATAGAGCTCTCTGAATCCATATTGTATTGGTGGTAAAATATTGTTAACTTCCAGGTGGGTGTTTAGTCTGATCTTGATCAGGCGTTCGAATATTTTCGATAAACCACAAAGAAGGCTAATCGGACGATAGCTCAAGGGAGAACTAGGAGGTTTACCTGGTTTTCCAATTGGAATTATCTTCGCAGTTTTCCATATATGAGGAAAATAACTGATTTTTAAACAATTATTATAAAGCAGCGTAATAAATTCAACTGCACTTGCCGGTAAATTTTTAAGACAAATATTAGGTATTTTGTCTAATCCAGGTGATTTTTTGTTTTTAAGTGACTTTATTATAGATTTAACTTCTATAGTTTAAATAGGGGGGTCACACGCGTGGTTGGCCTCAGTAGCAAGTTCAATGAGTGATTTTTGCACTAACTCAGTGGTAGTGATACTGGAGAAGGTTTCAGTAATGTGATGTTTGGACTCAAATATGTCACAGAGACAGTTTGCTTTATCTAAGCTGGTGGTGTAGACCTTATCTTCATGATTGAAACAGGGAATATATGGTTTTTTGCTCTTTATTATTTTAGTGAGCTTCCAAAAGGGCTTTGAGTTATAGCCGAGTTTAGACAACTTTTCGCCCCAAATGATATTGTTATGATTAAAGAATTCCTGCTTTATCACTCTATTTAAGTGGTTAATTCTAGCTTTGTAAATTGGCAGTCTGGTTCTGATCCATTGTCTCTGAACAGCATTTCTGGTTACAATGATATCTGCTATTCTAGCTGGAAGTTTTCGGGTTTGTAGCTTGACTTGTTTTCTAGGGGTGCAGTGCTCGATCGCCTGAGTTATTTTTTGTGTAATGGTCTTGGTCATACTGTCGATTATTTCTCTATTTGGGACGATGATTCTAAATGCATTTAGGTCAGCTTTGATTGTTTCAGAAAGAGTACGTTTAAACTTTTCCCAGTTAGACCTAGAATATTGAAGATATGTATCAACAAATTCGGCATTTGTATCAATAGCTAATTTGCAGATAATTGGCAAATGATCAGAAGAGAGGTCATTGAGTACTTTGGGATGAGAGAGCTTTCTGGGTTGATTTGTCAGAACAAGATCAAGAATGGATGGCTTTCCTTTGTAGCTTGGAGGTATGTAAGTAGGATCACTGGGGTGGAGTAAAGTGAAATTGCCCAATGTAGAGAGGTCATAAAGCGTATTGCCAAAAAAGTTTGCTCGAGAGCAGTTCCAATGTCTGTTTCTGCAGTTTAGATCCCCTCCTACAATAAAGTTGCCTTTTATACGAGAAAACTTTAGTAGATCGGCTTTAAACATATCTTTTGCGTGTTTAGTTACGTTTTGAGTGTTGCATTGGCTGTTTAGGCACTTGGCTGATGTGCCAGGAAAATATGCTGCATAAGCTTGAATAGATATTTGGGAGTTAAGACAAACCTTGATTCCAATATTTTCAATCACATGCGTAGCAATGCTCTGAATCTGAATGTGCTTAATCGATTTTTTAACTATGATTGCAACACCCCCACCTCTATTTGTTAAACGATCATTTCTATAGACCAAGTAATTAGGAATAAGGAATCTGTTATTATGCGTCAGCCATGTTTCGCTGACAAGACATATATGAATTTGGTTTCGATTTAAGAAGTCAATTAATTCTAAACGTTTATTGGAAACGACACGTGTATTCCATGCCATTATATTGAGAAAGTTGAGCGAACTATTTATTCACATATTTTAACGCTAACTCAGTAATAATATTGAATTGATCATGTTTAGTTTTGCAGCTTTTAAGTTTGCTGATGAGTTCTCTTGTGAGAGAGGTGATTTCTTCGAGAGTAAAAAGATCAGGATTTGTTGGTTCATTTAGCCCATTTGTGACGACCCGGCTGTAACTTAGAGAAGCAGTTGGTGGCGTAGTGATTGGAATGGCATTTGATATTGTCATTAAGGGGTGGGCATAGTTGCTTATTTTATTATTATTGTTGATTTTACCATGCTTCGATCTTTTCACCAAAAGCGACTGGTAGGAAAGTCGACAAGGACAGTTGGCATCAGTTGAGGGATGGTTACCTTTGCAATTTGCACACGATACAGCCGTCTTGTTTGAACATTCAGTCTCGTAGGAAAAGAATTCACACTTGTTCTCCCTCAGTTTAATGAATGTCTTATTGTAGTCATCTTCAGATTTTAAGTATATTTTGTGTCCGATTGAAATTGTTTTTATAAAATATTCGCTGATTACATTTTTCCCAAGAAGATCATGGACAAACTTTGATGTTTGTTTAATTAGAGTTATTGGTGGAATTTTAACAGCAACTCCAGACTCAGGCTCATCATCGATGGCGCTTGTGGTATTAACGTCCTCTATAGTCTGTAGTGGACGAAAGTAGTTGTTGTAATTGTTACCAGAACTGTTGTTCGGTGAATAGTCTTTAGCACGAGGCATCTTGCAATTGGCAGGTGCAGTAGCACCGCCAGGTAACAAATTTCGTCGTTTTATGATTGTTGTTTTGTCGTTGCTATGCAAGAAAACTGATGAGGCGAGTTTTATGTATTTTTTATTTTATGTTTCAACCTAGAGATGTATAGTTTTTACAATCGAACTGATTCAAGCATTTAAACATTAAATCGAATTACATATATTTATTTGTCTCTTACAATTTTTTCTGGCGACTTAGCAAGGAATTAAGCCTTTTATGTAGGCGGTACACGCTCATGACTAATACCGATCCGTATGAATATTGCTGTTCAGAGCCACCTACTGTATTATTCTTGTAATGGTGAGCCTGCAGCAATTTTAACTCAAGAGCTCTGCAAAATATAATTCCAATTTGCCACTCCCCCACTTGGCGCAGACTTGTTATTTTTGACCAATCTTGAGAAGTAGTCGAAGGTAACGCAAATGCAAAATTTGGAAGTTTACATTCCAAAAATGTAACTCAATTAGCCAATTTAAAAGTTTCTAGCTCTAAAACTTTAGGAGATATAAGCTTTTGCGGTTTGCCACGCCACCTATTTGCGTAGATATATCCGTCATACCTTTTTAATCTTGGGTTGTCAACGCGAGTACATATTCCAAATTTCAAGTCTCTAGCATCAATAGTGCTCAAGACATATATAGGAATATGTATAAA
Source organism: Drosophila leonis (assembly GCA_035045365.1). Classification (NCBI taxonomy): domain Eukaryota; kingdom Metazoa; phylum Arthropoda; class Insecta; order Diptera; family Drosophilidae; genus Drosophila; species Drosophila leonis. The sequence continues at coordinate 352,538 of JAWNPC010000346.1, read as the reverse complement.
TCACTATACAGTGGCGTGGATATATAATTTTTTTTATCGATCTTTATAGGATCCTAACAGTAACTCACACGCCAAATTTAAGCATTCTAGATCTAAAACTGAAGAAGATACAGTTTTACAGGATTTGCCAAGCCCCCAATGGGCGTAGATACATATATCCGCCATATCATTTTGATCTTAGGTTGTCAACGCGAGTATACGTTCCAAATTTCAACTCTCTTGCACTTCAATTAACAGGGTTCTGACAAACTGGAAAATGCATTATCCGATTTGCCATGCCCTAGTGGGCGTAACGGGAAAATCTGGACACTTTATAAAAAGTTACGCCCCTTTAGGGCCCCTTTAGGGCGTGGCACACCGAAAAATACCCTGTAATTTCCACATTTTTCGAACGTAAGCTTCCAAATTTGGCATTTATGTTACCTTCGACTACTTCCAAAGATTGGCCAAAAATAACGAGTCTACGTCAATTGGGGGCGTGGCAAATCGGATCTGAATATCTAGATTTTGCACAAAATTTCCTTTTATATCTCCTAAAGTTTTAGAGCTAGAAGCTTCAAAATTGGCTAATTGAGTTACTGGTGACCTCCTCTATCGATGACCCAAAAATAATGGTTACGCCCCTTTAGGGCGTGGCGCACCGAAAAATACCCTGTAATTTCCACATTTTTGGAAGGTAAGCTTCCAAATTTTGCTGTTACGTCAATTTAGACTCCTTCTAAGAATTGGCCAAAAATTACATGTCTACGACCACTGGGGGCGTGGCAAATTGGAATTTTATTTTGCAGAGCTCTTGAGTTAAAATTGCAGCAGAATCACCATCACAAGAATAATCCGGTAGGTGGCGCTAAACTGCAATAAGCATGTACCGCCTACATAGATAAGCTTAATTTCTTGCTAAGTAGGCAGAAAAAATTGTAAGAGACAAATAAATATATGTATTTCAATTTAATGTTTAAATAATTGACCACCTAATATTAATATAGTTTTCCATAGCCAAGGACAGTTATTTCGTTATTTTCGTATGTTGGCAATGCTTCAGACGATTCCCAAGTGGCACTGTTAAAAGACTCAATTGGTTATGTAAAGAAAATCAATCACACTGTCAAATTAACAGACAACTCTTAAGTTAACAGACTGCTTTGCATAAAAATTATAAAATGCATGGTGCAGTTATATTTTTTTGTCTAGCTCATAAAATCATCATATTCATACAAACGATTGAAGCGAGCCATAATTTATAAAAATTTTACTCATTTACATATATATATTTTTAGAATTTTAATAAATACATAGTTATTTTGAGTCAGAAGCTAATTCGAGCGGCGACTTTAACAAATTTAGATAAACTTTAAAATGTAATATGCCAGAAGCCCCTATGGGAACAGAGTATCACGCAGTCGGTTGCGCCCGACTGCAACGTTCTTACTTGTTCCCTTTGGGTACAGAGTATAGCAAGTAAGAAAACTCTAGTCGGTGGTGCCCGACTAGGAGATCCCCTGAACCCCGTCCGATCTGCGTTTTTAAATATATTCCGTATCTTGTATACATTACAAACTTATAAAAAATTTATTTAAATTGTCAATCTTGCACTTTCACAATCAAATAGCATGTTTGTCAAAAAACTAGTTTTTGTTTTAAATAATAGTAATAATAATTTAATAAAAAAAACAATAAAAAATATTTTACATCGGCGGGGTTTGAACCCAGACCTGCAAGGTACGGCGTGCACCGCTACTATCAACATCGCCACTGCACTGCTTAGACAAGCAGTAGCAAATTTAAAACTAAAGGCAGCTAAGAATTATAGCAAAATTTAAGCAGTCAGCTGTTATTGTTGTGATTCTTAGAACAGACAAGAATGTTCGCATTCGAATGTCTCAATGTACATATGTGTGCACAGGTATAGAGAAAATGATAACGGGGGCACGTATTGGCTATATTTGCAACTAACCTTCAATGTGAAAATTTTTGAAAAATTTTGAACCAATATCCAAAATATAACAAGAACCGAAATTGTATAAAATATAAATGAAACTAAATGCAAAATTTGGAGACTCTAGCCTCAAACATGTACGAGATATAATTTATTAACTTCATTTCGATAAGGTTTTTAATCGATAACAAAAGAACGGGAATAGTTATCGATTTTTTAAAACAAACTCGATATGCGCGTGCTATACAGGGACTTCCAAAACAAATTTCAAGTCTCTAGGTCTTAGATGTTCTGCTATCGACGCGTTCATACATACGGACAGACGGAGAGACGGACAGACGGACAGACGGACAGACGGACAGACAGACAGACGGACAGGGCTAAATCGACTCAGCTCGTCTCCTTGATCAAGAATATATATACATTATGGGGTCTGCCACGCCCCCTTCTGCCTGTTACATACATTTGACAGCTTAACAAAACCATTACACCATGATTTCCCATTTTCAATGGGTTCAGGGTATAATAATAATTTAATAAAAGAAAAAAAAATTAAAAATTAAGAAAATACGACATAAAAATATTTGACATCGGCTGGGTTTGAACCCAGACCTGCAAGGCACGACGTGCCCCGCTTCTATCAACACCGCCACTGCACTGCTTAGGCAAGCAGTAGCAAATTTGAGACTAAAGGCAGTTAAGAATTATAACAAAATTCAAGCAGTCAGCTGTTATTGTTGTGATTCTTAGAACAGACAAGAATGCTCACATTCGAAGGTCTCAATGTATGTGTGCACATGTATAGAAAAAATGAAAACGAGGGTGGGTTTCTGGTCACATGTTGCAATTGACAAAACGTTTTGTTTAATTTCTTCTCTGATGCTTAATGGATTTCAATGAAATTTTCAGCATATGGTCTACATATTATATTGAATATTTGTCAGTTGTCTAAAATTGCAAACTCATTCACATATTGGCTATATTTGCAACTAAACTTCAATTTGAAAATTTTTGTAAAATTTTTAACTAATATTCAAAATATAACAAAAACCGAAATTGTATAAAATATTAATGAAACTAAATGTAAAATTTGGAGACTCTAGCTCGAATGATGTACGAGATATAATTTATTTACTTCATTTCAATAAGGTTTCTAATCGATAACAAAAGAACGGGAAAAGTTATCGATTTTCTAAAACAAACTCGATATGTGCGTGCTATACAGGGACTTTCAAAAAAAGTTTCAAGTCTCTAGCTCTTATAGGTTCTGAAATCGACGCGTTCACACATACGGACGGACGGACAGACGGACAGACGGACATGGCTATATCGACTCAGCTCGTCGTCCTGATCACGAATATATATACTTTATGGGGTCTGCCACGCCTCCTTCTGCCTGTTACATACATTTGGCATTTTAACAAAACCATTATACCCTGAATTCCCATTTTCAATGGGTTCAGGGTATAAATAGGCTTAAATAATATAATAATTTTTGGTAGTTATTAAGGAAAAGGAAAGGAGAAGACGCATGAAGCGCAGCCCTTAGTAGGTAAGATAGGATTAGTTTAAATTCATAGGCAACGGCTCTAACGCGCGCCAACGATCGGCGATGCAACTCTGCACAGCGGGGTGAAAGCTCCGCGGTGAAGAGCGAGCGCTGTGGGGAGTTGCATGGCGTGGGCGGACGAGCGGCTCGAGCCGAAGTTGAGATGAGTTGGGTTTCGGCGGGCAATTAAAAAGGTCGATCTCGAGATGATCGAACGAGAGTGAATTCGGTTTGGCACGCGACGCGCTGCATCGGTGCAGGAAAGAATTTGGCACGCGCCAAAGAGAGAGAGAGGATAGAAGAAACGTGAGTAGCGGTGCGGCAGGGCCGCGTAACTAACACTGTAGGAAGGTAGAGTAATATTAAAATAAGTCGAAATAAAAGATAATTATAACAAATGGAGGAAAATAATTGGTGTTTTCCTTCAATAGTGTAGACAGATTATAACCACTAAATCTAACCTACTTCCCCCACTCTCCTTTGGTCTCGATCTGTCGGCGTGGCGAGTCCCGCTGATAGACAGAGCCAAAGGAGAAGTAGCGTACTAATTTCGGTAGCAAAGACGAGGCTAGTTCCCGTTCGACGCGTGGATAACCCCGGCAGAAAGATATCGATGTAGTTTGGAGAGAGCCGGGACGGAGACGCCTTACGTGTTGCTCGACCTGCGACACTACCGAACAGAGATATCCAGTAGTTTGGACGAGACTACTTCCCGTCCGCCGGGTGGATGAACCCCCGGCATGCACAGTAGAGCTGATACTAACCAAACCTTTCCTTCCCTTAACCTCGAGTCCCAGCGAAACTTACAAATGTCTTGTAAGGATCGGCCCTGGTCAGATTGAGACCTGCCCCGGCTGTGGAAAACTAACCTTTACAATACTTTATGGGGTCTGCAACGCCCCCTTCTGTCTGTTAAATACATTTGACAGTTTAACAAAACCATTGTACCCTGATTTCCCATTTTCATATATAATATATAATAATAAATAATAAATAATATATTCATGTATATATAATATATAAAACGCATATCCTCCGATCCTGTGTACAGGTGTTCTTAAGGACTCGCCTCCTAGTCCTTTCATATAGCAGGAGTACCTCAGGCAGGCATAATACAGTGTATTAAGTGAATTGTAAATTATCCGAAAACGTACAGAAAATATATACCATATATATATATTTATCAACAAATAAATTTGTTGGCACGAACACACAGTCGGCTGAAACTGGCCCGGTTTGAACTCGTTTTAAACCGAAGGTTCGTTACAACTAGCGCCCAACGTGGGGCTCTGCGATAAGAAAGAAGTTTGACGATAAGTGTGAAAATGGTGAGAGCATGGGTGTATAACCTGAAGATGGAGGATCAGTTCGGAGTGAGCTCGTCTGGTACATTGGACGTGATGAGGAGACAGCTCGACGAGTGGGTTGAGATGAATCGCCCAACCTTCAAGGACGCCGTTCACCACTGAGGGATGACGCCCCAACCGCCGTCGTGGAGGACAACGTGGAGAAAGAGACCGCGAATGTGGCGCTGCTATGTCTGCCATCCACTAGAGTGGCCGCGAGTCTGCTGGAGACACAACAAGGTGCGTGGAGGGCGACGTCCACACCGCAACCCGAGATCAGGACTCGTGACCCAAGCTGCACAGCCCCAGATTATCCCAAGGTGGTCAAACAGGTACGTGAATGGAGCTCCTGCTTCGATGCACAACGAAGCCCTTGGAATTCCTGGAGCAGGTGGAATGGTCAGTCTATACTTACGGTCTAGATCTGGACCTCATCCTAAGGGCGATGCCGGAGCTGCTGAAAGGCATGGCCTTGAACTGGTACGTGGCAAGCAACAGGCACTGGACGTCGTGGGCAACATTTGTGAGAAGCTTCCAGGAGACTTTTCTGCCCAGAGACTACTTGGCGGAGCTAAAGAATGAAGTCAAGCATCGGAGGCAGACGGTCGGTGAGTCATTCAAGGTACATATGGTGGAGATGCAGATCCTCATGCGCCCATTGTGCTTTGAGACGGAGCGCAAGTTGAAGTTGATTTACAACAGCCTTCCCAATCTGCGAGCAAATGCCCGCCCATATCAGTTCCGGAGTCTGACGGAGTTGATGTTGCTGGCCGACGAGTTCGAGGATCTGGAGAGGGATCGGGAGAGATAATGGCAGCAACAGCGGCCAAATCGCACGCGCTTTATGACCATGGGCGACTAGGAGCCCTCAGGCGTTAGTGGGAGCACGGAGCATAGGACCGCAATAAACGATAAAAAACTCACAAAACAGCGTTATTTCCCAAAATATCTCAATATGCAGGGGGAAATAATCAAACAAGTGGATGAGCTACTGGCCAAAGGCTGCATTGAGCCCTCTAAAAGCCCACTCAGCGTGCCGATTGTGATGGTCAGAATAGCCACTGACTACGTTCAGAGTTCCAGGAAAGGGGCTATTTCAGTGGAAGGTGATGCCGTTCGGGTTTTATTCTGCGCCCGCAACGTTTCAGCGAGCGCTGGATCAAGTCATCGGTCCAGAGATGATGCCTCACGCATTTGCCTACCTCGACGACATAATCGTTATCGGGAAGACGCGCCAAGAACACATGGATAACCTGCGGGAAGTGTTCCGGCGACTTCGATCAGCCAACTTGAGGATCAACATAGACAAGTGAGATTTCTTTAAGAAGGAGCCACAAGCTAAAGGAAGCATGGCATTCGCACGGACCCGGAAAAAGTAGCCGCGATTGCCGAGCTGAAGCCACCCTCAAACATCAAGGCCATTATATGAGGCATCCCGAAACTCAGGCCGTACTTGGAAGGCTGCCATTTTGTCGCTCTGAAAGGCTTCAATTCAATCTAGAGCCATTCAGGGAGGGTTGCCAGATGGGCACTGGAGCTGCAGCAGTTTGATTTCCAGACTCGCTACAGAAAAGGCAAGCAAAATGTAGTAGCAGATGCAAGATCAAGCAGATCAAGCTAGCTACGAGGATGTGGCTGCGTGGAAATTGTGTGTGCCAACGGAACGACGCAAAAAAGTTCTGGAGGAGAACCACAACGCAGCCACCGCTGGAAACCTTGGGAGCCGAAAAACAATTGCTCGGGTGGCAGCGAGATACTACTGGCCAGGTATGTATTGGGATTTGCGGGCACACGTGCAGCGTTGTGAGCTATGTCAAGTTGCAGGCGACGATCAAAGATGCTGGGATAAGGCGCTGCCAGAGTTGAAACTGGCTGTCAACAGCAGCGTCTCAGCCTCTACAGGGTATACGGCAACCTTCCTCACGCAAGGGCGAGAGCCAAGGTTGCCAAATCTCTCTTCGACGCACAGACCCTTGGGACAAGGCAGGAGGCACAGAGATCAGTGGATAGAGCCACAAAAATAGCATAAGTGTTCGAGATAGTGTGTCGTAGTTTGGAAAAACCTGCTCAGGATCAGGCGCGGCATTACAACCTAAGGCGGCGGCAGTGGAAGTCGGCCATAGCGGACAAGGTGTGGGCAAAGGAACGCCACTTGTCCAATGCCGCGGACGGACTTGCAGCGAAACTGGACCACCGATATGAAGGACCATAGTTAAAAATAAACAAGTAAGAAAACTCTAGTCGGGGGTACCCGACTAGGAGATCCCCTTAACCCCTTCCAATCTGCGTTTTTAAATATATTCCGTATCTTGTATACATTACAAACTTATACAAAATTTAATTAAATTGCCAATCTTGCACTTTCACAATCAAATAGCATGTTTGTCAAAAAAGTAGTTTTTGCTTTAAGAATATTATTAATAATAATTTAATAAAAGAAAAAAATAAAAAATTAAGAAAATCTGACATTTCCCCACCTGGAGTCGAACCAACATCTACTGATCAAAGCGCATCACCTCTACCGCGACACCACCATTGTGTGTGTGAAAACAAAAAATAATAAAAAAGTTTTGACATCGACGAGGTTTGAACCCAGAACTACACAACATGTCGTGCCCCGCTTCTAACAACACCGCCACTGCAATGCTTAGACAAGCAGTAGCAAATTCGAAATTAAAGGCAGCTAAGAATTATAACAAAATTCAATTAGTCAGCTGTAAGTGTTCTGATTCTTAGAACAGACAAAAATGCTCGCACTCGAATATCTCAATGTATGTGTGCCCATGTATAGAAAAAATGAAAACGGGAATGGGTTTTTGGTAACATGTCGCAATTGAAAAACGTTTTGTTTAATTACTTCTGTGATACTTAATGGATTTCAATGAAATTTTCAGCATATGGTCTACATATTATATTGAATATTTGTCAATTTCCTAAAATCGCAAAATCATTCACATATTGGCTTTATTTGCAACTAACCTTCAATTTGAAAATGTTTGTAAAATTTTGAGCCAATATCCAAAATATAGAAAAAACCGAAATTGTATAAAATATAAATGAAACTAAATGCAAAAATTGGAGACTCTAGCTCCAAACATGTACGAGATAGAAATAAAAAAATGTATTTCGATAAGGTTTTTAATCGATAACATTAAAACGGTATAAGTTGATCTGCGCCTGCTATACAGGGACTTCCAAACAAAAATTCAAGTCTCTAGCTCTTATAGGTTCTGAGATCGACGCGTTCATGCATACGGACAGACGGTCAGACGGACAGACGGACAGACGGACGGACGGATAGACAGACAAACGGACAGGGCTATATCCACTCAGTTTGTCACCCTGATCAAGAATATATATACTTTATGGGGTCTGCCTCATCCCGGTCTGCCCCGCCGCATCCTTCTGCCTGTTACATACATTAAACAAAACTATTATACCCTGATTTCCCATTTTCAATGTATAAAAAAAAAACAAATAAGAAAACTCTAGTCGGTGGTGCCCGACTAGAATAACGCAGAAAAAATTTAAGCTTGTAAAATTAAATAATGTTAATTATACTCTGTTCTCAAAGGGAAAAAGAGTATATTGGTTTTGTGCAATGTCCGTCTTGCTGTCCGTCCGTCTGTCCGTCTGACCGTCTGTCCGTATGAACGCAAGCCATATCGCCGCTATTGAAGCTAGGACTTGAAATTTGGAACATATACTCGTGTATACCCTCGAATTATAAAGTGTTAAGATGTTCCCGATACGCCCACTAGGGGCGTGGAAAATCGGAAAATGCATTTTCCGGTATGTCAGAAACCCTGTTAGTTGAAGTGCTTGAGAGTTGAAATTTGGAACGTATACTCGCATTGACAACCCAAAATCAAAAAGGTATGGCGGCTATATCTACTCCCGTTGGGGGCGTGGCAAATCGGGTAAAACTGTATCTTCTACAGTTTTAGAGCTAGAATGCCCAAATTTGGCTAGTAAGTTACTATTAAGATCCTATAAAGATCGATGAAAAATTTATATATCCACGCCTATTAAATGCGTTTTCCAATTTGCCACGCCCCTAGAGGTCATAGATATGTAATTTTTGGCCAATCCTTAAAAGGAGTCTAAAGTGACGTAACAGCAATTTGCAAGCTTACGCTCCAAAAATGTGGGAATTGCAGGGTATTTTTCGGTGCGCCACGCCCTAAAGGGGCGTAACAATTATTTTTGGGTCATCGATAGAGGAGATTACCAGTAACTCAATTAGCCAATTTTGAAGCTTCTAGCTCTGAAACTTTAGAAGATATAAAAGGAGATTTTGTGCAAAACACTATATATTCAGATCCGATTTGCCACGCCCCCACTTGGCGTAGATTTGTTATTTTAGGCCAATCCTTAGAAATAGTCAAAGGTAACGCAAATGCAAAATTTGAAAGCTTACCTTCCAAAAATGTGGATATTACAGGGTATTTTTCGGTGTGCCACGCCCAAAAGGGGCGTAACAATTATTTTTGGGTCATCGATAGAGGATGTCACCAGTAACTCAGTTAGCCAATTTTCTAGCTCTAAAATTTTAGGAGATATAAACTTTTGTGGTTTGCCACGCCCCCTATGGGCGTAGATATATCCGCCATATATTTTTGATCTAAGGTTGTCAACGCGAGTATATATTCTACATTTAAGTCTCTAGCATCAATAGTGCTCAAGATATATAGGAATATGTATGCTGAAGCCACCCTCAAACATCAAGGCCATTATATGAGGCATCCCGAAACTCATGCCGTACTTGGAAGGCTGCCATTTTGTCGCTCTCTCTTCGTCGTTCTCTCTTCGACGCACAGACCCTTGGGACAAGGCAGGAGGCACAGAGCCTAGTGGATAGAGCCACAAAAATAGCATAAGTGTTCGAGATAGTGTGTCGTAGTTTGGAAAAACCTGCTCAGGATCAGGCGCGGCATTACAACCTAAGGCGGCGGCAGTGGAAGCCGGCCATAGCGGACAAGGTGTGGGCAAAGGAACGCCACTTGTCCAATGCCGCGGACGGACTTGCAGCGAAACTGGCCCACCGATATGAAGGACCATAGTTAAAAATAAACAAGTAAGAAAACTCTAGTCGGGGGTACCCGACTAGGAGATCCCCTTAACCCCGTCCAATCTGCATTTTTAAATATATTCCGTATCTTGTATACATTACAAACTTATACAAAATTTAATTAAATTGCCAATCTTGCACTTTCACAATCAAATAGCATGTTTGTCAAAAAAGTAGTTTTTGCTTTAAGAATATTATTAATAATAATTTAATAAAAGAAAAAAATAAAAAATTAAGAAAATCTGACATTTCCCCACCTGGAGTCGAACCAACATCTACTGATCAAAGCGCATCACCTCTACCGCGACACCACCATTGTGTGTGTGAAAACAAAAAATAATAAAAAAGTTTTGACATCGACGAGGTTTGAACCCAGAACTACACAACATGTCGTGCCCCGCTTCTAACAACACCGCCACTGCAATGCTTAGACAAGCAGTAGCAAATTCGAAATTAAAGGCAGCTAAGAATTATAACAAAATTCAATTAGTCAGCTGTAAGTGTTCTGATTCTTAGAACAGACAAGAATGCTCGCACTCGAATATCTCAATGTATGTGTGCCCATGTATAGAAAAAATGAAAACGGGAATGGGTTTTTGGTAACATGTCGCAATTGAAAAACGTTTTGTTTAATTACTTCTGTGATACTTAATGGATTTCAATGAAATTTTCAGCATATGGTCTACATATTATATTGAATATTTGTCAATTTCCTAAAATCGCAAAATCATTCACATATTGGCTTTATTTGCAACTAACCTTCAATTTGAAAATGTTTGTAAAATTTTGAGCCAATATCCAAAATATAGAAAAAACCGAAATTGTATAAAATATAAATGAAACTAAATGCAAAAATTGGAGACTCTAGCTCCAAACATGTACGAGATAGAAATAAAAAAATGTATTTCGATAAGGTTTTTAATCGATAACATTAAAACGGTATAAGTTGATCTGCGCCTGCTATACAGGGACTTCCAAACAAAAATTCAAGTCTCTAGCTCTTATAGGTTCTGAGATCGACGCGTTCATGCATACGGACAGACGGTCAGACGGACAGACGGACAGACGGACGGACGGATAGACAGACAAACGGACAGGGCTATATCCACTCAGTTTGTCACCCTGATCAAGAATATATATACTTTATGGGGTCTGCCTCATCCCGGTCTGCCCCGCCGCATCCTTCTGCCTGTTACATACATTAAACAAAACTATTATACCCTGATTTCCCATTTTCAATGTATAAAAAAAACAAATAAGAAAACTCTAGTCGGTGGTGCCCGGTATGTCAGAAACCCTGTTAGTTGAAGTGCTTGAGAGTTGAAATTTGGAACGTATACTCGCATTGACAACTCAAAATCAAAAAGGTATGGCGGCTATATCTACTCCCGTTGGGGGCGTGGCAAATCGGGTAAAACTGTATCTTCTACAGTTTTAGAGCTAGAATGCCCAAATTTGGCTAGTAAGTTACTATTAAGATCCTATAAAGATCGATGAAAAATTTATATATCCACGCCTATTAAATGCGTTTTCCAATTTGCCACGCCCCTAGAGGTCATAGATATGTAATTTTTGGCCAATCCTTAAAAGGAGTCTAAAGTGACGTAACAGCAATTTGCAAGCTTACGCTCCAAAAATGTGGGAATTGCAGGGTATTTTTCGGTGCGCCACGCCCTAAAGGGGCATAACAATTATTTTTGGGTCATCGATAGAGGAGATTACCAGTAACTCAATTAGCCAATTTTGAAGCTTCTAGCTCTGAAACTTTAGAAGATATAAAAGGAGATTTTGTGCAAAACACTATATATTCAGATCCGATTTGCCACGCCCCCACTTGGCGTAGATTTGTTATTTTAGGCCAATCCTTAGAAATAGTCAAAGGTAACGCAAATGCAAAATTTGAAAGCTTACCTTCCAAAAATGTGGATATTACAGGGTATTTTTCGGTGTGCCACGCCCAAAAGGGGCGTAACAATTATTTTTGGGTCATCGATAGAGGATGTCACCAGTAACTCAATTAGCCAATTTTCTAGCTCTAAAATTTTAGGAGATATAAACTTTTGTGGTTTGCCACGCCCCCTATGGGCGTAGATATATCCGCCATATATTTTTGATCTAAGGTTGTCAACGCGAATATATATTCTAAATTTAAGTCTCTAGCATCAATAGTGCTCAAGATATATAGGAATATGTATGCTGAAGCCACCCTCAAACATCAAGGCCATTATATGAGGCATCCCGAAACTCAGGCCGTACTTGGAAGGCTGCCATTTTGTCGCTCTGAAAGGCTTCAACGTTCTCTCTTCGTCGTTCTCTCTTCGACGCACAGACCCTTGGGACAAGGCAGGAGGCACAGAGCCCAGTGGATAGAGCCACAAAAATAGCATAAGTGTTCGAGATAGTGTGTCGTAGTTTGGAAAAACCTGCTCAGGATCAGGCGCGGCATTACAACCTAAGGCGGCGGCAGTGGAAGCCGGCCATAGCGGACAAGGTGTGGGCAAAGGAACGCCACTTGTCCAATGCCGCGGACGGACTTGCAGCGAAACTGGCCCACCGATATGAAGGACCATAGTTAAAAATAAACAAGTAAGAAAACTCTAGTCGGGGGTACCCGACTAGGAGATCCCCTTAACCCCGTCCAATCTGCGTTTTTAAATATATTCCGTATCTTGTATACATTACAAACTTATACAAAATTTAATTAAATTGCCAATCTTGCACTTTCACAATCAAATCGCATGTTTGTCAAAAAAGTAGTTTTTGCTTTAAGAATATTATTAATAATAATTTAATAAAAGAAAAAAATAAAAAATTAAGAAAATCTGACATTTCCCCACCTGGAGTCGAACCAACATCTACTGATCAAAGCGCATCACCTCTACCGCGACACCACCATTGTGTGTGTGAAAACAAAAAATAATAAAAAAGTTTTGACATCGACGAGGTTTGAACCCAGAACTACACAACATGTCGTGCCCCGCTTCTAACAACACCGCCACTGCAATGCTTAGACAAGCAGTAGCAAATTCGAAATTAAAGGCAGCTAAGAATTATAACAAAATTCAATTAGTCAGCTGTAAGTGTTCTGATTCTTAGAACAGACAAGAATGCTCGCACTCGAATATCTCAATGTATGTGTGCCCATGTATAGAAAAAATGAAAACGGGAATGGGTTTTTGGTAACATGTCGCAATTGAAAAACGTTTTGTTTAATTACTTCTGTGATACTTAATGGATTTCAATGAAATTTTCAGCATATGGTCTACATATTATATTGAATATTTGTCAATTTCCTAAAATCGCAAAATCATTCACATATTGGCTTTATTTGCAACTAACCTTCAATTTGAAAATGTTTGTAAAATTTTGAGCCAATATCCAAAATATAGAAAAAAACCGAAATTGTATAAAATATAAATGAAACTAAATGCAAAAATTGGAGACTCTAGCTCCAAACATGTACGAGATAGAAATAAAAAAATGTATTTCGATAAGGTTTTTAATCGATAACATTAAAACGGTATAAGTTGATCTGCGCCTGCTATACAGGGACTTCCAAACAAAAATTCAAGTCTCTAGCTCTTATAGGTTCTGAGATCGACGCGTTCATGCATACGGACAGACGGTCAGACGGACAGACGGACAGACGGACGGACGGATAGACAGACAAACGGACAAGGCTATATCCACTCAGTTTGTCACCCTGATCAAGAATATATATACTTTATGGGGTCTGCCACGCATCCTTCTGCCTGTTACATACATTAAACAAAACTATTATACCCTGATTTCCCATTTTCAATGTATTGTATAAAAAAAAACAAATAAGAAAACTCTAGTCGGTGGTGCCCGACTAGAATAACGCAGAAAAAATTTAAGCTTGTAAAATTAAATAATGTTAATTATACTCTGTTCTCAAAGGGAAAAAGAGTATATTGGTTTTGTGCAATGTCCGTCTTGCTGTCCGTCTGACCGTCTGTCCGTATGAACGCAAGCCATTTAGCCGCTATTGAAGCTAGGACTTGAAATTTGGAACATATACTCGTGTATACCCTCGAATTATAAAGTGTTAAGATGTTCCCGATACGCCCACTAGGGGCGTGGCAAATCGGAAAATGCATTTTCCGGTATGTCAGAAACCCTGTTAGTTGAAGTGCTTGAGAGTTGAAATTTGGAACGTATACTCGCATTGACAACCCAAGATCAAAAAGGTATGGCGGCTATATCTACTCCCGTTGGGGGCGTGGCAAATCGGGTAAAACTGTATCTTCTACAGTTTTAGAGCTAGAATGCCCAAATTTGGCTAGTAAGTTACTATTAAGATCCTATAAAGATCGATGAAAAATTGATATATCCACGCCTATTAAATGCGTTTTCCAATTAAAAGGAGTCTAAAGTGACGTAACAGCAATTTGCAAGCTTACGCTCCAAAAATGTGGGAATTGCAGGGTATTTTTCGGTGCGCCACGCCCTAAAGGGGCGTAACAATTATTTTTGGGTCATCGATAGAGGAGATTACCAGTAACTCAATTAGCCAATTTTGAAGCTTCTAGCTCTGAAACTTTAGAAGATATAAAAGGAGATTTTGTGCAAAACACTATATATTCAGATCCGATTTGCCACGCCCCCACTTGGCGTAGATTTGTTATTTTAGGCCAATCCTTAGAAATAGTCAAAGGTAACGCAAATGCAAAATTTGAAAGCTTACCTTCCAAAAATGTGGATATTACAGGGTATTTTTCGGTGTGCCACGCCCAAAAGGGGCGTAACAATTATTTTTGGGTCATCGATAGAGGATGTCACCAGTAACTCAGTTAGCCAATTTTCTAGCTCTAAAATTTTAGGAGATATAAACTTTTGTGGTTTGCCACGCCCCCTATGGGCGTAGGTATATCCGCCATATATTTTTGATCTAAGGTTGTCAACGCGAATATATATTCTAAATTTAAGTCTCTAGCATCAATAGTGCTCAAGATATATAGGAATATGTATAAATCACCATATAGTCAAATACGATTTGCCACGCCCCCAGTGGGCGTGGATATATAATTTTATCATCGATCATTATAAGATCGCAACAATAACGTACACGCCATTCTAGCTCTAAAACTGTAGAAGATACAGTTTTACCCGATTTGCCACGCCCCCAACGGGAGTAGATATATCCGCCATACCTTTTGGATCTTGGGCTGTCAACGCGAGTATACGTTCCAAATTTCAACTCTCTAGCACTTCAACTAACAGGTTTTCTGACATACCGGAAAATGCATTTTCCGATTTGCCACGCCCCTAGTGGGCGTATCGGGAACATCTTAACACTTTATAATTCGAGGGTATACACGAGTATATGTTCCAAATTTCAAGTCCTAGCTTCAATAGCGGCGAAATGGCTTGCGTTCATACGGACAGACGGTCAGACGGACAGACGGTCAGACGGACAGACGGACAGCAAGACGGACATTTCACTAAACCAATATACTCTTTTTCCCTTTAGGTACAGAGTATAATTATGTTGTGCAAAATTTAGTGAGACATTGACATAATGGGGTAAGAAGTTTTGTTGTTGGGATTTTTCACAAAAATGTCTAGAAAAATCATGGTTGGGTAGGGTAAAGAACGCGAGTGTCGAATAAAACCTCAGGCCTCGCTCTTTTGGTTTGCAGATCTATGTTGAACAGTACTTCTTTGTTTGTTGTGGTTTTCAGTGACCACGTTAGGAAGATCACTCCTCCATTAGTTTTTTTTTTTTTATCTTAATTAAATAATTTGATGTACCTAGGGCGAGAGATAGCTAAGAACCCCCAGTTACAGTTTGTTAATTAAGTTTGGATTCTTGGGGATTCGTGTAGGATACCAAGCCCAAATTGTGATTATCAGTTTTGCAGAATTAAGCAAAAATTAGTTTTCATATAGCACTTAACACCAGCTATATGTTCAGATTCTGTTGCAACCCTTTTGCTCATTTGTTTTCGTATGGTTTATTGTAGCTAAAATTGTTATTATATTGTGTGTTGTACCTTTCTTAGATACATTTACAGAATATTGTATCTTGAGCTCAGCTCGGAGATCAATACTGAATGTCCCTCTGACAATTGTTACGATCACTATAGATACTTAGTTTAGCCAATTTTTAAGTCAAACTGGTTTGGTGTTGTGATGTTGTATGTGCAAAGGTAGAATATTTTATGATTGTTGTCTGGAACTAGCGTATATGCTGCATTGGCGTATCCTTGCCGAACAATTATATTTTTTTTAATGTTTCTGTCCACTATTCTATATCCAGATTCCATCCAATAACCCAGTTAGTTACGCACTGTCTGTATTTGTCTATTATACCAAGAGAAAAATAAAACAAAAGAACTTCTTCCCCATATATGTTAACAACAAATGTCATAAAGAGATTGGTATTTAAAAATTTAACATGCACCTTTCACGAAGCCCTCAAGCTTCTCAAGCAAAGAAGAAACCTGTCAATTCGTGTAAAATTTGTCATCAATGTATGAGCAATACCCAGCAATGCTATTGTACACCTTGTAAGCATAATTTGCATAAGCAATGTATGGAACAGTGGCTGGAAAATAATCGGGAATGTCCGGAATGTCAGGTTGTCTTAGACGCGAGAGCAATTAAATTGGTTATCGGCAATTGTTCACCTGACCCAAAACCAGTTTCTTTTCCGACAGCGCCAGTGAGTTCGCGTGTACTAACACGTAACTTAACAAAATCTTTGAATGCAGTTCAAACGGTCGATGGAGATAATCCTCCAGAACGATCCTTAGAAGGTAGCGAAGTAATTATGTCCGGTTTAGATATCAGTGATAACTTTAACCGTAATGTAGCTGCTCCTTCGAGAGGCATTAACACTCGCAGGAGAGGTAGGCCCAATCGAGACGGAAATATTCGTCCAGAGCCTGTCGTGGACTATATTATAATCCAGCAAATGATAGAACAGTCAGTCATGCGCGTGATGTCAGCTCTTCAAGTTCATTCGCGACCCAGTTCAAGCGAACCACTTCCATTCGTCCCAACTCCTGTTGCGTATTCGCCAAGTAGTTCATCTGTCCAAAGCAGAAAAATAGCTGACACCATGCAAAAATGGAATTTCGCTTTGATGGTTCATCAGAAGGCCTCGGTGTTGAAGAGTTTATTTATCGAGTAAGAGTTCATACTGATGAAACTCTAGACAGCGATTTTATGGGGCTCTGCAAGCATTTGCACATTCTCTTTTTAGGAAAAGCAAGAGATTGGTTTTGGAGGCACCATAAACAAGTTTAAAGAATTATTTGGAATGATTTTTGTGCGGTGTACAGGTGTACAATCCACAGTGCAAAATTTGCATCCGTAGGTTGTCGGAAAACCGGCAGAAGGGAGCATCCCCGAAAAATCAGATGCCCCCGAAATAATAGCCCCAATTAAAGAAAACTTCTCGGAACAATCACCCAGTTCCGAAAAAACAGTATACGAGACAATGATCTCCGATTTCTTCCGTATACTGAAAAATTGTCAAGATATTTAAAAATAAGGAAAAGAATATTCAATGAAGTAAAGCCATTTAGAAATAAGCGTATTATACGATTAAGAAATTATTATAATAATGTAAGGAATAGTCGTAGATTAGTAATACAGTCGAGTCTCGATAATTTGAATTTCTGTGTAAATCGAAAAAAAACTGATCCCCTTGCCATTTCGAATTATCGGGACTCGACTGTATCTACCATATTTAATAACCTAACAGATATGCGTAGTTATGCGGAAGTATCTTTCTTGAATTTAAAGGAACTAGGTCTTTTAGATACTGGTGCAAATATCAGTTGCATTGGCGCTGCACTAGGGAAGAGTGACTTTTCGAAGTGTCCTGAGTTCAAGTCGCTGAAATCATCTGTGAAAACTGCAGGTGGCGAAAATCAGACAGTCATTGCGGTGTTGAATGTTATTATGAGATACAAACCCATATCAAAACCGATGAAACTGTATGTTATCTCCAACCTTAAGCAGAATCTAATTCTTGGCCATGACTTTTGGAAAACGTTTTCACTTGCTCCAAATGTTATTAGTGCTTTGGAACCGATGCCGTTGATGTTAACTAGCAATCAGTTGCAACAGTTCAATGCCATTAAACAGTTGTTTCCAAATGTTGCGGAGAAACTAGGTCGCACTGCACTAATACAACATCATATTGAGGTAGGAGATGCAAAGCCAGTAAAGCAACGCTTTTATCCTGTCAGTCCTGCAGTGGAACAACTACTGTATAACGAAATAGATCGTATGATTAATCTCGGGGTTATAGAGCCGTCAACAAGCGCGTGGAGTTCCCCTATGAAACTTGTTCTCAAACCAAACAAAGTTCGCCTCTGTTTGGATGCACGCAAGCTTAACGCAGTAACGCAGAAAGACGCCTATCCATTGCCTAGCATTGATGGAATATTTTCTAGATTGCCAAAAGCGAATATTATTTCGAAACTCGACTTAAAAGATGCTTATTGGCAAATAGAATTGTCAGAGGAGTCAAAGCCACTTACAGCATTCACAGTACCTGGCAGACCGCTATATCAATTTAAGGTCATGCCGTTCGGTCTGAGTAATGCTCCATCAACCCTGTGCAGATTGATTGACGAAATCATACCCCTGATATACGTTACTGTGTCTTTGGATATTTAGATGACCTGTGTATAGTGTCTGAAGATTTCAACTCCCATATATCAGTCTTGATTAGAATCGCAGAACAATTTAGGAAAGCCAACGTGACCTTAAATATCGAAAAAAGTCACTTTGCAGTCACGAAAGTTAATTATCTTGGTTATGTAATTGATAGCAAAGGCATATGTACGGATCCGGATAAAATCTTTTGTATTCAAAATTGGCCACCTCCGAAAAACTTAAAGCAGGTGAGAGGCTTTTTGGGTGTTTGTGGCTGGTATCGCCGTTTTATAAATAACTTTTCCGACTTAGCTTGTCCGATAACAGATGTTCTCTCTGCGAAGAAAAAGTTTATATGGACTTCAGAAGCTCAAGCCGCTATGGACAAGTTAAAATTAGTTTTAACCACTTCTCCAATTTTACAGAACCCAAATTTCCAAAAGAAATTCTTTTTGCATTGTGATGCGAGTGATTTTGGAATTAGTGCCGTTTTAGTACAGCTTTCTGAGGAAGATGCAGAAAAACCAGTAGCATATATGTCTAAAAAACTTAGTTGATCGCAGCGTAACTATAGTATTACAGAGCGTGAATGTCTTGCCGTTATCCTCGCTATTGAAAAGTTTCGCTGCTATTTAGAACTTCAAGAGTTTGAAGTTATAACTGACCATTCTAGTCTCTTGTGGCTAATGAGACAGCAGAACGTTTCTGGACGATTAGCTCGATGGATTTTCCGGCTGCAACAGTATAAATTCACCATGTCGCATCGTAAGGGCAAATATCACATTGTGACGGACGCATTACCCCGATTGCATGAGAATGAGATTGCTGCTTTAGATAGGAGTCCTATAATTGATTTAGAGTCTGCTGTGTTTCTGAAAGAAGATTACATTCAATTAAAGGCTAAGCTTTTGCAAATTCCGCCAGATTTCCCGATTTAAAGATATATATCCGAACGGAACACTCAACCAGTGATGAAGTTCAGGAGAAGTTGTCGTGGAAATTATGGGTGCCAGATCAACTTAAAGGTGAAGTTCTAAAGCAAGCTCATGATAGGCTAACTTCATATAATTCGGGAATACAGAAGACAATTGAGAAATTGCGCCGAACTCTTTTTTGGCCAGGATTAGTTAAAGATGTCCGTGATTATGTACGTAATTGCGCTGTATGTAAGCAATCCAAGGCTCCGAATTATACTCTTCGTCCTCTAATGGGAGTACAAAGTCCGACTCCTAGACCTTTTCAAAGGCTCTATATAGACTTCCTAGGGCCATACCCAAGAAGCAAAAGAGGGCACGTCGGACTGTTGATTGTATTGAATCATTTTAGCAAATTCCATTGGCTACATCCGTTGAAAAAGTTCACTTAATCTGTTGTGCAAGAGTTTCTGTTGAAACAAATTTTTTTATAGTTTTGGCGTACCCGAAACCATCGTTAGTGATAACGGAACGAAATTCAAAGCTAATGAATTGAATACTTTCTTCACCGAGCTTGGAATTCGCCATGTATACACGGCGTTATATTCCCCTCAGAGCAATGCTACAGAACGTGTTAATCGGTCCTTACTAGCTGCAATTGGGTCTATTTAAAACATAAGCACACCGATTGGGACGAAAACCTTTCAAGTATATCGTGTGCTCTACGATCCGCCTTACATCAATCGTTAGGATGCTCTCCCTATCGAGCTCTCTTCGGCTTGGATATGATTACTCATGGCGCAGACTATAAGTTGATGAGGCAGTTATCGCTTTTAGAAGAACCGTTGATGCCGTTTTCCCGATCCGACATATTATCTTTGCTTCGGAAAGATATTCAGGAAAACATTAGAAAGGCATATGACCAAAATGTAAACCTGTTTTATTTCGGGAAGGTCAGGAGGTCTATCGCCGAAATTTTACACTCAGTAAATTTTCACAAAATTATAATGCAAAACTTGCACCAAATGCAGGGTTAAAAGAAAATTGAGAAGTTGTTTTTATCTGCTGGAAGATTTTCAAGGAAAAGATATTGGAACCTTTCATGCCAAAAACGGCAAACAATAAATGTAGAACGTATTCCCGCTAATATTCCGTCTAACGGTGGGATATTATCGGGTGATGTAATGGTCGCAGCTGGGCAACATAGTAATTGCGAGCATAAAAAGCTCATGCGATAAGCATGTTAACAGTGGTCTGTTAACATTTAATTAAATAATGATAATGTTTTATTTGTCTTTTTAACTTGTATATAATTATTTATTTCACTCATGTTGTTCACTTATTCACGATTTTACAAAAAGTGAGCACAAAAGCTTTTTAATGGTAGAAAAAACTTTTGAGCTTTTATTTTTAGATCGAGCTTGTTAAATGTAGGCGAAGAAAGAGAGAACAAGAACATCGACTACATAACTTCCCCATCGCTTAAATTAAGACTCTCCTGAGTTTTACAATTCGTTTATACTTGTATAAGTGTTATGAATACAATTCTGGTAGATTATGTTACATTTTAAGTCTGATATTTCTTCTTTCTTTTATGTCTGAGCTATGTACATTATTTAAATTAAATTTTCTATATTTCGGTTCATTTTTGTGTCTTAGAGACTTATAATTTTTATACTCTGTTCCCAAAGGGAAAAAGAGTATATTGGTTTTGTGCAATGTCCGTCTTGTCCGTCTGTCCGTATGAACGCAAACCATTTCGACGCTATTGAAGCTAGAGAGTTGAAATTTGGAACATATACTCGTGTATACCCTCGAATTATAAAGTGTTAAGATTTTCGGAAAATGCATTTTCCGGTATGTCAGAAACCCTGTTAGTTGAAGTGCTAGAGAGTTGAAATTTGGAACGTATACTCGCGTTGACAACCCAAGATCAAAAAGGTATGGCGGATATATCTACGCCTATTGGGGGCGTGGCAAATAGGGTAAAACTGTATCTTCTGCAGTGTTAGAGCTAGAATGCCCAAATTTGGCATGTAAGTTACTGTTAAGATCCTAAAAAGATCGATGAAAAAATTATATATCCACGCCTCTTGGGGGCGTGGCAAATCGGATCTGACTATATAGTGATTTATACATATTCTTCTATATCTCGAGCACTATTGATGCTAGAGACTTGAAATTTGGAATACATACTCGCGTTGACAACCCACGATCAAAAAAATATGGCGGATATATCTACGCCCATAGGGGGCGTGGCAAACCGCAAAAGTTTATATCTCCTAAAGTGTTAGAGCTAGAAGCTTCAAATTGGCTAGTTGAGTTACTGGTGACCTCCTTTATCGATGACCCAAAAATAAAAGTTACGCCCCTTTAGGGCGTGGCACACCGAAAAATACCCTGTAATTTCCACATTTTTCGAACGTAAGCTTCCAAATTTGGCATTTATGTTACCTTCGACTATTTCCAAAGATTGGCCAAAAATAAAGAGTCTATGCCAATTGGGGGCGTGGCAAATCGGATCTGAATATCTAGATTTTGCACAAAATTTCCTTTTATATGTCCTAAAGTTTTAGAGCTAGAAGCTTCAAAATTAGCTAATTGAGTTACTGGTGACCTCCTCTATCGATCACCCAAAAACAATTGTTACGCCCCTTTACGGCGTGGCGCACTGAAAAATACCCTGTAATTTACACATTTTTGGAAGGTAAGCTTCCAAATTGCTGTTACGTCAATTTAGACTCCTTCTAAGAATTGGCCAAAAATTACATGTCTACGACCACTGGGGGCGTGGCAAATTGGAATTTTATTTTGCAGAGCTCTTGAGTTAAAATTGCAGCAGAATCACCATCACAAGAATAATCCGGTAGGTGGCGCTAAACTGCAATATTCTTACATAGCGGAATTAGTCATAAGCATGTACCGCCTACATAAATAAGCTTAATTTCTTGCTAAGTAAGCAGAAAAAATTGTAAGAGACAAATAAATATATGTATTTCAATTTAATGTTTAAATAATTGACCATCTAATATTAATATAGTTTTCCATAGCCTAGGTCAGTTATTTCGTTATTTTCGTATGTTGGCAATGCTTCAGACGATTCCCAAGTGGCACTGTTAAAAGACTCAATTGGTTATGTAAAGAAAATCAATCACACTTTTAAATTAACAGACAACTCTTAAGTTAACAGACTGCTTTGCATAAAAATTATAAAATGCATGGTGCAGTTATATTTTTTTGTCTAGCTCATAAAATCATCATATTCATACAAACGATTGAAGCGAGCCATAATTTATAAAAGTTTTACTCATTTACATATATATATTTTTAGAATTTTAATAAATATATGGTTATTTTGAGTCAGAAGCTAATTCGAGCGGCGACTTTAACAAATTAAGATAAACTTTAAAATGTAATATGCCAGAAGCTCCTATGGGAACAGAGTATCACGCAGTCGGTTGCGCCCGACTGCAACGTTCTTACTTGTTTTATATATCCTTCGTTCCTAGTTTCTTCAAAATTTTCTCTTGTTTGATTTACAGATGTAATGTTATGTTCCTTATATTTTAGAATGTTATTATGTATAATTTTTTTGTCACAATTTCCATATTCAATATTTAGTGGCGTATCTTGTATTGTTGAGTGATAGCTGTTATTATAATATTCTATAGCTTTACTAACTTTATCTTTGATTAATAGATCCTTGTTTTCAAGGTAAATAATTCTTATCTTTTCTGTTAGGGTGTTATGGAATCTTTCAACGTCAACGTGCCAGTGTGACTGTTCGGTTTCACAAAATGAACTTCTATGTTCTCATTTCTTAAATATTCTTTTATATTTACACTATTAAATTCATTATCAGTTATTAATTTTTCAAAACTTCCTCTTTGGGATTTGTACGAGCGCATTTTCTCGATTATAGTTTGATTATTCCGATCCTCAAGATAGAAAGCAGTAGCAAATTTTGAAAATCGGTCAATAAAAGTTAAAAAATTACATTTTGTATTTGTATAGATATTCATATGAACAATTTTTATACCCTGAACCCTTTGAAAATGGGAAATCAGGGTATAATGTTTTTGTGAAAATGTATGTAACAGGCAGAAGGAGACATGGCAGACCCCATAAAGTATATATATTCATGATCAGCTCAACAAACTGCGTGGATATAGCCATGTCCGTCTGTCCGTCCGTCCGTCCGTCCGTCCGTCCGTCCGTGTGAACGCAGCGATCTCGCAAACCACAAAAGCTAGAGATCTGAAATTTGAAATGTATACTCGTGTATATCCTACGCAGTACGAGTTTATCATTTTTTTCGATAACTCATCCCATTTCCTTATTATCGATAAAAATCGATAACTTTTCTTCGTTTTTGAATACCGTTATAGCTATAGATTTCAGATTTTCTGTGTATATCCGTGTAATAAATACAAACATTTTGCAATTTTTGGATTTTGAATACCACGCCCCCTTCCCCCAAAATTTGAAAAAAACGTATTTCAAATACTAGAGACTTGTGCTTTGGCAAATACATACATATGAATGTCATTATTACGCTGTAAAAGTTTGATTACGAAAGTCCATCTAGAAGCAAACCTATTCAACAAATAAGTTTCCAAAATATAGCCCATACTGCAGCCCAAGCGCAGCCCACGCGCAGTCGCTGCGCAAACTGCGCAGTAGCAGAGCAAGTGCTTGTGCGTGCGTGTGAATGTGTGTGTGTGTATATGTATATATAAAAGAAGCGTAAAATGATTTGAATATCGCATCTTCTCAGGGTTCAGGGTATCTCTTAGTCGAGCAGTCTCGACTAGAGCACTCTTACTTGTTCTTATATCGTTTGGTGTTTCCGTATATTTAAATTTTTCTTTTACTGGGTTCCTATCATATTTACACCAATTACAAATGTCACAATTATTAATATACTTTTGGATGTAATGTTGAAGTTTTGGAAAGTAAATAATCTTTTTTAAACTTTGGTAATTTTCATTTATACCTGAATGACCAGTATCATATTTATGGAATCGTTCAATTTCTTTATACAAATCTTCTTCGTTTTCAATGTCTTTTGCGTGAAATGAGCATTTTACAAATTTTACATTTTTATTGCCTTCGAAAATTTGGATGATTTTGTTTTGAAATTTATTGCATAGATGGTCGTGATATTTACTGAATATTCCTACTTTGCCTTTTCTGATATGATTCTTCAAAATTTCTTCCATTCCATTTTCAAGATCATTTAAATTTAGATAAATTTTCTTATTTCTATTCTTATATTCAAACTCCATGGTTTTTTTCTCCGTTAGAATGATTTGTATTTTAAATCTATTAACACCTGTTTCTAAATGACCTAAAATAGTTGTGTCCACAAAGTCTTCAGCCTGTGTATGTTGTGTACTTATGTCATCAAAATTGTTTTCTAAAGAGCTACAACATTCAGCTATGTTTACGGCACAAATTTCGTCGTTGGTTATTCGACTTAAAAAATCAGCTACCTGGTTATCCTTTCCTTTAATGTATAATACGTTTATGTTAAATTCGCTAAGCTTAACAAGCCATCTATAAAGTATTTCATTAAGTTCTTTTCCGTTATATTTAATTAGCAGCCATTTAAGTGGGTGGTAATCGGACAAAATGTCGAATTTAACTCCATAGAGATATGGGCGGAAATAAGCTGTTGCCCACACTATCGCTAGTAATTCCTTTTGTATAGAAGAATAATTTTTCTCATGGTCATTCAATGTACGACTTGCATAGCAAATTGGTTGACCATCTTGTTGCAAAACAGCACCTAAAGCTATGTTACTAGCATCAGTAATAAGCTGAAATTTCTTCTTGAAATCCGGATACTTAAGTACCGGTGCCTCAGTTATGATTCTTTTTAATTTGTCAAATGCAATCATGAAGTTGGGTTCATTAACATCGATCTTAGCATCCTTTTTAAGGCATTTAATCAATGGATAAGCTACTTGTGAAAAATCCTTAATGAACTTTCTATAATACCCAGTGATTCCTAGAAAAGCTTTAATTTGTTTAACATTTCTCGGAATTTTAATCTGAAGAATGCTGTTAACTTTTGTTGGGTTAGGTTTAACTCCTTCGGGGATTAGAACATGACCCAAAAACTGAGTTTCTTTGGAAAAGAAATAGCATTTGTTGATTTGAATCTTAAGATTTGCTTCAGAAAGTTTTTTAAAAATTGTGTGAATATGGCCAACGTGTTCTGAAAAACTAGTGGAAAAAATAAGAACGTCATCAAGATAGACGACACAAAT
Source organism: Drosophila leonis (assembly GCA_035045365.1). Lineage (NCBI taxonomy): Eukaryota > Metazoa > Arthropoda > Insecta > Diptera > Drosophilidae > Drosophila > Drosophila leonis. The sequence goes on along the minus strand of JAWNPC010000346.1, from coordinate 326,810 downwards.
TCTATTTATTTCTTCTTTTAAGACTGTGTTTATAAGACGTTGAAATGTGGCAGGGGCGTTTTTGAGCCCAAATGGCATCCGATTAAACTCGTAATGGCCGTGGGGGGTAGAAAACGCTGTCTTTTCCCTATCTTGTTCCTGAACGAGAATTCGGTGAAAGCCTTTCGCGAGATCTATAGTAGAAAAATATTGCGCTCTTCCTAACTTATCCAATATACCTTCTATGTTGGGGATAGGAAACTTATCATCTACTGTGTTTTCATTCAATTTGCGGTAATCAATAACTATACGCCATTTTTTTTTCCACTGTTATCAGTTTTTTTGGGTACGAGCCATAAAGGGGCATTATATGGAGAATTGCTTTTACGTATAATTCCCTGTTGTAGCATTTCTTCAATTTGCTTATATATTTCTTGCTCATGTATTTGAGGATATCTATAAATTTTACTATATAAAGGTTTATCCACTACTGTTTTTATCTGATGTTCAATAATGTTTGTATTGCTAAGACACTGACCTTCAAGAAATATTAATTTTTTAAATCTACTTAAAATTTTAGTTTGAGCATTGTTTTCCTCTTGATTTAAATAATAGAAAAAAATTTTCTGTGTCCTATCATCTATTTTGATTGGTTCAATTTGATTTACCTCATCAGAGTATGGTGGACTATTTTAAAATTGAATAGTATTATTATTAATTGTAATTGTATTCTGATAAAGATCAATAATAGCATTTAATGGCTTAAGAATGTTTTGCCCTATAATAGCATCGAACGATTTGTTATTAAATGTTGTCAATTTCCAACTCATTGTGGCAGTTCTTTAAATTCAAGAGGCAGGTCAGTTATAATTTCTTGCGTTATTAACGATTTTGAATTTAGAGATGAAAACGATATTGGATGACACAAAGTTCTTCGAGGATATTGTAAGAATTTATCCCTATCTAACATGGAAGTTGTTGAACCAGTATCAATTAGGGCCGTGATTATTTCATTGTTTACAGTTAACTTAATCAGGGGAAGTGATTTTTCGAGGCAACTATATGAAAATTTGCATGGCAAAAGCAGTTCTTTGGCTCAGACATTGATTCAGAAGCTTTGATTTTGATTATCATTTTTAAATTGGCTACAATTAGTTTTATCTACTTCGACATGATCGATTTCCATTTTTGAAACATGGCTTTGTTGATTGTTACAGTTCTGATTTGAATTTAAATTTTGTGTTTCTGATCGAAAGTTTCCTGAATTAGCTTTTATATTTTGGAAATTGTTATTGTGTTTTGCATTCTGATCATGATTATTAAAATTTGATTTGTTAAATTGGTCTCTTTGATTATTTGTATTATTATTTTGATATTGATTTTCCGTTTTGTTCGATTTTTCATTACTTTGTGAAAATTTTGGTTTAAGATTTTGAGTTCTAACAAGACCTTCGGTTTCTAATAAATCAAAAGCTTCTCTTAAATTTTTAACATTTCTATTAATTACGACTGAAGCTAAATTTACATCGATATTTTTCAAGAATGTTCTTAACATAGCTTCTTCAACATTTTTGGGACTAAACTCAGAATGCTTTACATTATCATATTCATATTTTTCATTAATTTTACACATTATATTTCTTAAAGATTTAAAGTATTCTGTAATATCGTTTTTGTTACTTAGCATAGACGCCTCTTGGTAAAGTTGATTATAAGACTCCTTTACACCGAAATTCCGAATGAGAATAGTCTTGATGTCATCCCACGACGGCACGGCATTCTCGATGGTTCTTATAACATGTAGAGCTGCGCCTTGGATTTTGTTGAGGATGACACGGTGCTTTAGATATGAGTCCTATAATTGATTTAGAGTCTGCTGTGTTTCTGAAAGAAGATTACATTCAATTAAAGGCTAAGCTTTTGCAAATTCCGCCAGATTTCCCGATTTAAAGATATATATCCGAACGGAACACTCAACCAGTGATGAAGTTCAGGAGAAGTTGTCGTGGAAATTATGGGTGCCAGATCAACTTAAAGGTGAAGTTCTAAAGCAAGCTCATGATAGGCTAACTTCATATAATTCGGGAATACAGAAGACAATTGAGAAATTGCGCCGAACTCTTTTTTGGCCAGGATTAGTTAAAGATGTCCGTGATTATGTACGTAATTGCGCTGTATGTAAGCAATCCAAGGCTCCGAATTATACTCTTCGTCCTCTAATGGGAGCACAAAGTCCGACTCCTAGACCTTTTCAAAGGCTCTATATAGACTTCCTAGGGCCATAAACAAGAAGCAAAAGAGGGCACGTCGGACTGTTGATTGTATTGAATCATTTTAGCAAATTCCATTGGCTACATCCGTTGAAAAAGTTCACTTAATCTGTTGTGCAAGAGTTTCTGTTGAAACAAATTTTTTTATAGTTTTGGCGTACCCGAAACCATCGTTAGTGATAACGGAACGAAATTCAAAGCTAATGAATTGAATGCTTTCTTCACCGAGCTTGGAATTCGCCATGTATACACGGCGTTATATTCCCCTCAGAGCAATGCTACAGAACGTGTTAATCGGTCCTTACTAGCTGCAATTGGGTCTATTTAAAACATAAGCACCGATTGGGACGAAAACCTTTCAAGTATATCGTGTGCTCTACGATCCGCCTTACATCAATCGTTAGGATGCTCTCCCTATCGAGCTCTCTTCGGCTTGGATATGATTACTCATGGCGCAGACTATAAGTTGATGAGGCAGTTATCGCTTTTAGAAGAACCGTTGATGCCGTTATCCCGATCCGACAAATTATCTTTGCTTCGGAAAGATATTCAGGAAAACATTAGAAAGGCATATGACCAAAATGTAAACCTGTTTTATTTCGGGAAGGTCAGGAGGTCTATCGCCGAAATTTTACACTCAGTAAATTTTCACAAAATTATAATGCAAAACTTGCACCAAATGCAGGGTTAAAAGAAAATTGAGAAGTTGTTTTTATCTGCTGGAAGATTTTCAAGGAAAAGATATTGGAACCTTTCATGCCAAAGACAGCAAACAATAAATGTAGAACGTATTCCCGCTAGTATTCTGTTAACATTTAATTAAATAATGATAATGTTTTATTTGTCTTTTTAACTTGTATATAATTATTTATTTCACTCATGTTGTTCACTTATTCACGATTTTACAAAAAGTGAGCACAAAAGCTTTTTAATGGTAGAAAAAGCTTTTGAGCTTTTATTTCTAGATCGAGCTTGTTAAATGTAGGCGAAGAGAGGAGAACAAGAACATCGACTCATAACTCGCGCGCATTGCGGAATTAGAGCGTAAGCTTGTCTGAAGCTTGCTGAGGAGCTTGATGCACGGCGTGAGCTTTGACCTACTTCAGTAAAAGCTCCGCAGCATTGCACGTAGCGGCGGATTAGTACACTAGATCGTGAGGAACTTAACCAGCTATCCGCTTAGTAACAGCTCAGCCAACTTCTGGGCGATCCGAGCTTTTTCTTCACTAATATAAAAGAATCTGCGGAGCGAAAAAATTCTCTTTTCGTCTTCCGATCGCCCTGCCGAATTTTTATACTCTGTTCCCAAAGGGAAAAAGAGTATATTGGTTTTGTGCAATGTCCGTCTTGTCCGTCTGTCCGTATGAACGCAAACCATTTCGACGCTATTGAAGCTAGAGACTTGAAATTTGGAACACATACTCGTGTATACCCTCGAATTATAAAGTGTTAAGATTTTCCCGATACGCCCACTAGGGGCGTGGCAAACCGGAAAATGCATTTTCCGGTATGTCAGAAACCCTGTTAGTTGAAGTGCTAGAGAGTTGAAATTTGGAACGTATACTCGCGTTGACAACCCAAGATCAAAAAGGTATGGCGGATATATCTACGCCCATTGGGGGCGTAGCAAATCGGGTAAAACTGTATCTTCTGCAGTTTTAGAGCTAGAATGCCCAAATTTGGCATGTAAGTTACTGTTAAGATCCTATAAAGATCGATGAAAAAATTATATATCCACGCCCCTTGGGGGCGTGGTAAAATGGATCTGACTATATAGTGATTTATACATATTCTTCTATATCTCGAGCACTATTGATGCTAGAGACTGAAATTTGGAATATATACTCGCGTTGACAACCCACGATCAAAAAGATATGGCGGATATATCTACGCCCATAGAGGGCGTGGCAAACCGCAAAAGTTTATATCTCCTAAAGTTTTAGAGCTAGAAGCTTTAAAATTGGCTAGTTGAGTTACTGGTGATCTCCTTTATCGATGACCTAAAAATAAAAGTTACGCCCCTTTAGGGCGTGGCGCACCGAAAAATACCTTGTAATTTCCACATTTTTGGAAGATAAGCTTCCAAATTTTGCTGTTACGTTAATTTAGACTCCTTCTAAGAATTGGCCAAAAATTACATGTCTACGACCACTGGGGGCGTGGCAAATTGGAATTTTATTTTGCAGAGCTCTTGAGTTAAAATTGCAGCAGAATCACCATCACAAGAATAATCCGGTAGGTGGCGCTAAACTGCAATATTCTTACATAGCGGAATTAGTCATAAGCATGTACCGCCTACATAAATAAGCTTAATTTCTTGCTAAGTAGGCAGAAAAAATTGTAAGAGACAAATATATATATGTATTTCGATTTAACGTTTAAAGAATTGACCACCTAATATTAATATAGTTTTCCATAGCCTAGGTCAGTTATTTCGTTATTTTCGTATGTTGGCAATGCTTCAGACGATTCCCAAGTGGCACTGTTAAAAGACTCAATTGGTTATGTAAAGAAAATCAATCACACTTTCAAATTAACAGACAACTCTTAAGTTAACAGACTGCTTTGCATAAAAATTATAAAATGCATGGTGCAGTTATATTTTTTTGTCTAGCTCATAAAATCATCATATTCATACAAACGATTGAAGCGAGCCATAATTTATAAAAATTTTACTCATTTACATATATATATTTTTAGAATTTTAATAAATATACAGTTATTTTGAGTCAGAAGCTAATTCGATCGGCGACTTTAACAAATTAAGATAAACTTTAAAATGTAATATGTCAGAAGCCACTATGGGAACAGAGTATCACGCAGTCGGTTGCGCCCGACTGCAACGTTCTTACTTGTTTTTATTGAAGTGCTATTGCACATGTGTTTGGAGTCTTGGGTATTTTTACCCCTAAAGGTATGAATACTGAAGTTAAATTCAATTAACGTTGGTTTTTATATCCTGAACCCATTGAAAATGGGAAATCAGGGTATAATGGTTTTGTTAAATGTATGTAACAGGCAGAAGGAGGCGTGGCAGACCCCATAAAGTATATATATTCTTGATCAGGGTGACGAACTGAGTCGATTTAGCCTTGTCCGTCTGTCTGTCTCTCTGTCCGTCCGTCCGTCCGTCCGTCCGTCCGTCCGTACGTCCGTGCGTCCGTGCGTCTGTCCGTATGTATGAACGCGTCGATCTCAGAACCTATAAAAGCTAGAGACTTGAATTTTTTTTGGAGGTCCTTGTATAGCAGGCGCAGATCAAGTTTGTTTCAAAGAATCGATAACTTATACCGTTTTAATGTTATCGATTACAAACCTTATCGAAATGCAGTGTTTTAATTCTATCTCGTACATATTTGGAGCTAGAGTCTCCAAATTTTGCAATTAGTTTCATTTATATTTTATACAATTTCGGTTTTTGTTATGTTTTGGATATTGGTTCAAAATTTTTCAAAAATTTTCAAATTGAAGGTTAGTTGCAAATGTAGCTAATATGTGAATGATTTTGCGATTTTAGGCAATTGACAAATATTCAATATAATATGTAGATCATATGCGGAAAATTTCATTGAAATCCATTAAGTATCATAAAAGTAATTAAACAAAACGTTTTGTCGATTGCGACATGTGACCAGAAACCCACCCCCGTTTTCATTTTTTTCATACATGTGCACACATAAATTCGAATGCAAGCATTCTTATCTGTTCTAAGAATCAAAACACTTACAGCTGACTGTTTGAATTTTGTTATAATTCTTAGCTGCCTTTAGTCTCAAATTTGCTACTGCTTGTCTAAGCAGTGCAGTGGCGGTGTTGTTAGAAACGGTGCACGCCGTGCCGTGCGCGCAGATCTGGGATCGAGCGCAGATCGACATCGGCGTCAAATATTTTTATGTCGTATTTTCTTATTTTTTTTATTTTTTTCTTTTATTAAATTATTATTACTCTTTAAAAATTTAAAAAAAAAATGCTATTTGATTGTGAAAGTGCAAGATTAGCAATTTAATTAAATTTTGTATAAGTTTGTAATATATACAAGATACGGAATATATTTAAAAACGCAGATCGGACGGGGTTCAGGGGATCTCCTAGTCGGGTACCCCCGACTAGAGTTTTCTTACTTGTTTTTTAATGAAATTTTACTCCTAGCAAATAGAGTTCTTTCAAGAGTCTCACTTGCCAGTATCAGGCTGTGCAAAAATTTTCAGTCCAACCAAAGACAAAAGCCAGCACGTGATTCGGGCACCAAAATTTTCTTTGGGGCCCTCTAAATCTTCTTCGGATCCGTCTGCCTTCCCCAACAAACCAGTTGGAGGAAAAATTAGACAACTTCCACGACGTGGGATACCCCGCTTCCGCAGCAGCTATACACCAGTGCAAAAACCCGAAAAAATACCCTAGAGTTAGTGCAAATAGAAAAGACAGGAAATGACAGAAAAAGTGATTGCTGATCATGTATTTGCCGTTGGCAATTGACAGCATTTGAAAAAAAAAAATTTGTAAACCAGCATGTTCACTTGCTGTCGGTCCACTAGACTGGACCGTAGATGCTGAAGTTTTTCCATGATTTTCAATGATTGTTGCAAACAATCAGTAAAAATCAGCCCAATTTTCATTTCCACCGCTGAACGTAGGTAGTTTTAAGAAAGCCTGTGTAGAGGCCAGAGTAGAACTATGGGGCACTTGAGTGGTACGACTTTGAATTTCTGATATTATAGTAGACTGAATGTCCATTATTATTTCGTCAAAATTCATACGCAACTCACTGCCCATCTCGGCAAAATCCAGCTCCTCAAGGCTGCCATGGACTCGCCAACATGCCCCAAAAGAACAGTCAAGGTGCTGTCACTGCGATCGGCAAGCACATCAGAGTCAACTTTGCCTTGCAGCCTTTTTAACAGATCAAATACCGATTTCACCTTTAGTTTATAGAAACTCACTCGATGTTCGGGCGCAACTGCATTTGCTTCTAAGTTTGCCATGACGAATAAGATAACACACAAGTGAAATATCGACAAAGCTTGCAATTGTTTATGCGCAACAATGTTAGCTGTATGACTTTACATTGACACGATAATCTGAATTTATCCGTTATCTTATTGAAGGATGTTTACCACAACGCAACACGTTTAATCAATTGTCAATTTTATTATTGCTCATGGAAAATGCACGTTAATATGGATGCGATTGTATTGCAGCCGAACCCAAAAAGTGTAATGACAACAAGCGAGATTTAACGGCAAGCACGTAACTGCACTGAGCTTATGCACGCTATATTCAACGTATGAGTATGAACTTATAGAAGTGCCACAGCTCAGAAGTTAGTAGCCTTTAATTGTATATTAACACTCTTTATTAAATGCCATTGTTTTTCTGGACACTACTGTGCTGTAAGTCGAAATGAATGAGCGTCTGGCGACTTTGCAAGAAATAGCGGCACAAAGGCAAATGGTATAGCAACGGCTTATGTGCACAAGAGTCTGTATGTAAGTACGTACAAGTTAACACATAAGTATTGCACACAATATCATTCATACGAATCCATTCACTCTAAACACATTCCGCTGACGCATGAGTTCAGTGGCCTGACCATAGCTGGTCAACTATGGTAACATGATGCTTGACTATGTCGCAAGCGTTTATGTTATTATTTATGCTGAGTCGGCTTGCCGGCTATAACTGTGTAGTTTTGTAGCTTATGGATTCAAGTTTAGGTTTAGCATAAGACTCTACTTTTGTATGAATTCAGTTTTGTACTTGATGTTTACTGACAAGGTTCAGAATAAACTATACTACTCCGGCGACAGCCGTAAATAATCGTTTTCATATATTAAACATATTGCTGAGCCACAAGGCCAGTGATTGAGGTGAAGTCAAGCCTCCACCGTAAACATCCTAAGAAGACTTAGGAGATTACTCCACCAGGATCAACACGACGACGTCTGGGAATTCTTACGAAGCGTCAGCGACGACGCGGGAATCACAAAAACGTTAATTTACATACCTATAAGCACATATATATATATATAGATATATATTTATATACACATATATGTATATATATAAATGTTGAGCTACCGAGGTTTTTCGAATAGCTTTTAGGGAAAAATTTAACAATATGTTTTAGCACTAACTGTTCACTTTATTTTTATTAATCCCGCTTATAGAGTTTATCTAGGCGCGAGTTTATCTAGTCAAGCAAGATAACTGCAGAGCTGTCAACGCATAACCGTCTGCACTAACAGAGCGATAATTAGTTTCTCCATATGTTCGATCTACGCGCGCCGGCTAAACAGTGCTGAGCCGCTGCGCCGTGAGAACGGATATGCATGTAAAAGGGAGAGCAAAACGGATTGAGATGACCGTAATCTCTTTAGAATGCACTAATTCTCTTACATTCCAATACATTGGGTGAATAGCCGCTATTAACTACAATGTTTATAAAACAAGTAAGAACGTTGCAGTCGGGCGCAACCGACTGCGTGATACTCTGTTCCCATAGGGGCTTCTGGCATATTGCATATTAAAGTTTATCTTAATTTGTTAAAGTCGCCGCTCGAATTAGATTCTGATTCAAAATAAATATATATTTTATTAACATAAAAAAAAAAAAATATATGTATAAATCAGTAACATTTTTATAAATTATGATGATTATATTTATGATGATATGTGTCCACACTTAATCTTTATGCAAAGCAGTCTGTTAACTTAAAAGTTGTCTGTTAATTAAGTATGACGTCACATTTTCTTTGCATAACCTACTGAGTCTTTTAACAGTGCCACTTGGGAATCGTCGGAAGCATTGCCAGCATACGAAAAACACGAAATAACTAACCTAGGCTATGCGAAAACTATATTAATATTAGGTGGTCAATTATTTCAAGCATATAAACATTAAATCGAAATGATAAGGAATTTTGTAAAATCATGCATTAATTACAAGCAAATCATTTTATTAGTCTATAAGTATACAAAAAAACAAATAATAATAATAATTATAAGCAAGTAAGAAAACTCTAGTTGGGGGTGACCGACTAGGAGATATCCTGAACCCCATCTGATCTGCGTTTTTAAAGACATTTCGTATCTTGTATATATCACAAGCTTATACAATATTTTATTGAATTGCCAATCTTTCATTTTCACAATCAAATATGATGTTTGTCAAAAAAGTAGTATTTCTTTTAAGAATAAAAGTAATAATAGTTTAATAAAAGTACAAAATAAACAAGTGCTCTAGTCGAGACTGCTCGACTAAGAGATACCCTGAACCCTGCGAAGATGCGATATTCAAATCACTTTACGGTTCTTTTATATATAAATATATACAAACAACACATACACACACACACACCCATGCACACGCACGCACAAGCACTTGCTCTGCAACTGCGCAGTTTACTCAGCGACTGCGCGTGGGCAGCGCTTGGGCTGCAGAATGGGCTATAGGTATTATGGAAACTTATTTGTTGAATTAGTTTTCTTCTAGATAGACTCTTGTAATCAAACTTTTACAGCATATATATGTTTGGTTTTCCAAAGCGGACAGACGGACATGGATATATCGACTCAGTTTGTCGAGCTGATCAAGAATATATATACTTTATGGGGTCTGCCACGCCTCCTTCAGCCTGTTACATACATTTTCACAAAAACATTATACCCTGATTTCCCATTTTCAATGGGTTCAGGGTATAAAAATTAAGAAAGTCCGACATCACCGCACCTGGAGTCGAACCAACATCTACTGATCAAAGCGTATCACCGCTACCGACACCGCCATTGTGTGTGAAATAAAACAATAAAAAAATTTTGACATCGGCGGGGCTTGAACCGAGATCTGCACTACACTGCTTAGACAAGCAATAGCAAATTCGAAACTAAACGCAGCTAAGAATTATAAAAAAATTCAAGCAGTGTCAGCTGTAAGTGTTGTGATTCTTAAAACAGACAAGAATGCTCGCATTCGAATGTCTCAAATGTGTACATGTGCATAGAAAAAACAAGTAAGAACGTTGCAGTCGGGCGCAACCGACTCCGTGATACTCTGTTCCCATAGGGGCTTCTGGCATATTACATTTGAAAGTTGTTTATCTTAATTTGTTAAAGTCGCTGCTCGAATTAGCTTCTGACTCAAAATAACTATATATTTTATTAAAATTCTAAAAATATATATGTAAATGAGTAAAATTTTTATAATTTATGGCTCGATTCAATCGTTCGTATGAATATGATGGTTTTATGAGCTAGACAAAAAAATATAACTGCACCATTCATTTTATAATTTTTATGCAAAGCAGTCTGTTAACTTAAGAGTTGTCTGTTAATTTGAAAGTGTGATTGATTTTCTTTACATAACCAATTGAGTCTTTTAACAGTGCCACTTGGGAATCGTCTGAAGCATTGAAAACATACGAAAATAACGGAATAACTGACCTAGGCTATGGAAAACTATATTAATATTAGGTGGTCAATTATTAAAACATTAAATTGAAATACATATATTTATTTGTCTCTTACAATTTTTTCTGCTTACTTAGCAAGAAATTAAGCTTATTTATGTAGGCGGTACATGCTTATGACTAATTCCGCTATGTAAGAATATTGCAGTTTAGCGCCACCTACCGGATTATTCTTGTGATGGTGATTCTGCTGCAATTTTAACTCAAGAGCTCTGCAAAATAAAATTCCAATTTGCCACGCCCCCAGTGGTCGTAGATATGTAATTTTTGGCCAATTCTTAGAAGGAGTCTAAATTGACGTAACAGCAAAATTTGGAAGCTTACCTTCTAAAAATGTGGAAATTACACGGTATTTTTCGGTGCGCCACGCCCTAAAGGGGCGTAACAATTATTTTTGGGTCATCGATAGAGGAGGTCACCAGTAACTCAATTAACCAATTTTGAAGCTTCTAGCTCTAACACTTTAGGAGATATAAACTTGCGGTTTGCCACGCCCCCTATGGGCGTAGATATATTATTTATTTATTTATTCAAAAGGATATTGACAAAACGAGAGTCAACTTAATAGGTAAACTAAACAAGTATAAAGTATAGCCTAAATAAGAACAGAAAAAATATTTCAATAATACCACCAACCCGATGGGGGCATTTTATTTGCCAGTCCGGCCAGCTATGCCCCAAATCACAGCCATGTATGGTCAGTGGTATTACTGAACTATGAAAGATAGAAAGTGTTAATGGAAACTTAAAATATATATTATTGAATCTTACGTTTAATTATAAATAAAATAATATAATAAAATTTTAAGTAAATATTAATAGATAAAAGAAAATTTAATAAACAGAATGGAGTATCACTTCAACCTCTCTGGAGACAAGACGTGCTGCATCAGAACAAAACCCCGCTACGCAAAAGCATAAGCTTATCAGCAAACGCGCGGCAAACGAAAATCAAACGCAAAAGCAAACAAACAAAAAAAAAACAAAAACAAACACACACCACAAACAGTTAAACCGGGCTGCAGCCCAAAAACAACAACAGTAGACTATCTGAGAGGGAAAGACAATTTCGTGGCAGACGCCTTGTCAAGGATAACAATATCCGACCTAATTGACATGAGTAGAAAAGTCCTGAAAGTCACTACCAGGCAACAAAGTAGACAAAACAATTTCTGCGCAGAAAATAAACAAGAGCTATTGCCAAAGCAAAGTCTTGAAAAAGCTTCTAAGCCCAACGTATACGAAGTCATTACAAATGATGAGGTACGAAAAGTAGTGACCTTGCGAATAACAGATTCCACATGTTTATTGAAACATGGAAAAACAGTTATAGCAAGAATTAATGTTAGCGATTTGTACTCCAATGGAATTCTCGACTTAGGTCAGTTTCCAAAGGCTTGAATGGCAAGCCGGTGTATCTAAAATCAGCCAACTAAAAGTGGCACCGAGCGAAAAGATCTTTGATTCAATTTCAATAGATGTTTTCAAACAATTGGGCAATGAAAATTTAAAATCATTAAGAGTAGCGCTACTCAAGCCGGTGACCAAAATAACTAATGAAAAAGAAAAAGAAGCAATATTGTCTACATTCCATGATGATCCAATTCAAGGAGGTCATACAGGCATTAATAAAACACTAGCAAAAACAAAGAGACAATATTATTGGAAAAACATGACTAAACATGTAAAAGAGTACATAAATAAATGTCCAAAATACCTGACGTCGAAAACGACGAAACATAACAGATCACCTATGATACTAACCGAAACACCACAATATGCTTTTGACAGAGTGATAGTAGACACAATTGGTCCACTACCGCGTTCGGAAAATGGAAATGAATACGCAATCACCTTAATATGTGATTTGACAAAGTATTTAGTAGCAATTCCAGTTGCAAACAAAAGTGCAACAACTGTCGCAAAAGCTATATTCGAATCTTTTATTCTGAAGTACGGTCCAATGAAGACGTTCATTACGGACATGGGAACAGAATATAAAAATTGAATTATAACTGACTTGTGCAAATATTTAAAAATAGACAACATAACGTCTACAGCACACCACAACCAGACATTAGGTACCGTTGAAAGAAGTCATAGGACATTCAATGAGTACATTCGTTCATATATTTCAGTAGATAAAACTGACTGGGACGTATGGTTACAGTATTTCGTGTATTGTTTTAACACAACACCATCAGTAACTCATAATTATTGCCCATATGAACTAGTATTTGGAAGACAAAATAATTTACCAATACAATTTAACAGCGTAAATACCATAGAACCTATATATAATATAGAAGATTATTCTAAGGAAGTTAAGTTTAGACTAGAAAGCGCATATAAAAGAGCTCGAATACTTTTAGAAAAAAATAAAATTAAACAAAAAGAAATAAATGATAAGAAAGTATTAGATTTTAAAATAGAAATAGGAGACCAAGTTTACTTAAAAAATGAAGCAGGTCATAAATTAGAATCTTCTTATATATGACCTTTTGAGGTCATTAGTATAGAAAACAATAATAATATAATTATAAAGAATAAGAAAAATAGGGAACAAAAAGTTCATAAGGATAGGCTAAAAAAGATTAAGAAGTAAAAAAAAGGAATATATATATACCTCAAAATTAAAAAAAACAAGTAAGAGTGCTCTAGTCGAGACTGCTCGACTAAGAGATACCCTGAACCCTGCGAAGATGCGATATTCAAATCATTTTACGCTTCTTTTATATATACATATACACAAACAACACATACACACACACACACACACATGCACACGCACGCACAAGCATTTTCTCTGCTACTGCGCAGTTTACGCAGCGACGGGCAGCGCTTGGGCTGCAATATGGGCTATATTTTGGAAACTTATTTGTCGAATAGGTTTGCTTCTAGATAGACTTTCGTAATCAAACTTCTACAGCGTAATAATGACATTCATATGTATGTATTTGCCAAAGCACAAGTCTCTAGTATTTGAAATACGTTTTTTTCAAATTTGGGGGGAAGGGGGCGTGGTATCCAAAATCCAAAAATTGCAAAATGTTTGTACCCATTACACGGATACACACAGTAAATCTGAAATCTATAGCTATAACAATATTCAAAAACGAAGAAAAGTTATCGATTTTTATCGATAATAAGGAAATGGGATGAGTTATCGAAAAAAATGATAAACTCGTACTGCGTAGGATATACACGAGTATACATTTCAAATTTCAGATCTCTAGCTTTTGTGGTTTGCGAGATCACTGCGTTCACACGGACGGACGGACGGACGGACGGACGGACGGACAGACGGACATGGCTATATCGACTCAGTTTGTCGAGCTGATCATGAATATATATACTTTATGGGGTCTGCCATGTCTCCTTCTGCCTGTTACATACATTTTCACAAAAACATTATACCCTGATTTCCCATTTTCAATGGGTTCAGGGTATAAAAATTGTTCATATGAATATCTATACAAATACAAAATGTAATTTTTTAACTTTTATTGACCGATTTTCAAAATTTGCTACTGCTTTCTATCTTGAGGATCGGAATAATCAAACTATAATCGAGAAAATGCGCTCGTACAAATCCCAAAGAGGAAGTTTTGAAAAATTAATAACTGATAATGAATTTAATAGTGTAAATATAAAAGAATATTTAAGAAATGAGAACATAGAAGTTCATTTTGTGAAACCGAACAGTCACACTGGCACGTTGACGTTGAAAGATTCCATAACACCCTAACAGAAAAGATAAGAATTATTTACCTTGAAAACAAGGATCTATTAATCAAAGATAAAGTTAGTAAAGCTATAAAATATTATAATAACAGCTATCACTCAACAATACAAGATACGCCACTAAATATTGAATATGGAAATTGTGACAAAAAAATTATACATAATAACATTCTAAAATATAAGGAACATAACATTACATCTGTAAATCAAACAAGAGAAAATTTTGAAGAAACTAGGAACGAAGGATATATAAAAAATTATAAGTCTCTAAGACACAAAAATGAACCGAAATATAGAAAATTTAATTTAAATAATGTACATAGCTGCAACATGAAAAGAAAGAAGAAATATCAGACTTAAAATGTAACATAATCTACCAGAATTGTATTCATAACACTTATATAAACGAATTGTAAAACTCAGGAGAGTCTTAATTTAAGCGATGGGGAAGTTATGTAGTCGATGTTCTTGTTCTCTCTCTCTTCGCCTACATTTAACAAGCTCGATCTAGAAATAAAAGCTCAAAAGCTTTTTCGACCATTAAAAAGCTTTTGTGCTCACTTTTTGTAAAATCGTGAACAAGTGAACAACATGAGTGAAATAAATAATTATATACAAGTTAAAAAGACAAATAAAACATTATCATTATTTAATTAAATGTTAACAGACCACTGTTAACAAAACTGGCGCAGCCGACGGAGTAACCAAAAACATTAAAATGCTCACTTAAGTGCAGTTTTGAGCGAATTTGTGCTTGTATGTAATTCCATACATACCCACCTTGTGCAAAAGACACATAACCTGAAAAAGCACGTTTTGTCAAAACATACCGGCTTTGACAAAGAGATTCGCAAAAGTGTGTACAGAAGAATAAAAACCAACTAAGTGTTTTTGTGCATCGGACATTTGCTGCATCCCGTACAACTTCGTGTTTAACCTGCAAACATCTTGTGCATTTTCTATGCAGCGTGCCGGCATTTGAAAGTGTATTCTCTCGATGGCAAACAAATTTACTTTATCGTTTGGGGACATTCTTAAGGATGCCCACCACATTCACGAGTACAGAGGAGACAACTCAAGGGCTCTATCATCATTTATTCGCGAAGTTGAAATGATATTTTTATTATTAGCTCCCACATCTGCTGCAGGAGTCTACGTCTTTCGCCGTGTCATCCTCAACAAAATCCAAGGCGCAGCTCTACATGTTGTAAGCACCATCGAGAATGCCGAGCCGTCGTGGGATGAGTAAGAGTAAGAGTAAGTAACAAAAACGATATTACAGAAATATTTTAATCTTTAAGAAATATAATGTGTAAAATTAATGAAAAATATGAATATGATAATGTTAAGCATTCTGAGTTTAGTTCCAAAAAGGTTGAAGAAGCTATGTTAAGAACATTCTTGAAAAATATCGATGTAAATTTAGCTTCAGTCGTAATTAATAGAAATGTTAAAAATTTAAGAGAAGCTTTTGATTTATTAGAAACCGAAGGTCTTGTTAGAACTCAAAATCTTAAACCAAAATTTTCACAAAGTAATGAAAAATCGAACAAAACGGAAAATCAAAACTATCAATATCAAAATAATAATACAAATAATCAAAGAGAGTTAGAGAGAGTTAGAACTCAAAATCTTAAACCAAAATTTTCACAAAGTAATGAAAAATCGAACAAAACGGAAAATCAAAACTATCAATATCAAAATAATAATACACATAATCAAAGAGACCAATTTAACAAATCAAATTTTAATAATCATGATCAGAATGCAAAACACAATAACAATTTCCAAAATATAAAAGCTAATTCAGGAAACTTTCGATCAGAAACACAAAATTTAAATTCAAATCAGAACTGTAACAATCAACAAAGCCATGTTTCAAAAATGGAAATCGATCATGTCGAAGTAGATAAAACTAATTGTAGCCAATTTAAAAATGATAATCAAAATCAAAGCTTCTGAATCAATGTCTGAGCCAAAGAACTGCTTTTGCCATGCAAATTTTCATATAGTTGCCTCGAAAAATCACTTCCCCTGATTAAGTTAACTGTAAACAATGAAATAATCACGGCCCTAATTGATACTGGTTCAACAACTTCCATGTTAGATAGGGATAAATTCTTACAATATCCTCGAAGAACTTTGTGTCATCCAATATCGTTTTCATCCCTAAATTCAAACTCGCTAATAACGTAAGAAATTATAACTGACCTGCCTCTTAAATTTAAAGAACATGCCACAATGAGTTGGAAATTGACAACATTTAATAACAAATCGTTCGATGCTATTATAGGGCAAAACATTCTTAAGCCATTAAATGCTATTATTGACCTTTATCAGAATACAATTACAATTAATAATAATACTATTCAATTTTAAAATAGTCCACCATACTCTGATGAGGTAAATCAAATTGAACCAATCAAAATAGATGATAGGACACAGAAAATTTTTTTCTATTATTTAAATCAAGAGGAAAACAATGCTCAAACTAAAATTTTAAGTAGATTTAAAAAATTAATATTTCTTGAAGGTCAGTGTCTTAGCAATACAAACATTATTGAACATCAGATAAAAACAGTAGTGGCTAAAACCTTTATATAGTAAAATTTATAGATATCCTCAAATACATGAGCAATAAATATAAAAGCAAATTGAAGAAATGCTACAACAGGGAATTATACGTAAAAGCAATTCTCCATATAATGCCCCTTTATGGCTCGTACCCAAAAAAACTGATAACAGTGGAAAAAAAAATTACGTATAGTTATTGATTACCGCAAATTGAATGAAAACACAGTTTCCTATCCCCAACATAGAAGGTATATTGGATAAGTTAGGAAGAGCGCAATATTTTTCTACTATAGATCTCGCGAAAGGCTTTCACCAAATTCTCGTTCAGGAACAAGATAGGGAAAAGACAGCGTTTTCTACCCCTCACGGCCATTACGAGTTTAATCGGATATTTGGGCTCAAAAACGCCCCTGCCACATTTCAACGTCTTATAAACACAGTCTTAAAAGAAGAAATAAATAGAATTTGTGTCGTCTATCTTGATGACGTTCTTATTTTTTCCACTAGTTTTTCAGAACACGTTGGCCATATTCACACAATTTTTAAAAAACTTTCTGAAGCAAATCTTAAGATTCAAATTAACAAATGCAATTTCTTTTCCAAAGAAACTCAGTTTTTGGGTCATGTTCTAATCCCCGAAGGAGTTAAACCTAACCCAACAAAAGTTAACAGCATTCTTCAGATAAAAATTCCGAGCAATGTTAAACAAATTAAAGCTTTTCTAGGAATCACTGGGTATTATAGAAAGTTCATTAAGGATTTTTCACAAGTAGCTTATCCATTGATTAAATGCCTTAAAAAGGATGCTAAGATCGATGTTAATGAACCCAACTTCATGATTGCATTTGACAAATTAAAAAGAATCATAACTGAGGCACCGGTACTTAAGTATCCGGATTTCAAGAAGAAATTTCAGCTTATTACTGATGCTAGTAACATAGCTTTAGGTGCTGTTTTGCAACAAGATGGTCAACCAATTTGCTATGCAAGTCGTACATTGAATGACCATGAGAAAAATTATTCTTCTATACAAAAGGAATTACTAGCGATAGTGTGGGCAACAGCTTATTTCCGCCCAACTCCATAGTTAAATTCGACATTTTGTCCGATCGCCAACCACTTAAATGGCTGCTAATTAAATATAACGGAAAAGAACTTAATGAAATACTTTATAGATGGCTTGTTAAGCTTAGCGAATTTAACATAAACGTATTATACATTAAAGGAAAGGATAACCAGGTAGCTGATTTTTTAAGTCGAATAAGCAACGACGAAATTTGTGCCGTAAACATAGCTGAATCTTGTAGCTCTTTAGAAAACAATTTTGATGACATTAGTACACAACATACACAGGCTGAAGATTTTGTGGACACAACTATTTTAGGTCATTTAGAAACAGGTGTTAATAGATTTAAAATACAAATCATTCTAACGGAGAAAAAAACCATGGAGTTTGAATATAAGAATAGAAATAAGAAAATTTATCTAAATTTAAATGATCTTGAAAATGGAATGGAAGAAATTTTGAAGAATCATATCAGAAAAGGCAAAGTAGGAATATTCAGTGAATATCACGACCATCTATACAATAAATTTCAAAACAAAATCATCCAAATTTTCGAAGGCAATAAAAATGTAAAATTTGTAAAATGCTCATTTCACGCAAAAGACATTGAAAACGAAGAAGATTTGTATAAAGAAATTGAACGATTCTATAACTATGATACTGGTCATTCAGGTATAAATGAAAATTAGCAAAGTTTAAAAAGATTATTTACTTTCCAAAACTTCAACATTACATCCAAAAGTATATTAACAATTGTGACATTTGTAATCGGTGTAAATATGATAGGAATCCAGTAAAAGAAAAATTTAAGTATACGGAAACACCAAACGATATAAGAAAAATTGTTCATATGGATATCTATACAAATACAAAATGTAATTTTTTAACTTTTATTGACCGATTTTCAAAATTTGCTACTGCTTTCTATCTTGAGGATCGGAATAATCAAACTATAACGAGAAAATGCGCTCGTACAAATCCCAAAG
The DNA here is from genome assembly GCA_035045365.1 of Drosophila leonis. Taxonomy (NCBI): domain Eukaryota; kingdom Metazoa; phylum Arthropoda; class Insecta; order Diptera; family Drosophilidae; genus Drosophila; species Drosophila leonis. The sequence goes on along the minus strand of JAWNPC010000346.1, from coordinate 307,726 downwards.
AGGAAGTTTTGAAAAATTAATAACTGATAATGGATTTAATAGTGTAAATATAAAAGAATATTTAAGAAATGAGAACATAGAAGTTCATTTTGTGAAACCGAACAGTCACACTGGCACGTTGACGTTGAAAGATTCCATAACACCCTAACAGAAAAGATAAGAATTATTTACCTTGAAAACAAGGATCTATTAATCAAAGATAAAGTTAGTAAAGCTATAGAATATTATAATAACAGCTATCACTCAACAATGGCGTATCTTAGCCACTAAATATTGAATATGGAAATTGTGACAAAAAAATTATACATAATAACATTCTAAAATATAAGGAACATAACATTACATCTGTAAATCAAGCAAGATAAAATTTTGAAGAAACTAGGAACGAAGGATATATAAAAAATTATAAGTCTCTAAGACACAAAAATGAACCGAAATATAGAAAATTTAATTTAAATAATGTACATAGCTCCAACATAAAACAAGTAAGAGTGCTCTAGTCGAGACTGCTCGACTAAGAGATAACCTGAACCCTGCGAAGATACGATATTCAAATCATTTTACGCTTCTTTTATATACATATACATATATACAAACAACACATACACACACACACACACATGCACACGCACGCACACGCACGCACAAGCACTTTCTCGGCTACTGCGCAGTTTACGCAGCGACTGCGCGCGGGCAGCGCTTGGGCTGCAGTATGGGCTATATTTTGGAAACTTATTTGTTGAATAGGTTTGCTTCTAGATGGACTTTCGTAATCAAACTTTTAGAGCGTAATAATGACATTCATATGTATGTATTTGCCAAAGCACAAGTCTCTAGTATTTGAAATATTTTTTTCAAATTTGGGGGGAAGGGGGCGTGGTATCCAAAATCCAAAAATTGCAAAATGTTTGTATTCATTACACGGATACACACAGTAAATCTGAAATCTATAGCTATAACGGTATTCAAAAACGAAGAAAAGTTATCGATTTTTATCGATAATAAGGAAATGGGATGAGTTATCGAAAAAAATGATAAACTCGTACTGCGTAGGATATACACGAGTATACATTTCAAATTTCAGATCTCTAGCTTTTGTGGTTTGCGAGATCACTGCGTTCACACGGACGGACGGACGGACAGACGGACATGGCTATATCAACTCAGTTTGTCGAGCTGATCAAGAATATATATACTTTATGGGGTCTGCCATGTCTCCTTCTGCCTGTTACATACATTTTCACAAAAACATTATACCCTGATTTCCCATTTTCAATGGGTTCAGGGTATAAAAAGAATCAACCCCAAACATACAAACAAATATTCAAAAAGATGAACAAATCAAAACAGAGTTAAATGAAAATGAAAATGAAATCGAAGAAATTATAATAGACCCAACATTATACCCAAGGTAAAACGCCTGAGGACAGGCTCAGTTCTTAAGGATGGGGAAGTGACATATGTAGAGACATATGTACCCACACACTAACCATAGCACTTATGTTACACATTTTTTTCCCACAAGATTTAATGTAAACATTATGAAATAATCAAAAGGGTGACAATAACAATTCTGGCTTCCCATGAACTTATTATAAACAAATCGCCAGAATCGCTATTCCCACAATTGGGGCTGAAACTGCTGACGTCGCATTAACCCTAGCCGACAGAACTCTCTTAAATCTCAATCTCTTCAAGATCGAGATACCTTTATTTACATAAGAGACAAAAGCTCCATAAGTCTAAAGTCCAATCAATCAAAAAGCTCAGAGACGTATGCAGAACATAGCTTAAGTCAGTTTAGAAGTGGAATCGAGAATTGAATCTTGAATAAACTATATTTTTTTAATTAAATAGTCTTCTAACGATTTTATTATATATATGTATATTTATAAATATTTTTAGAATATAAACACAAAAAAAAAATTTAACCAAAGTAAATTTATTATTTTTTTATACACATAAATCATAGTAAATAACTATATACAGAATATTGCGTTATTTCTTTAAAAAGGGAGGTGTAGTATGTGTGGCATAATACTCGAATGAGACTCTACAGTATGTTTGTGACACTTTATTGTTACTCATACATAACGCAATCATATAAGCATAAATGCTCTCGAAATCTGATTGGCCACTATTGTGGCAACGATCAGTAACAGGCACGTGAGAACTGCCGCACCTGCACTTTGCCTTATGTGTATGTCTAATGGATATGCCATATGCATGCACATATATACATACATACTACATACCCTCGTTCTGCCACCGTTCTCAGTGATAGAACTCTATTTATAAAAATCTAATGTATTTGGGCTAATCTTAATTTTTAATTCCAATAAAGATCCATTCGTGCAATGAACGTAAGACGAAGCTGATGCTCTAATATCACACGTTCATACATACGGACAGACGGATGGACGGATAGATGGGCATGGCTATATTGACTCTTCTCGTCGTCCTGAGCTGCCTATTACATATATTATAAAAACATTTTGTTTTAATAATAATTTAATACAATAAAAAATTAAGAAAATCTGGCATTTCCCCACCTGGAGTCGAACCAACATCTACTGATCAAAGTGCATCACCTCTACCACGACACCACCATTATGTGTGTGAAAATAAAAAATAATAAAAAAGTTTTGACATCGACGAGGTTTGAACCCAGACCTGCAAGGCACGGCGTGCCACGCTTCTATCAACACCGCCACTGCACTGCTTAAGTAAACAGTAGCAGACTCGAAAGTAAAGGCAGCTAAAAATTATAACAAAATTCAATCAGTCAGATGTAATTGTTGTGATTCTTAGAACAGACAAGAATGCTCGCACTCGAATATCTCAATGTATGTGTGCACATGTATAGAAAAAATGAAAACAGGGGTGGGTTTCTGGTCACATGTTGCAATTGACAAAACGTTTTGTTTAATTAATTCTGTGATACTTAATGGATTTCAATGAAATTTTCAGCATATGATCTACATATTATATTGGATATTTTGCAGTTGTATAAAATCGCAAACTCATTCACATATTGGCTATATTTGCAACTAACCTTCAATTTGAAAATTTTTGTAAACTTTTGAACCAATATCCAAAATCTAACAAAAACCGAAATTGTGTAAAATATAAATGAAACTAAATGCAAAATTTGGAGACTCTAGCTCTAAAGATGTAAGAGATATAATTTATAAACTTCATTTCGATAAGGTTTTTAATCGATAACAAAAGAACGGGAATAGTTATCGATTTTCTAAAACAAACTCGATATGCACGTGCTATACAGGGACTTCCAAAAAAATTTCAAGTCTCTAGCTCTTATATGTTCTGATATCGACGCGTTCATACATACGGACAGACGGACAGACGGACAGACGGACAGACAGACAGACGGACAGGGCTAAATCGACTCAGCTCGTCTCCCTGATCAAGAATATATATACTTTATGGGGTCTGCCACGCCCCCTTCTGCCTGTTACATACATTTGGCAGCTTAACAAAACCATTATACCCTGATTTCCCATTTTCAATGGGTTCAGGGTATAAAATTGAAAACGGGGGTGGGTTTTTGGTCACATGTTGCAATTGACAAAACGTTTTGTTTAATGAATGAAATCAATGAAATTTTCAGCATATGATCTACATATTATATTGAATATTTGTCAGTTGTCTAAAATTGCAATCTCATTCACTTATTGGCTATATTTGCAACTAACCTTCAATTTGAAAATTTTTGTAAAATTTTTAACTAATATTCAAAATGTAACAAAAACCGAAATTGTATAAAATATAAATGAAACTAAATGCAAAATTAAGAGACTCTAGCTTCAAAGATGTACGAGATATAATTTATTAACTTCATTTCGATAAGGTTCTTAATCGATAATAAAAGAACGGGAATAGTTATCGATTTTCTAAAACAAACTCGATTTGCGCGTGCTATACAGGGACTTCCGAAAAAAATTTCAAGTCTCTAGCTCTTATAGGTTCTGAAATCGACGCGTTCACACATACGGACATGTACGCCCACTAGGGGCGTGGCAAATCGGAAAATGCATTTTCCGGTATGTCAGAAACCCTGTTAGTTGAAGTGCTAGAGAGTTGAAATTTGGAACGTATACTCGCGTTGACAACCCAAGATCAAAAAGGTATGGCGGATATATTTACGCCCATTGGGGGCGTGGCAAATCGGGTAAAACTGTATCTTCTGCAGTTTTAGAGCTAGAATGCCCAAATTTGGCATGTAAGTTACTGTTAAGATCCTTTAAAGATCGATGAAAAAATTATATATCCACGCCCCTTGGGGGCGTGGCAAATCGGATCTGACAATATAGTGATTTATACATATTCTTCTATATCTCGAGCACTATTGATGCTAGAGACTTGAAATTTGGAATTCATACTCGCGTTGACAACGCACGATCAAAAAAATATGGCGGATATATCTACGCCCATAGGGGGCGTGGCAAACCGCAAAAGTTTATATCTCCTTAAGTTTTAGAGCTAGAAGCTTTAAAATTGGCTAGTTGAGTTACTGGTGATCTCCTTTATCGATGACCTAAAAATAAAAGTTACGCCCCTTTAGGGCGTGGCACACCGAAAAATACCCTGTAATATCCACATTTTTGGAACGTAAGCTTTCAAATTTGGCATTTATGTTACATTCGACTACTTCCAAAGATTGGCCAAAAATAAAGAGTCTACGCCAATTGGGTGCGTGGCAAATCGGGTCTGAATATCTAGATTTTGCACAAAATTTCCTTTTATATCTCCTAAAGTTTTAGAGCTAGAAGCTTCAAAATTGGCTAATTGAGTTGCTGGTGACCTCCTCTATCGATGACCCGAATATAATTGTTACGCCCCTTTAGGGCGTGGCGCACCGAAAAATACCCTGTAATTTCCACATTTTTGGAAGGTAAGCTTCCAAATTTTGCTGTTACGTCAATTTAGACTCCTTCTAAGAATTGGCCAAAAATAACTTGTCTACGACCACTGGGGGCGTGGCAAATTGGAATTTTATTTTGCAGAGCTCTTGAGTTAAAATTGCAGCAGAAGCACCATCACAAGAATAATCCGGTAGGTGGCGCTAAACTGCAATAAGCATGTATCGCCTACATAAATAAGCTTAATTTCTTGCTAAGTAGGCAGAAAAAATTGTAAGAGACAAATAAATATATGTATTTCAATTTAATATTTAAATAATTGACCATCTAATATTAATATAGTTTTCCATAGCCTAGGTCAGTTATTTCGTTATTTTCGTATGTTGGCAATGCTTCAGACGATCCCAAGTGGCACTGTTAAAAGACTCAATTGGTTATGTAAAGAAAATCAATCACACTTTCAAATTAACAGACAACTCTTAAGTTAACAGACTGCTTTGCATAAAAATTATAAAATGCATGGTGCAGTTATATTTTTTTGTCTAGCTCATAAAATCATCATATTCATACAAACGATTGAAGCGAGCCATAATTTATAAAAGTTTTACTCATTTACATATATATATTTTTAGAATTTTAATAAATATATGGTTATTTTGAGTCAGAAGCTAATTCGAGCGGCGACTTTAACAAATTAAGATAAACTTTAAAATGTAATATGCCAGAAGCCCCTATGGGAACAGAGTATCACGCAGTCGGTTGCGCCCGACTGCAACGTTCTTACTTGTTAGTAATAATATTAGACTAAAATAAAATGTTAGTATTATTTAAATAGTATTGTGTAGATAATAGATTACTTTATAACCCTGCATACAAATTTCATAAATTTCATAAAAATTTGACGAAGTTACAGCGTGTTTCGAAAAAATGTTTTAAAAGTAAGGTAACTTTAGTGGCACACTGTACCATATATGTATGTAAGTTAACGAGTGCCCCTCGCACCAGCGTCAACCAGCGGTAATCTGATATCTTGCACATGCCGCAAGATCAGCATTATCGCTTATGCCAAGTCGGCTTGCCGACTGTAGCTTTGTAGTTCTAAGTACATATATTTTGTAGCTTTGCATTCTTGTGCAATTAAATACTTTTGACTTAGCTTATGCCCCAGCTTGTTGCTTAGCTTTAGTTCTGATTTGAATAAAGACAGCACAAGACTGTTCGTCATTGCTCCGGCTCGGCCGTCGACTTATTATTTCATATATTATCACTGAGCCACAAGGCCAGCGATTGGAATTATTTTCCCAACATAATCTTCTCTGAAGTCCACCATCCACTGGAGGAAACCCAAGGGACCCAAGACATCAGGAAGAATTACTTAATTTGTATATAAATTAAGCAAAAAGGTGTGATGTCGCTGAAGAGAGTACAAAGGTTGCACTTAGCATACGTAAGTAAGCAAAACGTAAAAACCTAGAAAACTTTATGGTTTTGTTGAAATGTCAAATGTATGTAACAGGCAGAAGGAGGCGTGGCAGACCCCATAAAGTATATATATTCTTGATCAGGGAGACGAGTTGCGTCAATATAGCCATGTCTGTCTGTCCGTCAGTGAGTATGTCTGAACGCTTCGATCTCAGAATCTATAAGAGCTAGAGACTTAAAATTTTTTTGTAGTTCCACGTATAGCACGAAAATATCAAGTTTATTAAAAAAATTTGATAACTATTCCCGTAATATTGTTATCGATTAAAAACCGAAATGCCGCTTTTAAATTCTATCTCGTGCATTTTTGTAGCTAGAATCTCCAAATTTTGTATTTAGTTTCATTTATATTTAAAATTTTGATTTTTGTTATATTTTGGATACTGGCTCAAAATTTTACAAAAAATTTCAAATTGAAGGTTAGTTGCAAATATAGCCAATATGTGAATGAGTTTGCGATTTTATACAATTGAAAAATATTCAATATAATTTAATTTAAATTTTATTGAAATCCATAAAGTATCACAAAAACAACAAAACGTTTCGTCACTTGCAACAACATGTGACCAGCAGCCAAGCACCGTTAGGTAAGTGACACATACATTCAGACATTCAAACGCGAGCATTCTTGTCCGTTCTAAGAACCACAATAGAGGTCTGCATGAATGCAATCATTTTCAACACCATAGTACTGTACAGTTGTAGAGTGTTCTCAAAAATACTGTACTCACTCTTTGCTGTACAGCATTATTACTGAACTCACTCTTTGCTGTACAGTATAATTACTGTACTCACTCTTTGCTGTACAGTATATTCAAGCATGTACAGTGCACACAACTACATACATATTTGTACAGACGAGTATAATCAATCAATTATAAGCGGTGTAAAATTGCAACCACACATGATATGGTAAATATAATAATGTTCTTGCACTCAGATATTGAAGAATTGTATGAGTCATTTTGATTTTGAAATACATTTATAATAATAAAAACTTGTAAGGCGGCCCACAAGTGAGCCACCTCACAATAAAAATAGGTTTAAATAATATGATTAATTTGGTAGTTATTAAGGAAAAGGAAAGGAAAGTGGAATATTTTGTAGTTATTAAGGGAAGAGGAAGGGAGAAGACGCATGAAGCGCAGTACTTAGTATGTAAGGTAGGATTTATTCAAATTCATAGGTAACGGCTCGAGCGCGCGCCAACGATCGGCGATGCAACTCTGCACGGGGTGAAAGCTCCGCGGTGAAGAGCGAGCGCTGTGGGGAGTTGCATTGCGTGGGCGGACGAGCGGCTCGAGCCGAAGGTGAGAACAGTTGGTTTCCGGCGGGCAAGAAAAAAGTTCGATCTCGGTAAGATGACCGAGCGAGGAGAGTGAATTCGGTTTGGCACGCGACGCGCTGCATCGGTGCAGAAAAGAATTTGGCACGTGCCAAACGCCAAAAGAGAGGATAGGAAACAAACGTGAGTAGCGGTGCGGCAGGGCTGCGCAACTAATAATGTAGATGAGTAAAAATCATTAAATAATTAAAGAAATAAAAGGAAGTTGTAATGCAGAAAACAAATAGTGATTTTTCCTTTAGTAGTGTCTTTTAACAACAATAGCTAAATCTCAACCCCCTTTTCCCTCTCCTTTGGTCTCGATCTGTCGGCGTGGCGAGTCCCGCTGATAGACAGAGCCAAAGGAGAAGTAGCATACTAACGTTGGTAGCAAGGAACGAGGCTAGTTCCCGTTCGCCGCGTGGATAACCCCGGCAAAAAGATTCGATGTGGTTTGGAGAGAGCCGGGGCGGAGACGCCTCACGTGTTCCTCGACCTGCGACACTACCGAACAGAGATATCCAGTAGTGGACGAGGCTAGTTCCCGTCTGTCGGGTGGACGAACCCCCGGCGCATGTACAGTAGACCTAACACTAACCATACCAATCATTTCCCTTAACCTCGAGTCCCAGCGAACTTACAAATGTCTTGTAAGGATCGGCCCTGGTCAGATTGAGACCTACCCCGGCTGTGGAAAACCTAACTTTACAAGTGGCGCCCGAGGAGGGACTCTGGTACTAACAAAGGGGCGTGGCATATTCGCGGCGTAAAGACCCGCGTATATGCCCAAATAAAGGTGTTGGTAGTTAGAACATAACGCATGTAAATTCGGCTATACCCTAACCTACTCTTTTGGCGCGACGTAATTGGCCGTCGCATAATCGAGAGCGGCAAAGATAGCGGGATCGCGAATGGTGCAAGCGCAACGGCGCCAAAAGTACAGCCTGCAGCGTGCAGAGAACGGAGAACGGAGAGAAACGCGAGAGAAAAAATGGACATGGTCAGTGAGTGATGTGCACGCGCAGCCGCCGACGAGCCAGGGATAGTTTTTTTTGTGCTTCGCGACAAAATGTGTGGACAGTTGGACCAAAAACTATGAACAAAAAAAATGTTCTGTGTGAACAATGGGCCGATGGCCATAAAACGAAGATGTGTGGACAGTGGGCCGAGGGCCAAAAACTATGGAGAATTGTGTTTTGTGAACAATGGGCCGAAGGCCATAAAAACGGAAAGCGTAACAGTGGGCCGTGAGTCGGAAACTCAGAGCGGCAATTTTTTTTGATGTTCGGACAATGGGCCAAGGGCCAGAAAACTCCAAGCAAAATTCTGTTTGCAGACAGTGGGCCGAGAGCCATATTTTTTTGAGTGTTTTTTAAAAAAAAAAAAATAATAATAATAATGGCCAAGGGCCACAACCGCCAGTGAACAGTGGGACGAGAATTTTTTTTGAGTGTGTTTTTTTTTTTAAATAAAAAAACAAATAATAATTATGGCCAAGGGCCACGAAAACCAGTGGACAGTGGGACAAGAAGTGTTTTTTTTGAATTTTTTTTATATTTTTTATTTTTTTTTGAGAAAAAAAAATATTACAATGGCCAAGGGCCACGAGAACTAGTGAACAGTGCTGCGAGAATAGTTTTTTTGAGTGTTTTTTTTTTTGAGAAAAAAAAATATATATAAAGGCCAAGGGCCAAGAGACTGGTGAACAGTGGAACAAGAAGTGTTTTTTTTTTGAAAATAAATAAAAAAATAAAAAAACAAGTAAGAAAACTCTAGTCGGGGGTACCCGACTAGGAGATCCCCAGAACCCCGTCCGATCTGCATTTTTAAATATATTCCGTATCTTGTATATATTACAAACTTATACAAAATTTAATTAAATTGCTAATCTTGCACTTTCACAATCAAATAGCATTTTTTTTTTTTAAAGAATATAATATAATTTTTAAAGAGAAATAATAATTTAATAAAAGAAAAAAATAAAAAAAATAAGAAAATACGACATAAAAATATTTGACGCCGATGTCGATCTGCGCTCGATCCCAGATCTGCGCGCACGGCACGGCGTGCACCGTTTCTAACAACACCGCCACTGCACTGCTTAGACAAGCAGTAGCAAATTTGAGACTAAAGGCAGCTAAGAATTATAACAAAATTCAAACAGTCAGCTGGAAGTGTTTTGATTCTTAGAACAGATAAGAATGCTTGCATTCGAATGTATGTGTGCACATGTATGAAAAAAATGAAAATGGGGGTGGGTTTCTGGTCACATGTCGCAATTGACAAAACGTTTTGTTTAATTACTTTTATGATACTTAATGGATTTCAATGAAATTTTCAGCATATGATCTACATATTATATTGAATATTTGTCAATTACCTAAAATCGCAAAAGCATTCACATATTAGCTACATTTGCAACTAACCTTCAATTTGAAAATTTTTGAAAAATTTTGAACCAATATCCAAAATATAAAAAAAACCGAAATTGTATAAAATATAAATGAAACTAATTGCAAAATTTGGAGACTCTAGCTCCAAATATGTACGAGATAGAATTAAAAAACTGCATTTCGATAAGGTTTTTAATCGATAACATTAAAACGGTATAAGTTATCGATTCTTTGAAACAAACTTGATCTGCGCCTGCTATACAAGGACCTCCAAAAAAAATTCAAGTCTCTAGCTCTTATAGGTTCTGAGATCGACGCGTTCATACATACGGACAGACGGACGGACGGACGGACGGACGGACGGACGGACGGACGGACAGACAGACAGACGGACAGGGCTAAATCGACTCAGTTCGTCACCCTGATCAAGAATATATATACTTTATGGGGTCTGCCACGCCTCCTTCTGCCTGTTACATACATTTAACAAAACCATTATACCCTGATTTCCCATTTTCATTGGGTTCAGGGTATTAAAAAAAAGGATTAGAAAAATGGGCGAAACGCCAGAACACAAGTGAAGCGTAACGAAGAAAACACGAGGTACGTCAGAAAAGGACAAACAAAATTTGAAGGAACGGAAGGAGCTCCGTCGTGGAAGCTGAGTGTCCCAGCGGTGAGCGACAGTTCCGAGGTTCGAAAGAGCGGGGTACGGGAGAATCCCAGGGTCGACGACGAGGTCAAAGGACCGTTTCCGGCCCCGAATAGCAGTTATGAGAGGAGCCCGTCTTGGTGTATAGCGGAACAAATCAGGAAGTGGGGCATGAGGTACGATGGAGAGTCAGACCCACTTCTATTCCTAGAGATCCTGGAAGAGCGAGCCATCACATATGGTATCGATCTCGACCGGATGCCCAGGGTAGTGAGCGAGGTGCTCGTGGATAAGGCTGCTAGGTGGCTCCTTACCAGCGGACTGAGGGACGGGTCCTGGGCCGAATTCAGAAACGGATTTCTGGATTTCTTCCTTCCGCCGCAATACATGGAACGACTCGAGGACCAGATTCGTTCGTGTCGGCAGCGGGAGGGGGAGAGATTTAAGGACTATCTGGTAGAGATACGGCTGATGATGCGCCACGCTGCCTATAGTCCAGCACAGGAGCTATATAGGGTGTACGAGAACGCTGCACCTGAGTACAGGCTGTATGTGAGGCGAGATGATTTCTCGTCTCTTGCGCGCTGACACAGATGGCGTCGGAGTACGAGAATGTACGGGATCAAAGAAATGACTTTGAGAGGAGCACGGCTCATCGGATGGTGACCCAGGACACGGGATACGGATCTGATCCGCGTCGGGTGTGCTACAGGTGTGCGCAGGCGGGACACTTCGCGAGAGAATGTCCCAACGCACAGGTTATGTTTTGCCGGAGTTGTGGGAGGATCGGGAGGAGCACACAGGAGTGCTGCTACCGCATGACTACGGGAAACGGGCAAGGGCGTCCCCCGCAGGAGCAGGGCGCCGCCCACTAAACAGCAGTAAGAAGGTGGAAGAAGAGAAAATGGTTGCAAAGGTGGAGATTACGGGTCGACGTACGGACGCCACAATCGAAACCGGAACCATACGCAGCTTCATAAGCGAAGAGTGTACGCTCAGAAGGGCGATCCAAGGAGAGCAGCTGGGAGTGCCGAGAGGAGGATGCGAGACGGAGCAACAGGAGGTGCCGCCAGGAACCGGACCAACCCCCGTCGCTCAAGGCCCGTCGATAGAGAGCGCTCCTACGCCTGGACGACAGGAGAAGCTCGCTCGGCTCGGCCAAGGGAGGAGTCGGACAGAGGAACCGATCCTCGAAACGCAGGGGCGCCGACGACAGGGTCGACGGCGGAGGAGGGAAAGTTCTCAGTAGCAAGGAAACGCCCACCGGGGGCAAAAGCTACGGAGACAGAGAAGGCGGAGGGAACTGGGTCTCCCTTCGCAACAGAGAGGAATGCAGAGAAGGAGGAGGGAGCTGGGTCTCCCTTCATAACAGATATAGATACAAAGGAGGAGGAGGGAGCTGGGTCTCCCGCTGAAGGCACCGAGTGGCCAGCGGTGAAGTGGCTCAACTCAATAAAAAGTCCCACTGGCAGGATCGCCCGGTGGTCGCTGGGATTGGTGTAAAGCGGCCTACAAGTGAGCCACCTCACAATAAAAATAGGTTTAAATAATATGATTAATTTGGTAGTTATTAAGGAAAAGGAAAGGAAAGTGGAATATTTTGTAGTTATTAAGGGAAGAGGAAGGGAGAAGACGCATGAAGCGCAGTACTTAGTATGTAAGGTAGGATTTATTCAAATTCATAGGTAACGGCTCGAGCGCGCGCCAACGATCGGCGATGCAACTCTGCACGGGGTGAAAGCTCCGCGGTGAAGAGCGAGCGCTGTGGGGAGTTGCATTGCGTGGGCGGACGAGCGGCTCGAGCCGAAGGTGAGAGCAGTTGGTTTCCGGCGGGCAAGAAAAAAGGTCGATCTCGGTAAGATGACCGAGCGAGGAGAGTGAATTCGGTTTGGCACGCGACGCGCTGCATCGGTGCAGAAAAGAATTTGGCACGTGCCAAACGCCAAAAGAGAGGATAGGAAACAAACGTGAGTAGCGGTGTGGCAGGGCTGCGCAACTAATAATGTAGATGAGTAAAAATCATTAAATAATTAAAGAAATAAAAGGAAGTTGTAATGGAGAAAACAAATAGTGATTTTTCCTTTAGTAGTGTCTTTTAACAACAATAGCTAAATCTCAACCCCCTTTTCCCTCTCCTTTGGTCTCGATCTGTCGGCGTGGCGAGTCCCGCTGATAGACAGAGAAAAAGGAGAAGTAGCATACTAACGTTGGTAGCAAGGAACGAGGCTAGTTCCCGTTCGCCGCGTGGATAACCCCGGCAAAAAGATTCGATGTGGTTTGGAGAGAGCCGGGGCGGAGACGCCTCACGTGTTCCTCGACCTGCGACACTACCGAACAGAGATATCCAGTAGTGGACGAGGCTAGTTCCCGTCTGTCGGGTGGACGAACCCCCGGCGCATGTACAGTAGACCTAACACTAACCATACCAATCCTTTCCCTTAACCTCGAGTCCCAGCGAACTTACAAATGTCTTGTAAGGATCAGCCCTGGTCAGATTGAGACCTACCCCGGCTGTGGAAAACCTAACTTTACAAACTATAGTGGCTCCTGCTTTCATTAAGTTTTGCTTATAATAAGCAAATAATAAACTCAATATACAGTAAGTGAACTGCACACCAATTTTACTGTACAGTAAAAGAACTGTACACTAATTTAAGTGTACTCATTAACTGCTGAATAACATGGGAGCCGTGCAGAAAAAAGTTGTAAACGTTTTTAGAATGAATGACTGCCCTTTTGGATGCATTCATACAGATGTCTAAGTCACAATACTTACAGCTAATGAGACATTAACTAATTGTCCAAATAAAACGATATATTAAGCTGTATGCAAACAATTCACATTTCATTGCATGTACAGAGAGATTTGTTTAATTTTTCTCAACGTTTTAATTAAAGAATGACATAATTATATCAATTTATTTTAATTAAACTTAATTTTTTTTCTATACAACAGTAGCGTGAACGCCAGCATAGCCAAAGGATGTCGTAAACGGATGATTACTTTTCAAGTTATGACGATTTTATTGTCCTGCCTTATACTCATGTACTGCGTACTACCTCTAGTGGAATTATTTTACATTGTGGGAATTGGTGTCCCAGTAAAGCCATTTCCCTATAAAATGCTATTTCCATACAATCCATACAACAGCTGGATACGTTATGCATTAACATATATATTTACTGCGTATGCTGGTATTTGTGTAGTGACCACACTGTTTGCTGAGGATTCCTTATTTGGATTTTTTATAACATACACTTGCGGGCAATTCCGTGTATTGCATAATCGCATCGATGTTCTAGTGGATGTGGGAAAAAAAAAAATGTCTTTCAGAGCAAATTCTGAAGAGGTGGTCATAAAAATAATTTGGGAGCTGCAAAGCATTTCACGACACCATAAAAACCTAATCAGGTAAGAATTTATATTTTATAGAAATCAATCAACCCATTGTTTACAAGACTGCCATCATTGATGTTATACTTAAATTTATAAACTATTTAAAAGCAAGTAAGAATGATGCAGTCGGGCGCTATCGACTGCAGAATTCTCTTTCACGGCTAAGCCGCTACCAGCTCCAAAACCTTGCAAGACATAGATTTTTACTTTTTGCCACGCCCCCAATTTGTATACAGCCACATATTCATACTGATTATGTTGGGCACAAATGTTATAGTTTAGTTTATATGGTAGAAATAAGTCAGCATGTCCAAAAATTTAATTTAGTTGGTACTTAAATTCAAGTGCGGTAAAGTCAGACCACGCTTCTGATGCTACGCATACAGTAAGCAAATAAAGTTTACGTACACTCCCTACATGCATATTAATTGTTAAAAATACCCTTTTGAATGATATGGAAATTGATTAACTATGGTTAGTTTATAATTAAGGCAGGCATTTATTTACGAAGTAGGTGAAAAAAAATTTGGTTCCTTCTTTTATGGCCAAAAAGCATGCCAAAAAAGTTTACGTATACTTCATCTGTAGCGTTTACCGTTAGGTGTTGCTTAATATTTCCAACGGGAATCTTCATTTTTCCTTTACTTCGACTCACATACTTGAGTTATTATGCATTGGAATTTCATTTGGGCCATTTTTGCGAGAGTAAACGGTCCTTTTGGGTCGAGACAAGCAAATCCCATTAGAAATGCGTCTACTAAAGGTATAGCTCCACATTGAGGGCTAAGGTGTACGTGAAATTGACTGAACAGCTAAGCGATATCCTTCTAGTGTGTAAACCATTATAAATTCCTGCGGAAAAACAGCAACACTTGCAGTTTTGCCCCGATCCGGCCGTGCTCCAAAATTCAGTGCCAGAGATAAACGCCAAATCCTGGCCACAATAAACAAGGATCCAACCAAATTTTGGTGAAAAATATAGGACATATTTCTGACCTCAGGAGTTGCGGTTCCTCAGCATACTGTGCAAAATGTGCTCCACAAGGAGGGGTACAACACACGAACTCAGAGCAAGAAACCTTTGATTTCAGAGGTCAACAAAAAAAAATGCCTAGAATTGGCTGAGAAGTACCTGGACGTACCAGATTGATAAATTTGGATTTGTCACTACAAATTCCTGAGTCCCAAAATTAATCTGGCTCATTTTGACAGACCACACAAAGTACATATATTCTTAATCAGGGTGACGAACTGAGTCGATTTAGCCCTGACCGTCTGTCCGTCTGTCTGTCCGTCTGTCCATGTGTATGAACGCGTCGATCTCAGAACATATAGAAGCTAGAGACTTGAAATTGTAGGTCCCTGTATAGCGCGCACATATCAAGTTTGTTTTAAAAAATCGATTACTTGTCCCGTTTTATTGTTATCGATTAAAAACCTTATCGAAATGAAGTTGTTGAATTGAATGTCCCTGCGATACATCTGCCATGAATGCGCCTGCTATATCGGGAGTTTCGGATTCCAATCCAGGTTAAGCAACCAAAGTTCCTGGAGCAGGGTCTTAAATTAAGTTTTTCTAACATCCTGACTGCCAGATATGAAGCGGAAGCGATGCCGTATGTGTCGGTGCACAGTTTGAAGTGTCGCAATGGTGCTGAAGGATCTTCTCTCCTTCATTAGACGCCGTTCAATTGCCAGAAAGCGAGATTTTGCTCCCGGAAGTGTGTCTGCAAACTCTGCGTTATTTTGCTTTAACAGGAGCTCGACAATGTATCTTCCCTCAGCATTACGGGCGTGTGTTTGGACGAAATGATTCTCCAGCAATTCATCTTCAGGATTTGCAGACGTATACGATTGAACTTCCTCCAGTTCCCAAAACTTTTGCAACAACGTGTTTACGTCCGTGGTAGCTAAGAGTGATGTAGTTGTTGGAGTATTTGTTCCTCGCACCGATGTGATGACGATGTGATCTTTCCAAGGGCATGTGCCTTGACATCAAGAGATAATTCAGATATTCGTGATATTAGTAGTGCGCAGAGACCTCTAGTGGGATTCGCCTTGATTGATGAGATTCCAGCTATAGAAATCCGAGAATGTGAACGAGACGAGAACGTAAGACAATTCAGAACAGCAGTCGAACAATATGCGGCAAGCGATGTATTCTACACGAGAATTACCTACACCTGCGCCGTTGGCAGTATACTTCTTATTTGTCCATTTGTGGTTACCATTGAAGTTGTCATGACGTGGCAAGGGGTGCCTCATTTGAATCATTCCTCTGGTGCTGCTGTGGCTTATCTTTCTCCTGTGCAGTATATTGATCAAAATGCAAGTAAATGATGTCGGCGATTGCATTGTTTACAGGACGACTTTGATGTAGAAGCGCTTACTCCATGACCAAATCTCAAACAATTAAAGCACATATGTTTGGTTTTTGCAAAGGTATATCGTTGCGTGATAAACAAGCCCAAAAACTGTGAACTTACCATCATGCGTGCTCATTACTATTGTACTTCGTACAGCCCTCTGACTTGGCAAGTAGCGCACGTGCGTTCTTATTATCCTTGTCCTGCCTGGCTCTGCTGGCTATCTGTTTTGTCGATTGGCTAAGCTTAAGTCGATCACAGCGTGCATTCAGGAATTTGAGCAAATCAGGTACAGTAGGATTTGCCACATCTTGACTCTTTTCATACCATTCAAGACGTGTGTTCTCATCAACCTTTGCGAGGAGTAAGTAGATCAGCCAACAATCCCGATCAGTTTGTCCAGAAGCGTCTAAGAACGCAACGATGTTGGGTTGTTATCAGCTACCTTGGGCAATATACTCGATGTCTCCAGCAGCAAGTTTACCAAATAGCGTGGCTTCTCGAAACGAGCAACCAATGAATTCCAAGCTACATAATAATTAGCATTGACCAAGGACAGATGCTGGATGAGATTTGCAGCTTCTCCCTTTAGACAATATTTTAGATGATGGAACTTTTGAATATTTGTTAAAGCAGTCTTGCTATGAAAGGCACTGCCAAAGAGACCTTTAAACGCGTGCCATTCCTTATAATCTCCTTCAAATGGTTGAATATGAATCCTTAGTATCCACCAATCCTTTGTTGGTGGCCTGGCGGCTGGCTGTGAGCCTTAGGGTGACTCTTTATGTACGCGTTGCGGTAACATTCTTTGAATCATATGCTCCATAGTCTCCGTTTGCATCTGAGATTGTTGCTGTATTTGTTGTAAATGCCTGTAATGTAATGTAATCCAAGTGATTATCCATTTTATGTAGGTATTGTAATAATTATGTGTATTCGTAAGTCTGTATTGATTGAGTGTCCGCTGGAGAATGTCTCCTTGGTTTTATTCATTCAATTTATTAGCCTAAATACATAGGGTGTATATAAAGATTTCTGCCGATGAGAACGTCGGCAGAGCGGGAGTATGTATCATGAAGTATATATGTGTATATATGTATATATGTACGTGCGGAAGGCATATCTTGAAAAGTGTGTAAGTTAACATATAACACTTAATATAGGATATTTCATAAGTTTATAACCAACCCTCGCTATCGCGTGCTTCATAAGTTAAGGAACAGCCGCTGGTCAGCGGCGGTAACCGGACACTTTTGTTTTGATGCAAGAGTTTCCGTTATTGCCTAAGATTTTGCTGAGTCGGCTTGCCGACCATTACATTGTGGCGTGATGCGAGTTTTGGCTTAGCTTAAGTGAAATATTCTGTGTATTAAGAAATCAGTCTTGAATTCAGCGCTCTTCCAATAAGTCGCTTAAATAAATATTCACTCCGGCACTAAGCCGTTAAATAACTTGTTTTATTGTCTGAGCCCGAGGCCAGCAATAAGAGGCACAGTCGCCTCTCAACCTAATCTTCAGCCACTACAGGACTGGAAGAATATTAATTGGCGCCCAACTAGTGATCGGACTCCACAACCGACAACAAGTAAAACGGCAGCACGGGAGCTGCAACAACCAACAACAGTTAAGATAGCAGCGCGGCAGCTGCGAGTGACCAATTGTATAAAGGAAATTTTTTTTTTGTGTTAGTTGAATCATGTAAGTGATACTCTAGCCAAAATTTTTCTTCAAACACAAACATTTTTTAAGTTTATTTTATAAAAAATTAGTAAACACAAGTGAGCATTTTATATTGCAACAGACCATGTAAAAAAAAAAAAAAAAATTTTTTTCAATAATAATAATCAGAACCAAGTTTCTGAAACACGTGGGAGTAATTGCTTTGAGAATTTTAGTTGAAACAATTTATCATTCAGATCGTTAATAAAATTGCTTTGTGTTACCTTCTATGTGTCTAAAATTGTGCTATAACAATACATGCAGTTCTCGTGGTTCAGAGCTGCGACGTAATTCGATCCATCTTTTGACGGCCCGTTTTATTTTTCGCGGCCACTGACCTGCACATGCCACGGTTTAGCCAATATAAAAACCCTCTCAAGCAGTCTAGCGACTCAGATTCCGACTGTGACATTCGCATCAGAGTCCCAGCTACAAGACTTCTCCCAGCAGTTCCCCCACCATCAAGTAAAATGGATCCAAATCAGCTTAATGACGTAGTAAGGGCGGCTATCAGCAATGCTTTAGCCGAACAGGCCGCTGCAAACCAGCAGAGGGAGCAAGCATTAACTCAAAGAATTAATGAGTTAGCTTAACAAATAGCAGCAGCAAACGTTGTCGCCCCACAAGTTGTAGCATATGCTGCTATAGGAATTAGAAACGACATTCACTGTGACGAGCCGCTATCTTATGTATCTTGGAGACAGGCAGCATTAGCCGCTTACGAGATCTTCAGATCACATAATGGCAGTTCTCATCATTATCAGGCTGTTATCATCATAAGAAGCAAGATTAGGGGCCCCGCAGACGCGGTGCTGGCCTCATTTGGTACTGTATTGAATTTTGATGCGATAATAAATCGCCTAGATTTCACGTACAGTGACAAGAGACCAATTCATGTCATTGAACAGGAATTAGGTACCTTGAGGCAAGGTGGCCTGTCCCTGCTTCAATATTACGATGAGGTAGAGAAGAAACTCACTCGTCTCACTAACAAAGTTAACATGTCATATGAGCCGGCTTTAGCAAAGGGCCTATGCGAAAAATTCCACGACGATGCGTTGCGTGTGTTCATATCAGGTCTCAAGCGCAGTCTTACAGATGTGCTCTTTGCAGCAAAGCCCAGAGATTTGCCTTCAGCGCTAGCTCTCGCCCAAGAAGTCGAGTTAAATCATGAAAGGTACGCGTTCGCGGCTAATTTCGCAAGAAGTCTAGAAGACAAAGAGCGCAAGCCGCATGCAAAAGCACAGGGTCACCAACAGGAGAGGCATTCGCAACAAGCCGAAACACAAGCTAGCGGTACAAAGAATCCGCACTTTAGCTAGCAAAAGAAGGCCCCAGTGCAGACTGACCAACGAAGCAGAAGGCAGCACAATAATAATGGCGCACCGGTGCCCATGGAGGTCGATCCTTCCTTCTCAAGAGTTTTGCAGCCCACTCAGGCCCCTGCTTACGCGAATAGGAAGCACCCCGCATCTGACCGCACAGGCGGTCAGAGAAATCAGCATAGGTTGAATCACGTCACGCAAGACGCGGGACAGGAGGCAGAAGCGTATGCTGATGCCGCCTCCAGCGCAGCGGCACAAATCAATGACGATGCTAGTTATGACTCTGATGCCCTCAATTTTTTAGGATCAAATCCCTGCTACCCGTCATCAGACGAAGAGTGGCAGGGACTCACATGCGATTCCTCATAGACACGGGCGCGGCCAAGAATTTCATTCGGCCACATGAAGGGTTGAAAGACGTCCGCTCGGTAGAGTCCCCCTTCAAAATTCATTCCATTCACGGCGAGACACAAATTACACATAAATGCTGTGTTTCAATGTTTGGGTTAAAGGCAACCTTTTTTATTCTGCCGGATTTGTCAACTTTTGATGGGATTGTAGGCCTTGACCTGCTAAAGCAGGCAGCTGCTTCGCTTTGTCTAGCTTCAGGACAACTTAAGTGGGGCACGGAGGTCTAACAAATCACCTTCCACACGTGCAAAAATGTTAATTTCACAAATGTAGACTGTGCAGAGGCATCCCCATTAGCTAGAAGTTCTTTTTTGAAAATGCTAAAGACCAGACAAAAGGCCTTTGCAGACCCAGACGAGGCGTTGCCGATCACAGATGAGCAACCGATCTATGCCAAGCTTTACCCATATCCAATGGGAGCAGCTGATTTCGTTAATAAAGAAATCAAGGATCTGCAAAAAAATGATATAATTAAACAAGTGACAAAACTCTAGTCGGGGGTGCCCGACAAGGAGATCCCCTGAACCCCGTCCGATCTGCGTTTTTAAATATATTCCGTATCTTGTATACATCACAAACTTATACAAAATTTAATTAAATTGCCAATCTTGCACTTTCACAATCAAATAGCATTTTTGTCAAAAAGGTAGTTTTTTTTTTAAATAATAGTAATAATAATTTAATAAAAGAAAAAAATAAACAAGTGACAAAACTCTAGTCGGGGGTGCCCGACAAGGAGATCCCCTGAACCCCGTCCGATCTGCGTTTTTAAATATATTCCGTATCTTGTATACATCACAAACTTATACAAAATTTAATTAAATTGCCAATCTTGCACTTTCACAATCAAATAGCATTTTTGTCAAAAAGGTAGTTTTTTTTTTTAAATAATAGTAATAATAATTTAATAAAAGAAAAAAATAAAAAATTAAGAAAATACGACATTTCCGCAGCTGGAGTCGAACCAACATCACCTGACCTCCACCGCCATTGTGCGTGTGAAAAAATAAACAATTAAAAATATTTAACATCGGCTGGGTTTGAACCCAGACCTACAAGGCACGACGTGCCTCGCTTCTATCAACACCGCTACTGCACTGCAGTAGCAAATTTGAAACTAAAGGCAGTTAAGAATTATAACAAAATTCAAGCAGTCAGCTGTTATTGTTGTGATTCTCAGACAAGAATGCTCGCATTCGAATGTCTCAATGTATGTGTGCACATGTATAGAAAAAATGAAAACGGGGGTGGGTTTCTGGTCACATGTTGCAATTGACAAAACGTTTTGTTTAATTACTTCTGTGATACTCAATGGAATTCAATGAAATTTTCCGCATATGATTTACATATTATATTGAATATTTGTCAGTTGTCTAAAATCGCAAACTCATTCGCATTTCGGCTATATTTGTAACTAAACTTCAAGTTGAAAATTTTTTTAAAATTTTTAACTAATATCCAAAATGCAACAAAAACCGAAATTGTATAAAATATAAATAAAACTAAATGCAAAATTTGGAGGCTCTAGCTATAAAGATGTACGAGATAGAATTAAAATACTTTCGATAAGGTTTTTAATCGATAACATAAAAACGGTAATAGTTAACGATTGTTTGAAACAAACTTGATCTGCGCCTGCTATACAGGGACTTCCAAAAAATATTTCAAGTCTCTAGCTCTTATATGTTCTGAGATCGACGCGTTCATACATACGGACAGACGGACGGACGGACGGACGGACGGACGGACAGACAGACAGACGGACAGGGCTAAATCCACTCAGTTCGTCACCCTGATCAAGAATATATATACTTTATGGGGTCTGCCACGCCTCCTTCTGCCTGTTACATACATTTAACAAAACCATTATACCCTGATTTCCCATTTTCAATGGGTTCAGGGTATAAAAATCCATCTCTCCCTACAATAACCCAATATGGGTAGTAGACAAGAAGGACACGGATGAAGCGGGCAATAGGAAAATGAGGTTGGTAATCGACTTTCGTAAACTTAACGAAAGAACCGTGCCTGACAAATACCCTATGCCAAATATATCAATGATATTGGGGAATTTGGGGAGAGCCTACTTTTTTTTTAGCATTAGACCTCAAGTCTGGTTGTCACCAGATCATACTCGCTGAGCGCGACCGTGAAAAAACCTCTTTCTCCGTGAACGGGGGGAAATACGAGTTCAAAAGGCTCCCCTTTGGATTAAAGAATGCAGCAAGCATCTTCCAAAGAACCATCGACGACATACTGCGAGAGCAGATTGGCAAATTTTGCTATGTGTATGTCGATGACGTAATCATCTTTTCAGAAGATGAGGAACCCCACATTAAACACGTGGATTGGGTCTTAAAAAGCCTACACGAAGTAAACATGAGGGTCTCCGTCGAATAGTCGCGTTTTTTTAAGAAAAGCGTGAACTTTCTTGGTTTCATAGTCACCAGCACTGGCGCCACGACAGATCCTGAAAAAGTTAGGGCAATACAGGAATATCCAGAACCTAAAACACTATTCGAGGTCAGATCATTTCTAGGACTCGCAAGTTATTACAGATGTTTCATTAGGGACTTCGCCGCAATAGCAAGACCCATCTCGAATATCTTGAAGGGTGAAAATGGAACAGTCAGTAAGCATAGGTCCAGAAATATAAAGGTTCAATTCTCTGAAGTGCAGCAAAGGGCGTTTCAGAAGTTGCGCGATATTTTGTCATCCGAGAACGTAATGCTCAGGTACCCCGATTTTAAGAAGCCATTCGATCTAACGACCGATGCTTCAGCTCATGGCATAGGTGTAGTTTTGTCTCAAGAGGGGCGTCCTATAACTATGATTTCAAGAGCATTGAAGGACAGCGAGGTTAACTATGCAACAAATGAGAGAGAGTTATTGGCCATCGTATGGTCACTTGCCAAGTTAAGGCACTATTTGTATGGGGTGAAAGACATTAATATCTTCACTGACCATCAACCCTTGACCTTCGCAGTTTCGGAATCCAATCCAAATGCGAAGATCAAAAGGTGGAAAGCGCGCATTGACGAGTCTATCTGGTTGCGGATGCCTTGTCAAGACAGCAGCTCAACGCTGTAAATGAACAAGAAATTGAGTCCTGCGCAGCAACGATCCACAGTGAGGTATCTCTCACAAACACCATTGAGACAACAGACAAACCCTTGAATTGTTTTCAAAAAAAATAGTGCTAGAAGAGGCGCGTTTCCCCTTAAAACGAAGTTTTATTCTTTTTGGAAATAAGAAACGCTACTTGATCAGCTATACTTGCATCGAATCGCTGCTAGACGAGCTCGAAGATGTGGTTTCACCCAAATGCGTAAATGCTATCCACTGTAATTTACACACGCTTGCAATGATACAAGACACATTGATTCGAAGATACCCGGCCACAAAGTTCTGGCACTGCAAAAATCGCGTAGTGGACGTATTTGCGGTTGGAGAAAGAAGGGAAATCCTCACAGCCGAGCATAATAGGGCCCATAGGTCTGCACAGGAAAATATTAAGCAGGTACTCTCGGAGAACTACTTTCCAAAGATGGCAACAATAGCCAATGAAATAGTACAAAATTGCAAAACATGCGCGAGGGCTAAATATGATAGACACCCCAAAAAACAAGAGCTTGGGGAGACACCGATCCCCTCACATGTAGGAGAGATGTTACACATAGACATTTTCTCCACTGACAGGAAATACTTACTCACTTGCATCGACAAGTTCTCTAAGTTTGCTATTGTCCAACCGGTCCCTTCAAGAACCATTGTGGATCTGAAGCCAGCTTTAATGCAACTAATGAATTTTTTTCCGAAAAGCCAGATCCATTTACTGTGACAATGAACCGTCATTGAATTCAGAGACCATCGTGACTATGCTCGCAAACAACTATGGGGTCAGCATTTCAAATGCACCACCATTGCATAGCATCTCGAATGGACAGGTTGAGCGCTTTCACAGCACTCAACAGCTGCCTAAAGATCGATAAAGGCATAAGTGACACCGTAGAAGTCATTTTACTGGCTACAACTGAGTACAATAAGTCGATCCATTCGGTCATCGGCCAGAGACCAGTTGATGTGGTTCAGGCGCACCCAGATGAGCCACAAGAAAAGATACAAGAAAAGATACAAGAAAAGATCAGAAACGCTCAGACGACGCTCAGAGCTAGGGAGAACGCAAATCGGCAGAATAGGGTCTTCGACGTTGGTGACAAAGTTTTGGTCAGGTCCAACCGACGGCTCGGAAACAAACTCACACCTTTATGTGATGAGAAGGCCGTGGAAGCAGACCTGGGGACCGAGGTCCTCATTAGAGGGAGGGTGGTCCACAAGGACAACCTAAGGTGACTCCCTTGTTTTCTTTACACCTTTTTTTTAAGCCACTAGGCAAACTCGTATAAGTTAATTATAGTTTTTCAATTTATTCTTAGCCACTTGGCACAGTTTTTATAAAACATTTTTGGTGGGACCTCAGAAAAACAAAAAAGTTGCTAAAAAGAAAGAAAACAACTTCATTTCACAGGTTTGGATCCATGTTACTCCTTTCCTTATCAGTGGCTTCGGCACATGTCACCGACTACTCGCGTGCCAAGTACATTCCCATCGTCGACGGCGAAATCTTGGTATGGGAAGAATACGCCTATGTTAGGCACTCGGCAAACCTCTCAGAGTACGTACGAATGGTGGGAGAAATGGTCAAACTAATTGACATGTTGTAAGGCGGCCCACAAGTGAGCCACCTCACAATAAGAATAGGTTTAAATAATATGATTAATTTGGTAGTTATTAAGGAAAAGGAAAGGAAAGTGGAATATTTTGTAGTTATTAAGGGAAGAGGAAGGGAGAAGACGCATGAAGCGCAGTACTTAGTATGTAAGGTAGGATTTATTCAAATTCATAGGTAACGGCTCGAGCGCGCGCCAACGATCGGCGATGCAACTCTGCACAGCGGGGTGAAAGCTCCGCGGTGAAGAGCGAGCGCTGTGGGGAGTTGCATTGCGTGGGCGGACGAGCGGCTCAAGCCGAAGCTGAGGGCAGTTGGTTTCCGGCGGGCAAGTAAAAAGGTCGATCTCGGGATGATCGAAGATAAAGAGTAAATTCGGTTTGGCACGCGACGCGCTGCATCGGTGCAGAAATGAATTTGGCACGTGCCAAACGCCAAAAGAGAGGATAGGAAACAAACGTGAGTAGCGGTGCGGCAGGGCTGCGCAACTAATGATGTAGATGAGTAAAAATCATTAAATAATTAAAAAAATATAAATAAAGTTGTAACAAATGGAGGAAAATGAATTGTGTTTTCCTTTAGTAGTGTAGAGAAATTGTAACCACTAAATCTAACCCCCTTCCCCCCTCTCCTTTGGTCTCGATCTGTCGGCGTGGCGAGTTCCGCTGATAGGCAGAGCCACAGGAGAAGTAGTATACTAACGTTGGTAGCAAAGGACGAGGCTAGTTTCCGTTCGCCGCGTGGATAACCCCGGCAAAAGATTCGATGTGGTTTGGAGAGAGCCGGGGCGGAGACGCCTCACGTGTTCCTCGACCTGCGACACTACCGAACAGAGATACCCAGTAGTGGACGAGGCTAGTGGAGCTAACGCTAACCATACCAATCCTTTCCCTTAACCTCGAGTCCCAGCGAACTTACAAATTTCTTGTGAGAATCGGCCCTGGTCAGATTGAGACCTACCCCGGCTGTGGAAAACCTAACCTTACAAGTGGCGCCCGAGCAGGGACGCTGGTACTAACAAAGGGGCGTGGCATATTCGCGGCGTAAAGACCCGCGTATATGCCCAAATAAAGGTGTTGGTAGTTAGAACATAACGCATGTAAATTCGGCTATACCCTAACCTACTCTTTTGGCGCGACGTGATTGGCCGTCGCGATAATCGAGAGCGGCAAAGATAGCGGGATCGCGAATGATGCGAGCGCAACGGCGCAAAAGTACAGCCTGCAGCGCGCAGAGAACGGAGAACGGAGAGAAACGCGAGCGCGCGAGAGGAAAAAATGCACATGGTCAGTGAGTGAGGTGCACGCGCAGCCGCTGACGAGTCAGGGTTAGTTTTTTTTGTGCTTCGCGACAAAATGTGTGGACAGTGGGCCGAGGGCCAAAAACTATGAAAAAAAAAAAATGTTCTGTGTGAACAATGGGCCGATGGCCATAAAACGAAGATGTGTGGACAGTGGGCCAAGGGCCAAAAACTATGGACAATTGTGTTTTGTGAACAATGGGCCGAAGGCCATAAAAACGGAAAGCGTAACAGTGGGCCGTGAGTCGGAAACTCAGAGCGGCAATTTTTTTGATGTGCGGACAGTGGGCCAAGGGCCAGAAAACTCCAAGCAAAATTCTGTTTGCAGACAGTGGGCCGAGAGCCATATTTTTTTTGAGTGTTTTTTTTTTGGGAAAAAAAAAATAATAATGGCCAAGGGCCACAACCGCCAGTGAACAGTGGGACGAAAATTTTTTTTAAGTGTTTTTTTTTGAAAAAAAAAAACAAATAATTATGGCCAAGGGCCACGAAAATCAGTGGACAGTGGGACATGAAGTGTTTTTTTTAAATTTTTTTTTATATTTTTTATTTTTTTTGAGAAAAAAAAAATATAATAATGGCCAAGAGAAACGAGAACTAGTGAACAGTGCTGCGAGAACAGTTTTTTTTTGAGTGTTTTTTTTTTTAAAAAAAATATATATAAAGGCCAAGAGCCAGAGACAGGTGAACAGTGGGACAAGAAGTTTTTTTTTGAGTTTTTTTTTATATTTTTTTTTTTATTTTTTTTGAAAAAAAAATATAATAATGGCCAAGGGCAAGGAGAACTTGTGAACAGTGGTACGCGAATAGTTTTTTGTATTTTTTTTGAAAAAAAAAAATAGATACATATAAAGGCCAAGGGCCAAGAGATTGGTGAACAGTGAACAGAAGTGTTTTTTTTTAAGTTGAAAAAAAAAAGGAGAAGAAACATGGGCGAAACGCCAGAGGACAAGTGAAGTGTAACGAAGAAACACGAGGTACGTCAGAGAAGGACAAACGAAATTTAAAAGAATGGAAGGAGGTGAGTGCCTAAATCCAGGGGTGGGAAGCGCGGCGCCGTGTGTCGGCGGCCGAGCTTACCAAAAATCCGAACTTGATCTGCGGAAAGCTCAACTACAGGAGCCTATCCCAGCTCCGTCGTGGAAGCTGAGTGTCCCAGCAGTGGGAGACAGATCCGAGCTTCGAGAGAGCGGGGTACGGGAGAATCCCAGGGTCGACGGCGAGGTCGAAGGACCGTCTCTGGCCCTGAATAGCAGTCATGAGAGGAGCCCGTCTTGGTGTATAGCGGAACAGGTCAGGAAGTGGGGCATGAGGTATGACGGAGAGTCAGACCCACTTCTATTCCTAGAAATTCTGGAAGAGCGAGCCATCACATATGGTATCGATCTCAACCGGATGCCTAGAGTAGTGAGCGAGGCGCTCGTGGATAAGGCTGCTAGGTGGTTCCTTACCAGTGGACTGAGGGACGGGTCCTGGGCCGAATTCAGAAACGGATTTCTGGATTTCTTCCTTCCGCCGCAATACATGGAACGACTCGAGGACCAGATTCGTTCATGTCGGCAGCGGGAGGGGGAAAGATTTAAGGACTATCTGGTAGAGATACGGCTGATGATGCGCCACGCTGCCTATAGTCCAGCACAGGAGCTATATAGGGTGTACGAGAACGCTGCACCTGAGTACAGGCTGTATGTGAGGCGACAGGATTTCTCGTCTCTTGCGCAGCTGACTCAGATGGCGGCGGAGTACGAGAATGTACGGGATCAAAGAAAAGACTTTGAGAGGAGCACGGCTCATCGGATGGTGACCCAGGACACGGGATACGGATCTGATCCGTGTCGGGTGTGCTACAGGTGTGCGCAGGCGGGACACTTCGCGAGAGAATGTCCCAACGCACAGGTTAGGTTTTGCCGGAGTTGTGGGATGATCGGGAGGAGCACACAGGAGTGCTGCTACCGCATGACTACGGGAAACGGGCAAGGGCGTCCCCCGCAGGAGCAGGGAGGCGCCCACTAAACAGCAGTAAGAAGGTGGAAAAAGGGAAAATGGTTGCAAGGGTGGAGATTGCGGGTCGACGTACGGATGCCACAATCGAAACCGGAACCATACGCAGCTTCATGAGCGAAGAGTGTACGCTCAGAAGGGCGATCCAAGGAGAGCAGCTGGGAGTGCCGAGAGGAGGATGCGAGACGGAGCAACAGGAGGTGCCGCCAGGAACCGGACCAACCCCCGTCGCTCAAGGCCCGTCGATAGAGAGCGCTCCTACGCCTGGAGGACAGGAGAAGCTCGCTCGACGGCAAACGCAAGGAGGGAAAATGAGACCGGATCCTGGGCTGCCAGGTGGAGAGTTAAGGGCAAAACAATGGAACGTGGCGACAGAAGAGGAGTCGACACTTAAGAGGGTAGACGTGTCGCTAGATAGCGCGCCGTTCAGGGAACGGACGTCGCTTGCACGACAACGGGCTCGGCCAAGGGAGGAGTCGGACAGAGGAACCGATCATCGAAACGCAGGGTCGACGGCGGAGAAGGGAAAGTTCTCAGTAGCAAGGAAACGCCCACCGGGGGCAAAAGCTACGGAGACAGAGAAGGCGGAGGGAACTGGGTCTCCCTTCGCAACAGAGAGGAATGCAGAGAAGGAGGAGGGAGCTGGGTCTCCCTTCATAACAGATATAGATACAAAGGAGGAGGAGGGAGCTGGGTCTCCCGCTGAAGGCACCGAGTGGCCAGCGGTGAAGTGGCTCAACTCAATGAAAAGTCCCACTGGCAGGATCGCCCGGTGGGCGCTGGGATTGCAACAGTTCCAGTTCGATGCTAATTATCGCCGAGGGAAATTGAAGGTGGTGGCCGATGTCTTTTTCCGGCAACCTCCAGAGATCTGTCAACGAGCAGTGGTGACTGGGTCTCCCTGCAAACGGATCGTGAGGATGCACGAGAGGATCGCCAAGAAACCAGAGAGATTCAAGTACTACGGGGACGAGAATAGACAACGATACCGGAACTTGGGACACCGTGTGAATGAAAAGGAACACATTCCCTTTAAACCTTGCGTCCCCAGTGGTCAAAGGAACAGGGTGTTGCGAGTGTTCCACAACGCATTTGCCAAGTGGGTGGAACCCGTACCTCTGAAGAGAGCGACGTGGGACCCGAAGATGACGACACTGAGAAAACGGACTAGGAAGGAAGGATGAAGGACAAACAGGAATATAATTTAAAATTGTAATAGTATTAAGTAACGCTAAGAACTATATTGTTAGCCGCACCGGTAGGTTAAGATAAGGCAGATACAAGGTTTAGAGAGCATCAATGGCGGCCACCGGCGGGGAGACCGTTTCTTTGCTGAAGTAAGGGGGGGGTGTAAGGCGGCCCACAAGTGAGCCACCTCACAATAAGAATAGGTTTAAATAATATGATTAATTTGGTAGTTATTAAGGAAAAGGAAAGGAAAGTGGAATATTTTGTAGTTATTAAGGGAAGAGGAAGGGAGAAGACGCATGAAGCGCAGTACTTAGTATGTAAGGTAGGATTAATTCAAATTCATAGGTAACGGCTCGAGCGCGCGCCAACGATCGGCGATGCAACTCTGCACAGCGGGGTGAAAGCTCCGCGGTGAAGAGCGAGCGCTGTGGGGAGTTGCATTGCGTGGGCGGACGAGCGGCTCAAGCCGAAGCTGAGGGCAGTTGGTTTCCGGCGGGCAAGTAAAAAGGTCGATCTCGGGATGATCGAAGATAAAGAGTAAATTCGGTTTGGCACGCGACGCGCTGCATCGGTGCAGAAATGAATTTGGCACGTGCCAAACGCCAAAAGAGAGGATAGGAAACAAACGTGAGTAGCGGTGCGGCAGGGCTGCGCAACTAATGATGTAGATGAGTAAAAATCATTAAATAATTAAAGAAATATAAATAAAGTTGTAACAAATGGAGGAAAATGAATTGTGTTTTCCTTTAGTAGTGTAGAGAAATTGTAACCACTAAATCTAACCCCCCTTCCCCCTCTCCTTTGGTCTCGATCTGTCGGCGTGGCGAGTTCCGCTGATAGGCAGAGCCACAGGAGAAGTAGTATACTAACGTTGGTAGCAAAGGACGAGGCTAGTTTCCGTTCGCCGCGTGGATAACCCCGGCAAAAGATTCGATGTGGTTTGGAGAGAGCCGGGGCGGAGACGCCTCACGTGTTCCTCGACCTGCGACACTACCGAACAGAGATACCCAGTAGTGGACGAGGCTAGTGGAGCTAACGCTAACCATACCAATCCTTTCCCTTAACCTCGAGTCCCAGCGAACTTACAAATTTCTTGTGAGAATCGGCCCTGGTCAGATTGAGACCTACCCCGGCTGTGGAAAACCTAACCTTACAATGTTCCCGCTATCCCACATGAAAAAACTTCTTAGTGTGGACACGGCACATCTACAAGACCTATTGGAGGCGTTGGGCACACACCATAGAGTCACCAGGAGTTTAGATTTCCTAGGATCTATACTGAAGGTTGTGGCGGGTACACCCGATGCCGGTGATTTAGAGCAGACTAGGTTCACTGAAATGCAACTAATAAATGCCAGCAATAGACAAATAGAAATAAAAACTAGAGTTCAAGATAAGCTTAACCAGTTAACAATCACTGTCAATAAAATTCTCAAGATAACCAAAAACTCACATGTTGACACTAGCCATTTATTTGAAACACTACTGTCTAGAAACAGAATACTGACGATGGAGTTGCAAAATTTAACATTGTTAGCCCAAACATTTTGGACCACTAGAGGAACCCACCAACACTCCCATAGGAGATATTATGTCCGTTGCGTCCGTAAAATTTCTCCAATCCATTAACACTATACATTTTATAATTAAATTCCCAAAGATTAAAAAAGCTTGCAGAAAAATTACGATTTATCCAAGAACTTCATATTGCGATTGTTTGACAACGTCATAGCCGAATGCGATGTAGAAATCCACACACTGCAGAGTTGTGCCGCTTCACCTGGAGCCACATTTTGTCGTCTGGCATTAGAGACTTCATGTGCCAAAGAGCTTCATGCAGGTGGCACGGCACACTGCGAGATCCAGCCGAGCAACCTGGAAATAATCACCCATGTAGATGACGGAATCATCATCCTCAACGACGGGTCCGCAAGGATTCAGGTGGACAACGGCACTGAGATCCAGGTACAAGGCACGTATCTCATCACGTTCGGAGACCGAGTCGCAATTAACGGGACTCTGTTTTACAATCACAACAACGTACGCAATAGAGTCCCGGGTATTGCCAATTCTCCCTTGCTGAACATCACTGCCAGCCAAGAAGTCCTCAGCCTCCCTTACCTTCATCGTTTGAATGAACGTAATTTGGAGGTGATACAGCAATTCAAGAAAGATGCCGGAACTGATCAAGCTTATCGTGTGGCATTCATCGTTGGAGCTGTGCTTTAATCTGCATTGGCCTCACTCTTTGGCGGATCATCGACGCAAAGAAGTCTGCGAAGCAGTTACGAGAAGTCGTCGCCGGGATTGGGTCGGCCGAGGGCGGCCTCATACTTGAAGGGGGAGTAGTTAACATATAACACTTAATATAGGATATTTCATAAGTTTATAGCCAACCCTCGCTATCGCGTGCTTCATAAGTTAAGGAACAGCCCTCGCAATTGCGACATTGCATACTTTGTATCAGCGCGCTATAGCTGCAATGGTCAGCGGCGGTAACCGGACACTTTTGTTTTGATGCAAGAGTTTCCGTTATTGCCTAAGATTTTGCTGAGTCGGCTTGCCGACCATTACATTGTGGCGTGATGCGAGTTTTGGCTTAGCTTAAGTGAAATATTCTGTGTATTAAGAAATCAGTCTTGAATTCAGCGCTCTTCCAATAAGTCGCTTAAATAAATATTCACTCCGGCACTAAGCCGTTAAATAACTTCTTTTATTGTCTGAGCCCGAGGCCAGCAATAAGAGGCACAGTCGCCTCTCGACCTAATCTTCAGGACTGGAAGAATATTAATTTGTACACTGCAGATCTTACGCTGCAGGCCAGTCCACATATAAGTGGCTGATCGTATTACGGCACTTATGTATGAATGTGCTATGTAAACACAGCAACAAAGTGTCACTATGTTTGTGAGCGTAATACTCTAACCTTAAGTTGAGCATATGACATCAGATATTGTATACACTACAATACGATGGGCATATGCTTATAAATTATTAAAAACAAGTAAGAGTGCTCTAGTCGAGACTGCTCGACTAAGAGATACCGTGAACCCTGCGAAGATGCGATATTCAAATCATTTTAAGCTTCTTTTATACATACATATATACAAACAACACATACACACACACACACACATGCACACGCACGCACAAGCACTTTCTCTGCTACTACGCAGTTTACGCAGCGACTGCGCGCGGGCAGCGCTTGGGCTGCAGTATGGGCATTATGGAAAATTATTTGTTGAATTAGTTTTCTTCTAGATGGACTTTCGTAACCAAAATTTTACAGCGTAATAATACAATTCATATGTATGTATTTGCCAAAGCACAAGTCTCTAGTATTTGAAATACGTTTTCAGATTTTCCGTGTATATCCGTGTAATGAATACAGACATTTTGTAATTTTTGGATTTTCGATGCCACGCCCCCTTCCCCTAAAATTAAAAAAAAAAACGTATTTCAAATACTAGAGATTTGTGCTTTGACAAATATGAATGTCACTATTACGCCTTAGAAGTTTGATTACGAAAGTCCATCTAAAAGCAAACTAATTCAACAAATAAGTTTCCATAATATTGCCCATACTGCAGCCCAAGCACTGCCCACGCGCAGTCGCTGCGTAAACTGCGCAGTAGCAGAGAAAGTGCTTGTGCGTGCGTGTGCATGTGTGTGTGTGTGTGTATGTATTGTTTGTATATACGTATATATAAAAGAAGCGTAAAATGATTTGAATATCGCATCTTCGCAGGGTTCAGGGTATCTCTTAGTCGAACAGTCTCGACTAGAGCACTCTTACTTGTTTTGATCTAGAGTTGTTAACCCTACTAAACGTCCCAAATTTTAAGTCTCTTGCATCAATAGTGCTCAAGATACAAGTATATAAGAATATGTGTAAATCACTATTTAGTCAGATCTAAGAATCTTAACCGTAATTCACACGCCAAATTTTTGTATTCTAGCTCTAAAACTGTAGAAGACACAGTTTTACCCGATTTGCCACGCCCCAATGGGCGTAGATATATCCGCCAAACTTTTTGATCTTGGGTTATCAACTCTCTAGCATTTCAACTAACAGGGTTTCTGACATTTCGGAAAATGAAGAAGAATACTGAAGAAGAATAAGACTGCTAATTCATACACTCAAGAAATTGAATTGACGTGGTGGAGCCTAGATTAGAGGAAACTCTAGAGACCGTGGCAGCTGAAGAGGAGGCCACCATTATAATAATAACAAGTAAGAGTGCTCTAGTCGAGACTGCTCGACTAAGAGATACCCTGAACCCTGTGAAGATGCGATATTCAAATCATTTTACGCTTCTTTTATATATACATATACACAAACAACACATACACAAACAACACATACACACACACACACATGCACACGCACGCACAAGTACTTTCTCTGCTACTGCGCAGTTTACGCAGCGACTGCGCGCGGGCAGCGCTTGGGCTGCAGTATGGGCTATATTTTGGAAACTTATTTGTTGAATAGGTTTGCTTCTAGATGGACTTTCGTAATCAAACTTTTACAGCGTAATAATGACATCCATATGTATGTATTTGCCAAAGCACAAGTCTCTAGTATTTGAAATACGTTTTTTTCAAATTTGGCGGGAAGGGGGCGTGGTATCCAAAATCCAAAAATTGCAAAATGTTTGTATTTATTACACGGATACACACAGGAAATCTATAGCTATAACGGTATTCAAAAACGAAGAAAAGTTATCGATTTTTATCGATAATAACGAAATGGGATGAGTTATCGAAAAAAAATGATAAACTCGTACTGCGTAGGATATACACGAGTATACATTTCAAATTTCAGATCTCTAGCTTTTGTGGTTTGCGAGATCACTGCGTTCACACGGACGGACGGACGGACGGACGGACGGACGGACGGACGGACGGACGGACGGACAGACGGACATGGCTATATCGACTCAGTTTGTCGAGCTAATCAAGAATATATATACTTTATGGGGTCTGCCATGTCTCCTTCTGCCTGTTACATACATTTTCACAAAAACATTATACCCTGATTTCCCATTTTCAATGGGTTCAGGGTATAAAAACAAGTAAGAGTGCTCTAGTCGAGACTGCTCGACTAAGAGATACCCTGAACCCTGCGAAGATGCGATATTCAAATCATTTTACGCTTCTTTTATATATACATATACACAAACAACACATACACACACACACACACATGCACACGCACGCACAAGCACTTTCTCTGCTACTGCGCAGTTTACGCAGTGACTGCGCGCGGGCTGCGCTTGTGCTGCAGTATGGGCTATATTTTGGAAACTTATTTAATGAATAGATTTGCTTCTAGATGGACTTTCGTAATCAAACTTTTACAGCGTACTAATGAAATTCATATGTATGTATTTGCCAAAGCACAAATCTCTAGTATTTGAAATACGTTTTTTTCAAATTTGGTGGAAAGGGGGCTTGGTATCCAAAATCGAAAAATTGCAAAATGTTTGTATTCATTACACGAATACACACAGTAAATCTGAAATCTATAGCTATAACGGTGTTCAAAAACGAAGAAAAGTTATTGATTTTGATCGATAATAAGGAAATGGGATGAGTTATCGAAAAAAAAAAGATAAACTCGTACTGCGTAGGATATACACGAGTATACATTTCAAATTTCAGATCTCTAGCTTTTGTGGTTTGCGAGATCGCTGCGTTCACACGGACGGACGGACGGACAGACGGACATGGCTATATCGACTCAGTTTGTCGAGCTGATCAAGAATATATATACTTTATGGGGTCTGCCATGTCTCCTTCTGCCTGTTACATACATTTTCACAAAAACATTATACCCTGAGATCCCATTTTCAATGGGTTCAGGGTATAACAAGTACGAACGATGTAGTCGGGCGCAACCGACTGCGTGATACTCTGTTCCCTTACGGGCTTCTGGCATATTAAATTTTAAAGTTTATCTTAATTTGTTAAAGTCGCCGCTCGAATTAGATTCTGATTCAAAATAAATATATATTTTATTATAATTTAAAAAAAATATATATGTATGTAAATGAGTAACATTTTTATAAATTATGATGATTTTATTTATGATGATATGTGTCCACACTTAATCTTTATGCAAAGCAGTCTGTTAACTTAAAAGTTGTCTGTTAATTTGAAAGTATGACGTCACACTTTCTTTGCATAACCTACTGAGTCTTTTAACGGTGCCACTTGGGAATTGTCTGAAGCACTGCAAACATACGAAAAACACGAAATAGCTATACTATATTAATATTAGGTGGTCAATTATTTCAAGCATTTAAGCATTAAATTGAGATAAATATATTTATTTGTCTCTTACAATTTTTTCTGCCGACTTAGCAAGGAATTTAGCTTATTTATGTAGGCGGTATACGCTTACGACTAAATCCGATACGTAAGAATATTGCAGTTTAGCGCCATCTAATTATTAATTATTATTCTTGTGATGGTGATTCTGCAGCAATTTTAACTCAAGAGCTCTGCAAAATATAATTTTTTCCAATTTGCCACGCCCCCAGAGGTTATAGACATGTAATTTTTGTCCAATCTTTAAAAGGAGTCTAAATTGACTTAACAGCAAAATTTGCAAGCTTACGCTCCAAAAATGTGGAAATTACAGCGCCACGCCCTAAAGGGGCGTAACAATTATTTTTGAGTCATCGATAGAGGAGATTACCAGTAACTCAATTAGCCAATTTTGACGACTCTAGCTCTTAATCCGATTTGCCACGCCCCCAGTTGGCGTAGATTCGTTATTTTAGGCCAATCTTTAGAAATAGTCAAAGGTAACGCAAATGCAAAATTTGAAAGCTTACGTTCCAAAAATGTGGATATTACAGGGTATTTTTCGGTGTGCCACGCCCAAAAGGGGCGTAACAATTATTTTTGGGTCATCGATAGAGGATGTTACCAGTAACTCAATAAGCCAATTTTGAAGTTTCTAGCTCTAATTTTAGGAGATATAAACTTTTGCGGTTTGTCACTCTCCCTATGGGCGTAGATATATCCGCCATACCTTTTTGATCTTGGGTTGTCAACGCAAGTATACGTTTTAGATTTCAACTCTCTAGCACTTCAACTAACAGGGTTTCTGACATACCGGAAAATGCATTTTCCGATTTGCCACGCCCATTGTGGGCGTATCGGGAAAATCTTAACACTTTATAATTCGAGGGTATACACGAGTATATGTTCCAAATTTCAAGTCTCTAGCTTCAATAGCGTAGAAATGGTTTGCGTTCATACGGACAGACGGTCAGACGGTCAGACGGACAAACGGACGGAAAGCAAGACGGACAATGATAATAACAATGTTACAGTTACCCAAAATATATATTGGGAAACTAGCAAATCCCTTGAGGAAATTTTTAAAAAATAAATATTGTAACGAACCTTCGGCTTATCCCGAGTTCAAGCTGGGCCAGCTTCAGCCGACTGTGTGTTCGTGCCATTAAATTTATTTGTTGAATCCCCTGCGATAATAAGTAGTCGATAAATGTGTTTGGTTTGAACTGGTATATATTCTCTGTGCGTTTTTGGATAATTTACAATTCATTTAATACACTGTATTATGCCTGCCTGAGGTACTCCTGCTATATGCAAGGAGTCGCCTCCTATCATTCACACCTGTACACAGGACCGGAGGATATGAGCTCAGCGCATATGGTTTGTTTGAGCACTCCAGGTTGCGCCAGGATTCGCACTGTATTCTCCAGCAGTTCGCTCGGATCAACTACAGGCCACTCCTACGACTGGACTTGCTACTGGCAACTCCGTGCGCTACATGTGAGTGTTTGTGCTACAATTATAAAATTTTTCCCAAACCTCCCCCGCCTCTGCCCGGTTGCTGCCCCAAGAAATACCTCTTCTGTTTTTTTTGTACTGCCACCGCGGCAGTACGGCGTGTGTGTGTGGTCGATGTTTTTGCCAATTGGCACAACTTGCTCCCCGGCGCTCGTTCTCCCACTGCCATGGCTGCGACTGCTCCTCTGGCTGCCGCTAGTGTTCTTAAAGAGTTTTCCGCGAGCTTTAGTTGCAAATTTCGCAAAATAAACGTCGTTCGTAGCTGGCTCCGGCACGTCCGTACTTTGACGACGGTTAGGCTTGCCGGCTCACTCCTCGTTCGCGCATAGCTTCAGTCGCTGATCAACGCGCGAGGATCGGCCGGTAAGATCTTCCGAAGCCCAAGCTCGCGCGGCCGTTGAATCCAGTCGCGTGGCACTGGTCTGTAATTGCTTGAAATTTCAGAAAGACCCGCCCGTCTCTATGCATGCCCATACCCTCGGCGGCGGCGCAGTTGACTGCGTCGGCGGCAGCACTAACGGATCCTGCACAAGCTGGTGCACCGTGCAGGACACACTCTTTCCACACCTAGGCCTAGCGCTGGATGTGTGGAATTGTTGTTGCATTTGCAAAGCATTTCCAATACCAATGCCTTATTTTGTTGTTGCCCGTTTTGCATGTCGTTGGGCTCGACAACTTCGTGTCGTCTCGTCCGCTAAGGATCGCTGCTAAGCCGACAAGGCTCACTCGTCTCCCGCCGAGTGTCTTGACCTCTTGCGCTTTATGTTGTTGTTGCAATCGCTCTGTTTGCTCTACTACAACTGTTACTGTTGTTGTTATTTTCCTTGTATCCTTTATGTGCGCGATCTCCTAGGTTGCGCCGTTACAGCTATTGTTTTTTTTTCAAGTGCCCGCACTCTCGGCTTGCGTCATTATAGCTCTTGGTGTTGTTGTTAACTGTCTTTTTCTTTATATGCGCTGTGCTCGACCGAAAATTTCTAGAACGTTCTGTGCTTGCGTTCGCCGTTCTATAGAAGCGCTCGCAACTTTCTCGTTTTTGATTTTTTGTGAGCGCTGAAAACTGCGAGCTTACAGAAATTTGATGCCTGTATATATTATGTACATACATATATATAAGGCTTAAAATTTGTTGTTGGTAGCTATGTATTCACTCCTTTTTTTTATAAACCAGCTCATGTGGCAGATCTCAAACCTTATAGAGCAGAGGCGGATGCTGACTCATCCACCGAACTGATCCGTCATATAACCGGTGAGATGAAACTGATCACCGTATACGGTCCTCCATATCGGGGGGCCAGTTTCGCTGCAAATCCGTCCGCGGCATTGGACAAGTGGCGTTCCTATATCCACACCTTTTCCCCGATGGCCGGCTTCCACTGCCGCCGCCTTAGGTTGTAATGCCGTGCATGATCCTGAGCAATTTTTCCAAACTTCGACGCACTATCTCGATCATTTTTGTGGCTCTATCCACCGGGCTCTTTGCCTCCTGGCCTGTCCCAAGTGTCTGTGCGTCGAAAAGAGATTTGGAACTGTTGGCTGCTGGCGTACACCCAGCTCTTCCAAGAACAATTTGAAGACCCGGCTCCTGAACTGCGTGCCATTGTTAGTAATGAGCACTTTTAACGCGCCAAATCGTGTCAAAATCCGTTCTCGAAATGCCTTTTGCAGCGCCGCCGTGTTTGCGATCCATAGTGGCACCATCACCATCCAGTTGGAGAAGCGGTCTATGAAGACCAATAGCATGGTGTTGGCCAGCTGCTTGCAGTTGGCTGGGCGTATGCCCGTACATCCCTGGCCAGTAGTATCTCGCTGCCACCCGAGCAATTGTTTTTCGGCTCCTAAGGTGTAAAGCGGTGGCTGCGTTGTGGTTCTCCTCCAAAACTTGTTTGCGCCGTTCCGTTGGCACACACAACTTCCACGCAGCCACATCCTCGTGGCCAGCTTGATGTGGAATGTGCCAGTACAGATTTCCGGACTCTTCTCTATAGTCCAAAAACTTCTGTGGGATTTTGTGCAGGTCTTGTGTTCCTGCAGCGTCTTCCCGATGACGATGATTTCGTCGAGGTAGGCAAATGCGTGAAGCATCATCTCTGGACCGATGACCTGATCCAGCGCTCGCTGAAAAGTTGCGGGCGCAGAATGAAGCCCGAACGGCATCACTTTCCACCTTTCCTGGAACTGTGAATACAGTCAGTGGCCGGCTGGATTTCTCCATGGGTATCTGCCAATATCCATCCTTGAGATGGTGATGTAGCGTGGCTCTCGCAGCTGATTCAAAATATGATGCTCCTGAGGTAAGGGATACGCATCTTTAATGGATTGGCTGTTCAGCTGCCGAAAATCTACACACAGCCGCCATTTCCCGGTTTTCTTCCTGACCATTACAATCGGTGCGCTGTGTGGGCTTTTCAAGGGTTCAATGCAACAGCTCATCTACTTGTTGATTTATTTTCGCCTGCATCTTTGGATTTTTGGGGAAATAACGCTGCTTTATGGGCCTCTTATCCTGCATAGTGATCCTGTGCTCGGTGATCCTGGTGGTGCCTTTCACATGTCGGAACTTCTCCGGCTCTTGTCTCAGGAACGCATCCACCTCTATATCCTCATGGAGTGGTTGTTGGCTCTCAGGTGCCTCCTTTGGCGCCTCGGGGCCTAATTCCAAGCTGGCAGCAGCCACCGACAGCCTCTCCTCCAATGGTGTGACTGGCTGTGGATTTCTGGGCTTGATTTCCAATTTAAAGCCACCGCACTCCAGTGTGGTGTCAATGCCGGTCAAGAAATCCCAACCCAGCACCAGATTGTCGATCACTCCTGGCAGAATCAGCAACGG
Organism: Drosophila leonis; assembly: GCA_035045365.1. Lineage (NCBI taxonomy): Eukaryota > Metazoa > Arthropoda > Insecta > Diptera > Drosophilidae > Drosophila > Drosophila leonis. Next base: position 267,890 of record JAWNPC010000346.1, on the reverse strand, counting down.
GATAAGGATTTACTGACTCTCCAGTCTGATCTTCGCCTCCAGCTGCGAGTCCACCTGACTGCAACTGCCGTCCGCCAGTCGTATTCGCCGAAGTGTGGCGCGCAACATGCCTGCTCATTGGAGCCTATTAGCAAGCCTTTCGCTAATAAAGCTACTCGTGGCTCCTGTATCGATAGTGGCCTTATGCTGTTCATCTCCAATGGCCACGATCGCCGTCAGCTGGCTGCCTTCGTCCTGCCCACTTACGCTTGGGGGCTCCTAGTCACCCATGGTCATCAATCGCGTACGATTTAAGCGTTGCTGTTGCCGCAATCTCTCTCAATCAGCTCCGTCAGACTCCGGAACTGATATGGGCGGGCATTGCCGCGCAGATCGGGGAGGCTGTTGTTGTAAATCAACTTCAACTCGCGCTCCGCCTCATAGCGCAATGGGCGCATGAGTATATGCATCTCCACCGTGTACACCTTGAATGCCTCAGCCACCGTCTGTTTCCGATGCTTGACTTTGTCATTCAGCTCCTCCAAGTAGTCTCCGGGCAGAAAAAACTCCTGGAAGCTTCTCACAAATGTTGCCCACGCCGTCCAGTGCGTGTTGCCTGCCACGTACCACTTCAAAGCCATGCCTTTCAGCAGCTCCGGCATCGCCCTTGGGATCAGGTCCAGATCCGTAAGCATCGGCTGACCATTCCACCTGCTCTAGGAATTCTAAGGGCTTCGTTGTGCCATCGAAGCAGGAGCTCCATTCACGCACCTGTTTGACCACCTTGGGATAATCTGGGGCTGTGCTGCTTGGCCCACGCGTCCTGAGTTGAGGTGTGGATGTGGCCCTCCACACTCTTTGTTGTGTATCCTGAATGGATGGCAAACACAGCCTCACTACATTCTCGGTCTCTTCATCCACGTCGTCATCCACGACGGCGGTTGGGGCGTCATCCCTAAGTGGTGAATGGCGCCGAACTGTCTCCGCATCACGTCCAATGTGCCGGATAAGCTCACTCCGAACTCATCCCCGTATCTTAGCACATCCTTCTTCAAATTATACACCCACGCTCTCACCATTTTCACACTTATTCTCAAACTTTTTTCTTATCGCGGGCCCCCACGTTAGGCGCCAGTTGCGGGGTTGCCTATGGTCCCTGATAGGCGTGTGAGATATTCTTCTTGGATATCCTTGGATTTTCCCACGATGTCCTTTTTCCCGTTGAAGTCTTTGATGTGTGTGTCCTTCAATTTCCCTCGTTGTCCTTTTGGGCTGATCACTATTTTCACGTTGAACTTCGGCACTTTCACGTTCACTTTCACTTTATTACTTTTTGCCTATCCTTCTACTGAGCCATGGCCACAGGCTCTGCTTCGCGCTGTAACGGCCTCTCATTGGCCGAAGTACCGTGATGCAATTGCTTAATCTATACGAGCAAAAGGCCGAACTATCTTTCGGAGTCTGACCCTTTCCAGTCGCGAGGGTCGAGCAACATATATATGCACGTATATGCAGATAAGCACATAGTAACTACATGTATTTATACACATTACTTCGTGCATACATATATTGCTCCTCACAATACAAAAGTTTACACAATTAATCTCAATCTTTTCGTGTCATTTGACAATGTATCAACAAAAAAAAACTTTCTTATAGACACAGGTCCTGACATTTCACTTCTTAAAGTAGGTTCACAATTCTATCAAGACTTTCAAAACGACAACATAATAAGTATTCAAGGTATAGGCCAAGGAGTAATAAAGTCCCAAGGTTTAGCTTCAATAGAGCTACAAACAGATAAATATATAGTTCCACGTGATTTTCATAAAAATACCATGTGATGTGATTATAGGCCTTTTTCATTTTAAAATATTAAATTGCCGATTAAATTTCAAGATATCTGAAGATTAGTTTATAATTAAGCCTAATAAAATAAAATTTCCAATTTATGTTCCGATAACATAAACTTCTGGTAAAAAATCACGACTTCTACCAGCAAAATCCCAAGTAATAGGGAAAATTTAAATAATCTCAAAAGAAAAGTCGATTCTAATACCTAAGCAAGAAATATAATATGGTATTTATGTTTTAGTGATTTCAAATAAAATAAAATAAAACCAAAGAATTCAGCGTGTGATTGTAAGAGCATTGAGATCCATAAAAAAAAAGTGTACAAAGTGCTGCCCTTGCCGACTTTAAACAATCGGCCAACCTAACATATGAGAATTGTCAACTAAAAATTTTTAAGGCACGCTAATGAGTTGGGTAGGTTCATACGGGGTAATAAAAGTTGAATACAGCAGTGACGACAGTTGGGAAATACCCATAAATAAGTACCAAACTCAGACTCAAACAGAAACGACCATGGACGTGAACAAAGTAAAAGCTCTGATAGCAAGCGCTGTTAGCCAAGCCTTAGCACAGCCAGAGGAAAGTTTCCGATCACAGTTCAGTGCAGTGCAAGACAAAATAAAAAGTTTGCGTGTAGAGAGTTGGAGAGAGATTTTTGCGTATTTAATATTTTGTTAAATTTGCAAACTGTCGTGAGCTGGTTAATTAAGCCAACAGTTTTTATACTCTGTTCCCAAAGGGAAAAAGAGTATATTGTTATTATACTCTGTTCCCAATAGGAAAAAGAGTATATTGGTTTTGTGCAATGTCCGTCTTGCTGTCCGTCCGTCTGTCCGTCTGGCCGTCTGTCCGTCTGTCCGTATGAACGCAAACCATTTCGACGCTATTGAAGCTAGAGACTTGAAATTGGGAACACATACTCGTGTATACCCTCGAATTATAAAGTGTTAAGATTTTCCCGATACGCCCACTAGGGGCGTGGCAAATCGGAAAATGCATTTTCCGGTATGTCAGAAACCCTGTTAGTTGAAGTGCTAGAGAGTTGAAATTTGGAACGTATACTCGCGTTGACAACCCAAGATCAAAAAAGTATGGCGGATATATCTACGCCTATTGGGGGCGTGGCAAATCGTTTAAAACTGTATCTTCTGCAGTTTTGGAGCTAGAATGCTCAAATTTGGCATGTAAGTTACTGTTAAGATCCTATAAAGATCGATGAAAAAATTATATATCCACGCCCCTTGGGGGCGTGGCAAATCGGATCTGACTATATAGTGATTTATACATATTCTTCTATATCTCGAGCACTATTGATGCTAGAGACTTGAAATTGGAATAATTGGAATATATACTCGCGCTGACAACCCACGATCAAAAAGATATGTCGGATATATCTACGTCCATAGGGGGCGTGGCAAACCGCAAAAGTTTATATATCCTTAAGTTTTGGAGCTAGAAGCTTCAAAATTGGCTAGTTGAGTTACTGGTGACCTATTTTATCGATGACCCAAAAATAAAAATTTCGCCTCTTTAGGGCGTGGCACACCGAAAAATACCCTGTAATTTCCACATTTTTCGAACGTAAGCTTCCAAATTTGGCATTTATGTTACTTTCGACTACTTCCAAAGATTGGCCAAAAATAACGAGTCTACGCCAATTGGGGGCGTGGCAAATCGGATCTGAATATCTAGATTTTGCACAAAATTTCCTTTTATATCTCCTAAAGTTTTAGAGCTAGAAGCTTCAAAATTGGCTAATTGAGTTACTGGTGACCTCCTCTATCGATGACCCAAAAATAATTGTTACGCCCCTTTAGGGCGTGGCGCACCGAAAAATACCGTGTAATTTCCACATTTTTAGAAGGTAAGCTTCCAAATTTTGCTGTTACGTCAATTTAGACTCCTTCTAAGAATTGGCCAAAAATTACATGTCTACGACCACTGGGGGCGTGGCAAATTGGAATTTTATTTTGCAGAGCTCTTGAGTTAAAATTGCAGCAGAATCACCATCACAAGAATAATCCGGTAGGTGGCGCTAAACTGCAATATTCTTACATAGCGGAATTAGTCATAAGCATGTACCGCCTACATAAATAAGCTTAATTTCTTGCTAAGTAGGCAGAAAAATTGTAAGAGACAAATAAATGTATGTATTTCGATTTAATGTTTAAATAATTGACCACCTAATATTAATATAGTTTTCCATAGCCTAGGTCAGTTATTTCGTTATTTTCGTATGTTTTCAATGCTTCAGACGATTCCCAAGTGGCACTGTTAAAAGACTCAATTGGTTATGTAAAGAAAATCAATCACACTTTCAAATTAACAGACAACTCTTAGGTTAACAGACTGCTTTGCATAAAAATTATAAAATGCATGGTACAGTTATATTTTTTTGTCTAGCTCATAAAATCATCATATTCATACAAACGATTGAAGCGAGCCATAATTTATAAAAATTTTACTCATTTACATATATATATTTTTAGAATTTTAATAAATATATATGTAGTTATTTTGAGTCAGAAGCTAATTCGAGCGGCGACTTTAACAAATTAAGATAAACTTTAAAATGTAATATGCCAGAAGCCCCTATGGGAACAGAGTATCACGCAGTCGGTTGCGCCCGACTGCAACGTTCTTACTTGTTGTGCAATGTCCGTCTTGCTGTCCGTCCGTCTGTCCGTCTGACCGGCTGTCCGTCTGTCCGTATGAACGCAAACCATTTCGACGCTTTTGAAGCTAGAGACTTGAAATTTGGAACATATACTCGTGTATACCCTCGAATTAAAAAGTGTTAAGATTTTCCCGATACGCCCACTAGGGGCGTGGCAAATCGGAAAATGCATTTCCGGTATGTCAGAAACCCTGTTCGTTGAAATGCTAGAGAGTTGAAATTTGGAAAGTATACTCGCGTTGACAACCCAAGATCACAAAGGTATGGCGGATATATCTACGCCCATAGAGAGAGTGACAAACCGCAAAAGTTTATATCTCTTAAAATTTTAGAGCTAGAAACTTCAAAATTGGCTAATTGAGTTACTGGTAGGATGTCACTATCGATGACCCAAAAATAATTGTTACGCCCTTTTTGGGCGTGGCACACCAAAAAATACCCTGTAATTTCCACATTTTTGGAGCGTAAGCTTGCAAATTTTTGCTGTTACGTCACTTTAGACTCCTTTTAAGGATTGGCCAAAAATTACATGTTTATGACCTCTGGGGGCGTAGCAAATTGGAAAAAATTATATTTTGCAGAGCTCTTGAGTTAAAATTGCTGCAGAATCACCATCACAAGAATAATAATTAAGAATTAGGTGGCGCTAAACTGCAATATTCTTACGTATCGGAATTAATCATAAGCGTGTACCGCCTATATAAAAAAGCTTAATTCCTTGCTAAGTCGGCAGAAAAAATTGTAAGGGACAAATAAATATATATATTTCAATTTAATGTTTAAATGCTTGAAATAATTGACCACCTAATATTAATATAGTATAGTTATTTCGTGTTTTTAAGTTAACAGACTGCTTTGCATAAAAATGAAGTGTAGGCATGTCACCGTTATATTTTTTTGTCTAGCTCATAAAACCATCATATTCATACGAACGATTTAATCGAGCCATAATTTATAAAAATTTTACTCATTTACATATATATTTGAAAAATTTTAATAAAATATATATTTTTTTTGAATCAGAAGCTAATTTGAACGGCGACTTTAATAAATTAAGATAAACTTTAAAATGTAATATGCCAGAAGCCCGTAAGGGAACAGAGTATCACGCAGTCGGTTGCGCCCGACTACAACGTTCTTACTTGTTTCGTTTTGTGCAAGAATGTCTCTCGCTGCGTTTTGTCACTCCGCTCTTTTATCTGTTGTTTGTTGTGGGACTTCACTCTCTCAACACACTAATTCCTCTTTGCTTTTCTTGTATTTGGTTTTTGATCTGTTTTTCCGTTTTGGTTTGATTAATCCCAATTGCCAAGATGATTTGCTGCAAAATCATGTACTATTCGGGAACTTGTTGATTCTGCACAAGTGCAATTTGTTATTTGCTAGTTGCGAGAATTTTATGCACACAAAATGTGCAGGTCTCACCGGGCGTGACTACGATTAAATCGTGTTCACTGCCAAACTTGATTGTGGTGGCTTACGCTGGTCTTGTCCGGTTTTTTTTTGGTCAACAAAATTTTTTTTGAAGATGTACAATTCAGAGCGGGCTCAATTTTTAAAACTGAGTAATATTTCAAAACAGTTATCTAGTGACCTAGAAGCTGGTAGAGAAATACTAAATCAGTATAATTTTGATACTCCACATATTGAAGTGGAGACTCCATCGCTGTTGGTACCCCCTCCTTCCGTACGAATATCGACTCCCAATTTATTAGCGCCTTGCTCACCTTGTCCTGATTCTATATCAATTCCACCTCCTAGTGACTCGTCTGAAACACCGGTTGCCAGTGTTATTATAGACACTCAAGACTCAAGACACTCACAACTATATGTGATTCTAAATTTTCGCCACCACATCAAATAACTAAATTTAATACATTCCTCTCCTCAGCTGTCTCTGGCTTATCAAAACGTTCGAGGCCTAAATTCCAAAATCAGAAGACTGTTTTTGATTAGTTTTAGTGTTCAATATGATGTTATTGCTTTCACAGAAGCATCGTTTATAGTAGTGAGATTCTCTCAAATGACTCAGTTGATATTAATGTGGCAACAATTATTTTTTTTAACACTATAAACACCATATTAGATGACTGTGTTCCTATACCTGTTGTTAATAAACATCGCTGACTTTCTAATTTTAGAAATATTAAGTATAAATGTTTCAAAATTTTAAAAAAGTCTGGGTCGACTGTTGACTGGTCTAATTATTCTATAGTCAAGTCAAATTTTATTATTTTAAATTCTCGGTGCTACGAGAATTACCTTATACGTTGCAAACGGCAGTTCGCCCGTGACCCTAAGCAATTTTATTCATTTGTAAATTCGAAGCGTAAATCTTCTAGTTTACCATCCACATTTTTCTTTGGATTGGGCAAATCTTGTAATGATCACGATTCTTCTGATCTTTTTGAAAATTTTTTCCAATCCACTTATTCCTCAGTAGATCCCTATACCACTTCTTACCCTTACCTAATTTCTGCAACAAATAATATTAATGCTTCTAATCTTTCCCCTGCATCTCTGGTTTCAGGCATTCGGTCATTGAAACCCTCCTTCTCTCCTGGAATTGATAACCAGTTGCGTAATTAAAGAATGTTGTGTTTCCCTACAGTCACCATTACTAAAGCTATTTAATTTGTCGCCGGAAGGTGTCTTTCATCATCCCTCTACATAAAAAAGGCGGGAGGTCTGATATTTCTAATTACAGATGTATTGTGAAACTATCTGCTATTCCGAAGTTATTTAAAAAAAATAATAACATCGACTTTGCAATATTTTTGTAATTCCATTATATCACCCTCTCAGCATGGATTCGTTCAAAATCTATCAATTTCGAATAATCTATGACAATTTACTTCACTAGTCAATGATAGTTTTTTAAATAAAATGCAAACTGATGTTATATGCACTGATTTCAGTAAAGCATTTGACTCAGTACACCATGACATATTACTTCAAAAGCTTGATCATTTGGGATTTTCCCCTAAGCTTGTGTCATGGATTGCATCATATTTAAAACGCTTTTTCGAAACTTGTTTTTGTTTCGTCAGGTGTACCTCTGGATAGTCATTTGGGACCGTTACTTTTTATACCCCTTGTGTAGTATGTTAAACACCACATACCCAACATATTGAAGTGTATATAGATAAAATACACTTTGTGAAACTGTGTCACAATACAAATAAATAAATGTTAGAGCGACCACTCCCAATTATATACATAACCATTCCGCGCACTTGAAACCCGATCGGCCACTTATGTGCAGACCGATCGAGGCGCTTATAATGCTGAGCATGCACTTTCACACTATGTATACATCTTATGTTCATGCCCTCTGCATGAACACATATACATAAATATATATATATATATCATAGCTGTACATTATGTATTAGGCTTAAGCTAAGGAATATATAAAAGAATAAAATCAGTTTGAATAAAACGTTGAAATGGAGCAGAAGCTCCTCAACCTATATGTTGTTCGTATGTATGTAATTAATAGCCATTACATGGCGACCGTGACATGGTCACCCAACAATTTTGCACTACTACGTTGCACTACACTTAAACGCAACAACATTGCACTAAAGCAACAGTGCTTTTGGCAACTATAGCAGCAACTAGTGTAAAATCCGACAACAGTTTCAAGTTTACAAGTGCAACATAAACAGCTGCAAAATTACGTCAATTATTGAAAATCTACCCAGCCAAACCAACTTAAATTGAAAATAATTAAAAATACAAATACGAAACACAACACATCAAACAACAGCACCAACAACAAAACCACCTTATGAGCGACCTTCAAGATTCTGCACCCGCTGTACAAAGGGACGCACCAACACTCCAAGAAGCGTTGGAGGTGTGCCCCACCGATGGACCACTCCCACTCACAATAGCTGAGTACCGGGTAAGGCAAGCGGAAAAAGGGCAAAATTGCTACAGCAACGACATTTGATCATGGATATGATCAAAGCAGCTAACGAAGAAGCTGACTGAAAACGCTACACAGAGCGTCTTCACGAAATAAATGAGCAACTTCGCACTGGTACGAAGCAACGCAAACGGGCTGCATAATTGCCATAGCCCCAATTTGCCCAAACGTTAATATAAACTTTTAATGCAAGCCGATGTGTGAAAACTCTACTTGCAAAAAAAACTAATTCTGTTTGGCTTTTACTAACACATGTAATTACACATAGTATTGTAAAACGTCAAATTTGTCAGCCTTATCACATGCCACACCTTAATCCTTTTCACTCCCACGTATCCAAAAAAAAAATTTGAAGAAAAAATGTTGAAAAACAAATAAACAAATTTAAAAAAAAAATTTAAACAAAACAAGTAAGAAAACTCTAGTCGGGGGTACCCGACTAGGAGATACCCTGATCCCGTCCGATCTGCGTTTTTAAATGTATTCCGTATCTTGTATACATTACAAACTTATACAAAATTTAATTAAATTGCCAATCTTGCACTTTCACAATCAAATAGCATGTTTGTCAAAAAAGTAGTTTTTTTTTAAAGAATAATAGTAATTATAATTTAATAAAAGAAAAAAATTAAAAAATAAGAAAGTAAGACATTTCCGCAGCTGAAGTCGAACTAACATCTACTGATGTATAGAAAAAATGAAAACGGGGGTGGGTTTCTGGTCACATGTTGCAATTGACAAAACGTTTTGTTTAATTAATTCTGTGATACTTAATGGATTTCAATGAAATTTTCAGCATATGATCTAAATATTATATTGAATATTTTGCAGTTGTATAAAATCGCAAACTCATTCACATATTGGCTATATTTGCAACTAACCTTCAATTTGAAAAATTTTGAAAATTTTTGAACTAATATTCAAAATACAACAAAAACCGAAATTGTATAAAATATAAATGAAACTAAATGCAAAATTTGGAGATTCTAGCTCCAAAGATGTACGAGATATAATTTATTAACTTTATTTCGATAAGGTTTTTAATCGATAACAAAAGAACGGGAAAAGTTATCGATTTTTTAAAACAAACTCGATATACGCGTGCTATACAGGGACTTCCGAAAAAAATTTCAAGTCTCTAGCTCTTATATGTTCTGATATCGACGCGTTCATACAGACGGAGAGACGGACAGACGGACGGACAGACAGACAGACGGACAAGGCTAAATCGACTCAGCTCGTCTCCCTGATCAAGAATATATATACTTTATGGCGTCTGCCACGCCCCCTTCTGCCTGTTACATACATTTGACAGCTTAACAAAACCATTATACCCTGATTTCCCATTTTCAATGGGTTCAGGGTATAAAATAAAAACAAGTAAGAGTGCTCTAGTCGAGACTGCTGCGAAGATGCGATATTCAAATCATTTTACGCTTCTTTTATATATACATATACACAAACAACACATACACACACACACACACATGCACACGCACGCACAAGCACTTTCTCTGCTACTGTGCAGTTTAGGCAGCGACTACGCGCGGGCAGCGCTTGGGCTGCAGTATGGGCTATATTTTGGAAACTTATTTGTTGAATAGGTTTGCTTTTAGATGGACTTTCGTAATCAAACTTTTACAGTGTACTAATGACATTCATATGTATGTATTTGCCAAAGCACAAGTCTCTAGTATTTGAAATACGTTTTTTTCAAATTTGGGTGGAAGGGACGTGGCATCGAAAATCCAAAAATTGCAAAATGTTTGTATTCAATACACGGATATACACAGTAAATCTGAAATCTATAGCTATAACAGTATCCAAAAACGAAGGAAAGTTATCGATTTTTATCGATAATAAGGAAATGGGATGAGTTATCGAAAAAAAATGATAAACTCGTACTGCGTAGAGTATACACGAGTATGCATTTAAAATTTCAGATCTCTAGCTTATGTGGACGGACGGACGGACGGACGGACGGACGGACAGACGGACATGGCTATATCGACTCAGTTTGTCGAGCTGATCAAGAATATATATACTTTATGGGGTCTCCCACGTCTCCTTCTGCCTGTTACATACATTTTCACAAAAACATTATACCCTGATTTCCCATTTTCAATGGGTTCAGGGTATAATTAGTTTGATTTAAATTCAAATAAACATTTTTACTAAACTTTTTAATTACTGAACATTTTTAATTACCATTCTTCACCACCATGGGTGGTACAAGTTCAAAGGCTGCTGATAATACAGCAAATGTAGTTAATGTAGTACAAGTTGTGAATACAACACCACATTTAGAAACTCAAACATTAATGTTAATAATACTGACAGTTTTAACTACTTTGAATCTTTTGCTAAAAGTATACTTATTATACAAAAGAACGGTAAAGAAAAGATACCTTAGACGTGCTTATGATTTAGATAAAGTCTAAATATTCATTAGAATAATGTCAAACTACAACATAAATAGAGTAATCACACACATATATGAAACCGAACCACACTTTAAAAGTATACTTATTATACAAAAGGACGGTAAAGAAAAGATACCTTAGACGTGCTAATGATTTAGATAAAGTCTAAATATTTATTAGAATAATGTCAAACTACAACATAAATAGAATAATCAGACACATATATGAAACCGAACCACACTTTATTGTAAAATCCCTAAGCATTTTGCATTAACATAGGGAATACATTAAAGTGAACCACTTCAAAAACGAATACATTGACAAATATAGCAATACTAAACGCCCCTTGATTCAATGTTCAAAAATTAATAAAGGAATTGTACTAAAAACTTTACCATACGTAAAAGTCCTCTAGTCGAGACTGCTCGACTAAGAGATACCCTGAACCCTGCGAAGATGCGATATTCAAATCATTTTACGCTTCTTTTATATATACATATATACAAACAACACATACACACACACGCATGCACACGCACGCACAAGCACTTTCTCTGCTACTCTGCACAGTTTACGCAGCGACTGTGCGTGGGCAGCGCTTGGGCTGCAGTATTGGCAATATTATGGAAACTTATTTGTTGAATAGGTTTGCTTCTAGATGGACTTCCGTAACCAAACTTCTAAGGCGTACTAATGACATTCATATGTATGTATTTGTCAAAGCACAAATCTCTAGTGTTTGAAATACGTTTTTTTCAAATTTTGGGGGAAGGGACGTGGCATAAAAAATCCAAAAATAACAAAATGTTTGTATTCAAAACACGGATATACACGGAAAATCTGAAATCTATAGCTAAAACGGTATTCAAGTTACGCTTGAAAAACAAAGTAAAATTATCGATTTTCATTGATAATAGGGAACTGGGATGAGTTATCGAAAAAAATTGATAAGCTCGTATTGCGTAGGGTATACGCGAGTATACATTTAAAATTTCAGATCTCTAGCTTTTGTGGTTTACGATATCGCTGCGTTCACACGGACGGACGGACGGACGCACATGGCTATATCAACTCAGTTCGTCGAGCTGATCAAGAATATATATACTTTATGGGGTCTGCCACGCCTCCTTCTGCCTGTTACATACATTTTCACAAAAACATTATACCCTGAGATCCCATTTCCAATGGGTTCAGGGTATAAAAAGGGAAAAACAGCATCGATCTACACCAGCGAAATCGATTACTTGCGGAATTAACTCGAAGCTGCATACATTGACGATGGTTTAGATCCCGACGATCTGACAATCTGAAGCTGAAAACTTTGTTACTTTCAATGAAGCCATGGGTAAATATATCCATTGCAGCACTGAAATGACTAGAAGTCCCACTACCATATTATACTAGAGGGGTAGAAACTCCAGACGTAGAAATTACCGTAACTACCAACGAGGTAGAGGCAATGGCAGCGGTAATAACAAGTAAGAAAACTCTAGTCGGGGGTACCCGACTAGGTGATCCCCTGAAGCCCGTCCGTTTTTAAATATATTCCGTATCTTGTATACATTACAAACTTATACAAAATTTAATTAAATTGCCAATCTTGCATTTGCACAATCAGATAGCATGTTTGTCAAAAAAGTAGTTTTTGTTTTAAGAATAATATTAATAATAATTTAATAAAAGAAAAAAAAAAAATTAAGAAGATCTGACATTTCCCCACCTGAAGTCGAACCAACATCTACTGATCAAAGCACATCACCTCTACCGCGACACCACCATTGTGTGTGTGAAAACAAAAAATAATAAAAAAGTTTTGACATCGACGAGGTTTGAACCCAGAACTACACGACATGGCATGCCCCGCTTCTAACAACACCGCCACTGCAATGCTTAGACAATCAGTAACAAATTTGAAACTAAACGCAGCTAAGAATTATAACAAAATTCAAGCAGTCAGCTGTAATTGTTGTGATTCTTAGAACAGACAAGAATGCTTGCATTTGAATGTCTCAATGCGTCTCAATGTGACTGCGGATACTCTGTTCCCTTAGGGGCTTCTGGCATATAACATTTTAAAGTTTATCTTAATTTATTAAAGTCGCCGTTTGAATTAGCTTCTGATTCAAAATAAATATATATTTTATTAAAATTCTTAAAATATATATGTAAATGAGTAAAATTTTTATAAATTATGGCTCGATTCAATCGTTCGTATGAATATGATGGTTTTATGAGCTAGACAAAAAAATATAACTGTACCATGCATTTTATAATTTTTATGCAAAGCAGTCTGTTAACCTAAGAGTTGTCTGTTAATTTGAAAGTGTGATTGATTTTCTTTACATAACCAATTGAGTCTTTTAACAGTGCCACTTGGGAATCGTCTGAAGCATTGAAAACATACGAAAATAACGAAATAACTGACCTAGGCTATGGAAAACTATATTAATATTAGGTGGTCAATTATTTAAACATTAAATCGAAATACATACATTTATTTGTCTCTTACAATTTTTCTGCCTACTTAGCAAGAAATTAAGCTTATTTATGTAGGCGGTACACGCTTATGATTAATTCGTTACGTAAGAATATTGGTCACCAGTAACTCAATTAGCCAATTTTGAAGTTTCTAGCTCTAAAATCTTAGGAGATATAAACTTTTGCGGTTTGCCACGCCCCCTATGGGCGTAGATATATTATTTATTTATTTATTCAAAAGGATATTGACAAAACGAGAGTCAACTTAATAGGTAAACTAAACAAGTATAAAGTATAGCCTAAATAAGAACAGAAAAAATATTTCAATAATACCACCAACCCGATGGGGGCATTTTATTTGCCAGTCCGGCCAGCTATGCCCCAAATCACAGCCATGTATGGTCAGTGGTATTACTGAACTATGAAAGATAGAAAGTGTTAATGGAAACTTAAAATATATATTATTGAATCTTACGTTTAATTATAAATAAAATAATATAATAAAATTTTAAGTAAATATTAATAGATAAAAGAAAATTTAATAAACAGAATGAGGAGTAGAGAGATAAAAAAAGAATAGAAATGATTGGGAAATCACTACACAATGTTGGAGATCTGCCAGATCATCAAATTTATGACCTGCTTACTCCTGGGTGTTGTGTGTGATTTCCCTAAGATGAACTGAAAGCAAGGATTTTATTAATGGAAGAGAGAGCTCTGAGGAAAACACGTGGTAAAATTTATTATAATGAACGCATAAAACGTGAAACGCGCTATGCAAAGAATAATCCGATGTGCACAATGGTAAATACAGCGGACGAAAGTGTCTGGTTGTTCTGGAAGGAAATCCAAAAATTGCAAAATGTTTGTATTCAATACACGGATATACACAGTAAATCTGAAATCTATAGCTATAACAGTATCCAAAAACGAAGGAAAGTTATCGATTTTTATCGATAATAAGGAAATGGGATGAGTTATCGAAAAAAAATGATAAACTCGTACTGCGTAGAGTATACACGAGTATGCATTTAAAATTTCAGATCTCTAGCTTATGTGGACGGACGGACGGACGGACGGACGGACGGACAGACGGACATGGCTATATCGACTCAGTTTGTCGAGCTGATCAAGAATATATATACTTTATGGGGTCTGCCACGTCTCCTTCTGCCTGTTACATACATTTTCACAAAAACATTATACCCTGATTTCCCATTTTCAATGGGTTCAGGGTATAATTAGTTTGATTTAAATTCAAATAAACATTTTTACTAAACTTTTTAATTACTGAACATTTTTAATTGCCATTCTTCACCACCATGGGTGGTACAAGTTCAAAGGCTGCTGATAATACAGCAAATGTAGTTAATGTAGTACAAGTTGTGGATACAACACCACATTTAGAAACTCAAACATTAATGTTAATAATACTGACAGTTTTAACTACTTTGAATCTTTTGCTAAAAGTATACTTATTATACAAAAGAACGGTAAAGAAAAGATACCTTAGACGTGCTTATGATTTAGATAAAGTCTAAATATTCATTAGAATAATGTCAAACTACAACATAAATAGAGTAATCACACACATATATGAAACCGAACCACACTTTAAAAGTATACTTATTATACAAAAGGACGGTAAAGAAAAGATACCTTAGACGTGCTAATGATTTAGATAAAGTCTAAATATTTATTAGAATAATGTCAAACTACAACATAAATAGAATAATCAGACACATATATGAAACCGAACCACACTTTATTGTAAAATCCCTAAGCATTTTGCATTAACATAGGGAATACATTAAAGTGAACCACTTCAAAAACGAATACATTGACAAATATAGCAATACTAAACGCCCCTTGATTCAATGTTCAAAAATTAATAAAGGAATTGTACTAAAAACTTTACCATACGTAAAAGTCCTCTAGTCGAGACTGCTCGACTAAGAGATACCCTGAACCCTGCGAAGATGCGATATTCAAATCATTTTACGCTTCTTTTATATATACATATATACAAACAACACATACACACACACGCATGCACACGCACGCACAAGCACTTTCTCTGCTACTCTGCACAGTTTACGCAGCGACTGTGCGTGGGCAGCGCTTGGGCTGCAGTATTGGCAATATTATGGAAACTTATTTGTTGAATAGGTTTGCTTCTAGATGGACTTCCGTAACCAAACTTCTAAGGCGTACTAATGACATTCATATGTATGTATTTGTCAAAGCACAAATCTCTAGTGTTTGAAATACGTTTTTTTCAAATTTTGGGGGAAGGGACGTGGCATAAAAAATCCAAAAATAACAATATAAGAACAGAAAAAATATTTCAATAATACCACCAACCCGATGGGGGCATTTTATTTGCCAGTCCGGCCAGCTATGCCCCAAATCACAGCCATGTATGGTCAGTGGTATTACTGAACTATGAAAGATAGAAAGTGTTAATGGAAACTTAAAATATATATTATTGAATCTTACGTTTAATTATAAATAAAATAATATAATAAAATTTTAAGTAAATATTAATAGATAAAAGAAAATTTAATAAACAGAATGAGGAGTAGAGAGATAAAAAAAGAATAGAAATGATTGGGAAATCACTACACAATGTTGGAGATCTGCCAGATCATCAAATTTATGACCTGCTTACTCCTGGGTGTTGTGTGTGATTTCCCTAAGATGAACTGAAAGCAAGGATTTTATTAATGGAAGAGAGAGCTCTGAGGAAAACACGTGGTAAAATTTATTATAATGAACGCATAAAACGTGAAACGCGCTATGCAAAGAATAATCCGATGTGCACAATGGTAAATACAGCGGACGAAAGTGTCTGGTTGTTCTGGAAGGAAATCCAAAAATTGCAAAATGTTTGTATTCAATACACGGATATACACAGTAAATCTGAAATCTATAGCTATAACAGTATCCAAAAACGAAGGAAAGTTATCGATTTTTATCGATAATAAGGAAATGGGATGAGTTATCGAAAAAAAATGATAAACTCGTACTGCGTAGAGTATACACGAGTATGCATTTAAAATTTCAGATCTCTAGCTTATGTGGACGGACGGACGGACGGACGGACGGACGGACAGACGGACATGGCTATATCGACTCAGTTTGTCGAGCTGATCAAGAATATATATACTTTATGGGGTCTGCCACGTCTCCTTCTGCCTGTTACATACATTTTCACAAAAACATTATACCCTGATTTCCCATTTTCAATGGGTTCAGGGTATAATTAGTTTGATTTAAATTCAAATAAACATTTTTACTAAACTTTTTAATTACTGAACATTTTTAATTGCCATTCTTCACCACCATGGGTGGTACAAGTTCAAAGGCTGCTGATAATACAGCAAATGTAGTTAATGTAGTACAAGTTGTGGATACAACACCACATTTAGAAACTCAAACATTAATGTTAATAATACTGACAGTTTTAACTACTTTGAATCTTTTGCTAAAAGTATACTTATTATACAAAAGAACGGTAAAGAAAAGATACCTTAGACGTGCTTATGATTTAGATAAAGTCTAAATATTCATTAGAATAATGTCAAACTACAACATAGAGTAATCACACACATATATGAAACCGAACCACACTTTAAAAGTATACTTATTATACAAAAGGACGGTAAAGAAAAGATACCTTAGACGTGCTAATGATTTAGATAAAGTCTAAATATTTATTAGAATAATGTCAAACTACAACATAAATAGAATAATCAGACACATATATGAAACCGAACCACACTTTATTGTAAAATCCCTAAGCATTTTGCATTAACATAGGGAATACATTAAAGTGAACCACTTCAAAAACGAATACATTGACAAATATAGCAATACTAAACGCCCCTTGATTCAATGTTCAAAAATTAATAAAGGAATTGTACTAAAAACTTTACCATACGTAAAAGTCCTCTAGTCGAGACTGCTCGACTAAGAGATACCCTGAACCCTGCGATGATGCGATATTCAAATCATTTTACGCTTCTTTTGTATATACATATATACAAACAACACATACACACACACACACACACATGCACACGCACGCACAAGCACTTTCTCTGCTACTGCGCAGTTTACGCAGCGACCGCGCGTGGGCAGCGCTTGGCCTTCAGTATGGGCAATATTATGGAAACTTTTTTGTGGTAGTAGCAGAGCAAGTGCTTGTGCGTGCGTGTATATGTGTTGTTTGTATATACATACGTATATATAGAAGAACCGTAAAATGATTTGAATATCGCATCTTCGCAGGGTTCAGGGTATATCTTAGTCGAGCAGTGTCGACTAGAGCACTCTTACTTGTTTATTATTTAGACTTAATATTTCTTAAATTAGAAAGAGTCTGATTAAACCAGTGAGGTTTATTAGTAACAGGTATAGGAAAGTGCTTAGGAATACACTCATCTAGTATGGTATTTAGAGTGTTATAAAAAATAGTTGTTGTGGTAGTGAAGTTGCGTTGAAATTGGTGGACTATTTATGGAAAGTAAGACCTCTAAAGTGGAATGGTGTATATCCTCTGGTATACATAAAGGGGATGATCTGGAGACATTAATGATAGAATCATCATTAATAAAAACAAGATCTAGTGAACGATTCAGATGATTTGAAATAGAGTTAATCTGAAACATAGAAAGGTCAAACAACTCGTCAAAGAGATAGTGAACCGTTGTTGGAATACGGTAATTTGAGGTGGGAGTTGACGACCAAGAAGTGTTAGGTATATTAAAGTCACCCAGCATAAGAAATAGGTCCTTATCCTTTACATGTTCGAAAACTTTTTTAATACAAGTTATATAATATGTTGAGCATACACCTGCACATCAGAAGAGGGGGGGACATAAGAACAATTGACATATAGAGAACACGATGGTAGAGTTATTTTAACACCAATAATCTCGGCATCGTGAAGTGACGTGAAACTAAATGATTCGGAGAGGATATCGGCCTTAACAGCAATTAAGACATCAATCGATCATCTCTATAAATAGTGAAATTATTTAAGAAAATCTCACTATTATAAACGTTGGGATTTAACCATATTTCTGTGAAAGCAATAACATGATATTGAACACTAAAACTACTCTAAAACAGTCTTCTGAGTTTAAAATTTAGGCCTCGAACGTTTTGATATGCTAGAGACAGCTGAGGTGAGGAATGCGTAAAATTTAGTTTTTTGATACAATATTAGATGAAAATTGTATCGAAGTAGGATTTAAAGTAATAGGAGTCAATCTATTACGGTTCTTAGGTTTGAATTCATGTACAACTATATGTTGTGGCCAAAAATTTAGAATCACATATAGTTGTGAAATATTCTACAGGCACATTGATTTTAAATGAAGCAATTAGCAATAAAGCCGTTATTCCATCGCATGTCGTATCAGATGAAAGCCTAGATAAGAAAACTTGCTTTCGAGGAGATGCGACAGATAAAGTGGGTATAGTAGGGGAGGGAGAAGTAGTCAGAATGTTGGTCATTGTTTGAGCAACATCGGGTTAGCTTTTAATTTTTTATTAGAAACCTGTATGGAGTCTCGAGTGTTTATAACTTCACTAGCAACAGGTGTTTCAGACGAATCACTCGAAGCCGGAAGTGATAAAGGCTCAGGACAAGGTGAGGAAGGCGCTGATAAATTGGGAGACGATATTGGTACGGAAGGAGGGGGTACCAACAGCGATGGAATCTCCACTTGAATATGTGGAGTATCAAAATTGTACTGATGTAGTATTTCTTCACCAGCTTCTAGGTCACTAGATAACTGCTTTGAAATACTACTCAGTTTTAAAAATTGAACCCGCACTGAGTTGTACATTTTGGAAAAATTAATTTGTTTTTCCATACAAACCGGACAAGACCAGCGTAAACCACCACAACCAATTTTGGCAGTGGACATGATTTTATCATACTCACGCCCGGTGAGACCTGCACATTTTGTGTGCATAAAATTCTCACACAACCAGCAACTAACAAATTGCACTTGTGTGCCACTTGGGAATCGTCTGAAGCATTGCCAACATACGAAAAACCAGAAATAACTAACCTAGGCAATGCGAAAACTATATTAATATTAGGTGGTGAATTATTTCCAGCATTTAAACATTTAATTGAGATAAATATATTTATTTGTCCCTTACAATTTTTTCTTCCGACTTGGTAAGGAATGAATCTTTTTTATGTAGGCGGTACACGCTTATGATTAATTCCGATACGTAAGAATATTGCAGTTTAGCGCCACCTAATTATTAATTATTATTCTTGTGATGGTGATTCTGCAGCAATTTTAACCCATGAGCTCTGCAAAATATAATTTTCTTCCAATTTGCCCCAGAGGTCATAAATATGTAATTTTTGGCAAATCCTTAAAAGGAGTCTAAATTGACGTAACAGCCAAATTTGCAAGCTTACGCTCCAAAAATGTAGAAATTACAGGGTAATTTTCGGTGTGCCACGCCCTAAAGAGGCGTGACAATTATTTTTGGGTCATCGATAGAGGAGGTCACCAGTAACTCAATTAGCCAATTTTGAAGTTTCTAGCTCTAAAATCTTAGGAGATATAAACTTTTGCGGTTTGCCATGCCCCCTATGGGCGTAGATATATTATTTATTTATTTATTCAAAAGGATATTGACAAAACGAGAGTCAACTTAATAGGTAAACTAAACAAGTATAAAGTATAGCCTAAATAAGAACAGAAAAAATATTTCAATAATACCACCAACCCGATGGGGGCATTTTATTTGCCAGTCCGGCCAGCTATGCCCCAAATCACAGCCATGTATGGTCAGTGGTATTACTGAACTATGAAAGATAGAAAGTGTTAATGGAAACTTAAAATATATATTATTGAATCTTACGTTTAATTATAAATAAAATAATATAATAAAATTTTAAGTAAATATTAATAGATAAAAGAAAATTTAATAAACAGAATGGAGTATCACTTCAACCTCTCTGGAGACAAGACGTGCTGCATCAGAACAAAACCCCGCTACGCAAAAGCATAAGCTTATCAGCAAACGCGCGGCAAACGAAAATCAAACGCAAAAGCAAACAAACAAAAAAAAACAAAAACAAACACACACCACAAACAGTTAAACCGGGCTGCAGCCCAAAAACAACAACCATGCACGAACCACCTGATATAAGCAAATACAAGAACATACAACTAAACGAACCAAAATATATCGTATTAAAACGAAAAGACAACGATTCATTTGATAAAATATCACCATTCATCATCAAAAAAACTATAGACTATGCCTGCGGAGGAGAAGTGCATACGTGTAAAAAAACAAGAGACGGCTCACTACTTATTAAAACTAAAAACAATCTGCAAGCTATAAAACTACTTAGAATCACCAAAATGACAAACATCGACATTACCGCAACAGAACACAAAACACTAAATTTTTCGAAAGGTGTAATATACTGCAATGATCTACGTAACATAAGTGAAGACGAAATACTACAAGAATTAAAAACACAAAAAGTAACCGAAGTTCGTAAAATTATAAAAAAGCAACCAAGTAACACAAACAACGAAAGCAGCATACTAGCAGAAACTGGACTTATCACAATAACATTCGAAACACACAAACTACCCGAATCAATTAAAATTGGCTACGAAACAGTCCGCGTAAGACCTTACATCCCCCTCCCACTACGATGCAAAAACTGTCTTCGCTTTGGGCACCCCACCACTATCTGTAAAAGTTCAGAAAAATGTAAAAACTGCTCTGAAAACAATAACACAATAGAA
The DNA here is from genome assembly GCA_035045365.1 of Drosophila leonis. Classification (NCBI taxonomy): domain Eukaryota; kingdom Metazoa; phylum Arthropoda; class Insecta; order Diptera; family Drosophilidae; genus Drosophila; species Drosophila leonis. Next base: position 246,740 of record JAWNPC010000346.1, on the reverse strand, counting down.
GGGGAAGTCTGCAACAACACAAAGAACTGCCTAAACTGCATTAATAACCCGGAAATCGACCACCAACATAGCCCACTCGACCGCAAATACCCCTCATTTCTAAAGCAACAGGAATTAACAGCAATAAAAACCACCAAAAAATTCGATCACAAAACAGCACTTGATATATACTACAGCAAACACAATCAACAGTTGAGAAACACCTACGCCAACACACTTGCACAGTCAACACCACATACAACAACAACACAAACACCAGGCCAAACATCATCCAAGACCCAATACACACACGCACAAATCACCGCACCGCAGCAACTAAGAAAATCCCCACATACGGCTACCTCCCCGGCCCATAACTCATCTACAACACAATTAACCACAACAAGATCAACCGGAACAATACTCACACAGCATCAAAACAATCATCAACATCAAACCGTAGCAGAAGAAATGGAAACCGACGGTAACCCTTCCAACACGGAAAACAAAACTTATACATCACAACCCACTGAAGATCTAAAACTAAGAATTTTTTCTAAAGATAAACCCAATACCCTAACCACTAACTTTAAACCCCCCAAAACAAAAACAAAAACCAAAGTCCCAAGCAAAAACCATCCCACACACAATAGCAACAGCGAATCCATCTAAAAAATAATAAATTTTTACTCACTTTCACCTCAAACTTAGAACAAAAACACACTAAAACTTAACCCACAGCAATGCTAAAAATAATTCAATGGAACATAAAAGGATACACAAACAACTACAATGAGCTCTTAACTATAACAAAAAAAACACTCACCGCACATCATATGTCTCCAAGAAACTCACTATTACAACACTTGCATCCCCATCCCCGTCCCAATAAACTATCAAATTTACACCAATACAGCCTCCAACTGATTCGGTGGAGTAGCTATACTAATCCACAAATCCATACAGCACAATCAATTAAACCAACCTAGACACTTAGAAACCCTTGAAATAGAAATAATGTCAAAAACAAAAATTAATTTACTGTCCACATATATCCATCCCAGCAAAGCATTTTCATTAAATTGTTTAAGATACCACTTCGAACCACACAACACCAACACCAACCAAATTATCCTAGGTGATTTTAACAGCGCACATCACAGCTGGGGATCACTTCAAGACAACAACAGAGGTAGAATCCTAGCCAAATTCATTCAAAACGACAACCTTACCATACTCAATGACGGCTCTCCAACCCACCTATCCACTCACAACACATTTACCCATATAGACCTTTCATTATGCGCCCCCCAACTTACCCCCTTTACCAAATGGAAAATAATCGACGACCTTCATGGAAGCGATCACTTTCCAATCCTAATCTCCATATTTCCACAATCAGAAGCAGCAAAATTTCATCGTAACTTTTTCAAAATAAAAGAAGTTGACTGGCCTTTATTCAAAAACTTAACTAATGATATAAACAAAATAATACCCAGACACACCAATATCAATAAAGAAGCCGCAACCCTAAATAAAATAATCCTACAAGCCGCCCATCACAGTATACCCCAAACAGCCCCAAACCATTACAGCAAAAACACCCCCTGGTGGAATAAGAACCTATCCAAACTCAGGGCAAACAAATTCAAAACCTGGCAAAATTTTAAACGCACCATCAGCACTGAAAATCTCATCAAATATAAAGCAGCTAATGCACTCTTCAGGAGAGAGCTAAAAATTTTCAAAACCAAAGCCCTGTCAACCTTCACCTCCACAATCGAACCCAATACCCCCTCCGAGAAAATCTAGGCCAACATCCGACGTCTCTGCGGACTTAGCCCAATAAAATCAATTCATTGTATCACAGATACAACTAACAACTCGCCGACGACAGACACAGCTCACATAGCCCATATTTTTTCGCAACACTGGTCGAATTACTCGAAAGATGAAAACTTCAGCAAAAACTTCACTGCCAATAAATACTCACACAAACCATCTTCCTACATACCCAGTCCAAAAGCACAAACAATAGATTCAGAAATAACACAAATAGAATTATTAGCTGCACTACACTCCCTTAAAGGAACAACTCCCGGCCTAAATAGAATATCCTACCCCATGATTAACAAGTAAGAGTGCTCTAGTCGAGACTGCTCGACTAAGAGATACCCTGAACCCTGCGAAGATGCGATATTCAAATCATTTTACACTTCTCTTATATATGTATACATATACACAAACAACACATACACACACACGCACATGCACACGCACGCACAAGCACTTTCTCTGCTACTGCGCAGTTTACGCAGCGACTGCGCGCGGGCAGCGCTTGGGCTGCAGTATGGGCTATATTTTGGAAACTTATTTGTTGAATAGGTTTGCTTCTAGATGGACTTTCGTAATCAAACTTTTACAGCGTAATAATGACATTCATATGTATGTATTTGCCAAAGCACAAGTCTCTAGTATTTGAAATACGTTTTTTTCAAATTTGGGGGGAAGGGGGCGTGGTATCCAAAATCCAAAAATTGCAAAATGTTTGTACCCATTACACGGATACACACAGTAAATCTGAAATCTATAGCTATAACGGTATTCAAAAACGAAGAAAAGTTATCGATTTTTATCGATAATAAGGAAATGGGATGAGTTATCGAAAAAAAAAGATAAACTCGTACTGCGTAGGATATACACGAGTATACATTTCAAATTTCAGATCTCTAGCTTTTGTGGTTTGCGAGATCACTGCGTTCACACGGACGGACGGACGGACGGACGGACGGACATGGCTATATCAACTCAGTTTGTCGAGCTGATCAAGAATATATATACTTTATGGGGTCTGCCATGTCTCCTTCTGATGTTACATACATTTTCACAAAAACACTGAAACCCAATTCCAATAAAACAACAATAAGCAGCTACAGACCTATCTCTCTTAACTGCTGCCTATCCAAAACCCTCGAAAAAATAATTGCCAAACGCCTATGGTGGTTTGTAACCCAAAACAACCTCATCCATCCCAACCAATCAGGCTTTAAGCACGGCAAATCGGTTTCAGACGGTCTGCTTCTTGCAGACCACCTGATAACCACCTCATTGAGGAAAAAAAAGCACACCTCTGTCATTGCCCTTGATTTCTCAAAGGCCTTCGACAGGGTCGGAGTGCACAGCACCATAGACCAACTAATTAGCTGGAAAGTAGGCCCAAAAATACTAAACTTTATTAAAAACTTTATAGCCAACAGGAAAATAAAAACAAAAATACAAAACATAATAAGCCGCCCATATCCACTCCACAACGGCATACCCCAAGGTTTACCAATATCCGTCATTTTGTTCCTAATAGCCTACAACAAACTCTCCAACATCATCAGCATACAAAGAGAAATACAGTTCAGTGCCTACGCCGACGATTTCTTCCTCATCATCCCACTCAACAAACAAAAAAAACAAATATACAGCCTTGACAGCCTCTTCGCCAACATCCAAGAATGGTGCTCATACTCAGGAGCATCACTATCCTTACAAAAAACCCAACACCTCCACATTTGCCGAAAAAATCACTGCACCTGCAACATATCATGCAACAACACCCCCATTCCATCAGTCACCAACCTAAAAATCCTCGGACTAACAATAAACAACAAATACAGATGGGACTCGCACATAAAAAACATCCAACCAGCCTTAACCAACAAAACTTAACATCATTAAATATTTAGCAAACCCCAAACTTAACTGCTACACACACACTCTTATTAATGTAACAAAAGCAACCTTAATTTCAAAAATAGACTACGCACTCTTCATCTACGGCTACGCCCCCAAATCAACCCTCAACAAAATCAAATCTATATTTAACTATATTACGCATATCACTTGGAGCACTACGGTCAACCCCTATCCCCAACTTGCTTTTTGAATCAAATATACCCACAATAGAACAAAAAAGAGACCTTATTACAGCCAAATCCTACAAAACACTGCTACATAGTACAAACTCACCACTCTACAAATACATTCATAAAAAAATCATCCTAAAAAGAAGCAAATTAACGTCAACACTCGAAAAAATCATAAGCTCATGCAAAGAACACAACATCCCCTACCTCCCACCACCAAACAAAGCAATCACCCCCCAATGGTCATTTCCCCCCTCCCTTATCAACACCACACTTCATAAATTCAGCAAAACCAACACACCACCAGGCATATACAGAAAACAATTTCTTGAACTCAAACACAAGTACAACAACCACACATTCATTTACACCGACGGCTCGTTACAAAACAACACAGCCACTTTTGCCATTACCACCGAAAACGAAATCCTAAAAAGATGCATCCTACCACACTACTCATCCATCCTATCAGCCGAAACCATAGCCATCCTCGATGCAATAAAACTAATTCTGAAAAGAGCAGGAAAATACATAATTTGCTCTGACTCTCTAGCGTCCATAAAATCCATATATAACATCAACAACAATAACCTATATCCCATAACGATTAGAACCCTCCTTACCAAAGCTGCCCCTAAAATAAAACTCCTGTGGATACCCAGCCACTGCGGCATTGAAGGAAACGAACTTGCCGACACTACAGCGAAATCCACATTCAACATGCCCCTACACATCAGCCCCAACTTCAACACAACAGATATTAACAAATTCCTCACAAACGTAGCTCATAAGCTCATACATAACATAGAACGCTGCAACAGATGGTACCAACAACTAAGCACTAACCTAACACTCACAACCCCCTACCTAAAAAACTTAAAACAAAACAGTATCACACGTACCGACCAAATAAAAATACTAAGACTCAGACTAGGACACACAAGATTAACACAACAACACTACATCAACCTCTGGGTTGATCTTACCATGCCCTACTGTCATACATCAACAGATCTTAACATCAAACATATACTTACCAACTGTACCGCAACCTCCCACATTAAAACCCTAATCTTCCAAAACCGATGCCCCATTTCTGCTCTTGCTAACCCAACCCCTGAAAACATCCATAATTCCTGAAACTTACAAACACATACCACCTCTTATAGCCCAAAATCCCTCATAATTAGTATTAATAAATCATAAAAGAAAATATGTAAATATAGTTATAAACTTAAAATGTAAATATGTAAATACACAATCTCCTCCAAGCCGAAGGCCCCAGCAGCCAGTGCTTTAGTCCTAAGTTGGCATTAATTATACCCTGAACCCATTGAAAATGGGAAATCAGGGTATAATGGTTTTGTTAAAATGTCAAATGTATGTAACAGGCAGAAGGAGGCGTGGCAGACCCCATAAAGTATATATATTCTTAATCAGGACGACGAGCTAAGTCGATATAGCCATGTCCGTCTGTCCGTCTGTCCGTCTGTCCGTCTGTCCGTCTGTCCGTATGTGTGAACGCGTCGATTTCAGAACCTATAAGAGCTAGAGACTTGAAATTTTTTTCGGAAGTCCCTGTATATCACGCGCATATCGAGTTTGTTTTAAAAAATCGATAACTTTTCCCGTTCTTTTGTTATCGATTAAAAACCTTATCGAAATGAAGTTAATAAATTACATCTCGTACATGTTTGAAGCTAGAGTCTCCAAATTTTGCATTTAGTTTCATTTATATTTTATACAATTTCGGTTTTTCTTAGATTTTGGATATTGGTTCAAAATTTTTCAAAAATTTTCAAATTGAAGGTTAATTGCAAATTTAGCCAATATGTGAATGAGTTTGCAATTTTATACAACTGCAAGATATTCAATATTATATGTAGATCATATGCTGAAAATTTCATTGAAATCCATTAAGTATCACAAAAGTAATTAAACAAAACGTTTTGTCAATTGCAACATGTGACCAGAAACCCACCCCTGTTTTCATTTTTTCTATACATGTGCACACATACATTGAGACATTCGAATGCGAGCATTCTTGTCTGTTCTAAGAATCACAACAATAACAGCTGTCTGCGTGAATTTTGTTATAATTCTAAACTGCCGTTAGTTCAAATTTGCTACTGCTTGTCTAAGCAGTGCAGTAGCGGTGTTGATAGAAGCGAGGCACGTCGTGCCTTGCAGGTCTGGGTTCAAACCCAGCCGATGTCAAATATTTTTATGTCGTATTTTCTTAATAGTTTAGCTTTTTTTTTTTATTAAATTATTATTACTCTTTAAAAATTATATTAAATTCTTTAAAAATAAAAACATGCTATTTGATTGTGAAAGTGCAAGATTAGCAATTTAATTAAATTTTGTATAAGTTTGTAATGTATACAAGATACGGAATATATTTAAAAACGCATATCGGACGGGGTTCAGGGGATCTCCTAGTCGGGTACCCCCGACTAGAGTTTTCTTACTTGTTTTAATTATATTTTCTTAAAATAAATTAATAAACAGAATGAGTAGAGAGATAAAAAAGAATAGAAATGATTGGGAAATCACTACACAATGTTGGAGATCTGCCAGATCATCAAATTTATGACCTGCTTACTCCTGGGTGTTGTGTGTGATTTCCCTAAAATGAACTGAAAGCAAGGATTTTATTAATGGAAGAGAGAGCTCTGAGGAAAACACGTGGTAAAATTTATTATAATGAACGCATAAAACGTGAAACGCGCTATGCAAAGAATAATCCGATGTGCACAATGGTAAATACAGCGGACGAAAGTGTCTGGTTGTTCTGGAAGGAACAAAAAAATTGAGCTGCATTAATAGACGGGATGAATCAATATTACCAATAATCAAATTATGTAGGAAAACAATCCCCAGAATTGTTCTACGATTGATTAATGATGGAAGATCAATAAGAAGAAGCCTACTATGGTAAGACGGTAAACGGAGATTAGGGTCCCAGTTTAGATCACGTAGGGCAAAGAGTAACAAGTAAGAGTGCTCTAGTCGAGACTGTTCGACTAAGAGATACCCTGAACCCTGCGATGATGCGATATTCAAATCATTTTACGCTTCTTTTGTATATACATATATACAAACAACACATACACACACACACACACACATGCACACGCACGTACAAGCACTTGCTCTGCTACTGCGCAGTTTACGCAGCGACTGCGCGTGGGCAGCGCTTGGGCTGCAGTATGGGCAATATTATGGAAATTTTGAGTTGAATAGGTTTGCTTCTAGATGGACTTTCATAACCAAACTTCTAAGGCGTACTAATGACATTCATATGTATGTATTTGTCAAAGCACAAATCTCTAGTATTTGAAATACGTTTTTTTTTCAAATTTTGGGGGAAGTGACGTGGCATCGAAAATCCAAAAATTACAGAATGTTTGTTTTCAAAACACGGATATACACGGAAAATCTGAAATCTATAGCTAAAACGGCATTCAAGTTACGGTTGAAAAACAAAGTAAAATTATCGATTTTCATCGATAATAAGGAAATGGGATAAGTTATCGAAAAAAATCGATAAACTCGTACTGCGTAGGGTATACACGAGTATACATTTAAAATTTAACACAGATCTCTAGCTTCTGTGGTTTACGATATCGCTGCGTTCACACGGACGGACAGACGGACAGACGGACGGACAGACGGACTCAGTTGTCGAGCTGATCAAGAATATATATACTTTCTGGGGTCTGCCACGCCTCCTTCTGACTGTTACATACATTTTTACAAAAGCATTATACCCTGATTTCCCATTTTCAATGGGTTCAGGGTATAACAAGTAAGAACGTTGCAGTCGAGCGCAACCGACTGCGTGATACTCTGTTCCCATAGGGGCTTCTAGCATATTACATTTTATAGTTTATCTTAACTTGTTAAAATCGCCGCTCGAATAAGATTCTGATTTAAAATAACTATATAATATATTAAAATTTAAAAAAATATATATATGTAAATGAGTAACATTTTTATAAATTATGATGATTATAATTATGATGATATGTGTCACATTTTCTTTGCATAACCTACTGAGTCTTTTAACAGTGCCACTTGGGAATCGTCTGAAGCGTTGCCGACATACGAAAAACCAGAAATAACTTACCTAGGCTATGCGAAAACTTTATTAATATTAGGTGGTCAACTACAATAAGCATTTAAACATTAAATCGAAATACATATATTTATTTGTCTCTTACAATTTTGTCTGCCGACTTAGCAAGGAATTTAGCTTATTTATGAAGCGGTATACGCTTATGACTAAATCCGATACGTAAGAATACTGTGTTATTCTTGAGATGGTGATTCTGCAGCAATTTTAACTCAAGAGCTCTGCAAAATATAATTTTCTTCCAATTTGCCACAGAGGTCATAGATATGTAATTTTTAGCTAATCCTTAAAAGGAGTCTACAGTGACGTAACAGCAAAATTTGCAAGTTTACGCTCCAAAAATGTGGAAATTACAGGGTATTTTTCGGTGCGCCACGCCCTAAAGAGGCGTAACAATTATTTTTGGGTCATCGATAGAGTAGATTACCAGTAACTTAATTAGCTAATTGAAGCTTCTAGCTCTGAAATTTTAGAAGATATAAAAGGATATTTTGTGCAAAATACTAGATATTCAGATCCGATTTGCCACGCCCCCAGTTGGCGTAGACTTATTATTTTTAGACAATCTTTAGAAGTAGTCGAATGTAACGTAAATGCAAAATTTGGAAGCTTACGTTCAAAAAATGTGGAAATAAGAGGGTATTTTTCTGTGTGCCACGCAGTTTTACCCGATTTGCTACGCCCCCAATGGGCGTAGATATATCCGCCATACGTTTTTGATCTTGGGTTGTCAGCGCGAGTATACGTTCCAAATTTCAACTCTCTAGCACTTCAACTAACAGGGTTTCTGACATACCGGAAAATGCATTTTCCGATTTGCCCTGCCCCTAGTGGGCGTATCGGGAAAATCTTAACACTTTATAATTCGAGGGTATACACGATATGTATATGTATATGTATGTGTATATGTATATGTTCCAAATTTCAAGTCTCTAGCTTCAATAGCGTCGAAATGGTTTGCGTTCATACGGACAGAGGGACAGACGGTCAGACGGACAGACGGACAGATGGACAGAGGGACGGACAGCAAGACGGATTTAGACGCAAAATATGGAAAATTTGCTTTCGACATTGACGAGATTGATGATCTGGAATGCAACGTCAACTTACTGGCAAGGAAACTAAATACAAGAATAGGTGACTTGCACAATATAAAGGAGGATGTTCCAGAGCTACCGAAAGTGGATCTTCCGCACTTTAATGGAAGTCCCAAAGAGTGGCCAAGGTTCTTCGAACTGTTCTCCGAGGTGATTCATAACAGGAAAGATATCAGCGACAGAAGGAAACTGAACTACCTCAAATTATGCCTCAAAGGAGGAGCCAAAATGGTCGTAAGCCATTTGTTAATTAGATCTGCTACAATTCAGCGTGGGAGCTTATGTGCAAGCGCTATGAAAATACGCGCAAAATATTTGCTAACGCCGTTAACCAGCTAGTGGACATGGAACTGCTGAAGAACAATGATGAAGGCAGTATCCGCAAGTTCTTGGATACAGCGACTGAGTGCATCTTTATCATCAAAGAAAAAGGCCAAATTAGTAAGGATGCTGATGTGTTATTCGCTCAGATATTGCTGCTACGATTCTCGACGGAAGTCCTACAACTTTACGAGCAGCATGAAAAAAAGGCAAGAGAAATACAGTCATTGGACAATGTGCTGGAGTTTACTGAGCAACTGTATAACTCAATAGACTCAGTGCAAAAGAGTGCCATCCATACGCCTATGAAAGCAAAGAAGACAAGCTAAATTAGATGCCGTTTTTGCCAACTGGATTGCCATGATATAACCAAGTGTTAGAAATTTAGAGCTTAGCCTGTTAAGAACCGCAAGGAGTTTGTGTCTAAAAACGCGCTATGCTTTAAATGTCTAAGCACTCATGGCATTAAAGATTGCATGAAGAATTGGACATGCAATCAATGCTCCAAATCCCACAACAATTTGCTTCACGAGGATGCAAATAAAAAAGAGACCATCAGCAGCAATTGTCTAAAATACAATAAAGGACAAGATACTTTGCTGGCAACTGCGCCTATTCAAATTCAGAATAAGTCTGGAAAATACGAGCAGCTAAGGGCTCTTATAGATGGAGGCTCACAAAAATCGCTAATATCTGAAGAAGCCTCACAGCAGCTAAAACTGCGCCGAATCAAACGGAACGTTTTAAAAGCCAATTCGTTACCACAACGCAGGCACTCGTTTTGCAAAAACTACAGATAGCTCAACCGAGCAAGAAAATTGACATGGATGTCAAAAAGGATTGGATGGGCTGCGAGCTAGCAGACCCATATTTAACGAATCCAGTCGAATTGATGTTGTCATTGGCGTTGATTTACTCCCCCTAATAATGTTGGGAAAAGTAAAGAAAATCAACGAAACACTGGGACAAAAGACTGAACTTGGATGGATTGTTTCCGGCAACATAGCTAGATCGTCAACCAACAAGGTAATCAGTGCATCAACAACGATTTGCTTGGACGACCTCGAGCACTTCTGTGAGCTTGAAAGTAGCACCAGCGATTCAGAAGAATGGGTGTCAAATGATGACAGTATCATTGCTGGTATTCAAGGTTCCGAACTTAACGAAATTGAAAAGAAGCTACAAGGAAGCCAACTCCTTCCCGGCGGAAAATCTCCAAAGAGGCTTAAATTGGTATACAAACTAATGAAGGCACAAGCGAGCAGTATGCTGGATGTTCAGCCAGGATAGGATAGTCACCATCATAACGCCGCAGGATATCCCGATGCCACTTCACCATATTGTGGTACACATTGACGACCTGGCTTTCCACACTATGAATGGATACATTTCGTTAGGATTAATAATAATTATAATAGTTGTATTTGTCCTGTATACTATTAAGAAGAGAACCCAGAGGCAGCAGTAGTTGGCTGTCACATTTTTTGGCCCCCCGCAGAATGTTCAGGCTTGAACATATGATAATATACAAAGATTGTAAAGATGCCTTCTACGCACTCAACGACTAGCAGGTAGTGTAACACCAATAGATAAGGGTCACATGTTTGGAATCTAAAATTAGAGAGACAGATAAGCTAGATTTTAGGGTTGATTTCATACATGAGCTAGGGTATATATACACTGGTTCAGAATAATATAGATTTATATAAAACTGAAAACCACCGCAGTCAAGTGTATTCAGTGTTCTTTCAACTCTATATGATCCGGACATTCAGTCCAAACATGAAAAATATTTAGCTCTCCTTAATTGGTCAGAATATCATCTATTCTTGGAAGCGGGAATTTATCCGATAAAATTTTTTTATAAATTTGACGATAGTCTATGACTAATCGCCAGCTCTTTTGATCAGAGCCTGGTAAGCCTTTCTTTGGTACTAGAAGTATAGGGCTATTATACTCAGAAACTGAGGGTTCTGTTAAGATCCTATAAAGATCGATGAAAAAATGATATATCCACGCCCACTGGGGGCGTGGCAAATCGGATCTGACTATATAGTGATTTATACATATTCTTATATATCTTGAGCACTATTAATGCTAGAGACTTGAAATTTGGAATTTGGAATATATACTCGCGTTGACAACCCAAGATCAAAAATATATGGCGAATATATCTACGCCCATAGGGGGCGTGGCTAACCGCAAAAGTTTATATCTCCTAAAGTTTTAGAGCTAGAAGCTCAAAATTGGGTAATTAAGTTACTAGAGACCTCCTCTATAGATGACCCAAAAATAATTGTTGCGCCCCTTTAGGGCGTGGCGCACCGAAAAATACCCTGTAATTTCCACATTTTTGGAGCGAAAGCTTGCAAATTTTGCTGTTACGTCAACTTAAACTCCTTCTAAGGATTGGCCAAAAATTACATGTGTACGACCACTGGGGGCGTGGCAAATTGGAATTTTATTTTGCAGAGCTCTTGAGTTAAAATTGCTGCAAAATCACCATCGCAAGAATAATTCTCACGTATCGGAATTAGTCATAAGCATGTACTGCCTACATAAATAAGCTTAATTTCTTGCTAAGTCGGCAGAAAAAATTGTAAGAGACAAATAAATATATGTATTTCGATTTAATGCTTAAATGCTCGAAATAATTGACCACCTAATATTAATATAGTTTTCCATAGCCTAGGTCAGTTATTTCGTGTTTTTCGTATGTTGGCAATGCTTCAGACGATTCCCAAGTGGCATTGTTAAAAGACTCAATTGGTTATGCAAAGAAAATCAATCACACTTTCAAATTAACATACAACTCTTAAGTTAACAGACTGCTTTGCATAAAATTAAGTGTGGACACTCTTGCATGGCACCGTTATATTTTTTTATCTAGCTCATAAAATCATCATATTCATACAAACAATTGAAGCGAGCAATAATTTATAAAAATTTTACTCATATGAATATATTTACAATTTTAATAAAATATATATTTATTTTGAATCAGAATCGAATTCGAGCGGCGACTTTAACAAATTAAGATAAACTTTAAAGTGTAATATGCCGGAAGCCCCTATGGGAACAGAGTATTACGCAGTCGGTTGCGCCCGACTGCAACGTTCTTACTTGTTTTTATATAATTTAATATATTTCTTGTCATGTTCTTCCAATAATAATGGCTTTTTATTTTAGCTAATGTTCTAGCTATGCCTGTATGACCTCCTTGTATTGGATCGTCATGAAATGTAAACAGTACTGCTTCTTTCTCTTTATCATTATTTGATAATAAGGTCACCGGCTTGAGTAGCGCTATTCTTAAAGATTTTAATATTTTATTGCCCATTAATTTAAAAGATTCTATTGAGATGGTCTCAAAGATCTTTTCGCTCCCGTGTTTTAGCAAGCATAGAGATTCTGTTATTCGCAAGGTCACTACCTTTCGTACCTCGTCATTTACAATGACTTCGTATACGTTGGTCTAAGAAGCATTTAGAGTTTGCTGATGCAAATCTTCTTTTTCTTTTTCTTTTCCTGCGCAGGAGTTTAACTGTTTACTTTGATTTCTGGTAGTGACTTTCAGAATGTTATTATTTATTTGAATATTTTTTAAGTCCGTGATTGTTATTCTTGATAGCGCATCGGCTACATAATTGTCTTTACCCTTTAGATACTCTACTGTAAAATATTATTCCTCTAATTCAAGTCTCATTCTGGTAAGTTTGGAACTGGGGTTTACCATTGAAAATAGGTAGGTAAGTGTTCTGTGATCTGTTTTGACAGTGAAGTGTCTACCATAAATATATGGTCTGAAATTTGTTATTTACCAATGAATAGCTGCTAATTCCTCTTCTGTTGTACTTTTGTTGCTCTCGCCTTTTGTAAATGATCTTGATGCGTATGCTACTGGAAGCTGGAGTCCATTTTTGTTTGAGTAAGGACTACTCCACATGCTTGCTTACTGGCATCTGTAATAATGCAAAATTCTTTGCTGAAATCTGAGTATTGTAAAAGTATTGGATTCATTTAGATGTTCGAAAGCGTTTTTGCAATCAGCAGTCCATTCGAACTTTACATCTTTTTATACCCTGAACCCATTGAAAATGGGAAATCAGGGTATAATGGTTTTGTTAAGCTGTCAAATGTATGTAACAGGCAGAAGGGGGCGTGGCAGACCCCATAAAGTATATATATTCTTGATCAGGGAGACGAGCGGAGTCGATTTAGCCCTGTCCGTCTGTCTGTCTGTCCGTCTGTCCGTCTGTCCGTCTCCCGTCTGTCCGTATGTATGAACGCGTCGATATCAGAACATATAAGAGCTAGAGACTTGAAATTTTTTTTGGAAGTCCCTGTATTGCACGCGCATATCGAGTTTGTTTCAGAAAATCGATAACTATTCCCGTTCTTTTGTTATCGATTAAAAACCTTATCGAAACGAAGTTAATAAATTATATCTCGTACATCTTTGGAGCTAGAGTCTCCAAATTTTGCATTAAGTTTCATTTATATTTTATACAATTTCGGTTTTTGTTATATTTTGAATATTTGTTCAAAATTTCTCAAAAATTTTCAAATTGAAGGTTAGTTGCAAATATAGCCAATATGTGAATGATTTTATACAACTGCAAAATATTCAATATAATATGTAGATCATATGCTGAAAATTTCATTGAAATCCGTTAAGTATCAGAGAAGTAATTAAACAAAACGTTTTGTCAATTGCAACATGTGACCAGAAACCCACCCCCGTTTTCATTTTTTTTATACATGTGCACACATACATTGAGACATTCGAATGCGAGCATTATTGTCAGTTCTAAGAATCACAAGAATTACAGCTGACTGCTTGAATTTTGTTATAAATATATAAATAAAACTACTTTTTTGACAAACATGCAATTTGATTGTGAAAGTGCAAGATTGGCAATTTATTTAAATTTTGTATGAGTTTGTAATGTATACAAGATACGGAATGTATTTAAAAACGCAGATCGGACGGGGTTCAGGGGATCTCCTAGTCGGGTACCCCCGACTAGAGTTTTGTTACTTGGTTTGATCTAGTTATGTGACGAGAATAGTTGGCAAAATTTTGTATGAATCTTCTGTAATAGTTACAAAATGCAATAAATCTTTTAGCGCTGTGCTCATCGTATGGGACTGGATAATTTTGAATGACGTCGTATTTTTTGTCGTCGGGCAAGATTCCTTTGTCTGTGCATTTATGTCCTAGAAAAGTGACTTCATGCATGAAAAATTAACATTTTTCGGGATGTAATTTTAGGTTATGTTGCCTTCATTTCTCAAAAACATCAGTTAAGTTTTTGAGCATCTGTATTTCGGAACAACAAATGACTGTTAAGTCATCCATATAAAGGAATGCTTGCGAAGGTTCAAGTCCAGAGAAAGCTATAGTCATCATTCTCTGAAATGAATTTGGCGCTATTTTTAAACCAAATGGTAATTGCGTGAAGCGATATGAAGCATTGTTTGTTGAAAAAGTAGTAATATCTCTTGATTTTTCTTCGAGTTCAATTTGATGAAAACCTGACATTAAATCTAGGCATGAAAAGTATTTTGCTCTACCTAGTTGATCTAAAATATCATCAATTCTAGGGAGTGCTTGCGAAGGGGAATTTATCAGACAATTTTTTATTAATCTGACGATAGTCAATTACTAATCGCCATTTTTTCTTTTCAGAATTTGGAAGTGACTTTTTTAGTACTAATAACAGTAGGCTATTATAAGCAGATACAGATGGTTCGACTATTTTGAGGTTAATTAGTTTTTGGACTTGTTTTTGGATTTCGTCTTTTTGACTATGAGGATTTCTATAATTTTTTATGTATATCGCTTCATCGTGTCAGTTTTTGTTTATAAAAATTATTTGTAGTCATTGATTCGGTTTCTAGTCCGAATACATCGCTGTATTGTGTGCATAATGTTGTTAATTGTTTATGAAATTGTGGCGGGAAATTTTTTGATAGTTGAGTTAATACAGATTTTTCTCTGCTTTCTAGATTCGTTAAATTACATCGTAGTTTGAAAGTGGTTCGTATTCTAAATTATTTATACTAATTAGTTGATCTGTATTTGTTGTATTAAGCATTCTTATGAATGCATTTTGGGATGTTGCTATGGTATTTGCTATGTAAATACCATGCTGAATTTCGGAATAAATACACTGTCTTCTACTGAGGTTATTTCAATTTTTCGGACAACTTGTGATCTTGCTGGCAGAGTTATGGAATTGTTGCCAGAACTGTATGTTATTGGAACATAAATTGGGTATTTAAAATTATTTGGCCTAATTATTAGCCAGTCTTAAGACGGCTTGAAATCTAATTGACAGTTGTATTTTCTAATGAAATCGATTCATAGTATTCCATCACATGGAATAGCGAAATGTAAATTTACGATGTGAAAATCATGTGGAATTATATATTTAGAAGTTTGTATTTCAATAGAAGTAAGTCCCTTTGATTTGGTTACTTCTTGACTTACTCCCTGTATATTGATTATGTGATTAGTTTGGATGTATTGAAAAACATCTGAATTTTCTTTTAATATTGATATATCTGCACCTGTGTCTATTAAAAAGACTAATTATTTTCCCTTTATTACATTTTTAAAAGTTACGTATATGTTTTGGCTGAGATTGATGGTGTGAATTTTAATATTTCCTACTGCTGAGCATCTAAAGGTTGCTGGGAGTTTCCCAAAGCGTTTTGGGCTACCTTAACATTGTTGTTGCTATTTTGGTTATAACCTCCATGTTGGTGGTTATTTCCTCTATTGTCCTCTATTGTTTCCTCTATTGTTTCCTCTATAACTATTATTGTAGTTATTATTCTGGCAGTCATTACTCTGGCCGTTATTGCGATTATTATTGTTATAATTATTATTATAATAACCGCGACCATTGCCTCTACCACGATAATTATTTCTGTTGTTATAATTACCGGGGCCTCTTTGGGCGAATAATATTGAATTGGGATTGCCTGTCATTTCAGTACTACATTGTATGTACTTTGTGATGGCTTCATTCATTGTTTTGAAATTTCCTGCCTCAAGGATTGTCTTTAGTTGCGCCAATGGCTTCTTTGGTGGTGAATTTATCAGCATGTTTTGCCGATAAGCCCTCATTAATATACGAAGCCTTCAAAAGCCTTCGTAAATTGTCAATTTCTGTAGTAAACTTTTCGGCAGTTTTCCCTTTCTGAATGGTTTTAGACAATTTTGCTTTTACTACATCGGATGTTTCACCAACTATAGTATCTTGCAATTTGTATTATTGCATCAATTGTCGTTTTATCTTGGACTTTGTATAATGTTGAGCCAATAATTTTTGATTTTATGACCTCAAAAGCTATTTCTTCGAATGTGCCTTTAGTCAAATATACTAACTTCAAAGCTCTTACAAATCTTTGAAGATGTAATTTTTGTCCATTGAATTCTGGAATGGCATTCGAAATGTCCTTTATATATGCCCTTTGGGCACTTGTGTCTGTCATTATGTTTTCTTTTGTTTCGATTATACTTGTGTAAGAGTTTAGTTCTTCTTCCTGTTCTATTTTATTATCTTGTTCCGATAATGTTATTAGCGCAGGAATTGTCAGATCGTTTAGATCTTTTTCTTTTATTTCGGTTTCCTCGCTTGATTCGGACTCTTCTTCTTCCACTAAGTCTATTTCTATTGATTCTTGCTCTTCTATAGGATCTATTGTTAAAGGGGTATTTAGAATTGTTGGTATAAATATGTCTAGCTGATACTTTTCTTTAACGGTTATTAAATTTGAACGTAACTTGATCAATAATTTTAATATTTTTGACCAGTTCGTTTTACGTATTTCCCTATTGTCATGTACCAATATTCTTGCATCGTTAAGTGAATCGACAAGAATTTTTGCATGTTTATTTAAAGTATCATTCTGTATTGTCCTATTCTGGCTTACACATTTGTAAGATTTCTCAAAAGTTTCTTTAATTTCACGGATATGGAGAGTTAGCTGCTCCCATTCCATGCTTAAGATTCAATATACATACATTTTTTTTTTGATTTTGCATTACATATATATCTCAATAAATTTTTTTTTTATTTGTACATAATTTCTATTACAATCGTATCTACGCCCATAGGCGGCAAACCGCAAAAGTTTATATCTCCTAAAATTTTAGAGCTAGAAACTTCAAAATTGGCTTATTGAGTTACTGGTGACATCCTCTATCGATGACCCAAAAATAATTGTTACGCCCCTTTTGGGCGTGGCACACCGAAAAATACCCTGTAATTTCCACATTTTTGGAACGTAAGCTTTCAAATTTTGCATTTGCGTTACCTTTGACTATTTCTAAAGATTGGCCTAAAATAACAAATCTACGCCAACTGGGGGCGTGGCAAATCGAAAAAAATTATATTTTGCAGAGCTCTTGAGTTAAAATTGCTGCAGAATCACCACCACAAGAATAATAATTAATAATTGGGTGGCGCTAAACTGCAATATTCTTACGTATCGGAATTAGTCATAACCGTGTAGCACCTACAAGCTTAATTCCTTGCTAAGTCGGCAGAAAAAATTGTAAGGGACAAATAAATATATATAGTTCAATTTAATGTTTAAATGCTTGAAATAATTGACCACCTAATATTAATATAGTATAGCTATTTTGTGTTTTTCGTATGTTGGCAGTGCTTCAGACAATTCCAAAGTGGCACTGTTAAAAGACTCAGTAGGTTATGCAAAGAAAATGTGACGTCATACTTTCAAATTAACAGACAACTCTTAAGTTAACAGACTGCTTTGCATAAAAATTTAGTGTAGGCCTGTCACCGTTATATTTTTTTGTCTAGCTCATAAAACCATCATATTCATACGAACGATTGAATCGAGCCATAATTTATAAAAATTTTAATCATTTACATATATATTTGAAAAATTTTAATAAAATATATATTTTTTTTAATCAGAAGCTTATTCAAACGGCGACTTTAACAAATTAAGATAAACTTTAAAATGTAATATGCCAGAAGCCTTTAAGGGAACAGAGTATCACGCAGTCGGTTGCGCTCGACTGCAACGTTCTTACTTGTTATACCCTGAACCCATTGAAAATGGGAAATCAGGGTATAATGGTTTTGTTAAACTGCCAAATGTATGTAACAGGCAGAAGGGGGCTTGGCAGACCCCATAAAGTATATATATTCTTGATCAGGGAGACGAGCGGAGTCGATTTAGCCCTGTCCGTCTGTCTGTCTGTCTGTCCGTCTGTCCGTATGTCCGTATGTATGAACGCGTCGATATCAGAACATATAAGAGCTAGAGACTTGAAATTTTTTTTGGAAGTCCCTGTATAGCACGCGCATATCGAGTTTGTTTTAGAAAATCGATAACTATTCCCGTTCTTTTGTTATCGATTAAAAACCTTATCGAACTGAAGTAAATAAATTATATCTCGTACATCTTTAGAGCTAGAGTCTCCAAATTTTGCATTTAGTTTCATTTATATTTTATACAATTTCGGTTTTTGTTATATTTTGAATATTGGTTCAAAATTTTTCAAAAATTTTCAAATTGAAGGTTAGTTGCAAATATAGCCAATATGTGAATGAGTTTGCGATTTTATACAACTGCAAGATATTCAAAATAATATGTAGATCATATGCTGAAAATTTCATTGAAATCCATTAAGTATCACAGAAGTAATTAAACAAAACGTTATGTCAATTGCAACATGTGACCAGAAACCCACCCCCGTTTTCATTTTTTCTATACATGTGAACACATACATTGAGACATTCGAATGCGAACATTGCGAACAATGGCGATGTCGGTAGATGTGATGCGTTCTGATCAGTAGATGTTGGTTCGACTTCAGCTGCGGAAATGTCTTATTTTCTTAATTTTTAATTTTTTTCTTTTATTAAATTATTATTACTATTATTCTTTAAAAAAAAACTACTTTTTTGACAAGAATGCTATTTGATTGTGAAAGTGCAAGATTGGCAATTTAATTAAATTTTGTATAAGTCTGTTATGTATACAAGATACAGAATATATTTAAAAACGCAGATCGGACGGGGTTCAGGGAATCTCCTAGTCGGGTACCCCCGACTAGAGTTTTCTTACTTGTTATAATTAACGTTCAATGCCGTTTTTAATCCATTTCACCGGAACGAAAAAAGATATCAATTCTATCGATGCTGTTAAGCAATGTTTACAAAAACAAAAAAATACAGGTTCTAGCTCTTATAAGTTCTTAGATCGACGCGCTTATACATATGGAAGGACGGACAGGACTAAATCGACTCAGCTCGTCGCCCTGATCAAAAATATATATACTTTATGGGGTCTTTCACGCCTCCTTCTGCATGTTACGTATGCATACGTAGAAATGGACAGGCGGATAGA
This sequence comes from Drosophila leonis, assembly GCA_035045365.1. Classification (NCBI taxonomy): domain Eukaryota; kingdom Metazoa; phylum Arthropoda; class Insecta; order Diptera; family Drosophilidae; genus Drosophila; species Drosophila leonis. The sequence continues at coordinate 226,890 of JAWNPC010000346.1, read as the reverse complement.
TAGACAGACACAGCTCAGGGTATTCAAAGTATAAAGTATAACAAGTAAGAGTGCTCTAGTCGAGACTGCTCGACTAAGAGATACCCTGAACCCTGCGAAGATGCGATATTCAAATCATTTTACGCTTCTTTTATATATACATATACACAAACAACACATACACACACACACACACATGCACACGCACGCACAAGCACTTGCTCTGCTATTGCGCAGTTTACGCAGCGACTGCGCGTGGGCTGCAGTATGGGCTATATTTTGGAAACTTATTTGTTGAATAGGTTTGCTTCTAGATGGACTTTCGTAATCAAACTTTTACAGCGTAATAATGACATTTATATGTATGTATTTGCCAAAGCAAAATTCTCTAGTATTTGAAATACGTTTTTTTCAAATTTGGGTGGAAGGGGGCGTGGTATTCAAAATCCAAAAATTGCAAAAAATCGACTCAGTTTGTCGAGCTGATCAAGATCCTTCTGCCTGTTACATACATTTTCACAAAAACATTATACCCTGATTTCCCATTTTCAATGGGTTCAGGGTATAATAAAAACTTTCTTAATCATAATAATTTGATAATATGAATATTAAAATATAAATGTTTTTTTTTTTAGATTTTCCAAACGATTGGAAGACTTTTTTAATCCCATGCTTTTAGTGAATCTGATGATATCCGCTGTACTTATCTGTATGGTTGGATTTCAACTAGTTACAGTAAGTTTTAACTCCAAAGTATAATTTACAAAGCTTATTTTTGCTCTCATATTTCTCTCCTTTTTTCTTTCCATTGAATTTGGTGTCAACTCAGCAGAGCGAATATTTGTTCATTGGTGACTACATTAAGTTTGTTGTATACATATCATCAGCAATATCGCAGCTGTACATCCTTTGCGCTAATGGAGATACATTAATCCAACACGTAAGTTTTAAAAAGACTATTTTGTGTCAATTGAGACTTTTTTTTTTTGCCGTTTGTGTATGATATATATATAGTGATATATGCATAACTTATATACGAATGATCTGGTCTATATGCATAAATTATAAAGCACTTTGAAATCCAAACATCCGCCTTTTTCACATACTGTTCTCATACACATGTGTATTATTGAACTGTAATAATTACAAAGAGAAAAAGATGCTGGGTTTGCTTTTTTGTAGGAATACTGGTGTGTGGGCCTATACACCACGACGACCGAGTCCTCTACTACATAGCCGATCACCATAGCCGAGCCAGCACACTAGTTGAACACTGCTGCAGAGCCACTCATCACGGAACCTAGCAAACACTACGTGATGTGACTAATAGACAGACAAAACGGACGATGCACAGATACACCTTACTAGTAAAAGTTACGAAATTTTCTTACATATAGTTGTTTTTTATGTGTTATCTGATAGTGATAATCTATACGAACCGATCATAAGTGTCTCCATTCAATACCACTATGTATCCGAAAGCACGCATCCCGGGTCATAACGAAACATTAAAATTGAGAGTAGCAGAAAGAAACCTAATGCATTCAACACTAAGCAGCTAGCTACAACAAATTCCGCAACATACCGAGAGGTATGCTAGATCAGTTCTCGTTACAAGGTCAATTAATAGCAGAACTTCAGGAATTTTGCATCGATTTTAGCGGCTCAGTTGAGGAGCTTAGTTACTTTTGCAGTACGGGGATAGAGCTTACCCCGATTAAACCAGCGATGAAGGCTGAAACAACACCCGAGGAGGGTACGCTATTTTATCAGGACGATTATGGAAATGGGATATATCCTTCAATAAGATTGCAGACCACCAGTAGTTCATCGAATAATTGGTGAACAGAGCTCTGCTAACCCGCGTCATGACAAGCGACAAGATAGAAGATAGAACCAAAGTAACCTAAACAGTTAATATCAGTGTGAACTGGCGACTTGATTTCCTGATATAAATCAAGACCATCCGGCAATGTGGGCCATCCAGAATAAAGAAAAACGGCAATCACCTCATGAAGAACAGACCACACTAGGCTCATCGGTCGATCAGTAGAATTATTTTTGACAAGGTCACCAAACCTCTTGTAGACGAGTAGGTGTGACGCATGGGATAGATTCTCTTCCATTTTACCAAAAACCTCTCTCGACGAGGAAGCAGAAAATCAACGGAATTAAACAATGCAAAACCTCTTGTAGACGAGTAGGTGTGACGCATGGGATAGATTCTCTTCCATTTTACCAAAAACCTCTCTCGACGAGGAAGCAGAAAATCAACGGAATTAAACAATGCAATGCCACATATGGATGACCTCTATCCCAGACATTACTCCTACAACGCAAGACCTATTATAGTTTAGCTTAAACTAAGTTAAGTCACACATACGAATGCAAACAGATACTCGTTTATACCGCGACTACTGCAGCAGACCCGATTACCACGGCCAACTCAATGCAGTTGAGTGTCATAGTAAATATTGCAGTTTAGTTTACTATGATACCAGAGCCTCCCGACAACGGCGAACTGAACAACAACGACAGAAGCTTGCGCAGGAGGTGCGGCGAGGAAACTCTGGTATAAACCCGGAACTTATTGAGAATGATTAATCAGGGTATAATGTAACGTAATCAATATTCAATTTTTAAATTCTGTCTCATACATCTATGGAGCAAGATTCCATAAATTTTGCTTCTAGTTGTATGTATATTTTATATAATTTTGTTTTGTTTTATACCCTGAACCCATTGAAAATTGGAAATCAGGGTATAATGTTTTTGTGAAAATGTATGTAGCAAGCAGAAGGAGAAGTGGTAGACCCCATGAAGTATATATATTCTTGATCAGCTCGACAAACTGAATCGATATAGCCATGTCCGTCTGTCCGTCCGTCCGTCCGTCCGTCCGTCCGTGTGAACGGAGCGATGTAAATGTATACTCGTGTATACTCTACGCAGTACGAGTTTATCATTTTTTTTTCGATAATTCATCCCATTTCCTTATTATCGATAAAAATCGATAACTTTTCTTCGTTTTTGAATACCGTTATAGCTATAGATTTCATATTTACTGTGTATATCCGTGTAATGGGTACAAACAATTTGAAATTTTTGGATTTTGAATACCACGCCCCCTTTCTCCCAAATTTGAAAAAAGCGTATTTCAAATACTTGAGAATTGTGCTTTGGCAAATACATACATATGAATGTCATTAGTACGCTCTAAAAGTTTAATTACGAAAGTCCATCTAGAAGAAAACTAATTCAACAAATAAGTTTCCATAATATAGCCCATTCTGCAGCCCAAGCGCAGCCCACGCACAGTCGCTGCGTAAACTGCGCAGTAGCAGAGAAAGTGCTTGTCGTGCGTGTCAATGTGTGTGTGTATGTGCTGTTTGTATATATGTATAAAAGAAGCGCAAAGTGATTTGAATAACACATCTTCGCAGGGTTCAGGGCATCTCTTAGTCGAGCAGTCTCGACTAGAGCACTATTACTTGTTTATATATTGACTCCGGCACTAAATTTTAACAAGTTTTAAATAGAAGTTCAAATGTAAAAACATATCCAGTTTGACAAATATTCTATAGAATATATAGATCATATGCTGAAAATTTCATTAAAATCCATTAAGAAACATAGAAATTGATGGGCGCAGCACTCAGCGCTTCATGCACTTATTTTAGTAACAGTAAAGTTAAGAGCGGCTGTTTGCCCAATGTATTAAAATGTAAGAGAATTAGTATATTGTAAAGAGATTACGGTCATCTCATTATACCCTGAATCCATTGAAAATGGGAAATCAGGGTATAATGGTTTTGTTAAATGTATGTAACAGGCAGAAGGAGGCGTGGCACACCCCATAAAGTATATATATTCTTGATCAGGGTGACGAACTAAGTCGATTTAGCCCTGTCCGTCTGTCTGTCTGTCCGTAAGTCCGTCTGTCTGTCTGTCTGTCCGTCCGTCCGTATGTATGAACGCGTCGATTTCAGAACCTATAAGAGCTAGAGACTTGAATTTTTTTTGAAGTCCCTGTATAGCAGGCGCAGATCAAGTTTGTTTCAAACAATCGATAACTTATACCGTTTTAATGTTATCCATTAAAAACCTTATAGAAATACAGTTTTTTAATTCTATCTCGTACATCTTTGGAACTAGAGTCTCCAAATTTTGCATTTAGTTTCATTTATATTTTATACAATTTCGGTTTTTGTTATATTTTGGATATTGGTTCAAAAGTTTACAAAAATTTTCAAATTGAAGGTTAGTTGCAAATGTAGCCAATATGTGAATGATTTTGCGATTTTAGGCAATTGACAAATATTCAATATAATATGTAGATCATATGCTGAAAATTTCATTGAAATCCATTAAGTATCACAAAAGTAATTAAATAAAACGTTTTGTCAATTGCGACATGTGACCAGAAACCCTCCCCCGTTTTAATTTTTTCTATACATGTGCACACATACATTGAGATATTCGAGTGCGAGCATTCTTGTCTGTTCTAAGAATCACAACAATTACATCTGACTGATTGAATTTTGTTATAATTTTTAGCTGCCTTTACTTTCGAGTCTGCTACTGTTTACTTACGCAGTGCAGTGGCGGTGTTGATAGAAGCGTGGCACGCCGTGCCTTGCAGGTCTGGTTTCAAACCTCGTCGATGTCAAAACTTTTTTATTATTTTTTATTTTCACACACATAATGGTGGTGTCGTGGTAGAGGTGATGCACTTTGATCAGTAGATGTTGGTTCGACTCCAGGTGGGGAAATGCCAGATTTTCTTAATTTTTTATTGTATTAAATTATTATTAAAACAAAATGTTTTTATAATATATGTAATAGGCAGCTCAGGACGACGAGAAGAGTCAATATAGCCATGCCCATCTATCCGTCCATCCGTCTGTCCGTATGTATGAACGTGTGATATTAGAGCATCAGCTTCGTCTTACGTTCATTGCACGAATGGATCTTTATTGGAATTAAAAATTAAGATTAGCCCAAATACATTAGATTTTTATAAATAGAGTTCTATCACTGAGAACGGTGGCAGAACGAGGGTATGTAGTATGTATGTATATATGTGCATGCATATGGCATATCCATTAGACATACACATAAGGCAAAGTGCAGGTGCGGCAGTTCTCACGTGCCTGTTACTGATCGTTGCCACAATAGTGGCCAATCAGATTTCGAGAGCATTTATGCTTATATGATTGCGTTATGTATGAGTAACAATAAAGTGTCACAAACATACTGTAGAGTCTCATTCGAGTATTATGCCACACATACTACACCTCCCTTTTTAAAGAAATAACGCAATATTCTGTATATAGTTATTTACTATGATTTATGTGTATAAAAAAATAATAAATTTACTTTGGTTAAATTTTTTTTTTGTGTTTATATTCTAAAAATATTTATAAATATACATATATATAATAAAATCGTTAGAAGACTATTTAATTAAAAAAATATAGTTTATTCAAGATTCAATTCTCGATTCCACTTCTAAACTGACTTAAGCTATGTTCTGCATACGTCTCTGAGCTTTTTGATTGATTGGACTTTAGACTTATGGAGCTTTTGTCTCTTATGTAAATAAAGGTATCTCGATCTTGAAGAGATTGAGATTTAAGAGAGTTCTGTCGGCTAGGGTTAATGCGACGTCAGCAGTTTCAGCCCCAATTGTGGGAATAGCGATTCTGGCGATTTGTTTATAATAAGTTCATGGGAAGCCAGAATTGTTATTGTCACCCTTTTGATTATTTCATAATGTTTACATTAAATCTTGTGGGAAAAAAATGTGTAACATAAGTGCTATGGTTAGTGTGTGGGTACATATGTCTCTACATATGTCACTTCCCCATCCTTAAGAACTGAGCCTGTCCTCAGGCGTTTTACCTTGGGTATAATGTTGGGTCTATTATAATTTCTTCGATTTCATTTTCATTTTCATTTAACTCTGTTTTGATTTGTTCATCTTTTTGAATATTTGTTTGTATGTTTGGGGTTGATTCTTTTTATACCCTGAACCCATTGAAAATGGGAAATCAGGGTATAATGTTTTTGTGAAAATCTATGTAACAGGCAGAAGGAGACATGGCAGACCCCATAAAGTATATATATTCTTGATCAGCTCGACAAACTGAGTTGATATAGCCATGTCCGTCTGTCCGTCCGTCCGTCCGTGTGAACGCAGTGATCTCGCAAACCACAAAAGCTAGAGATCTGAAATTTGAAATGTATACTCGTGTATATCCTACGCAGTACGAGTTTATCATTTTTTTCGATAACTCATCCCATTTCCTTATTATCGATAAAAATCGATAACTTTTCTTCGTTTTTGAATACCGTTATAGCTATAGATTTCAGATTTACTGTGTGTATCCGTGTAATGAATACAAACATTTTGCAATTTTTGGATTTTGGATACCACGCCCCCTTCCCCCCAAATTTGAAAAAAATATTTCAAATACTAGAGACTTGTGCTTTGGCAAATACAAGTTAAGTTCTCTCTTTATTAAACGGTAAAAATAGATATTTTTATTGCTTAAACGCAGTCCGTTTTATTCAAGAACAAATTTGCAACTAACAACTTAAATCAATACTATCCCTAGCTAAGCTGTGGTTCAGTCGACGACGTTGGCAGCGGCGTCGCTCGTGGTGTTGTTGAACCGTTGTGCAATTCTTCTTAGAATTGCTGGAGCTCTGGTTGGCGTGTGCAGGAAGTCCGCTAGACATTGTGTCAGCAGTTTTGGCTTATTGGTCTGATCAGCTTGTTACGTTTTATTTGTGTTGCAACAATTCCCATTGTGTTTTGTTGCAATGCAGAATATTTTTGTTGTTAACTTGCAGAATATTTTTGTTGTTAACTCTTCCCCCTTTGATTTGAGCTTGTCCTCAAGCGATCATTAAAAAAAGGGAATGTCGTTGAACTGTATGTTTTCTATGGTTCGTCTTGGTGCCTCTGTTACTTTCTTTACTTGGCTATTATCCAATAGTAACGTTATTTTTTTCAACCTCTTTGTGTAGAGGAAGGCAATGACAATGATTATCACGACTATGCAGACCAATATTATGGATGATACTGCATGTGTCGTAAGTTTTAGGTTTTCTAGTCTTTGGCTATTGTTGATGTGTAATGCCTGCAAAGCCTTCAGTGATAGAATTTGGAGTCGTCTCGATTCTTCTGGTGTCATCTGGATTATCGAGGAGCCGACTCTTAGTGTGCTGCTCTCTAGGTTGTTGAAAGTCCGGTTGCCAATTGAAATGGACTCGTTGGTAAAGCGAATGACATAGGTGCCATTTAACCATGTACTAGTTGTTGTCGATGTCACCATTCCATTAAAGTTGTTGAGGATCAGAAGACCGTTGGCCACTTCTTCGATGGGTTCCACATGCTCGGCGTTACTGAACTCACACAGCGACTTTTCTCCATTGAGGAGCCTAGGCAAACATGTACTATTGCTAATGTTGACAATGTTATTTTTTTAACAAATCTTAACGTTATTATATTTTTTACAGTTTTTTATAATTCCAAACATTACATTTTTTCGAGACAATATTTCTTTATACTCTATATTTATAATAACATTATTTCTTACGACTGGTTTTAAAATTAGGTTTTCATAGTCGGTTTCTTCTACGTTAGGTATTTTGATTACAAAAAACAAAGTAGTAGTATTGTGAAATATGGCTACGTCTGAATATTCTAGCATTTCTTCTACGGACAATGAAGGCACTCTACCGGCTTTGAATATCCTCTCTATTTCATCTATTTCTGCCTTTTTTAGTAGAAATGAGTTTATTACGTTAACTTTTGCCCATTGTATGGCATATTTTATATTAATAGCCTCTTCTTTGATCAATCTAACTTGGTTCTGTAAACTTTCTGCTATATCATGTGTGAATCTATCGTCTTTCCTTATATTGTTTGTAAGGGTATTAGTAACTGTGGTTAACTTATTTATTCTTTGTTCTCGCTGTGAATTTATTATTACTTGTTTGTTATTGTTATCTATGACTTTATTAATATGTTCTTCTATCTGCACGAAGTCATCATGATCTGGGTTGCCTGCTACGTATTTCCAAGCTGTGCCTAGAATATTAATAGCCCTTGTGGTCCTCTTGTTAATGTCATAATCTATGGTGCGTAAAGTCAAGTGAGTTTGATTAATTCCGTGGTGCAAGGTGTGGTATAAACTGCTAAATTTCAAATCTTTTTCTGTATGAATTTTATTTTATTTTATTTGCTCTAAAGCTTCTTTAATTTTGCCTAAATTAATAATGTGAATAATTCTTGTTGTCGTTGTTTGTATTTTGCCTAGTCCGTCGTGGATCGTTATGGTTTGTGCTTCCGTATGATTCGTTATGTCCATATTCGGTTCAATAGGTTGTACCATCATCGCCATTATTACGAGTAGTCTATAAATGTCAAACGTTTTTATACTCTGTTCCCAAAGGGAAAAAGAGTATATTGGTTTTGTGCAATGTCCGTCTTGCTGTCCGTCCGTCTGTCCGTCTGTCCGTCTGTCCGTCTGGCCGTCTGTCCGTCTGTCCGTCTGTCCGTATGAACGCAAACCATTTCGACGCTATTGAAGCTAGAGACTTGAAATTTGGAACACATACTCGTGTATACCCTCGAATTATAAAGTGTTAAGATTTTCCCGATACGCCCACTAGGGGCGTGGCAAATCGAAAAATGCATTTTCCGGTATGTCAGAAACCCTGTTAGTTGAAGTGCTAGAGAGTTGAAATTTGGAACGTATACTCGCGTTGACAACCCAAGATCAAAAAGGTATGGCGGATATATCTACGCCCATTGGGGGCGTGGCAAATCGGGTAAAACTGTATCTTCTGCAGTTTTAGAGCTAGAATGCCCAAATTTGGCATGTAAGTTACTGTTAAGATCCTATAAAGATGGATGAAAAAATTATATATCCACGCCCGTTGGGGGCGTGGCAAATCGGATCTGACTATATAGTGATTTATACATATTCTTCTATATCTCGAGCACTATTGATGCTAGAGACTTGAAATTGGGAATATATACTCGCGTTGACAACCCATGATCAAAAAGATATGGCGGATATATCTACGCCCATAGGGGCGTGGCAAACCGCAAAAGTTTATATCTCCTAAAGTTTTAGAGCTAGAAGCTTCAAAATTGGCTAGTTGCGTTACTGGTAACCTCCTTTATCGATAACAGAAAAATAAAAGTTACGCCCCTTTAGGGCGTGGCACACCGAAAAATACCCTGTAATTTCCACATTTTTGGAAGGTAAGCTTCCAAATTTTGCTGTTACGTCAATTTAGACTCCTTCTAAGAATTGGCCAAAAATTACATGTCTACGACCACTGGGGGCGTGGCAAATTGGAATTTTATTTTGCAGAGCTCTTGAGTTAAAATTGCAGCAGAATCACCATCACAAGAATAATCCGGTAGGTGGCGCTAAACTGCAATAAGCATGTACCGCCTACATAAATAAGCTTAATTTCTTGCTAAGTAGGCAGAAAAAATTGTAAGAGACAAATAAATATATGTATTTCAATTTAATATTTAAATAATTGACCATCTAATATTAATATAGTTTTCCATAGCCTAGGTCAGTTATTTCGTTATTTTCGTATGTTGGCAATGCTTCAGACGATCCCAAGTGGCACTGTTAAAAGACTCAATTGGTTATGTAAAGAAAATCAATCACACTGTCAAATTAACAGACAACTCTTAAGTTAACAGACTGCTTTGCATAAAAATTATAAAATGCATGGTGCAGTTATATTTTTTTGTCTAGCTCATAAAATCATCATATTCATACAAACGATTGAAGCGAGCCATAATTTATAAAAATTTTACTCATTTACATATATATATTTTTAGAATTTTAATAAATATATAGTTATTTTGAGTCAGAAGCTAATTCGAGCGGCGACTTTAACAAATTAAGATAAACTTTAAAATGTAATATGCCAGAAGCCCCTATGGGAACAGAGTATCACGCAGTCGGTTGCGCCCGACTGCAACGTTCTTACTTGTTTATATTACTTTTGTGTATTATTCTATTTGTTGAGGTTAGTACTGTTGTGTTTCTGTCCTCTTTTACTGTTTCTTTTTTATATCTGGGAGACAATTTAGTTCCTAGTCTATTGTTGATCTTGACGTATATTTCTTGTCCTGGTGTGTAGGTACGTATTTCGTTGCGTCTTTTATTGTGGTTCTGTAAGTCCATCGTTTGTTTCTGTCTAAGTCTGTCGATGTTGTCCTGTCTAGATTTATCATATTGTTCTGGGTTCGTCGTTAGGTTTCTACCAAAAAACAAATCTAGTGGTCGTCTGTTAGTCGTTGAATGGATGGTGTAGTTATAGTCGTATACTGATTTGTCAATTAATTCTTGGAATGTTTTGTATTCTTGTTTTCTTTTTTTACACCTCATGATGTCTGAAAGTGTAGAGTGAAATCGTTCGACTTGTCCGTTGACTGTGCTTTTATAAGGTGGAGTGTTATAAATTTCAATTCCTAATTGATCTCGCATCATGAATGTTATAGATGCTGAATTCAGAGATTTTTCGTTATCTATGACTACGAATTTCGGAACTCCATAATAGAATAAAATGTCGTGAAGTGGTTTCTTTATGTCTTCTATTGCTCTAGATTTGATGATGCGTCCTTGAGCTAATTTCGAAAATTTATCTACTGCTGTCAGGACTAAGTTTTTTCCTGTCGTGTATATGTCTACATGAATTATATGTCCAGGATATTGAGGTATGGGTTTTTCATGTAATTTAGGGTTGTTCGGTTGTCTGTCGTATTTTTCTTCTTTACAAACTTGACATTGTTTGACTAATGCCGCTATTTTCTGTTTCATTTTAGGGAAGTAATGGGTTTCTGATAATTGTTTTTTATTTTCTATTGCGTTGCGGTGAGCTTTATTGTGTATTTTTAGTATATGTTCGTCCTGTTCTGTTTCGTTAGTCAAGTCCTTTACTTGCGTCTGGGTGAATCTGATTTTATAATTCCTAAAGTGTTTGGGGTATATTTGTTGAATTTGGTTCATGATTTCTTCCGACGTTATTATTCCGTTAATGACAGAAGGGTTTAAATACTTTTTTAATATTTGAACTAGGTTATTTTTTGTGAACTCTTGTCTAGTTATTAAGTGTCTATGGAAAGTTGGGAAAGGAATTTGAAATTTATAGTCGTCTATGTTTGTTTTGCTTATAAATATTTTATTCTTGAATACGTTTATCGGGACCTCCATACTAGGTATTAGGTTATGACTTGAACTTTCTGTGCTATGCTGAGTGGATGTTACTGAATTGATTTGGTTTACTATGGGTATTCTTGACAATGCGTCTGCTACTTTGTTATCCCTGCCTGGTTTATAAAGGAGTTCATAATCAAACTCTTCTAGGTACGTTTTCCATCGTTTGATTCGAGCGTTGCCATTCCAACTACTAAGCGAATGTGTAAGTGGTTGATGGTCTGTAAATATTTTTATTTTTGCCTTACCGTAAAGGTAATTTTTGAGGGCTTTTAATGCCCAAATAATGGCCAACATTTCTTTTTCATTAGTGGCGTAGTTTTCTTCTGATTTTGACAATGTTCTTGAAAGGAAGCATATGGTTCGTTTATTCTGTGATAAAACTGCTCCAATTGCATAATTGGATGCGTCTGTTGTTAATTGAAATTCCTTATTAAAGTCTGGGTATTGTAAAATGACTTCATTAGATACTAGGGCGTTTTTGATTTTATCAAAAGAATCAATGGCTTCTTGATTGAGATTAATTAATTTCTTTGAAGACTGGCTTTTGGACACTCGTCCATCCTCCCCTCTTAAAAGAGAGCTAAGTGGTTTTGCCAACTTAGCGAAATCTCTTATGAACCTTCTATAATAGCTAGAGAGTCCGAGGAAAGATCTCAAATCTTTAAGTGTTTTCGGATAGGGATATTTGGCTATGGTTGCTATTTTATCTGGGTTAGTCTCGACGCCTTTATCTGAGATGACAAAGCCGAGAAATTCTACTTTGTCTTTAAAGAACTCGCATTTATCTAACTGACATTTCATGTTAGCGTCTTGGAGAGTTCGAAAAATTGTGTCAAGATTTTCTGCATGTGTTTCATTATCTTTGCTAAATATGATAATGTCATCTATGTATATGAAGCATATATTGCCGATATGATCACGAAGAATGTCGTCTAACGCCCTTTGAAAAATAGAAGGTGCGTTTTTCAGACCGAAAGGGAGTCGTGTAAACTCGTATTTTCCGTTGTTTACGGAGAAGGCGGTTTTTTCAATATCTGCTTCTTTTAATGGAATTTGGTGGAAGCCACTTTTTAAGTCAAGCACTGAAAAAATTTTATTATTTCCAAGTTGTGCTAGTACTTCATTTATTTCTGGAATAGGGTATTTGTCTGCTATGGTTTCTTTATTAAGCTTTCTGTAATCAATAACCATTCTATACTTTTTCTCTTGGGAAGCATCCATTTTTTTGGGAACAATCCACACGGGTGAATTGTAGGGTGATCGGGATGGGCGAATAATTCCGTCCTCTAAAAGTTCTCGTATTTGTTTATGAACTTCGTCTTTTAAAGACATTGGGAATTGGTAAAATTTTGAATATATGGGTGAATCTGTCTTGGTTCGAATTTCTGCTTTTACGTTTGTTGTGTAGGTTAATTTTTCGTTTGGGGTGGCAAATAAATTGGGGTATTTCGTAACTAACTGTTGTAAATTTGTTTCTGTTCGATAGTCATGTGATCTGTTCGTGGTATGACAGTGTTAACTGCTTCAATTTTTTTCTGTCTAAGGGTCCGCCGACTGTTACGGCTTCGAAAGGCTTTTGGTTGAGAATCGGGTTAGAAACTAGTTTGGGCTGTATGTAGTTTCTGTTTGAACCTGTGTCTATTAATATTTTAAGTACCTCTCCGCTTTTTGTCTTACATTCTATGTAAGGAAGCGAAGAGCTAGTTATTCTAAAAAATTGATGTTATCATGTTCAATGGGGCTCTCTTGCTCGTCGTCATCCTGTTCTATTTGTTGTGCGTACTCTTGTAGTGATTGTTCGTGTTCGGTCTGTTGTTCGTAGTTTTCGATGGCCTGTCCGTACTCTTCCATAGTTATGTAAGCGTTGTGGTTGTCATTGTCGGGGTATTCCTCTCCTGATTGAATATTAAAGTTTCTTTGTCTTTTATCAGTTGGATTTGCCATTGGTGGGGGTCTTTTTCCTGATTCAAAATTTGGTCTGTTCATGTAGTTTATCATCCGTGTTTGGATGCTTTTGTCAACGTCCATTGGTTCGGGGCGTAGCTGTGGTTTGGGTGCTAATGGTCGGGGCGGTACGTTTGTCTGATGAGGTTGCGTTTGGTAATGTTGTTGTCCATGGTATTGGTGTCCCTGATTTATGGTATTTGGCCATACAGGTTGCATTGGCATTTGGGCTCTGAAACCTATTGGTACAGTTCTTATCATCTGCGGGGGATTTTGTGCGTATTGGACCGTACGAGTTGGTAACATAGGTGGAGTTGCGTTTCGGGCTACGTTTTTGTGACCTGTTTGATGGCTTTTATTGAAAGCCATGTTTGTTCTAAAGTTTTGATTTTCTAACTTTAAGCATAGGTGGAGGGCTGAGGGAAGATCTGCTGGTTCCTTTATGCTAAGAATACGTGGCAAGTCTCCTCTCAAACCTCTGATGAAAGTATGTAATGCCTTTTCCCTGTACATTTTCGTCATGAGGATTTCTGACTCTCTATTAAGTTCCATACATCCTACTTTGTTCAGTATTAAAGTCAACTGATTGTAGACAACCTGATAGAACTGTTCTACTGTCTGGTTGTTGCCCGGTATTAACATCGTCATCTCATATTCCAATGTATTTATATCTCTTTTATCTGCATAGTGCAGTGTGAGACACTTGGATATGACATTCCAATTAAGGGGCACATTGTACGACTCGAGGGCCGCGTCGGCTTGGCCGATGATCTTATTCCTCACGGTATGCAGTATGCCATAGTACATTAGTGATCCAACTTGGCTTGCATATATGGAGAGTATGCGATCCACACTCTTTTTCCATGAGCTAAATTCGGTTTTATTGCCGGAAAATTCCCTAAGACTTTTGACAATGTCAGGTACTCTATTAAGGTCGTTCAAATTTTGATTGTCGTTTATGGTCTGATCGCCCACGTCATTGAATTCCCTGGAAGGGTTAACTATTTGTCTCACTAGTGTTGGAAGTTGTTCTGTCAAAATTTGAGCAACAGTGGCTGCAATCAACTGTTCTGCATTATTCGCCATGCCTCTGTTCTGTACGTGTTCGTTCTGACGATCAATGTGTCGTTGCTGCTGTCTATTGATAATCTGTGCACCTACCTGAGGTTGTTCAACTAAAACTGGGGTCCTAATCAAATTATTCTCGTTAGCCATACGTTATTAACTGCCTTTTATTATGACTTTGATCTATTGTTTTATGTTTACATGTAATGGATTTCTGTTTGAATTTATGGATGTTAATGTTAGTTTATAATTATCGTTAGTAGAACTTAATTTACTATTAAAAATTTTTAAACTAAAATTTTATTTTTATTTTATGTTAAGACCAGTGGCTGGTTTTTCCCTTCTACTTTGGAGGGTCCCTTGGGAATCGCAAAGTTGGGTTATTTTATACTACTTTTGTAGTCACTTTTAATTTGATCGCTTTACGCTTTTTTATTCTTTGTGTTTTTTTTTTTTAATTTAATTTTTTCTCTTTATTTTTTTCAAAATTTTTCTTAGATTTTAATACACTTATTTAATTCTGATTTTTCTTAAATTTTTCTTTTTACTCTTTAATTTTCTTCAAATTTTCTTAGATTTTCTTACACTTGTTCGTTTTAGTTTTGTTAGTTTTGTAAACTTATATTTCTAACTTACAATAACGATGATGTGGCGGTCTTCACTGCTGATCCGGATTTCATCCTTTTTGGTTGTGCCTACTGGGGATCCTGCGACCAGACTCCGTTGAAGTATCCTGTGGGCGGACCGTACAGGATTACCGTCCACCGATGGGCAATCGAACGATCACGTTCCAGACTACCTTTAACGAACTTCACCGAACGTCGAAGTTACGCGACGTGAGTTGCTTTGGTGATTATCGGTCGCGCTCGTACAGGCGTTTTGCTGTATTGTAACACGATCGACTTTTCGTTTTTTATTTAAACCGACTCTGCTGTTAACTTGCAGTATCACGCACGTACTAAACGTTTTGCTGTATTGCGCGCGAAGTCGGTCCCTGCTCGGGCGCCAGTTAAGTTCTCTCTTTATTAAACGATAAAAAAAGATATTTTTATTGCTTAAACGCAGTCCGTTTTATTCAAGAACAAATTTGCAACTAACAACTTAAATCAATACTATCCCTAGCTAAGCTGTGGTTCAGTCGACGACGTTGGCAGCGGCGTCGCTCGTGGTGTTGTTGAACCGTTGTGCAATTCTTCTTAGAATTGCTGGAGCTCTGGTTGGCGTGTGCAGGAAGTCCGCTAGACATTGTGTCAGCAGTTTTGGCTTATTGGTCTGATCAGCTTGTTACGTTTTATTTGTGTTGCAACAATTCCCATTGTGTTTTGTTGCAATGCAGAATATTTTTGTTGTTAACTTGCAGAATATTTTTGTTGTTAACTTACATACATATGAATATCATTATTACGCTGTAAAAGTTTGATTATGAAAGTCCATCTAGAAGCAAACCTATTCAACAAATAAGTTTCCAAAATATAGCCCATACTGCAGCCCAAGCGCTGCCCGCGCGCAGTCGCTGCGTAAACTGCGCAGTAGCAGAGAAAGTGCTTGTGCGTGCGTGTACATGTGTGTGTGTGTATGTGTTGTTTGTGTATATATATATATAAAAGAAGCGGGTTCAGAGTATCTCTTAGTCGAGCAGTCTCGACTAGAGCACTCTTACTTGTTTGTTCTTATAATTTACTATAATTTTTTGTGGAATATTCTTATATTTAAAGATAATGTACAATATTAATGCAGTTAAAATAATTATTAAAGTTGTTATAGCTATAATTTGGAACGTGTTATACAATTTTGTTTGTTGTTGAATAATTTCTTTAGTTTGGACATATGACATGTTGTTGGTTAATCTGTAACGTGTTAAATAAAACTCCCGGATCACATAAGCAAAAGCTGCGTTTTATTCAATAGCATATTTAACTCCACTCTCTCGTGGTAGACGCGCATTACTTGATTCCATATATATTCTTAATGGCGCTGCCAGATAGTTTTCTTACATTTAACATAAACATAACAGATATTGTGTTGTCATACAATAATACCGATTATTATTTTAACATGACAATGGCTCTAATTTAGTTACATTATTATTTATGTAAATTGTTTGTGTGTAATCTAACATAGTATTGGTTATTAATATTTCATCCAACTGGATTGAACAATTTAGGGCATTTAACATATTATTTCCTTCAATAATTATTTCTTTATTGATACAATTTTGCTTTAATACAGTTTTAGGTAAGTTCCATGTTAACATAATGTTTGGTTCTACGTACTTAATTTCATAATTTTTAAGTGCTTTTGAATATCAACATTCTGTTTTTTCTTGATTTAATATACCAGTAATACATTTGCTCATAACTAAATCTTTATTGGTTGATGTGAATGCTTTATTATTTTGTAAATAGTAAGTGTCATGTATAACTTCGGTCAAAATGTTTTTGTTTTCGTCAGAGTATGGAATAATGTCGAATAGTGCGCTATTTATAATTTCGCGTGGAATATGGGAAATGATAAAAATTTCGTTAGTAGTTTTATTATTTATTATTTATTTATTCTTGTTTTTTCAGCGTTTAAATGTGATAGTGAGTCATATTTTAGTAATTTAGGGTTGAATATACCAAGTCTGGTTAGTTGCATTCCTAGTTCAATGTCTTCAATGTATTCTGTGAATTCTTTTAAATTGAAAATTAATATGTCAAGTCTTTGATCTACCTCATGGGTCGAGTGTAAACTGTTTATTACTTCTATTCCTTTATTAACTGTTTTTATTACTTCATTTAATTCATTGGCTTGAACACTATTTTCTGAAAGGTTATCTATTTTTTATTGTAATTCTTCTTTATCTTCCTGATTTAAAGTACCGAAAAGGTATTTATAAAAGGTTCCCATGAAATTTGGGAGTCTTCTTTTATTTCGTTTTACTAGTCTTATTTCTCTGTCCAGTTTTTCCGTTAAGTATTTTATTTTTTCTATTGGTTCAAATTCTTTTGTTTGTTTCATTAGATTATTATAGGTTTCTTCAGTTTTAGTTATATTAATAGTTAAATATTGATATTTATAATTTATAGGTAAATTGATTGTTCCTGTTTAAAATATAAGATATCCGTTTTTTGAGTTAATTGGGTTGATTTCCAAATGTTGACTTTTTATTGGCCGTATAAAATACAGTAGCATGACTGTTATAATTAGGGTTTTTAAGTTAGGGATTATCATCTTGATTCGGGTTATTTGTTGATCTGGAATTATCGTATTTACTATCCTTAGTTATTTTCTTCTTTTTATACCCTGAACCCATTGAAAATGGGAAATCAGGGTATAATGTTTTTCTGAAAATGTATGTAACAGGCAGAAGGAGACATGGCAGACCCCATAAAGTATATATATTCTTGATCAGCTCGACAAACTGAGTTGATATAGCCATGTGCGTCAGTCCGTCCGTCCGTGTGAACGCAGCGATATCGTAAACCACAAAAGCTAGAGATCTGAAATTTTAAATGTATACTCGCGTATACCCTACGCAATACGAGCTTATCGATTTTTTTCGATAACTCACCCCATTTCCCTATTATCAATGAAAATCGATAATTTTACTTTGTTTTTCAAGCGTAACTTGAATACCGTTTTAGCTATAGATTTCAGATTTTCCGTGTATATCCGTGTTTTGAATACAAACATTTTGTTATTTTTGGATTTTTGATGCCACGTCCTTTCCTCCAAAATTTGAAAAAAACGTATTTCAAACACTAGAGATTTGTGCTTTGACAAATACATACATATGAATGTCATTAGTACGCCTTAGAAGTTTTGTTACGGAAGTCCATCTAGAAGCAAACCTATTCAACAAATAAGTTTCCATAATATTGCCCATACTGCAGCCCAAGCGCTGCCCACGCGCAGTCGCTGCGTAAACTGAGCAGTAGCAGAGAAAGTGCTCGTGCGTGCGTGTATGTGTGTGTATGTGTTGTTTATATATATGTATAAAAGAAGCGTAAAGTGAATTGAATGTCGCATCTTCCCAGGGTTCAGGGTATCTCTTAGTCGAGCAGTCTCGACTAGAGCACTCTTACTTGTTATATTTTGATTTATAGTGTGTTATCTTTCTACCTCTGTTAACTTCTTCATAGTGTTTTTCATCTATTTGAGTTATATTTCCTGTTTGTTTAAAAGGGTTTGTGGATTTTGATTTTACTAATGGTGATTCTTTATATCTAGTATCTACTTCAAAATCAGTTCTATTTTTATTTAATCTTTCAATTTAGGTTTTCTTATTTATTTGCGTATCATACTCGGGGATTCCTGAGTAAATGAAAATATCTGCTGGTGTTCTACCAGTTGTATTATGTTTTGTTTTATGATTGTAAGTGTAAAGTATTATTTCGAATCTAGTTAGTTTATCTTCTTGGTTTGTGTCAGAATTGACAATTCTCAATTTTTCATTTACTGTTTTGTGAAATCTTTCTATGTCTGAAATGCCATTACTAGTTGTGATGGATATATTTACGTTTTCTGATTTTAGCCAAATTTTTAGTGCGGAGCACAAGAAGGCTGAGGGTTTATCTGCTTTTATTTCAATTGGTTTTCCCATGTCATTAAATACTTTTAAAAGAGCTCTTTTGGCTTCTAGCCAATCTCGACCATTTACTTTGATTAAGGTTGCGTATTTGGAATACAAGTCTATACAAGATAGAAATTGTTTGTTGTCTACCATATAAAAATCAATGACATATTTTTCTCTGGGATGTTGAATTTCAGGAGTTAATTCAAAGGCTAACTTAGTGTTTCTATGTTCTGTTTTAGCTATGCTACAAACTTTGCATTCGTTAATAATATTTCGAATTAGGTTCTGGTAATCTGGATAATATTTTTCTTTAAATAGTAATGTCAATTTCTCTATTCCTGGATGTAGTAACTTTTGGTGGGTATTAATAATATATTCTTTAAATTCGGCATAAGTTTGGAGGTATGTTAGTTTTTTTGTTTATCTCATAACTTTTGTAATGTTATTGGGACTAATTATTTCAATGAAAGCTTTTTGGAAAGTAAGAAAGTCGGTTTCGTTGCTGAAATATATAACACTTTTCTTTGAACATAAGTATTCTTTTATTAATTCTTTCGCATGACTATTTGTCATTTCAACATAATTTATTAAAATTTTTGTTTTATGGTAATAATTCGTGACGTTTACGTTTTTTGCAGTGTTTTTTTCAAATTCTATTTGTCTTTTAAAATAATTAATTGGTCTTTCTGTCAGTGAAATGTAATGTTAGTTATCTTCTTGAGCGCTGTGGATTGTTGCTGCTGTAGCATCGGAAGTTTCTCCTAACAAGTTCTCTTCAATTTTTATTCTAGATAGAGCATCTGCTACATAGTTCTCTTTACCTGGTACATATTTAATGTGATAATCAAATGCATTTAATTTTATTTTCCAGCGTTGTAATTTCATATTTGGTTTTTTAATATTATTGAGCCAAACGAGTGGTTTGTGATCACGGGGAAATCGAATTTTCTACCATAAAAATAAGATCGGAAATATTAGGTTGCCCAAACAATGGCTTAGAGTTCCTTTTCAATTGCTGCATAATTAATTTCATGTTCATTTAAGGTTCGACTTGCGAAACAAATTGGTGTTTGATTCTGAGACAGAACAGCTCCAATAGCTATGTTACTGGCATCAGTTGTGAGACAAAATGGTTTTTCGAAATTCGGATAAACTAGTATTGGATCGTGATTAGTACTTTTAATTTTTCAAATGCAGAGATGTAATTTGGTCCATTGATATTTATAATTGCGTCTTTCTTTAATTTTAAAGTCATTGTTATTAAAGTCATTTTCTATAATATCCACAAAGTCCTAAAAATGATTTTATTTCTTTGGGGGTTTTTGGTATTGGAAAGTTTTGTATGGCAGAGATTTTTGTTGGGTTTGGTTGTATTCCGTCTGTAGTTATTATGTGTCCAAGGAATTCAGTTTCTTTTTTCATGAATTCACATTTGTCTAGTTGCAATTTTAATGATAATAGATGTTCTTCCAATGAAGTGGAATACAATATTATATCGTCCATGTATACAAAACAATCTTTATAAATTAAATCTTCTAACAAATTGTTCATACAACGTTGAAATGTTGCTGGGGCGTTTTTCAAACCGAAAGGCATTCGAGTGTATTCGTAATGTCAATTTTTTTTGTCGAAAAAGCTG
Organism: Drosophila leonis; assembly: GCA_035045365.1. NCBI lineage: Eukaryota > Metazoa > Arthropoda > Insecta > Diptera > Drosophilidae > Drosophila > Drosophila leonis. The sequence goes on along the minus strand of JAWNPC010000346.1, from coordinate 206,438 downwards.
TTTTTGGTATACTATGTGAAATCCTTTTGCTAGGTCAATAGTGGTAAAATACTGACATTTTCCAAGTTTATCTAGTATATCGTCCATGACAGGAATAGGATATTTATCATCGATTGTTATTTCGTTTAAGTTTCGAGTGTCAATGACTATACGTAATTTTTCTTTACCTGATGCATCACGTTTCTTTGGCACAATTCAAATTGGTGAGCAATAAGGGGAATTTGATTTGCGAATTATACCTTGTTCAATCATTTGTTTGATTTGTTTTTCAACTTCGTCGAATGTTTGCGCATACTTGAATGGTCGCTTTTGGATTGGGTCTTCGTGTTTAGTTTGGATAACATGCTTAATTGTACTGGTGAAAGTCAAATTTGCACTTTCTTTGTACTGAATGTTACTAAACTCGAAAAGAATTTTGGTTAATTTGTTTTTTTTTTTCATCGTTCAGATGTTCTAATCGGAATTGATTTGTTTCATTTAATTCATTATTTATAGCGTAATTTACGGCTATGTCGTTAGCTTGGGGCGGATCAAGGCATTAAAATGCGGTCTTGTCCTTGACAGAATCCTCACGATCATATCTTATTGAAAATGGATGCTCGTTTAGAATAACTGTTTATATCCTGAACCCAATGAAAATGGGAAATCAGGGTATAATGTTTTTGTGAAAATGTATGTAACAGGCAGAAGGAGACATGGCAGACCCCATAAAGTATATATATTCTTGATCAGCTCGACAAACTGAGTCGATATAGCCATGTCCGTCTGTCCGTCCGTCCGTCCGTGTGAACGCAGCGATCTCGCAAACCACAAAAGCTAGAGATCTGAAATTTGAAATGTATACTCGTGTATATCCTACGCAGTACAAGTTTATCATTTTTTTTTCGGTAACTCATCTCATTACCTTATTATCGATAAAAATCGATAACTTGTCTTCGTTTTTGAATAGTGTTATAGCTATAGATTTCACTGTGTGTATCCGTGTAATAAGTACAAACATTTTGCAATTTTTGGATTTTGGATACCACGCCCCCTTCCACCCAAATTTGAAAAACACGTATTTCAAATACTAGAGACTTGTGCTTTGGCAAATACATACATATGAATGTCATTATTACGCTGTAAAAGTTTGATTATGAAAGTCCATCTAGAAGCAAACCTATTCAACAAATAAGTTTCCAAAATATAGCCCATACTGCAGCCCAAGCGCTGCCCGCGCGCTGTCGCTGCGTAAACTGCGCAGTAGCAGAGAAAGTGCTTGTGCGTGCGTGTGCATGTGTGTGTGTGTATGTGTTGTTTGTGTATATATATATATAAAAGAAGCGGGTTCAGAGTATCTCTTATTCGAGCAGTCTCGACTAGAGCACTCTTACTTGTTTGTTCTTATAATTTACTATAATTTTTTGTGGAATATTCTTATATTTAAAGATAATGTACAATATTAATGCAGTTAAAATAATTATTAAAGTTGTTATAGCTATAATTTGGAACGTGTTATACAATTTTGTTTGTTGTTGAATAATTTCTTTAGTTTGGACATATGACATGTTGTTGGTTAATCTGTAACGTGTTAAATAAAACTCCCGGATCACATTAGCAAAAGCTGCGTTTTATTCAATAGCATATTTAACTCCACTCTCTCGTGGTAGACGCGCATTACTTGATTCCATATATATTCTTAATGGCGCTGCCAGATAGTTTTCTTACATTTAACATAAACATAACAGATATTGTGTTGTCATACAATAATACCGATTATTATTTTAACATGACAATGGCTCTAATTTAGTTACATTATTATTTATGTAAATTGTTTGTGTGTAATCTAACATAGTATTGGTTATTAATATTTCATCCAACTGGATTGAACAATTTAGGGCTTTTAACATATTATTTCCTTCAATAATTATTTCTTTATTGATACAATTTTGCTTTAATACAGTTTTAGGTAAGTTCCATGTTAACATAATGTTTGGTTCTATGTACTTAATTTCATAATTTTTAAGTGCTTTTGAATATCTACATTCTGTTTTTTCTTGATTTAATATACCAGTAATACATTTGCTCATAACTAAATCTTTATTGGTTGATGTGAATGCTTTATTATTTTGTAAATAGTAAGTGTCATGTATAACTTCGGTCAAAATGTTTTTGTTTTCGTCAGGGTATGGAATAATGTCGAATAGTGCGCTATTTATAATTTCGCGTGGAATATGGGAAATGATAAAAATTTCGTTAGTAGTTTTATTATTTATTATTTATTTATTCTTGTTTTTTCAGCGTTTAAATGTGATAGTGAGTCATATTTTAGTAATTTAGGGTTGAATATACCAAGTCTGGTTAGTTGCATTCCTAGTTCAATGTCTTCAATGTATTCTGTGAATTCTTTTAAATTGAAAATTAATATGTCAAGTCTTTGATCTACCTCATGGGTCGAGTTTAAACTGTTTATTACTTCTATTCCTTTATTAACTGTTTTTATTACTTCATTTAATTCATTGGCTTGAACACTATTTTCTGAAAGGTTATCTATTTTTTATTGTAATTCTTCTTTATCTTCCTGGTTTAAAGTACCGAAAAGGTATTTATAAAAGGTTCCCATGAAATTTGGGAGTCTTCTTTTATTTCGTTTTACTAGTCTTATTTCTCTGTCCAGTTTTTCCGTTAAGTATTTTATTTTTTCTATTGGTTCAAATTCTTTTGTTTGTTTCATTAGATTATTATAGGTTTCTTCAGTTTTAGTTATATTAATAGTTAAATATTGATATTTATATATATATATATATATATATAATAAATATATATAATTATATATATATAATTTATAGGTAAATTGATTGTTCCTGTTTAAAATATAAGATATCCGTTTTTTGAGTTAATTGGGTTGATTTCCAAATGTTGACTTTTTATTGGCCGTATAAAATACAGTAGCATGACTGTTATAATTAGGGTTTTTAAGTTAGGGATTATCATCTTGATTCGGGTTATTTGTTGATCTGGAATTATCGTATTTACTATCCTTAGTTATTTTCTTCTTTTTATACCCTGAACCCATTGAAAATGGGAAATCAGGGTATAATGTTTTTCTGAAAATGTATGTAACAGGCAGAAGGAGACATGGCAGACCCCATAAAGTATATATATTCTTGATCAGCTCGACAAACTGAGTTGATATAGCCATGTGCGTCAGTCCGTCCGTCCGTGTGAACGCAGCGATATCGTAAACCACAAAAGCTAGAGATCTGAAATTTTAAATGTATACTCGCGTATACCCTACGCAATACGAGCTTATCGATTTTTTTTCGATAACTCATCCCATTTCCCTATTATCAATGAAAATCGATAATTTTACTTTGTTTTTCAAGCGTAACTTGAATACCGTTTTAGCTATAGATTTCAGATTTTCCGTGTATATCCGTGTTTTGAATACAAACATTTTGTTATTTTTGGATTTTTGATGCCACGTCCTTTCCTCCAAAATTTGAAAAAAACGTATTTCAAACACTAGAGATTTGTGCTTTGACAAATACATACATATGAATGTCATTAGTACGCCTTAGAAGTTTGGTTACGGAAGTCCATCTAGAAGCAAACCTATTCAACAAATAAGTTTCCATAATATTGCCCATACTGCAGCCCAAGCGCTGCCCACGCGCAGTCGCTGCGTAAAATGAGCAGTAGCAGAGAAAGTGCTCGTGCGTGCGTGTATGTATGTGTATGTGTTGTTTATATATATGTATAAAAGAAGCGTAAAGTGAATTGAATGTCGCATCTTCCCAGGGTTCAGGGTATCTCTTAGTCGAGCAGTCTCGACTAGAGCACTCTTACTTGTTATATTTTGATTTATAGTGTGTTATCTTTCTACCTCTGTTAACTTCTTCATAGTGTTTTTCATCTATTTGAGTTATATTTCCTGTTTGTTTAAAAGGGTTTGTGGATTTTGATTTTACTAATGGTGATTCTTTATATCTAGTATCTACTTCAAAATCAGTTCTATTTTTATTTAATCTTTCAATTTAGGTTTTCTTATTTATTTGCGTATCATACTCGGGGATTCCTGAGTAAATGAAAATATCTGCTGGTGTTCTACCAGTTGTATTATGTTTTGTTTTATGATTGTAAGTGTAAAGTATTATTTCGAATCTAGTTAGTTTATCTTCTTGGTTTGTGTCAGAATTGACAATTCTCAATTTTTCATTTACTGTTTTGTGAAATCTTTCTATGTCTGAAATGCCATTACTAGTTGTGATGGATATATTTACGTTTTCTGATTTTAGCCAAATTTTTAGTGCGGAGCACAAGAAGGCTGAGGGTTTATCTGCTTTTATTTCAATTGGTTTTCCCATGTCATTAAATACTTTTAAAAGAGCTCTTTTGGCTTCTAGCCAATCTCGACCATTTACTTTGATTAAGGTTGCGTATTTGGAATACAAGTCTATACAAGATAGAAATTGTTTGTTGTCTACCATATAAAAATCAATGACATATTTTTCTCTGGGATGTTGAATTTCAGGAGTTAATTCAAAGGCTAACTTAGTGTTTCTATGTTCTGTTTTAGCTATGCTACAAACTTTGCATTCGTTAATAATATTTCGAATTAGGTTCTGGTAATCTGGATAATATTTTTCTTTAAATAGTAATGTCAATTTCTCTATTCCTGGATGTAGTAACTTTTGGTGGGTATTAATAATATATTCTTTAAATTCGGCATAAGTTTGGAGGTATGTTAGTTTTTTTGTTTATCTCATAACTTTTGTAATGTTATTGGGACTAATTATTTCAATGAAAGCTTTTTGGAAAGTAAGAAAGTCGGTTTCGTTGCTGAAATATATAACACTTTTCTTTGAACATAAGTATTCTTTTATTAATTCTTTCGCATGACTATTTGTCATTTCAACATAATTTATTAAAATTTTTGTTTTATGGTAATAATTCGTGACGTTTACGTTTTTTGCAGTGTTTTTTCAAATTCTATTTGTCTTTTAAAATAATTAATTGGTCTTTCTGTCAGTGAAATGTAATGTTAGTTATCTTCTTGAGCGCTGTGGATTGTTGCTGCTGTAGCATCGGAAGTTTCTCCTAACAAGTTCTCTTCAATTTTTATTCTAGATAGAGCATCTGCTACATAGTTCTCTTTACCTGGTACATATTTAATGTGATAATCAAATGCATTTAATTTTATTTTCCAGCGTTGTAATTTCATATTTGGTTTTTTAATATTATTGAGCCAAACGAGTGGTTTGTGATCACGGGGAAATTTCTACCATAAAAATAAGATCGGAAATATTAGGTTGCCCAAACAATGGCTTAGAGTTCCTTTTCAATTGCTGCATAATTAATTTCATGTTCATTTAAGGTTCGACTTGCGAAACAAATTGGTGTTTGATTCTGAGACAGAACAGCTCCAATAGCTATGTTACTGGCATCAGTTGTGAGACAAAATGGTTTTTCGAAATTCGGATAAACTAGTATTGGATCGTGATTAGTACTTTTAATTTTTCAAATGCAGAGATGTAATTTGGTCCATTGATATTTATAATTGCGTCTTTCTTTAATTTTAAAGTCATTGTTATTAAAGTCATTTTCTATAATATCCACAAAGTCCTAAAAATGATTTTATTTCTTTGGGGGTTTTTGGTATTGGAAAGTTTTGTATGGCAGAGATTTTTGTTGGGTTTGGTTGTATTCCGTCTGTAGTTATTATGTGTCCAAGGAATTCAGTTTCTTTTTTCATGAATTCACATTTGTCTAGTTGCAATTTTAATGATAATAGATGTTCTTCCAATGAAGTGGAATACAATATTATATCGTCCATGTATACAAAACAATCTTTATAAATTAAATCTTCTAACAAATTGTTCATACAACGTTGAAATGTTGCTGGGGCGTTTTTCAAACCGAAAGGCATTCGAGTGTATTCGTAATGTCAATTTTTTTTTGTCGAAAAAGCTGTTCTTGGTATACTATGTGAAATCCTTTTGCTAGGTCAATAGTGGTAAAATACTGACATTTTCCAAGTTTATCTAGTATATCGTCCATGACAGGAATAGGATATTTATCATCGATTGTTATTTCGTTTAAGTTTCGAGTGTCAATGACTATACGTAATTTTTCTTTACCTGATGCATCACGTTTCTTTGGCACAATTCAAATTGGTGAGCAATAAGGGGAATTTGATTTGCGAATTATACCTTGTTCAATCATTTGTTTGATTTCTTTTTCAACTTCGTCGAATGTTTGCGCATACTTGATTGGTCGCTTTTGGATTGGGTCTTCGTGTTTAGTTTGGATAACATGCTTAATTGTACTGGTGAAAGTCAAATTTGCACTTTCTTTGTACTGAATGTTACTAAACTCGAAAAGAATTTTGGTTAATTTGTTTTTTTTTTTCATCGTTCAGATGTTCTAATCGGAATTGATTTGTTTCATTTAATTCATTATTTATAGCGTAATTTACGGCTATGTCGTTAGCTTGGGGCGGATCAAGGCATTAAAATGCGGTCTTGTCCTTGACAGAATCCTCACGATCATATCTTATTGAAAATGGATGCTCGTTTAGAATAACTGTTTATACCCTGAACCCAATGAAAATGGGAAATCAGGGTATAATGTTTTTGTGAAAATGTCAAATGTATGTAACAGGCAGAAGGAGACATGGCAGACCCCATAAAGTATATATATTCTTGATCAGCTCGACAAACTGAGTCGATATAGCCATGTCCGTCTGTCCGTCCGTCCGTCCGTGTGAACGCAGCGATCTCGCAAACCACAAAAGCTAGAGATCTGAAATTTGAAATGTATACTCGTGTATATCCTACGCAGTACAAGTTTATCATTTTTTTTTCGGTAACTCATCTCATTACCTTATTATCGATAAAAATCGATAACTTGTCTTCGTTTTTGAATACTGTTATAGCTATAGATTTCACTGTGTGTATCCGTGTAATGAATACAAACATTTTGCAATTTTTGGATTTTGGATACCACGCCCCCTTCCACCCAAATTTGAAAAAAACGTATTTCAAATACTAGAGACTTGTGCTTTGGCAAATACATACATATGAATGTCATTATTACGCTGTAAAAGTTTGATTACGAAAGTCCATCTAGAAGCAAACCTATTCAACAAAGAGGTTTCCAAAATATAGCCCATACTCAGTCCACGCGCAGCCCACGCGCAGTCGCTGCGCAAACTGCGCAGTAGCAGAGCAAGTGCTTGTGCGTGCGTGTGAATGTGTGTGTGTGTATATGTATATATAAAAGAAGCGTAAAATGATTTGAATATCGCATCTTCGCAGGGTTCAGGGTATCTCTTAGTCGAGCAGTCTCGACTAGAGCACTCTTACTTGTTTTAGTTTGTAGTCGATTGTTGCTTTAGAAGATTCTAGATATTCTCTTCTTAGTAATATATCATAGTTGTCAGAAAAGTTGTGTAAATAAAATGTTTGATAAGTAGGGCAAAGCTTACTAGGGGCAAAAGATATGCAATTATTTAATTGAACAAGGATTGCTTGCACATTTAATTGGCAAGGTTTGATTGGAAAATTGAAGAAGTTTTGTTTTATTAGATTTATTGATGATCCTGTGTCAATTACACAGTTAAAATGTTGCCCATTCATAACTAATCTGATGAAGGGATTTGTTCTTCTTGGTCCGAGGCTCCTTGATGAAAATTTTCAGAAGTATCCATCTTAGAGTGACCACTGGTATTTTCTCTTTGTCGTTTGACTGAAGGATTAGAGGGTGTTTGACTTTGATTTTGGTAATTCATGGTGTTTTGTGATCTGGCTTGATCAAGGTTTTGTTTGAATTCTTTATATAATGCTTGATTATTTTCTTTTGGTTTATAACTTGGATTTGGACTGTTTGAATAATTTTGTCCTGGATAATAATTTTGATTATTTCCCTTTCCACGATTATCATTATTAGTAAGGTTTTGGGATTTATTAGTTTTGGAGTTATCAGTGTTTTGGTTAGTACGTTCATTATTTTCATAAAGTCCTTCTTGTTGGGCTACTTGTTTTAGTTTTGAGACAGTTGTAATGTCATATCTAGCTAAGGTCATAAATATTCTGTCGGGAAGTTTTCTAGTAATTACGTCTTTGATTGTATTATTCATTGCGTTTGTATACAGAATGGTATTTTGTGGCTGATTTTCTAGCATTAATTTGTTTGAGATTATAAATGATTTGTATTCTAGATCTTCTACGAACTTACGGATACTATTGTTATAATTGGTGTTGTATAGACGTCTAAGTAGTTCCTCGTAGGGTGTTTGTGTCTTAAATTCGTCGATGAGGGCGTTCCTTAGTTGTTCCCAGGTTGTAGCTGCTGATAGTTGGGATACTCGTTGTGCTGATCCAGATGTCTGCATTTCGATGGCTCCAAATAACACGTTGTGCTGCCTTACGTCTCTTGTTGGATAAAGCTGCATGATGAAGTCAATTCTTCGTATGAATGCTGTGAGCTCTATTGTTTTTCCATCGAAGACTGGAACTTGGCGAATCTGTCCCAAAGCTTGCTTCAGGTGCATCTCAGATAGTTCCATGGTTGCAGTTGTTGTCATGATGTTGTTGATTTAAAAACTTGTATTTGAGTTGTGGTTTTATGGAGTTGTAAAGAGCTTACTGTTTACAGGGATCAATTTAATGATATGCAAACCCAGAAGTAAGTTCTTTTAGTACAGATGTTCTAAATAGTCCAAAGGATCTATTTATTAACAGAACACTGTTTGTTGTATTGCAAGTTAGCGCGGTATTCTTAATATGGCAATTATGTTTCTCGCGGCGGTCGCAGTTTAACTGTGGGCCTCGATTAATAATTGGTTTTGTTAAGTTTTAACACACGCGTTGATTCTTTTGCGGATATCAAGAAAACGTTTCCAAAATTGTAATGTTCTGAACCGGTTCACCTTTTGCGGCAAATTCGCGTGCTCAATCCAAGAAAGTCACTTGGTCGTACAAGGATTTCTTAGCGGATCGAAAAGGACCGATTACTGTTACGAGGATTTTTTCTTAATATCCTACCGGCTGCGCCAATAAAATCGTTAGAAGATTATTTTAATAAAAAAATATAATTTATTCAAGATTCAATTCTCGATTCCACTTCTAAAACTAACTTAAGCTATGTTCTGCAGACGTCTTATAAACCTTGGCTTTGAGCTTTCGATCGATTGGACTTTAGACTTATGGAGCTTTTTGGCTCTTATGTAAATAAAGGGATCTCGATCTTGAAGAGATTGAGCTTTAAGAGAGTTCTGTCGGCTAGGGTTTATGCGACGTCAGCAGTTTCAACCCCAATGGTGGGAATAGCGATTCTGGCGATTTGTTTATAATAATTTCTTGGGAAGCCAGAATTGTTATTGTCACCCTTTTGATTATTTCATAATGTTTACATTAAATCTTGTGGGAAAAGAATGTGTAACATGAGTGCTATGGTTAGTGTGTGGGTACATATGTCTCTACATATGTCACTATATACTTTATGGGGTCTGCCACGCCCCCTTCTGCCTGTTACATACATTTGGCAGCTTAACAAAACCATTATACCCTGATTTCCCATTTTCAATGGGTTCAGGGTATAATAATCAAGCATTATATAAAGAATTCAAACAAAACCTTGATCAAGCCAGATCACAAAACACCATGAATTACCAAAATCAAAGTCAAACACCCACAAATCCTTCAGTCAAACGACAAAGAGAAAATACCAGTGGTCACTCTAAGATGAATACTTCTGAAAATTTTCATCAAGGAGCTTTGGACCAAGAAGAACAAATCCCTTCATCAGATTAGTTATGAATGGGCAACATTTTAACTGTGTAATTGACACAGGATCATCAATAAATCTAATAAAACAAAACTTCTTCAATTTTCCAATCAAACCTTGCCAATTAAATGTGCAAGCAATCCTTGTTCAATTAAATAATTGCATATCTTTTGCCCCTAGTAAGCTTTGCCCTACTCATCAAACATTTTATTTACACAACTTTTCTGACAACTATGATATATTACTAAGAAGAGAATATCTAGAATCTTCTAAAGCAACAATCGACTACAAACTAAAACAAGTAAGAGTGCTCTAGTCGAGACTGCTCGACTAAGAGATACCCTGAACCCTGCGAAGATGCGATATTCAAATCATTTTACGCTTCTTTTATATATACATATACACACACACACATTCACACGCACGCACAAGCACTTGCTCTGCTACTGCGCAGTTTGCGCAGCGACTGCGCGTGGGCTGCGCGTGGACTGAGTATGGGCTATATTTTGGAAACCTCTTTGTTGAATAGGTTTGCTTCTAGATGGACTTTCGTAATCAAACTTTTACAGCGTAATAATGACATTCATATGTATGTATTTGCCAAAGCACAAGTCTCTAGTATTTGAAATACGTTTTTTTCAAATTTGGGTGGAAGGGGGCGTGGTATCTAAAATCCAAAAATTGCAAAATGTTTGTATTCATTACACGGATACACACAGTGAAATCTATAGCTATAACAGTATTCAAAAACGAAGACAAGTTATCGATTTTTATCGATAATAAGGTAATGAGATGAGTTACCGAAAAAAAAATGATAAACTTGTACTGCGTAGGATATACACGAGTATACATTTCAAATTTCAGATCTCTAGCTTTTGTGGTTTGCGAGATCGCTGCGTTCACACGGACGGACGGACGGACAGACGGACATGGCTATATCGACTCAGTTTGTCGAGCTGATCAAGAATATATATACTTTATGGGGTCTGCCATGTCTCCTTCTGCCTGTTACATACATTTGACATTTTCACAAAAACATTATACCCTGATTTCCCATTTTCATTGGGTTCAGGATATAAACAGTTATTCTAAACGAGCATCCATTTTCAATAAGATATGATCGTGAGGATTCTGTCAAGGACAAGACCGCATTTTAATGCCTTGATCCGCCCCAAGCTAACGACATAGCCGTAAATTACGCTATAAATAATGAATTAAATGAAACAAATCAATTCCGATTAGAACATCTGAACGATGAAAAAAAAAAACAAATTAACCAAAATTCTTTTCGAGTTTAGTAACATTCAGTACAAAGAAAGTGCAAATTTGACTTTCACCAGTACAATTAAGCATGTTATCCAAACTAAACACGAAGACCCAATCCAAAAGCGACCAATCAAGTATGCGCAAACATTCGACGAAGTTGAAAAACAAATCAAACAAATGATTGAACAAGGTATAATTCGCAAATCAAATTCCCCTTATTGCTCACCAATTTGAATTGTGCCAAAGAAACGTGATGCATCAGGTAAAGAAAAATTACGTATAGTCATTGACACTCGAAACTTAAACGAAATAACAATCGATGATAAATATCCTATTCCTGTCATGGACGATATACTAGATAAACTTGGAAAATGTCAGTATTTTACCACTATTGACCTAGCAAAAGGATTTCACATAGTATACCAAAAACAGCTTTTTCGACAAAAAAAAATTGACATTACGAATACACTCGAATGCCTTTCGGTTTGAAAAACGCCCCAGCAACATTTCAACGTTGTATGAACAATTTGTTAGAAGATTTAATTTATAAAGATTGTTTTGTATACATGGACGATATAATATTGTATTCCACTTCATTGGAAGAACATCTATTATCATTAAAATTGCAACTAGACAAATGTGAATTCATGAAAAAAGAAACTGAATTCCTTGGACACATAATAACTACAGACGGAATACAACCAAACCCAACAAAAATCTCTGCCATACAAAACTTTCCAATACCAAAAACCCCCAAAGAAATAAAATCATTTTTAGGACTTTGTGGATATTATAGAAAATGACTTTAATAACAATGACTTTAAAATTAAAGAAAGACGCAATTATAAATATCAATGGACCAAATTACATCTCTGCATTTGAAAAATTAAAAGTACTAATCACGATCCAATACTAGTTTATCCGAATTTCGAAAAACCATTTTGTCTCACAACTGATGCCAGTAACATAGCTATTGGAGCTGTTCTGTCTCAGAATCAAACACCAATTTGTTTCGCAAGTCGAACCTTAAATGAACATGAAATTAATTATGCAGCAATTGAAAAGGAACTCTAAGCCATTGTTTGGGCAACCTAATATTTCCGATCTTATTTTTATGGTAGAAAATTCGATTTCCCCGTGATCACAAACCACTCGTTTGGCTCAATAATATTAAAAAACCAAATATGAAATTACAACGCTGGAAAATAAAATTAAATGCATTTGATTATCACATTAAATATGTACCAGGTAAAGAGAACTATGTAGCAGATGCTCTATCTAGAATAAAAATTGAAGAGAACTTGTTAGGAGAAACTTCCGATGCTACAGCAGCAACAATCCACAGCGCTCAAGAAGAAAACTAACATTACATTTCACTGACAGAAAGACCAATTAATTATTTTAAAAGACAAATAGAATTTGAAAAAAACACTGCAAAAAACGTAAACGTCACGAATTATTACCATAAAACAAAAATTTTAATAAATTATGTTGAAATGACAAATAGTCATGCGAAAGAATTAATAAAAGAATACTTATGTTCAAAGAAAAGTGTTATATATTTCAGCAACGAAACCGACTTTCTTACTTTCCAAAAAGCTTTCATTGAAATAATTAGTCCCAATAACATTACAAAAGTTATGAGATAAACAAAAAAACTAACATACCTCCAAACTTATGCCGAATTTAAAGAATATATTATTAATACCCACCAAAAGTTACTACATCCAGGAATAGAGAAATTGACATTACTATTTAAAGAAAAATATTATCCAGATTACCAGAACCTAATTCGAAATATTATTAACGAATGCAAAGTTTGTAGCATAGCTAAAACAGAACATAGAAACACTAAGTTAGCCTTTGAATTAACTCCTGAAATTCAACATCCCAGAGAAAAATATGTCATTGATTTTTATATGGTAGACAACAAACAATTTCTATCTTGTATAGACTTGTATTCCAAATACGCAACCTTAATCAAAGTAAATGGTCGAGATTGGCTAGAAGCCAAAAGAGCTCTTTTAAAAGTATTTAATGACATGGGAAAACCAATTGAAATAAAAGCAGATAAACCCTCAGCCTTCTTGTGCTCCGCACTAAAAATTTGGCTAAAATCAGAAAACGTAAATATATCCATCACAACTAGTAATGGCATTTCAGACATAGAAAGATTTCACAAAACAGTAAATGAAAAATTGAGAATTGTCAATTCTGACACAAACCAAGAAGATAAACTAACTAGATTCGAAATAATACTTTACACTTACAATCATAAAACAAAACATAATACAACTGGTAGAACACCAGCAGATATTTTCATTTACTCAGGAATCCCCGAGTATGATACGCAAATAAATAAGAAAAGCTAAATTGAAAGATTAAATAAAAATAGAACTGATTTTGAAGTAGATACTAGATATAAAGAATCACCATTAGTAAAATCAAAATCCACAAACCCTTTTAAACAAACAGGAAATATAACTCAAATAGATGAAAAACACTATGAAGAAGTTAACAGAGGTAGAAAGATAACACACTATAAATCAAAATATAACAAGTAAGAGTGCTCTAGTCGAGACTGCTCGACTAAGAGATACCCTGAACCCTGGGAAGATGCGACATTCAATTCACTTTACGCTTCTTTTATACATATATATAAACAACACATACACATACATACACGCACGCACGAGCACTTTCTCTGCTACTGCTCATTTTACGCAGCGACTGCGCGTGGGCAGCGCTTGGGCTGCAGTATGGGCAATATTATGGAAACTTATTTGTTGAATAGGTTTGCTTCTAGATGGACTTCCGTAACCAAACTTCTAAGGCGTACTAATGACATTCATATGTATGTATTTGTCAAAGCACAAATCTCTAGTGTTTGAAATACGTTTTTTTCAAATTTTGGAGGAAAGGACGTGGCATCAAAAATCCAAAAATAACAAAATGTTTGTATTCAAAACACGGATATACACGGAAAATCTGAAATCTATAGCTAAAACGGTATTCAAGTTACGCTTGAAAAACAAAGTAAAATTATCGATTTTCATTGATAATAGGGAAATGGGATGAGTTATCGAAAAAAATCGATAAGCTCGTATTGCGTAGGGTATACGCGAGTATACATTTAAAATTTCAGATCTCTAGCTTTTGTGGTTTACGATATCGCTGCGTTCACACGGACGGACGGACTGACGCACATGGCTATATCAACTCAGTTTGTCGAGCTGATCAAGAATATATATACTTTATGGGGTCTGCCATGTCTCCTTCTGCCTGTTACATACATTTTCAGAAAAACATTATACCCTGATTTCCCATTTTCAATGGGTTCAGGGTATAAAAAGAAGAAAATAACTAAGGATAGTAAATACGATAATTCCAGATCAACAAATAACCCGAATCAAGATGATAATCCCTAACTTAAAAACCCTAATTATAACAGTCATGCTACTGTATTTTATACGGCCAATAAAAAGTCAACATTTGGAAATCAACCCAATTAACTCAAAAAACGGATATCTTATATTTTAAACAGGAACAATCAATTTACCTATAAATTATAAATATCAATATTTAACTATTAATATAACTAAAACTGAAGAAACCTATAATAATCTAATGAAACAAACAAAAGAATTTGAACCAATAGAAAAAATAAAATACTTAACGGAAAAACTGGACAGAGAAATAAGACTAGTAAAACGAAATAAAAGAAGACTCCCAAATTTCATGGGAACCTTTTATAAATACCTTTTCGGTACTTTAAATCAAGAAGATAAAGAAGAATTACAATTGAAAATAGATAACCTTTCAGAAAATAGTGTTCAAGCCAATGAATTAAATGAAGTAATAAAAACAGTTAATAAAGGAATAGAAGTAATAAACAGTTTAAACTCGACCCATGAGGTAGATCAAAGACTTGACATATTAATATTTAATTTAAAAGAATTCACAGAATACATTGAAGACATTGAATTAGGAATGCAACTAACCAGACTTGGTATATTCAATCCTAAATTACTAAAATATGACTCACTATCACATTTAAACGCTGAAAAAACAATAAATATTAAAACATCAACTTGGTTAAAACCAACTACTAACGAAATTTTTATCATTTCCCATATTCCACGCGAAATTATAAATAGCGCACTATTCGACATTATTCCATACCCTGACGAAAACAAAAACATTTTGACCGAAGTTATACATGACACTTACTATTTACAAAATAATAAAGCATTCACATCAACCAATAAAGATTTAGTTATGAGCAAATGTATTACTGGTATATTAAATCAAGAAAAAACAGAATGTAGATATTCAAAAGCACTTAAAAATTATGAAATTAAGTACGTAGAACCAAACATTATGTTAACATGGAACTTACCTAAAACTGTATTAAACCAAAATTGTATCAATAGAGAAATAATTATTGAAGGAAATAATATGTTAAAAGCCCTAAATTGTTCAATCCAGTTGGATGAAATATTAATAACCAATACTATGTTAGATTACACACAAACAATTTACATAAATAATAATGTAACTAAATTAGAACCATTGTCATATGTCCAAACTAAAGAAATTATCCAACAACAAACAAAATTGTATAACACGTTCCAAATTATAACTATAACAACTTTAATAATTATTTTAACTGCATTAATATTGTACATTATCTTTAAATATAAGAATATTCCACAAAAAATTATAGTAAACTATAAGAACAAAAGAGAATCAACCCCAAACATACAAACAAATATTCAAAAAGATATACAATTCAAGTTAAATGAAAATGAAAATGAAATCAAAGAAATTATAATAGACCCAACATTATACCCAAAGTTAAACGCCTGAGGACAGGCTCATTTCTTAAGGATGGGGAAGTGACATATGTAGAGACATATGTACCCACACACTAACCATAGCACTCATGTTACACATTCTTTTCCCACAAGATTTAATGTAAACATTATGAAATAATCAAAAGGGTGACAATAACAATTCTGGCTTCCCAAGAAATTATTATAAACAAATCGCCAGAATCGCTATTCCCACCATTGGGGTTGAAACTGCTGACGTCGCATAAACCCTAGCCGACAGAACTCTCTTAAAGCTCAATCTCTTCAAGATCGAGATCCCTTTATTTACATAAGAGCCAAAAAGCTCCATAAGTCTAAAGTCCAATCGATCGAAAGCTCAAAGCCAAGGTTTATAAGACGTCTGCAGAACATAGCTTAAGTTAGTTTTAGAAGTGGAATCGAGAATTGAATCTTGAATAAATTATATTTTTTTATTAAAATAATCTTCTAACGATTTTATTATATATATTCTTGATCAGGGAGACGAGCTGAGTCGATTTAGCCCTGTCCGTCTGTCTGTCTGTCTGTCCGTCTGTCCGTCTGTCCGTCTGTCCGTATGTATGAACGCGTCGATATCAGAACATATAAGAGCTAGAGACTTGAAATTTTTTTTGGAAGTCCCTGTATAGCACGCGCATATCGAGTTTGTTTTAGAAAATCGATAACTATTCCCGTTCTTTTGTTATCGATTAAAAACCTTATCGAACTGAAGTAAATAAATTATATCTCGTACATCTTTAGAGCTAGAGTCTCCAAATTTTGCATTTAGTTTCATTTATATTTTATACAATTTCGGTTTTTTTAAGATTTTGGATATTGGTTCAAAATTTTTCAAAAATTTTCAAATTGAAGGTTAGTTGCAAATATAGCCAATATGTGAATGACTTTGCAATTTTAGACAACTGACAAATATTCAATATAATATGTAGATCATATGCTGAAAATTTCATTGAAATCCATTAAGTATCACAGAAGTAATTAAACAAAACGTTTTGTCAATTGCGACATGTGACCAGAAACCCACCCCTGTTTTCATTTTTTCTATACATGTGCACACATACATTGAGACATTCGAATGCGAGCATTCGTGTCTGTTCTAAGAATCACAACAATAACAGCTGACTGCGTGAATTTTGCTATAATTCTTAGCTGCCTTTAGTCTCAAATTTGCTACTGCTTGGCTAAGCAGTGCAGTGGCGGTGTTGATAGAAGCGGGGCACGCCGTGCCGTGCGCGCAGATCTGGGTTCGAGCCCCGCCGATGTCAAACATTTTATGTCGTATTTTCTTAATTTTTTAATTTTTTTCTTTTATTAAATTATTATTACTCTTTAAAAATTATATTATATTCTTTAAAAAAAAAAAACATGCTTTTTGATTGTGAAAGTGCAAGATTAGCAATTTAATTAAATTTTGTATAAGTTTGTGATGTATACAAGATACGGAATATATTTAAAAACGCAGATCGGACGGGGTTCAGGGGATCTCCTAGTCGGGCATCCCCGACTAGAGTTTTCTTACTTGTTTTCTTTTGGTTTATTACTTGGATTTGGACTGTTTGAATAATTTTGTCCTGGATAATAAATTTGATTATTTCCCTTTCCACGATTATCATTATTAGTAAGGTTTTGGGATTTATTAGTTTTGGAGTTATCAGTGTTTTGGTTAGTACGTTCATTATTTTCATAAAGTCCTTCTTGTTGGGCTACTTGTTATACCCTGAACCCATTGAAAATGGGAAATCAGGGTATAATGGTTTTGTTAAATGTATGTAACAGGCAGAAGGAGGCGTGGCAGACCCCATAAAGTATATATATTCTTGATCAGGGTGACGAACTGAGTTGATTTAGCCCTGTCCGTCTGTCTGTCTGTCCGTCCGTCCGTCCGTCCGTCCGTCCGTCCGTCCGTCTGTCCGTATGTATGAACGCGTCGATCTCAGAACATATAAGAGCTAGAGACTTGAAATATTTTTTGGAAGTCCCTGTATAGCAGGCGCAGATCAAGTTTGTTTCAAACAATCGATAAATATTACCGTTTTTATGTAATCGACTAAAAACCTTATCGAAAGACAGTTTTTTTAATTCTATCTCGTACATCTTTATAGCTAGAGCCTTCAAATTTTGCATTTAGTTTCATTTATATTTTATACAATTTCGGTTTTTGTTACATTTTGGATATTAGTTAAAAATTTTACAAAAATGTTCAAATTGAAGTTTAGTTGCAAATATAGCGAAAATATGAATGAGTTTGCAATTTTAGACAACTGACAAATATTCAATATAATATGTAGATCATATGCTGAAAATTTCATTGAAATCCATTAAGTATCACAAAAGTAATTAAACAAAACATTTTGTCAATTGCAACAGTGACCCCCGTTTTCATTTTTTCTATACATGTGCACACATACATTGAGACATTCGAATGCGAGCATTCTTGTCTGTTCTAAGAATCACAACAATTACAGCTGACTGCTTAAATTTTGTTATAATTCTTAGCTGCCTTTAGTTTCAAATTTGCTACTGCTTGTCTAAGCAGTGCAGTGGCGGTGTTGATAGAAGCGGGGCACACCGTGCCTTGCAGGTCTGGGTTCAAACCCAGCCGAAGTCAAATATTTGTATGTCGTATTTTCTTGATTTTTTTATTTATTTTTCTTTTATTAAATTATTATTACTCTTTTAAAATTATATTATATTCTTTAAAAAAAACATGTTATTTGATTGTGAAAGTGCAAGATTGGCAATTTAATTAAATTTTGTATAAGTTTGTAATGTATACAAGATACGAAATATATTTAAAAACGCATATCGGACGGGGTTCAGGGGATCTCCTAGTCGGGTACCCCCGACTAGAGTTTTCTTACTTGTTTTAGTTTTAAGACAGTTGTAATGTCATATCTAGCTAAAGTCATAAATATTCTGTAGGGAAGTTTTCTAGTAATTACGTCTTTAATTGTATTATTCATTACGTTTGTATACAGAATTGTATTTTGTGGCTGATTTTCTAGCATCAATTTGTTTGAAATTATTAATGATTTGTATTCTAGATCTTCTACAAACTTACGGATACTATTGTTATAATTTGTGTTGTACAGACGTCTAAGTAGTTCCTCGTAGGGTGTTTGTGTTTTGAATTCGTCGGTGAGGGCGTTCCTTAGTTGTTCCTAGGTTGTAGCTGCTGATAGTATGGATACTCGTTGTGCTGATCCAGATGTCTGCATTTCGATGGCTCCAAAATAACACGTTGTGCTGCCTTACGTCTCTTGTTGGATAAAGCTGCATGATGAAGTCAATTCTTCGTATGAATGCTGTGAGCTCTATTGTTTTTCCGTCGAAGACTGGAACTTGGCGAATCTGTCCCAAAGCTTGCTTCAGGTGCATCTCAGATAGTTCCATGGTTGAAGTTGTTGTCATTATGTTGTTGTTTTAAATAACTTGTATTTGAGTTGTGGTTTTATGGAGTTGTAAAGAGCTTACTCTTTACAGAGATCAATTTAATGATATGCAAACCAGGAAGTAAGTCCTTTTTGTACAGATGTTCTAAATAGTCCAAAGGATCTATTTATTAACAGAACACTGTTTGTTGTATTGCAATTTTGCGCGGTATTCTTAATATGGCAATTATGTTCTCTCACTTTAACTGTGGGCCTCGATTAATAATTCGATTTGTTAAGTTTAACGGTTCCAAAATTGTAATGTTCTGAACCGGTTCACCTTCTGCGGCAAATTCGCGTGCTCAATCCAAGAAAGTCACTTGCTCGTACAAGAATTTCTCTTAGCGGATCGAAAAAGACCGATTACTGTTACGATTATTTTTTTTCTTAATATCCTACCGGCTGCGCCAATAAAATCGTTAGAAGATTAGTTAATTAAAACAAGTAAAAGTGCTCTAGTCGAGACTGCTCGACTAAGAGATACCCTGAACCCTGCGAAGATGCGATATTCAAATCATTTTACGCTTCTTTTATATATACATATACACAAACAACACATACACACACACACACACATGCACACGCACGCACAAGCACTTTCTCTGCTACTGTGCAGTTTACGCAGCGACTACGCGCGGGCAGCGCTTGGGCTGCAGTATGGGCTATATTTTGGAAACTTATTTGTTGAATAGGTTTGCTTCTAGATGGACTTTCGTAATCAAACTTTTACAGCGTAATAATGACATTCATATGTATGTATTTGCCAAAGCACAAGTCTCTAGTATTTGAAATACGTTTTTTTAATTTTGTGGGGAGGGGGGCGTGGTATCCAAAATCCAAAAATTGCAAAATGTTTGTATTCATTACACGAATACACATAGTAAATTTGATGTCTATAGCTATAACGGTATTTAAAAACGAAGAAAAGTTATCGATTTTTATCGATAATAAGGAAATGGGATGAGTTATCGAAAAAAAATGATAAACTCGTACTGCGTAGGCTATACACGAGTATACATTTCAAATTTCAGATCTCTAGCTTTTGTGGTTGCGAGATCACTGCGTTCACACGGACGGACGGACGGACGGACGGACGGACGGACGGACAGACGGACATGGCTATATCGACTCAGTTTGTCGAGCTGATCAAGAATATATATACTTTATGGGGTCTGCCATGTCTCCTTCTGCCTGTTACATACATTTTCACAAAAACATTATACCCTGATTTCCCATTTTCAATGGGTTCAGGGTATAAAAATATAATTTATTCAAGATTCAATTCTCGATTCCGCTTCTAAACTGACTTAAGCTATGTTCTGCAGACGTCTTATAAACCTTGGCTTTGAGCTTTTTGATTGATTGGACTTTAGACTTATGGAGCTTTTGGCTCTTATGTAAATAAAGGGATCTCGATCTTGAAGAGATTGAGATTTAAGAGAGTTCTGTCGGCTAGGGCTTACGCGACGTCAGCAGTTTCAACCCCAATGGTGGGAATAGCGATTCTGGCGATTTGTTTATAATAAGTTCATGGGAAGCCAGAATTGTTATTGTCACCCTTTTGATTATTTCATAATGTTTACATTAAATCTTGTGGGAAAAGAATGTGTAACATAAGTGCTATGGTTAGTGTGTGGGTACATATGTCTCTACATATGTCATACATATATATATATATATATATATATATATATATATATATATATATATGTCGGAGATGAACTGCTAAGGTAGAGTAATTTGAATCGCGCGCCAATTTGCATAATGTTCTGACTAGTGTTGCTCTATGTATGATCAAAATGATATAATGCAACACTAAAATTGTGTGACGTCAGTAAATGCTAATTTCGAGCGTGGCCCAGAGTTGTGTTGGTTAAGAGAGACGATGATTGTTATCGATGTTGAGTAAGTAGAGTTCATCGTCTTTGGTAGACGAGGATCGTCTAATAAGCGCATCACTTGTATGCGAGAAGAAAACTTGACAACACGCTGAGACTCGCTGCACAATTTTAGTGGTGCAATGAGTGAGAATAACCTAGACGAGCCAAATCAGGCTGAAGACCCAAATGGTTCGCCGATATCAGAAGTGGGATCTAACTCTCGACCAACAGTTTTTGAAGATCAATTTCGTATTTTGTTAGAACAACTGAATACACTTGACTGCGGTGGTGTTCAGTTTTATATTAATTTTTATTCTTCTGAGCCAGTGTATATGTACCCTGGCTCATGTATAAAATCAACCCTTAGCTTATCTATTGCTGAGTTTGTAAGGCTCAGCGTAGGTCTGTCTAATTTTAGATTCCAAACATGTGACCCTTATCTATTGGTGTTGCACTACTTGCTAGTCGTTGAGTGCATAGAAGGCATGTTAACAATCTTTGTATATTACCGTATGTTCAAGCCTGAACAACAACAAAATCAGAACTTTCTGGAACTTGCAAAAACTTTGCAAGCGTCGTCTAGACAGCCGTTACAAAATGGCGGCATCGCATTGCCAAAAATTAATTCTGATGTTGCCGGCGCCGACGCAAAACAGTGGTGTGCTACCGTAGACATCATACTCAGTGAAAAACCTTTGAATGGGAGTGAATTAATTTTGGCGCTGACAAAATGTTTAGATGGAAGTGCATCCCAGTGACTATCGCAGATATGCTATCTAGGCATTACTTGGCCACAGTTCAGACAACTGTTTGAACAGACGTATGACAGTACTGAGACGCTTCAATTTTAAATCTGTTAAATAGTAGCATAAATGCTGGTGAGTGTCTTGCTGTGTATGCTAGTTGAGAAGTTACAGCACTAGTGACAAAATAACGTGACATGGATACTGAGGGAATAGGTGCGTCTGTTGTGCTTGGGCATTTGGCAAATCAAGATCGCAGATTGCAACGCATTGCCTACACTGGTAGCATTCATAACAGTCGAGATTTGCAGTCCGAGCTACAAGTGTTTTCGTTTTATAAAAAGCTATCTAATTTCTCGGAGGATGAATCTTCGAGAAAGCGCCCCAAGATGTTGCAAGTTAAATGTCACTTCTGTGGGAAGTTTGGGCATAAGAATGCAGAATGCAGAGTGAAGAAACAATCGCTATCAGGAGGAGATCATCGAGCCGACCGAACAACACTGGAGCCTGCTAAAATCATTACGTGCTACCGCTGTTATGAGCAGGGTCACATCTCTACGCAATGTCCAAGAATTTCGTCAGGAAGTGATACATGAGAGAGTGGAACTCTGCGTCGTCGATGAACCAAAAGCAATGATGCTACAACGAGGTGAGAAGTATCAGATCATTTTTGACTCCGGCTCGTAGTGCTCTTTAGTTAAATTGTGTCTATCACACAAGTTGACCGGAAAAAGAACAAACAATGTTGTATCACTAAGTGGCATTGGTAATACTAGTATCATTTGTACGATTCAAATAACAAGTAATGTAATAATTAATGGAAATTGTATTGAAATAGTATTTCATGTAATTGAGGATGAGTGTATGAAAAATAGCATTGTATTAGGACGCGAAATATTAGCACAAGGATATTTAGCTATAGTTTCATGTACAGGTGTTGAATTTGTAAAAGACAAAACAGTTAACATTTGCTCGGTAAAAGCTTACGATTATGATTTTGAGTTAAGCACAGATTTATGTGGAGAAGAGAAAACTCAATTGCTTAAGTTGTTGCAAAAGTACACAAAACAATTTATTCCAGGAACACCTTGTACTCGTGTAAATACAGGAGAAATGACCATCCGCTTAATAGAACCAACTAAGACTGTACAGAGACGACCTTATCAATTCAGTCCTAACGAAAGAGAATTACTTCGAGCCAAAGTTCAGGAGCTGTTAAAGTTTAATGTTATAAGACCTAGCAGCTTACCTTTCGCTAGCCCTGCGCTTTTGGTAAAAAAGAAGAATGGATCAGTTAGGCTCTGTGTTGATTATAGAGAATTAAATGAAAACACAGTGGCAGATAAGTTTCCACTTTCGTTAATTTCTGACCAAATAGCTAGACTAAGAGGAGCTAAGTATTTCACTTGCTTAGACATGGCCAGTGGATATTACCAGGTACAATTACATAAAGACTCCATATAATACACTTCGTTTGTAACTCCTGATGGGCCTTATTCAAAATAGAGGCACTGAGCGAATTGCCACCTCTCAAGTCAATCACAAGTTTGAGGCAATTTATTGGTTTGGCTTCTTATTTTCGGCAATTCGTGCCAGGTTTCTCTCAGATAATGAAGCCACTTTATTCACTGACAGGTGATAAAGCTGATAATTAGTTAGCAAACAAATTGTTAAGATTCTTACTAGCAAACCAGTTTTAACAATATTTTATCCGAAATACCCAGTTGAACTTCATACCGATGCAAGCGCAATCGGGTATGGAGCTATACTCTTGCATAGAATAGAGAACAAATCATTTGTCATAGAATATTACAGTAAGACTACTAGTACTTGTGAATCTAAATACACGTCTTATGAGTTGGAAACACTAGCAGTAGTTAAGGCAATAAAGCACTTTAGACATTACTTGCTAGGAGTTAAGTTCGTTATATTCACTGACTGTAATTCCCTAAAGCCGTCAAGAATGAAAATTGGACTAACACCTAGAGTATATCGATGGTGGGCATTTTTACAATCCTTTGATTTTTATATACAATATCGAGAAGGGAAGCGTATGGCCCATGTAGATTTTCTGTCAAGAAATCCTTTGCCCAAAAAGAATGAAGTGCTGGAAAATAAAACCATCTAGAGGCTTGTAGAAATTATTAGAGTTTCTGAAAACTGGATTCAAGCTGAGCAGCAACGCGATTCAGATATTTCAGATATATAATACGCAAACAAATTGATGGCGAGCTTTCGGCTGATTTGTCTTCCACATACGAAATTAGAGCTAAAGTTTTGTACAACAAAAATCAAAGCAATGGTAAGACTCGTTGTTTGCCAGTGATTCCACGATCGTTTCGTTGGTCGATAATTAATCAAGTTCACGAATCAAGATTTCATCTGGGATGGGAAAAGACCATTGACAAAGTATACGAGCACTATTAGTTTGAAAGAATGACAAAGTATATCCGAAAATTCGTAGCGAACTGTATCACTTATAGAGTGACAAAATCAATGTCAGGAAAGCACAATTACACTCAATCCCTAAAGTTAGCATACCATGGCATACATTGCATATAGAAATCACTGGTAAGCTAAGCGGCAAGAATGATCGTAAAGAGTATATAATAGTACAAATTGATGGTTTTACGAAATATGTGTATCTGTGTCACACATTTAAGCTTGACGGTAATAGTTGTATCGATGCCGTAAAATCTTCAATTGCTATATTCGGAATACGAACTCGTATAATAGCTGACCAAGGTAGAAGAAGGCTTTACGGATATGAAACAAACGTGAGTAGCGGTGCGGCAGGGCTGCGCAACTAATAATGTAGATGAGTAAAAATCATTAAATAATTAAAGAAATAAAAGGAAGTTGTAATGGAGAAAACAAATAGTGATTTTTCCTTTAGTAGTGTCTTTTAACAACAATAGCTAAATCTCAACCCCCTTTCCCCTCTCCTTTGGTCTCGATCTGTCGGCGTGGCGAGTCCCGCTGATAGACAGAGCCAAAGGAGAAGTAGCATACTAACGTTGGTAGCAAGGAACGACGCTAGTTCCCGTTCGCCGCGTGGATAACCCCGGCAAAAAGATTCGATGTGGTTTGGAGAGAGCCGGGGCGGAGACGCCTCACGTGTTCCTCGACCTGCGACACTACCGAACAGAGATATCCAGTAGTGGACGAGGCTAGTTCCCGTCTGTCGGGTGGATGAACCCCCGGCGCATGTACAGTAAAGCTAACACTAACCATACCAATCCTTTCCCTTAAAATCGAGTCCCAGCGAACTTACAAATGTCTTGTAAGGATCGGCCCTGGTCAGATTGAGACCTACCCCGGCTGTGGAAAACTAACTTTACAGCTTCACAGATTCATTTTCATCTGATAGCTACTGGAGCCAGTCGGGCCAATGGTCAGGTAGAAAGAGTAATGAGCACTTTGAAAAATTTACTAACAGTTGTTGAGGCTAGTGATCGAGTCTGGCAAGATGCGTTAGGAGAGGTGCAATTGTCGTTAAACAGTACAGTTAACAGAATAACAAAATCAAGCCCGCTAGAACTTCTAATTGGCAAGTGTGCCAGACCTTTGGGTTTAGTTCTCATTGATGATAATGATTGATGATTGA
This sequence comes from Drosophila leonis, assembly GCA_035045365.1. Classification (NCBI taxonomy): domain Eukaryota; kingdom Metazoa; phylum Arthropoda; class Insecta; order Diptera; family Drosophilidae; genus Drosophila; species Drosophila leonis. The sequence continues at coordinate 180,869 of JAWNPC010000346.1, read as the reverse complement.
TAGATTGATGATAATGAAACTCAAGTCAACGTGAATGAACGAAGATCGCAAGCTGTAAAGAACATAGAGAAAGCAGCTCAATATGACAAAGTTAGATTCGATAAAAGGAAAGCCAAAGCTGTGAAGTTTAGTTTAGGAGATTACGTTTCAATTAAAAATAACGAACGCTTACAAACTAAATTAGACCCAAAATTTCGAGGACCTTTTGTAATCACAGAAGTCTCAGAAGGCGATAGATACAAACTGAAATCTCTGACAAATAACCGACAGTACAAATACTCATAGGACAGTTTACGAAGAATGCCAGAGGGACAGGTACCAAGCGAGCTGGAAATCGATGGAGATGAAATGAGTTCATCTTGTGAAACGGGTGAAACAGACCGTGGTAGCACAGTAGAAGGAGACTGTGATGAAACGGGTGAAACAAACCGTATGGAAACAGTTGAAACAGACTATAGTGGCCCAGTGTGTGTAGACTGGGATGAAACGGGTGAAACAGGGCGTATGGACACAGTGGAAAGACTGTAGTGAAACAGTTGAAACAGACTGTAGTGACACAGTGTGTGTAAACTGTGTGGAGACGGGGGATAGATGCTGTCTGGTTGAGTGAATTGTTGTCGATGGCTACGTGGTGGGACCTTGTCTAGGATTTTTGGGACGTAAGCAATACTTAAGATAACTGAATAAGTAGTGAATATGACTCTTGAAATGTAATAGAAATGTACTGAAAAGAAAATGTTAATGAAAATTAAATGTTATGTTATGAAACAAGGTATGTGAATTTGAAAGCTTAAAATGAGGAAAAGTCATTGTTAAGTTGTTTATTATGAATTGTATTTGGCTTAATAAAGTTTTGAATTTGTGAAATGAGTAACCAAGAAACTTTTGCCTACACGGGGACGGAGTCCATTATTCATACCAATAATTGGTCTTCCGCTTCCATTTTCGCTTTTATTTCAATCTCATCGTCACAGCTGACGGCCAATACATCGCCTCTCTTAGTTGGATAACTCATCGTTTTACCTGACGGATAACACATCGTCTCTCTTAGACGGATAACTCATTGTCGTACCTGACGGAGAACACATCGTCTCTTTTAGACAGATAACTCATCGTCAAACCTGACGGCTTTCCGATCGTCTCTCTTAGAGGGATTACTCTCAGTCTCTTCTAAACTCTGGTCAGCTATATTGAGCGCTGGTACACCGAATAAGGAAATTGAAGTCTTCATGGCCTTAATACAGCTCTCTGTAATTTTTATACTCTATTCCCAAAGGGAAAAATAGTATATCGGTTTTGTGCAATGTCCGTCTTGCTGTCCGTCCGTCTGTCCGTCTGACCCTCTGACATATACTCGTGTATACCCTCGAATTATAAAGTGCTAAGATTTTCCCGATACGCCCACTAGGGGCGTGGCAAATCGGAAAATGCATTACTATTAACTATTAACTATTATCACTATTAAGATCCTATAAAGATCCATGAAAAAGTTATAGATCGACGCCTACTGGGGGCGTAGCAAATCGGATCTGACTATATAGTGATTTATACATATTCCTATATATCTTGAGCGCTATTGATGCTAGAAACTTGAAATTTAAAATATATACTCGTGTTGACAACCCAAGATCAAAACAAGTAAGAACTTTGCAGTCGGGCGCAACCGACTGCGTAATACTCTGTTCCCATAGGGGCTTCTGGCATATTACATTTTAAAGTTTATCTTAATTTGTTAAAGTCGCCGCTCGAATTAGCTTCTGACTCAAAATAACTATATATTTATTAAAATTCTAAAAATATATATATGTAAATGAGTAAAATTTTTATAAATTGTGGCTCGCTTCAATCGTTTGTATGAATATGATGATTTTATGAGCTAGACAAAAAAATATAACTGCACCATGCATTTTATAATTTTTATGCAAAGCAGTCTGTTAACTTAAGAGTTGTCTGTTAATTTGAAAGTGTGATTGATTTTCTTTACATAGCCAATTGAGTCTTTTAACAGTGCCACTTGGGAATCGTCTGAAGCATTGCCAACATACGAAAATAACGAAATAACTGACCGAGGCTATGGAAAACTATATTAATATTAGGTGGTCAATTATTTACAATTTTTTCTGCCTACTTAGCAAGAAATTAAGCTTATTTATGTAGGCGGTACATGCTTATGACTAATTCCGCTATGTAAGAATATTGCAGTTTAGCGCCACCTACCGGATTATTCTTGTGATGGTGATTCTGCTGCAATTTTAACTCAAGAGCTCTGCAAAATAAAATTCCAATTTGCCACGCCCCCAGTGGTCGTAGACATGTAATTTTTGGCCAATTTTTAGAAGCAGTCTAAATTGAAGTAACAGTGCACCACGCCCTAAAGGGGCGTAACAATTATTTTTGGGTCATCGATAGAGGAGGTCACCAGTAACTCAATAAGCTAATTTTGAAGCTTATAGCTCTAAAACTTTAGGAGATATAAAAGGAAATTTTGTGCAAAATCTAGATATTCAGATCCGGTTTGCCACGCCCCCAATTGGCGTAGACTCGTTATTTTTGGCCAATCTTTGGAAGTAGTCGAAGGTAACATAAATGCCAAATTAGGAAGCTTACGTTCGAAAAATGTGGAAATTACAGGGTATTTTTCGGTGTGCCACGCCCTAAAGGGGCGTAACTTTTATTTTTGGGTCATCGATAAAGGAGGTCTCAACTCAACTAGCCAATTTTGAAGCTTCTAGCTCTAAAACTTTAGGAGATATAAGCTTTTGAGGTTTGCCACGCCCCCTATGGGCGTAGATATATCCGACATATCTTTTTGATCGTGGGTTGTCAACGCGAGTATATATTCCAAATTTCAAGTCTCTAGCATCAATAGTGCTCGAGATATTGAAGAATATGTATAAATCACTATATAGTCAGATCCGATTTGCCACGCCCCCAAGGGGCGTGGATATATAATTTTTTCATCGATCTTTATAGGATCCTAACAGTAACTCACACGCCAAATTTAAGCATTCTAGATCTAAAACTGAAGAAGATACAGTTTTAAACGATTTGCCACGCCTCCAATGGGCGTAGATATATCCGCCATATTTTTTTGATCTTGGGTTGTCAACGCGAGTATACGTTTCAAATTTCAACTCTCTAGCACTTCAACTAACAGGGTTTCTGACATACCGGAAAATGCATTTTCCGATTTGCCACGCCCCTAGTGGGCGTATCGGAAAAATCTTAACACTTTATAATTCGATGGTATATACGAGTATATGCTCCAAATTTCAAGTCTCTAGCTTCAATAGCGTCGAAATGGCTTGCGTTCATACGGACAGACGGTCAGACGGACAGACGGACAGACGGACAGACGGACGGACAGCAAGACGGACATTGCACAAAACCAATATACTCTTTTTCCCTTTGGGAACAGAGTATAAAAACATAAAGGCTTTTGCAGACCCAGACGAGCTGCTGTTTTATAAAACGTCGGTTGTCGGAACAATCCGAACCGAAGATAGTGAGCCAGTTTATTCGAAGCTTTACCCATTTCCGATGGGCACCGCCGACTTTGCCAATAAAGAAGTAAAGGAGTTGTTGAAAAATGGCATCATACGGCCATCTCGCTCTCCGTATAACAACCCAATCTGGGTCGTCGGCAAGAAAGGAGTCGACGACTCAGGAGCGGGGAAGAAAAGGTTCGTAATAGGTTTTCGTAAACGTAACGAAAAAACGATCGCTGATAAGCCTAGCATCAATATGATACTGGCAAACCTAGGTAAGGCTCAGTATTTCACGACGTTGGATCTGAAATCAGGCTACCACCAAATCACCCTAGCGGAGCAAGATCGGGAGAAAACATCCTTCTCCGTGAATGGAGGGAAATACGAGTTCTGCCGACTGCCGTTCAGCCTCAAAAACGCCGAAAGTATTTTCCAAAGGGCGATAGACGACGTGCTCCGTGAGCACATTGGCAAGACTTAACATGTCTATGTCGATGATGTCATCATTTTTTCAAAGAACGAGCGTGACCATGTACGGGACATAGACCAAGTTCTTAAGTGCCTCTTAGACGCCAATATGAGGGTCGTCAAAGAAAAATCGCATTTTTTCTAAAAAAGTGTCGAGTTTTTAGGCTTTGTCGTATCCAGCAGCGGTACAAAGACAAGCGAAGACAAGGTAAAAGCGATCAAAAATTGTAAAATACCAACTAATTTGTTTGCGGTAAGATCTTTCTTAGGTCTCGCAAGCTATTATAGATGTTTCGTCAATGACTTTGCTGCAATCGCGAAGCCACTGTCAGATATTTTAAAGGGAGAAAACGGTAAAGTTAGCAAACAGAGGTCCAAAAAAATCCCTGTAGAATTGTCTGAAAAGCAGTTCAATGCTTTCTACAGACTCAGAAATATCTTGGCTTCAGAGGATGTAAACTTTAAAAAACCGTTTGACTTTACAACGGACGCTTCTTCCTCCGGTATCGGAGCCGTGCTTTCGAAAGGAGTGAGGCCCATAACTATGATTTCCAGGACACTCAAAGACAGAGAGATAAACTACGCAACGAACGAAAGAGAGTTGCTAGTAATAGTTTGGGCATTGGGCAATTTACGCCATTACCTTCATAGTGTGAACAACTTAAACAATTATATAGACCATCAGCCCCATTCATTCATCACCGGACGAATTAAAACAGGACATAATATACAAGCTGCATAAAGCGCAGAAAGCACAGCTAGACAGAAATAACCCGTCAAGACAGAATAGGGTACTTGAAGTAGGTGAGGTGGTACTAGTTAAGGCAAATAAGCGGCAAGGTAACAAGCTAAGCCCCTTATATGTAGAGGAAAAAATAGAAGCAGACTTGGGAACGACAGTTCCCATAACAGGGAGGGTGGTCCATAAGGATAACCCTAGGTAGTAAGTGAGCTATAATAAAACAAGTAAGAGTGCTCTAGTCGAGACTGCTCGACTAAGAGATACCCTGAACCCTGCGAAGATGCGATATTCAAATCATTTTACGCTTCTTTTAAACATATATACATATACACAAACAACTCATACACACACACACACATGCACACGCACGCACAAGCACTTTCTCTGCTACTGCGCAGTTTACGCAGCGACTGCGCGCGGGCAGCGCTTGGGCTGCAGTATGGGCTATATTTTGGAAACTTATTTGTTGAATAGGTTTGCTTCTAGATGGACTTTCGTAATCAAACTTTTAGAGCGTACTAATGACATTCATATGTATGTATTTGCCAAAGCACAAGTCTCTAGTATTTGAAATACGTTTTTTTCAAATTTGGGGGGAAGCGGGCGTGGTATCCAAAATCCAAAAATTGCAAAATGTTTGTATTCATTACACGGATATACACAGTAAATCTAAAAATCTATAGCTATAACGGTATTCAAAAACGAAGAAAAGTTATCGATTTTTATCGATAATAAGGGAACGGGATGAGTTATCGAAAAAAAATGATAAACTCGTACTGCGTAGGATTTACACCCTGATTTCCCATTTTCAATGGGTTCAGGGTATAAAAACAAAAAATAAAAAATAAAAAAATATAAATAAAAATAAATCAAATTAATAAAAAAATTTGTATAATACAAAGTATTAACAGCAATAAGCAAAGTACAGTTTAGGTAAGCTAATGGTGGTCATTCACTAAAACAATGATTCCTTCAGACACCTTCTAGGTTTAATTTTGTGGGCTACGCTTTCGACGGCCAAATTGACTGACTATTCCCACGTAGATTATATCCGGGCTATCGACGGAAACGTGGTAATATGGAATGAGACTAAATTTTTGAGACACAACGAATTTGACGGAGTACGTCAGACTTGTACGGGATACATTGGAAATGACGGAGCTATTCCCCCAGTCTCACATGATATTAGATATTAGAGGCAGACTCAAACCACCTAACAACTTTGTTAGCAACTCTGGGCGTCCAACATAGGCACGCAAGGAGTTTAGATATCATAGGTAAGGCACTGAAAGTAATAGCTGGAACGCCTGACGCTGACGGCTTGAGGAATATTCAACTGACACAGCACGAATTGGTTAGGGAAAGCAATAGGCAAATCATTATAAATTCAAACACCCAAAAACAGACAAATGCACTCACAGTCACTGTTAACGAAACTTTAAAATTAAAAAAATCAAAGCAAATCGATTCTGCGCACTTATATGAGACTCTTTTCGCAAGAAATAGGATACTAACCTTGGAAATTGAAAACCTTATAATTGCGATCACTTTGGCTGCCACCAACGTAATAAACCCAGTAATTATCAATGACGGTGACTAAAAGCTAAATTTAAGCAAAGATTTCACAGAAGTTAGCGTAACTCAAATTTTAAATGTCTCTAGAGTTAATGTCTTTGCAAACGATCAATAAATTCATTTTATAATTAATTTCCCTAAACCTAAGCTAATATATAACAAGTAAGAAAACTCTAGTCGGGGGTACCCGGCTAGGAGATCCCATGAACCCCGTCCGATCTGCGTTTTTTAATATATGTATTCCGTATCTTGTATAAGTTATTCAGAGGGTTTCCCGTATTGATTAATAGCTGGGTTACGCTGGTTATATGCCGTTGGGCAGAATGAGTAGATTTCAAATTAAGAAGGCGATGGCCGTTCTGCTTTATTTCCAAAATCAGACTAACTCTATGGTACAAAAGAATCTTAACGCTAAGCTAGCCCTGACACAATTTAGCTGATGCAGCAACAATGCCCAGACGGATCATGCGCATGGTGCATGGTACTCTGGACGACGGTTTGTGTAGAATTGTTTACGTAACGTCATCCGATATAATTGGCTACTAAGCTATTTTGGATCGCTGTCTTGTGGCTGGTCGGATGTGTTAACTTTTCCCTCCTTAAGACGAAGGCCGTCCTCGGTTTTCCTTAGAGCATCGATGACAGTTTTTAGAGCAGCCTGCCGTCTATTTTCTTTCCACTTTTGATAAAACTTGGAGAGGAAGAATCCAGTGAGCAGGAGGATAATAGTAAGTATCATGAACGCTGTGAGCCATGTCGTTAGGTGCTTTTCGACGTCGCCGATATGCTGTATATTTTCGAAATTCAATCTCTGAAGATATGGTAAGCTCAGAATCTCCTGATGACCAGTGATATTGAGAAGGGTTGATGTTGCAGAGCCTGGGTGTCTTCGTATGATGTTTCTCATGTTCTTGTACTGAGACCCATTTATGTTGATTTCATCTTCGAATGTCAACAGGAAGGTGCCATGGATAAGTTTGCTTGTTCCATTATCTATTTCTATTGTAGCCGTTTCTTCGTTTAGTATGATGATTCCATCATCTACTATTTCCAGCGGTTGTAGGTGACTGGGTCGAGTACTGCAATGTGCGATGCCTCCAGAGTGTAGTAATTGAGCACATGTTGTAGAATCCAGCTCCTTGCAGAATGTTGAAGTGAGCGTAGCAGTGCAGTTTCCAATCGGTAAAATTTTATTACCACAGTCTGCAATGTTGTTGTTATCAGCGAAGTTTAGTATTGTGCCATTGTGCTGAACCGGAAAAATAATAATCTTTTTACATACTAAGTTAGGATTTGGGTATTTTATAATGAAGTGTACAAAATTATGATCTAACAATACATTTACATAGGCTATTTCCATTAAATCTGTTATAGTGATATATGAAGAATGCTCATTTAAAATTTGTTTTAAATCATTTGAATCAAGGATTGTCGGGTTTATTATCTGAATCTTTGCAAGTGTGATAGACAACATTATTGTCTCTAGCTCTGAAATAATAATTCTATTTCTTGTGAGTAGTGTCTCGTAAAGGTGACCTGAATTTATCTGCTTTTCTTTTGCGAATTTAATTATACTATTTACGGATTCTGTTAGATTGTTAATTTTATCCTGTACCTTTGTATTTATGACTGCCTGTCTATTTAATGTTTCACTTAGCTTTCTTTGGTTGAACTTTAATTCCTCGAAATCATTGAAATCTGGAGCTCCTGCGACAATCTTTAGGGCTGTTCCCAAGATATTTATACTCCTTGTTTGTCTATGGTGAATGTTGACTGTTTCTAGTAGTGTTCTAATGTGGCCTATGTCGGATTCAAGAATTTTTTCATGTGTGACTGCGGAAAATGAATCATGAGTGAATTTGTTTCCTCGGCCATTTCCGAGTACATAGTTAAATTAGAGGAGTGTCTAAGGAATTTAAACTCTTTCCAGATAATAGCATTTCCGTCCGTTATTGGTATGTAGTCCGAATTCGAATATTCGATGATTTTTCCATTTGTTATTGTTACAAAAAGTAGGAGGCGTAGAATCCAAACCCTAATTGAAGATACAGAACAGGAAATGTGTTATAAGGATATTTCATCTTATGTTATCCTTATGTACTTCCCTCCCCCTTATGAGAACCGTTGTCCCCAAATCGGCTTCTATAGTGGCCTCTTCAAATTAAGGCGTTAACTTATTTCCGAGCCTTTTGTTTAATTTCATGAGGACTTTATTGCCGGCCTGGAAAGTTCTGTTTTGTCTATCTGTGTTATGCTTTTGTAACAGTGTTTCTTGAGCTTTACTAATTTTGTCCCTTATTTCTGCCTCGAATTCTGGTGGGGATGAATGTATTATATCAATTGGTTTCTCATTTACGACGGAATGAATTGTTCTATTATATTCTATTGTAGCTTGTAGGATTAACTCTATTGTATCGTTCATGTGTTTTTCTAATTTTAAACATCTGGCAATTTCTGCAAGTGTACTGTGGAATCTTTCTACTTGCCCATTCGATGTACTATGGAGCGGAGGGGAATTTACAATGTCAATACTAAAACGATTTTTCAGAAGTGATTTAATTGTTCCTGAATTTAATGACGGTTCGTTATCGCAATATATGATTCTAGTGTGAGGATAAAAGTTCATAAGTTGTAGAATAGGTGGTTCAATGTCTGTTATAGTTCTTGAAGCTATAGGCTGAACAATTGCAAATTTGGAAAATTTATCGATGCAAGTTAAAAAATATTTCCTGTCAGTGGAAAAAATGTCTATATGTAGGATTTCTGCCACTTGGTTAGGGATGGGTGTTTCGCCAATGTATTGCTTTTGTGGGTGTCTATCATATTTCGCTTTGTTACAGATTTTACAATTTGAGACTATCTCGTTTGCCAAACGAGTCATTTTGGGGAAAAAATAGTCTTGTATAATTTGCTTTACATTTTCTTGAACGGCTCTATGAGCTCTGGCATGTTCCGCAATTACTATTTCTTTCTGCTCGTTTTTGTCGTGTACGTCGATGACCAACTTGTTTGCGTACCAAAATTTAGTTGATGGAAAGGTTTCAACTAATTTGCTTTGAATAAAAGCTAATGTTGACAAATCGCATTTAATTGCGTTCACTACGTCCTTTTTTACTGCATCGCACACTTTCCCTATTAAGTTTTCTCTGTTTGTAAAGTGTATAATATGCCGTGTCTTTTGTCCGAACATGATAGTAATTTTCTCAGAGGCCGCGATGGCGTCTTCAATAATTATTTGATTTCGAAAACAATTGATCGGTTTGTCCGTGGACTCGATAGTGTAAGTTAGCGATAATTCGCTATGCATTGTGGCCAGGTCAGATGGAGCATCTTCCTCTAAAGCGTAAAGGTTTTGTCTTGACAGAGCGTCAGCAACAAAATTTTCCTTTCCCGGTTTAAAGAAGATGTGAGCATTGTGCTCGTCAATGAAGGATTTCCATCTTTTTATTTTCGCGTTAGGGTTTTTGTCAGAGACTGCAAATGTCAGTGGCTGATGGTCAGTGTAAATATTTAAATTTGTTACACCATACAAATAGTTTCTAAGGCTTTTTAAAGCCCATACTATTGCTAGTAGCTCACGTTCATTTGTAGCGAAATTTAATTCATTGTCTCTTAGTGTTCTGGAAATCATGGTAATTGGTTTCTTATCTTGCGATAAGACTGCACCTAGGCCAGACGATGAAGCGTCTGTTGTTAAATCAAAGGGTTTCTGGTAGTCGGGGTATAGGAGCATTATATCTTCTGAAGCTAAGACATTTTTAAGTTTTTCAAAAGTCAACTTTTGCTTCTCATTGAGGCTCACAGGTATCTTTTTTGACTGTCCAGCACTTACTTTGCCATTGTCACCTTTTAGAATGTCTGTTAGTGGTTTTGCTATAGATGCAAAATCTTTAATAAAACACCTGTAATAGCTTGCTAAACCAAGGAATGATATGAGATGAAACAAGGTAGTTGGCTGTTCAAATTTTCCAATTGCTTCTACCTTGCTGGAATTTGTTGTAATACCGCCTCGAGACACCACGAATCCAAGATATTCTACTTTTTCCTTGAAAAAGTGAGATTTTTCTCGCGATACCCTCATATTTGCGTTATACAACTTATCCAATACCCAAGCAATGTGATATACGTGACTTTCCATATCCTCAGAGAAGATGATCACGTCGTCTATCTGCTATTGTCTGATATTCTTGCTCTTGTAATTCGGAATCTGTTTCTTGTGAGATATGGTTCACCCGTTGTTGTTTCGGACCTGTATACCTGGCTGTTCCAGAATATGCTCTCTTTGGGACTTGGTTTTGGATACTGGAAGTAGTAGCTTGGTTTTGATATTGAGTAGTTTGTCTGTATTTGGATGTGCTGTCAACGTCCATTGGTTGTGGCGGTTCTTGTTTTGTATTTGTGTTGTTGTACTGTAAGTTCTGGTATTGTGGCTTTGGATTATAGAAGGGATTTTTCCCTTGCTGTGGGGTACTATTATTTGTAGGAACATTTTTCTGCTGCCTTTGCTCGTATCGTTGAGTTCTCTCCTCACTGTTTTTTGCAAATTGGGTTGCGAATACAAAACGTTCGTGATTTGAATCAACTTCTTGAGCAAGAGCCAAAGCTGATGTCAAATCTTTGGGTCTTGCTGCGAAAAGAATATCACTAAGAGATCTCTTTACTCCCGAAATAAAAACCCTCAATGCGTCCGATCTATATTTCTCATTCATGGACTTATCTATCGCGGACTCACATGTCATTATTGTCTTGTTTGTCAAGAGTGTTAGTTTCTTCTCTATTTCTTCGTAGTATTGTATTATGTTTAGGTTTCCTTGGCGTAGAATAGACAGTTCTTGTTCTAGTATGTAAATAGGCCGCTTATCGGCATACGTGAAGTCAAGTCGGTTTATAATTGCCTTGAAATTCAAAGGCGTGTCATACAAGGATAACACCATGTTGGCGGGGCCTTTTATTTTATTCCTAAGTATAGCCAACGCTTGAAAATGCCTTGAACTTCCTGCAAATTCTTGGAAACATTCATAAGCTGTATGTGCAGCTGTTCTCCAAGAAACGTACTCTTCGATTTTTCCTCAAAGTCGGGCACTGATTTTACAACGTCTAATGTTTCCTCACATCTTATAGTACGATCTATTACAGCTTTCTCAAAAACTTCTACTTCGGGCACGGACACTGATGTTTTTTCGAATTTATTCGGAATCTCATCCAATTTTTTTTGGAAAATTTCTACTTGGGTACGCAGCGCAGAATTTACTGCAAACTCAATTAATGCCTTCATACTTTCCTCAGTAAACGACATTTTGGTTGGAGTTTGGTTTGGTAAAAGTTTATCTTTTATATCTGCAATTAATTCTTCTAATTCACTGTCAAATTCCTGTACGTTACAATTACTCATGAGGTTTCTAATTGTTCATTTATTTTTTATAATGCTTAAAGATTCAGATAATGAATTTATTTTTATTTCATATATAATTATTTATTTTTTGTAAATATATTTAAAATGAGCACTCTTCACTTAAATGTTTTTTATGTGATATTATTGATTTAAGCTGCTAAAGATGCTTCTCGGTGAACTGCTTGGTGAATTGCTTGGTGATCTGCTTGGTGATCGGCTTGGTGAACTGCTTGGTGAATTGCTTGGTGATCTGCTTGGTGATCGGCTTGGTGAACTGCTTGGTGATCTGCTTGGTGATCTGCTTGCTGAACCTCTCTGTCGTGGTTGCTGTCCTTGATAGGTGTATGTCCTCACTTCGGTGTGCGTCTCCGGTTTGGTGTGTGTTCTCGATCAGGTATGCGACTTCGCTTTGGTCTGTGTCTCCGGTTTGGTGTGTGTTCTTGATTAGGTATGTGTCTTCGCTGTGTGTCTTCACTTTGGTGTGTGTTTCTGGTTTGTTGGATTCTTCTTTTTTTAATGGCGTAGTTGGGTTTTTTTTTCACAATATGTTTGAGTGTTTAATTTTTTTTCTTCACATTCACTTATTTTCGCTTTTTTCTCTTTAAAGGGCGTATTTGGTCTTTTTCACAGTATGTTTGAGTGTTTACACTGGTTTTTTTTTCCTTTTTCGTTGGGCGCCAGTTATTCAGAGGGTTTCCCGTATTGATTAATAGCTGGGTTACGCTGGTTATATGCCGTTGGGCAGAATGAGTAGATTTCAAATTAAGAAGGCGATGGCCGTTCTGCTTTATTTCCAAAATCAGACTAACTCTATGGTACAAAAGAATCTTAACGCTAAGCTAGCCCTGACACAATTTAGCTGATGCAGCAACAATGCCCAGACGGATCATGCGCATGGTGCATGGTACTCTGGACGACGGTTTGTGTAGAATTGTTTACGTAACGTCATCCGATACAATTGGCTACTAAGCTATTTTGGATCGCTGTCTTGTGGCTGGTCGGATGTGTTAACTTATACATTACAAACTTATACAAAATTTAATTAAATTGCCAATCTTGCACTTTCACAATGAAATCGCATGTTTGTCAGAAAAGTAGTTTTTTTTAAAGAATAATAGTAATAATAATTTAATAAAAGAAAAAAAGAAAAAATTAAGAAAATCTGACATTTTCCCACCTGGAGTCGAACCAACATCTACTGATCAAAGTGCATCACCTCTACGGCGACACCACCATTATGTGTGTGAAAACAAAAAATAATAAAAAAGTTTTGACATCGACGAGGTTTGAGCCCAGACCTGCAAGGCACGGCGTGCCACGCTTCTATCAACACCGTCACTGCACTGCTTAGACAAGCAGTAGCAAATTTGAAACTAAAGGCAGCTAAGAACTATAAAAAAATTCAAGCAGTCAGCTGTAATTGTTGTGATTCTTAGAACAGACAAAAATGCTTGCATTGGAGTGTCTCAATGTATGTGTGCACATGTTGTAACGAACCTTCGGTTTATACCGAGTTCAAGCCGGGCCAGTTTCAGCCGACTGTGTGTTCGTGCCAACAAATTTATTTGTTGAAGCCCCTGCGATAATAAGTAGTCGATAATGTGTTTGGTTTGAGTTGAGATATATATTTTGAACGTGTTTCTTATAATTTACAATTCACGATATTCACAAGATTCGATGCCTACCTGAGGTACTCCTTCTATATGCAAGGACTCGCCTCCTATCATGCACACCTGTACACAGGATTAGAGGATATGCGTTCAGCGTACTCCGGCTGTACGAGCGGTTGTGCCTTGGTTAGCTGTTGAGTGGCTCACGCACTCCAGGATGCGCCAGCCCACTCTTACAGCCCACTCCTACGGCTGGATTCGCTCACAACACACCACAGCTTCCCCTCAGACACAAGACGCACTCTTTCGCACGTCTACGTGAACACTTACTCACTCCTGTCCCAGGTTTCGCCAACTTCTAGCGCTAGGTTCAGCTGCACCGCACCAATGTCCTTGTTGATGGCAGCTGATGATCCTTTGTCCTCGCTGGGTTGCCTATGGTCCTTAATAGGCGTCCGAGATATCTTCCTTGGATATCCTTGGATTTTCCCACGATGTCCTTGATCTGTTGAAGTCCTTGATATCGATGTCCTTTCGATATCGGTGTCCTTCGATGTCCCTCGATGTCCCTCTATGTTCTTTTTGGTTGATCACTACCTTCGCGTTGACTTTCGGCACTTTCACGTTCACTTTCACTTTTTGATACTTTTTTACTGTCCCCTACTGAGGTTTGAGCCCGGACCTGCAAGGCACGGCGTGCCACGCTTCTATCAACACCGCCACTGCACTGCTTAAGTAAACAGTAGCAGACTCGAAAGTAAAGGCAGCTAAGAATTATAACAAAATTCAAGCAGTCAGCTGTAATTGTTGTGATTCTTAGAACAGACAAAAATGCTTGCATTGGAATGTCTCAATGTATGTGTGCACATGTATAGAAAAAATTAAAACGAGGGTGGGTTTCCGGTCACATGTTGCAATTGACAAAACGTGTTGTTTTATTACTTCTGTGATACTTAATGGATTTCAATGAAATTTTCAGCATATGATCTACATATTATATTGAATATTTTTCAATTGTATAAAATCGCAAACCCATTCACATATTGGCTATATTTGCAACTAACCTTCAATTTGAAAATTTTTCAAACATTTTGAACCAATATCCAAAATATAACAAAAACCGAAATTGTATAAAATATAAATAAAACTAAATGCAAAATTTTTAGACTCTAGCTTCAAAGATGTACGAGATTGAATTTAAAAACTTTTTTCGATTAGGTTTTTAATCGATAACAATAAAACGGGACATGATATCGATTTTTTAAAACAAACTCGATATGCGCTTGCCATACAGGGACCTATAAATTTCAAGTCTCTAGCTCTTATATGTTCTGAGATCGACGCGTTCATACATACGGACAGACAGACAGACAGACAGGGCTAAATCGACGCAGCTCGTCTCTCTGATCAAGAATATATATACTTTATGGGGTCTGCCACGCCCCCTTCTGCCTGTTAAATACATTTGACAGTTTAACAAAACCATTATACCCTGATTTCCCATTTTCATATATAATATAATAATAACAATATATTCATGTGTATATAATATATAAAACTCATATCCTCCGATCCTGTGTACAGGCGTCCATAATAGGAGGCGAGTCCTTGCATATAGCAGGAGTACCTCAGGCACGCATAATACAGTGTATTAAGTGAATTGTAAATTATCCGAAAACGTACAGAAAATATATACCAGTTCAAACCCAACACATTTATCAACAAATAAATTTGTTCGCACGAACACACAGTCGGCTGAAACTGGCCCGGCTTGAATTAGTTTTAAAACGAAGGTTCGTTACAACTGGCGCCCAACGAGGGGCTCTGCGAAAAGAAAGAAGTTTGACGATAAGTGTGAAAATGGCGAGAGCATGGGCTTATAACCTGAAGAAGGAGGATATGTGCGTTACGGAGATCAGTTCGGAATGAGCTTGTCCGGTACATTGGACGTGATGAGGACAGTTCTGCTGTGTCTGCCATCCACTAGAGTGGCCGCGAGTCTGCTGGAGACACAACAAGGAGCATGGAGGGCCACATCTACACCGCAACCCGAGATCAGGACGCGTGGGCCATGCGGCACAACCCCTGATTATCCCAAAGTGGCCAAACAGGTGCGCGAATGGAGCTTCCGCTTCGATGGCACAACGAAGCCCTTGGAATTCCTGGAGCAGGTGGAATGGTCAGCCGATACTTACGGTCTAGATCTGGACCTGATCCCAAGGGCGATGCCGGAGCTGCTGAAAGGCATGGCTTTGAACTGGTACGTGGCAAGCAACAGGCACTGGACGTCGTGGGCAACATTTGTGAGAAGCTTCCAGGAGATTTTTCTGCCCAGAGACTACTTGGAGGAGCTAAAGAATGAAGTCAAGCATCGGAGACAGACGGTCGGTGAGTCATTCAAGGTATATATGGTGAAGATGCAGATCCTCATGAGACCATTGCTCTTTTAGGCGGAGCGCGAGTTGAAGTTAATTTACAATAACAGCCTTCCCGATCTGCGAGCAAATGCCCGCCCATATCAGTTCCGGAGTCTGACGGAGTAGATGTTGCTGGCCGACGAGTTCGAGGATCTGGAGAGGGATCGGGAGAGATAATGGCAGCAACAGCGGCCAAATCGCACGCGATTTATGACCATGGGCGACTAGGAGCCCTCAGGTATTAGTGGGAACACGGAGCATAGGATAAACGATAAAAGACTCATAAAACAGATTCCCAAAATATCTCAAGATGCAGGGCTTCATTGAGCATTCTAATAGCCCACACAGCTCACCGATTGTAATGGTCAGAATAGGCACTGACTACGTTCAGAGTTCTAGGGAAGGGGCTGTATCAGTGAAAGGTGATGCCGTCCGGGTTTTATTCTGCTCCCGCAACGTTTCAGCGAGCGCTGGATCAGGTCATCGGTCCAGAGATGATGCCTCACGCATTTGCCTACCTCGACGACATCATCGTTATCGGGAAGACGCGCCAAGAACACATGGATAACCGGGAAGTGTTCCGGCGACTTCGAGCAGCCAACTTGAGGATCAACATCGACAAGTGAGATTTCTTCAAGAAGGATCCACAAGGTAACGGAGCATGGCATTCACACGGACCCGGAAAAAGTAGCCGCGATTGCCGAGCTGAAGCCACCCTCAAACATCAAGGAGCTGCGTCAATATGTGGGAGTGGCTTCATGGTATCGTCGTTTTGTGCCGGATTTTGCTACGACAGTGCATCCAATCAACGCATTGCTCAAAAAGGGCACAATGTGGGAGTGGACGGAGGAACAGCAAAAAGCATTTGAGATGGTGAAGGCCAAACTGACGGAGTCGTTAGTCTTGGCATTCCCCGACTTTTCGAAGCCGTTTTGCTTGCAGACGGGTGCAGGATGGCTTGGGGCCATCTTGACGCAGATCTCTGAGGATGGAAAACGCGTCATCTCGTATGCCAGCCGGACACTGAACAGTATTGAGCGGAATTACTTAGCCACTGAGAAGGAGTGTCTGGCCATCAAATGAGGCATCCCGAAACTCAAGCCGTACTTGGAAGGCTGCCATTTTGTGGAAGTCATGGACCACATGACCCTGAAAGGGTTCAATTTAATCGAGAGCCATTCAGGGAGAGTTGTCAGATGGGCACTGGAGCTGCAGCAGTTCGATTTCCAGATTCGCTACAGAAAAGGCACGCAAAATGTAGTGGCCGATGCGCTTTTACGGCAGCCTCTGAAGAGTCCGGAAATCTCTATTAACACATCCCGCATGAAGCTGGCTACGAGGATCTAGCTGCGTGGAAATTATGTCTGCCAACGGAACGACGCAAACAAGTTCTGGAGGAGAACCACAATCCATATCCCAGAAGAGCCGTGAGACACAGTATGCGCAGATTTTGTTGGGCCGCTGCCAAGATCAAAGCATGGAAACATCATGCTATTGCTCTTCATTAACCGTTTCTCCAAATGGACGGAGATGGTGCCGTTAAGGAGCGCAAACATGGCAGCGCTCCAAAAGGCATTCCGAGAACGGATTTTGACACGATTTGGCGTGCAAAAGTGCTCATTACTGACAATGGCACGCAGTTCACGAGCCGGGCCTTCAAAGTTTTTTTGGAAAAGCTGGGTGTACGCCACCAGCTAGCAGCGCCATACACGCCACAAGACGATGATCGCGCAATTCGCAGGCGACGATCAAAGATGCTGGAATGAGGGCGAGAGCCAAGGTTGCCCAAATCTCTCTTCGACGCACAGATACTTGGGACAGGCCAGGAGGCACAGAGCCCAGTGGATAGAGCCACAAAAATGGCATAAGTGTTCGAGATAGTGCTTCGGAGTTTGGAGAAAGCTGCTCAGGATCAGGCGCGGCACTACAACCTAAGGCGGCGGCAGTGGAAACCGGCCATAGGGGACAAGGTGTAGGCAAAGGAACGCCACTTGGCCAATGCCGCGGACGGATTTGCAGTGAAACTGGCCGCTCGATATGGAGGACCATATACGGTGGTCAGTTTCATCTCCCCGGTTATCTGCCGGATCAGCTCGGAGGCAGATAAACGGAGCAGGACAGCTCATGTGGCGGACCTCAAGCCATACACAGCAGAGGAGGGTGCGTCAGCTGCTAGTTTATAAAAAAAAGAGAGTGAATACACATAGCTATGTGTATTGCTACCAAAAACAAATCTTATACCTTATATAGATGTGCAAAATATATACAAGCGTAAAATTTGTACACAATATGTACAGGCGTAAAATTTGCTTAAAAACTAGCAGTTATGAGCGCTCACAAAAATCAACATCGAGCAAGTTGCGCGCGCATCTAGGGAAGATACAGCAAACAGCAACACCAACAGCTGTAACGGCGCAAGCCGAGAGGGCGCGCCCATGGCGGAAAGAGAATAGGGAGACAACAACAACGAAAGGCGCAAGGGCTCAAGGCACTCGGCGGGAGGCTGCGCAGCTATCGTTAGCGGACGAGCCGACACAAAGTTGTCAAGCCTGCGACATACAAAACGAACAATAACAACAACATCGCATAGGGCAATAGGCAAAACGGGCAACAACAACATCGCATAGGGCAGCGATATATAGGGCATGCGCATGCGAAAAAGGGAAGGGGGGTGGTGAAAGGCAGTGTAGCGGAGCGCTATTCGGGTAATACCGTAGCCTACAATCATGATGGCGGCCTGGTATTCAGCAACCAGGTAGAGGATGCCAGAAGAGGATGCCAGAGCTAGAAGCATAAAGGATTTGAGGACCCGTTAGATGCTGCCGCCTATGCAGACAGCGACGCGGCAGCATAGGGTATAAAAAGCGCATGTGGACATAGGAGCGGCCTACTTAATCTTCAACGCCATGGTAAACGCACGCGCAAACTCGGTCGACGTTCGCTCGGAACTGGGCATCGGGAGGGTGCACCCGGCTGATCCTCGCCTGCTGGCCAGCGATTACGCTGGAGCGGCACGAGGAGCAAGCCGGGTGAGCACACCGGTGTCCAGGGTTCGAGCACGCCGAAGCCGAGTGCGCCTGCCCCCGGTGCGACTACCTTTCCACCCAAGGCGGCGCATGGCAAGGTGCCTTCGGCGGCATCAGCCATATTTGGAGCTAGAGCCATCCTCCAGCGAAGAAGCAGCGGTGTCGGGCTCGGGCTCGTGGTCGCCGGCCTGTTCAACGAGCGAGGAACGGGCATGGTCGTCCCCAAACTGGAGCAGCTCGGACGGAGCAGAGGAGATAGCGGCGGACTCCGAGGTTTGCAACGAGACGTTATGTTCGGACTGTGTCCGCAATGGACGATACTCGATGACTCGCTCACCGTGGCGACCGCCGATGCCTCCGACGCCACATCGAATGGAGGCCGACAGCAGCGAGGACGAGGTCATCGTCATCTCGGAGTCAGAGCCGGAAGACGAGGGAGGAGAGGAGGACCTAGGCGCCGAGGACGAGATCATCGTGATCTTGGACTCAGAGGGCGTGGAGGAGGTGCCTGAACCGCCGTAGATCACGGTCAGGTACGAGGATCGGGTGAGTGGAAGGATGATGGAGTACGAAGCTCACATCCACATTCGGTGGAGGGAGCGTCGTGGCCCCAGGGCTTCTCCCTAGAGGAGCAGGCGCAGCCTGCCTCGCAGCCGCCATAACGGTCATTCACGCCTCCATATACTCCGCCGCGGCCACAGACGGACGAGGAAGAGGAGTGGAGGTCCATCCTGTCCCCAGGTCAACGCTGCAAAGGCAGCAGTCAGAGCCTACGCCGCCTCCGCCGACGCGACCGGTCCTGCAACGCCAGGCGTGAGGTGAGGTGAGGTGAGCCGCGGGGAATGGCCCGAGGAGCTGGAGAGGCACGCCTGCAAAATGGAGGAGAAAGGGACCAGTCCCACAGCCAGCATCGTATTTGTGGACGGCGTTCGATATCGGGGTCGGCGTGGCCGCACGGTGTGCAGGGGCTTTGCGGACCTGAAAAACTAAGCAAATCTTAATAAAACAATGGAAAGGGAAAAAAATATATAATAAACGTTGTACTTACTGCAGCGAGGGGTATGTGGGCTCTTTTCGAAATTTCAGCAATTACAGACGTGTGCCACGCAACTGGATGCACCGGCCGTCCGAGCTTGGGCGTCAGAAGAACGTACCGGCCGATCCTCGCGTACTGGTCAGCGACTTCGCGGAAGCTGTGCGCGACCGAGGACTGAGCCGGGAAGCCCAACCGTCGTCGAGATACGGCGCGCCGGAGGCAGTTGCGAACGACGTCTGTTGTTGCGAAATGCCTAGCGGCAACTCGCGGATCGACCGCAGACACCCCTCCGGAACACCAGCGGCCGTCCGAAGAGCAGTCGCAGCCATGGCTGCGGCAGAACCAGTGGCAAGGAACATGGTGTGCCAATTTGCAAAATCATCGGCCGCCACACACACACACAGCCGCACTGCCACCGGGCCAACAGGAAAAAAACACACAAGAGGTATGTTTTGAAGCAGCACCCGGCGTGGGCAGAGGCGGCGGCGGCCGATCATAAGCAGGGGCATCGGAGAGGAAATATTCCGGACTGGAAAGAGGGAAAAAATTTGTAAAATTTGGAATATTTTATAATTTTTGCACTCACCAAAACAGCGCACGGAGTTGCCAGCAGCGAAAAGAATAGCTGCAGGCGAGTGTTAACAGAGGGTTAACAGAGCATTAACAGCAGCGATCGACGCAGAACGGAGCGACGCAGTTCGGAGCGACGCAGATCGGAGCGCCAAATTTCAAAAACACGAAGTTTTCGTGATCAGTTAAAAGGACATCGAGGGACATCGAAGGACACCGATATCGAAAGGACATCGATATCAAGGAGTTCAACAGATCAAGGACATCGTGTGAAAAATCCAAGGATATCCAAGGAGGGTATCTCGGACGCCTGTTAAGGACCATAGGCAACCCAGCCAGGACACAGGATGATCAGCTGCCACCAACAAGGACATTAGTGCGGCGCAGCTGAACCTAGAGCTAGAAGTTGGTGAAACCTGGGACAGAACTGAGTAGAGTTCACGTAGCCGTGCGAAAGAGTGTGTTTTGTGTCTGAGGTGAAGTTTTGGTGTGTTACAAGCGAATCCAGCCGTAGGAGTGGCTTGTAAGTGATCCGAGCGAACTGCCGGAGAATACAGCGCGAATCCTGGCGCATCCTGGAGTGCGCAAACCACCCAAAAGCTAACCAAGGCACAACCGCTCGTACAGCCGGAGTACTCTGAACGCATATCCTCCAATCCTGTGTACAGGTGTGCATGATAGGAGGCGAGTCCTTGCATATAGCAGGAGTACCTCAGGCAGGCATAAGAAATTGTATTTCGTGAATTGTAAATTATACGGAAAACGTTCAGAATATATATATCAACTTAAACCAAACACATTATCGACTACTAATTATCGCAGGGGCTTCAACAAATAAATTTGTGGCACGAACACACAGTCGGCTGAAACTGGTCCGGCTTGGACTCGGGATAAACCGAAGGTTCGTTACAATGTGCACACATACATTGAGAAATTCGAATGCGAGCATTGTTGTCTGTTCTAAGAATCAGAAAACTTACAGTTGACTGTTTGAATTTTGCTATAATTCTTAGCTGCCTTTAGTGTCGAATTTGCAACTGCTTGTGTAAGCAGCGCAGTAGCGGTATTGATAAAAGCAGGGCACACCGTGCCGTGCCAATCTCTGTTCGAATCCCGCCGATGTCAAAAATTTTTAAATGTTTTTTTTTCACACACACGATGTCGGTGTCGGTAAAGGTGATGCACTTTGATCAGTGGATGTTGGTTCGACTCCAGGTGCGGAAATGACGGATTTTCTGGTTTTTATAGTCTGTTCCCAAAGGGAAAAAGAGTATATTGGTTTTGTGAAATATCCGTCTTGCTGTCCGTCTGTCCGTATGAACGCAAACCATTTCGACGCTATTGAAGCTAGAGACTTGAAATTTGTAACACATTCTCGTGTATACCCTCGAATTATAAAGTGTTAAGACGTAACAAATCGGAAAATGCATTTTCCGGTACGTCAAAAACCCTGTTAGTTGAAGTGCTAGAGAGTTGAAATTTGGATCGTATAATCGCGTTGACAACCCAAGATCAAAAAGATATGGCGGATATATCTACTCCCATTGGGGGCGTGGCAAATCGGGTAAAACTGTATCTTCTACAGTTTTAGAGCTAGAATGCCCAAATTTGTCTAGTAAGTTACTATTAAGATCCTATAAAGATCGATGAAAAAAATATATATATATATACACCTACTGGGGGCGTGGCAAATCGGATCTGACTATATAGTGATTTATACATGTTCCTATATATCTTGAGCGCTATTGATGCTATAGACTTGAAATTTAGAATATATACTCGCGTTGACAACCCAAGATCAAAAATATATGACGGATATATCTACGCCCATAGGGGGCGTGGCAAACCGCAAAAGTTTATATCTCCTAAAATTGTAGAGCTAGAAACAAAATTGGCTAATTGAGTTACTGGTGACATCCTCTATCGATGACCCAAAAATAATTGTTGCGCCCCTTTTTGGCGTGGCACACCGAAAAATACCCTGTAATTTTCACATTTCTTGAACGTAAGCTTTCAAATTTTGCATTTGCGTTACCTTTGACTATTTCTAAAGATTGGCATAAAATAACAAATCTACGCCAACTGGGGGCGTGGCAAATCGGATCTAAATATATATAGTGTTTTGCACAAAATATCCTTTTATAGCTTCTAAACTTTCAGAGCTAGAAGCTTCAAAATACCGAAAAATACCCTGTAATTTCCACATTTTTGAAGCGTAAGCTTGCAAATTTTTGCTGTTACGTCACTTTAGACTCCTTTTAAGGTTTGGAAAAAAATTACATGTCTATGACCTCTGGGGGCGTGGCAAATTGGAAAAAATTATCTTTTGCAGAGCTCTTGAGTTAAAATTGCTGCAGAATCACCATCACAAGAATAATAATTAAAAATTAGGTGGCGCTGAACTGCAATATTCTTACGTATCGGAATTAGTCATAAGCGTGTACCGCCTACATAAAAAAGCCTAATCCCTTGCTAAGTCGGCAGAAAAAATTGTAAGAGACAAATAAATATATAAGTTAACAACTAACCCTCGCACGCTAGGCCCTTTAATATTAAGCTACCCTCGCACTCGCATTCCGCTGACAAATCAGTGCAATGCCCCCGCTACAAAGTAGGGACGGTAACATGATACTTGCGCAAGCCGCAAGTTGAAGTGTTATCAGTTATGCTGAGCTTTGTGCCGAGTCTTATGCTGAGTCGGCACTGCCGGCTATGACTCTGGCCGCTTTTGCTTCTAGCTTTAGCTTTGACTTTGAGTTTAAGTTTTAGTTTTACGTTGACAATCATTGGAATAAATCGTATTTACTCCGGCACAAGCCGTTAAAACATTTGCATTTATCATTTTATAAGACCACTGTACCCAAAGGCCAGTAGGTCAAGGGAGGAAGTCAACTCCCCAACGTAATCTTCGTAACTGAAAATTATCAACTATAAAGATTATACACAACGATACCCGAGGACCAACAGCTTACGCCACCGGACCACAGGATTACATAATTAGGATTCCATAATTGGCGCCCAACAACATATAGGACTTACGCCCTCATACACAACCAATTTAGAATTTTGTGACCCATAACATGTAAGTTCACGAAATTGTTTTTATACCCTGAACCCATTGAAAATGGGAAATCAGGGTATAATGGTTTTGTTAAGCTGCCAAATGTATGTAACAGGCAGAAGGGGGCGTGGCAGACCCCATAAAGTATATATATTCTTGATCAGGGAGACGAGCTGAGTCGATTTAGCCCTGTCCGTCTGTCTGTCTGTCTGTCCGTCTGTCCGTCTGTCCGTCTGTCCGTCTGTCCGTATGTATGAACGCGTCGATATCAGAACATATAAGAGCTAGAGACTTGAAATTTTTTTTGGAAGTCCCTGTATAGCACGCGCATATCGAGTTTGTTTTAGAAAATCGATAACTATTCCCGTTCTTTTGTTATCGATTAAAAACCTTATCGAACTGAAGTAAATAAATTATATCTCGTACATCTTTAGAGCTAGAGTCTCCAAATTTTGCATTTAGTTTCATTTATATTTTATACAATTTCGGGTTTTGTTAGATTTTGGATATTGGTTCAAAATTTTTCAAAAATTTTCAAATTGAAGGCTAGTTGCAAATTTAGCCAATATGTGAATGAGTTTGCAATTTTATACAACTGCAAAATATTCAATATAATATGTAGATCATATGCTGAAAATTTCATTGAAATCCATTAACTGTCAGAGAAGTAATTAAACAAAACGTTTTGTCAATTGCAACATGTGACCAGAAACCCACCCCTGTTTTCATTTTTTCTATACATGTGCACACATACATTGAGACATTCGAATGTGAGCATTCTTGTCTGTTCTAAGAATCACAACAATAACAGCTGACTGCGTGAATTTTGTTATAATTCTAAACTGCCTTTAGTTCAAATTTGCTACTGCTTGCCTAAGCAGTGCAGTGGCGGTGTTGATAGAAGCGGGGCACGTCGTGCCTTATAGGTCTGGGTTCAAACCCAGCCGATGTCAAATATTTTTATGTCGTATTTTCTTAATTTTTTATTTTTTTTCTTTTATTAAATTATTATTACTCTTTAAAAATTATATTATATTCTTTAAAAAAAAACATGTTATTTGATTGTGAAAGTGCAAGATTGGCAATTTAATTAAATTTTGTATAAGTTTGTAATGTATACAAGATACGGAATATATTTAAAAACGCATATCGGACGGGGTTCAGGGGATCTCCTAGTCGGGTACCCCCGACTAGAGTTTTCTTACTTGTTTTAAATCGTTCATAAAACACACAAACAAAGAAAATTGCTGACTACGGCAAATGTTATTGAAAGTTTAAATAAAAAGTAACTCAATATTTACAAAGTCATATTCCGTTTCTGTGCTTCATGTCTATGCGAGATAAATAAGTTATTACTTACATTTTCACAAAAACAAATGCTAGTTAATATAATAGTGCATATGAGCTGGTTTGATGCTGTTAGGAATATAAAAACCGAACGCGAAAGTGAAGGTGAAACAGAGTGGGATTCAGAAACCGATAACGGTCCAGTGCAAAGCTTAGATACTGATAATAGTCGAGTGCAAAGTGAAAATACAATGGATCCGAATCAGGTGCAGGCTTTGATACAAAGCGCTGATAGCCAAGCATTGGCACAGCAAGAGGCGAGATTTCATGCTCAGTTAAATGAAGTAAGGGAACAAGTCAACAGATTAAGAGTCGAGGCACCTCAGGTTGAGGTATACCAAAGAATCACCAGAAGAATATGTTGCCTGGAGGCAATCAGCTGTAGACGCATATGAACTCTTCAAGCCGTTTAACGGCAGTAGCACTCATTACCAAGCCGTGACTATAATTAGAAATAAAATTAGAGGTCCAGCTAGAGCACTCTTAGTATCCTATAACACAGTGCTAAATTTTGATGCAATCGTAGCTAGGCTAGACTGCACTTACGCGGACAAGACATCGCTTCGTATACTGAGACAATCGTTAGATATGTGTACGTAGGGTAACTTAAGCCTCATGGAGTACTACGACGAGGTCGAACGAAAACTGACTCTTGTAACCAACAAAGTGGTTATGACCCACGAGGCAGACCAAGCTACCATAATCAATGAAGAGGTTAGATCCGACGCACTACATGCATGAAATATCAGGTCTTAAAAAATCGTTGCGATCCGTTGTGTTCCCAGCACAACCCAGGGACTTGCCATCTGCCTTGGCTTTGGCCAGGGAGGCGGAGGCAAGCATTGAACGAAGTATTTTCTTGGCCTCTTATGCCAAGGCCTTAGAAGAAAGGGCTCAAACAAGTGAGACTAATAAAAACCGTCACACCAGACAAAATAACAACAACAGGGATGAACGGGGCCACGAAGAAAACCCACATTTTTTTAAAAAACAAAACTCCAACAACGATAGGCAGGACAAGAATAAAAGAGATAAGCAAGGTCAAGCCCCGGAGCCAATGGAGGTTGACCCCTCCTTATGCAAGACCCCAAATAAATAATGAGCAGGCCTCAAAAAGATCTAATACTTCCGATCGGGTCACAGGCCAGAGACGTCAACGCCTGAACAATGTCGTTCGAGAAGCCGCTGACAAACAGGAACAAAATTATAACAACGCAGCAACAGCCATTGTAGCTGACATAGACGATGATAATGAGTCAATAGATAACAGTGACTCATTAAATTTTTTAGGGAACGCTCCCAGCTGCCGTATATCAAACGACAGCTGGCTGGGAGAGTATTGAAAATTTTGATAGATACCGGGGCGGCGAAAAATTACATAAGGCCCGTAAAGGAGCTCCCAAATGTAACGCCCGTCGACACCCCTTTCACAGTGAGCTCAGTGCACGGCTCCAGTAAAATCAAAGACAAGTGCCTTATGAAAATTTTCGGGCAGGTGTCCCCTTTTTTTGTGTTAGACACACTTAGCTCATTTGACGCCATCATAGGCTTCGATCTGCTAACGCAGGCGGAGGCGGCGCTAAATTTGCAAAACAACACGATCAATTATAAAAATAAAACTGAGAAACTTCAATACCACACTTGTGACAATGTAAACTTTACAAACGTCAATGACATAATCGTACCACTCTCCATTAAAAATGAGTTCAAGGATATGATATTAAAAAGAATAAAGCCATTCTCAACCTCTAACGAGGCGCTGCCATTTAATACCTCAATTGTGGCTACCATCCGTACCATAGATAACGAACCAACATATTCCAAACTGTACCCATACCCTATGGGAGTTGCTGAGTTTGTAAACGATGAAATCAAGCAACTACTCAAAGATGGCATCATACGACCATCAAGATCCCCATATAACAGCCCTGTATGGGTTGTTGACAAAAAAGGGGCAGACGCCAATGGGAACAAGAAAAAGAGACTGGTGATCGACTTTAGAAAGCTAAACGAGCGGACTATTGCCGACAAATATCCCATGTCGAGTATTCCGATGATTCTAGCGAATCTAGGTAAGGCAAAATTTTTCACGACCCTAGACTTAAAGTCAGGGTACCACCAGATCTACTTAGCGGAGCAAGACCGCGAAAAAATCTCATTTTCAATAAATGGTGGCAAATACGAATTCTGCCGATTGCCCTTCGGCTTAAAAAATGCAGGAAGCATCTTTCAAAGAGCCATTGACGATGTTTTGAGGGAACAAATAGGGAAAATATGTTATGTATATGTAGACGATGTCATAATATTTTCCGGAAATGAAGCCGATCATGTTCGCCATATCGACACGGTATTAAAATGCCTGTGTGCCAACATGAGAGTAGCTCAGGGAAAAGCGAAATTCTTCAAAGAGAGCGTAGAATTTTTAGGATTTATAGTTGCTAGAGGAGGTGCCACGACTGACTCCGAGAAGGTGAAAGGTATACAAGAGTAACCCGAGCCAAAAAATTTTTTTAGTCTCCGGTCATTTCTCGGCCTCGCTAGTTACTATAGAGAGTTTATCAGGGATTTCGCATCAATAGCAAGGCCCTTAACTAACATCCTTAAAGGAGAAAATGGCTCCGTCAGTAAACACAGATCCAGAAAAGTCGAAATTGTATTCAACCAAACCCAACGCAATACATTTGAAAATCTGCGAAACATTTTGGCATCAGAAGATGTCATGCTCATGTATCCAGATTTCAAACAGCCTTTTGACCTGACCACTGATGCCTCAATGGATAGCATCGGCGCGGCTCTATCCCAAGGGGGTATTCCGATCACCATGATTTCACGAGCTTTAAAACAAAGCGAGGCACACTATGCCACTAACGAAAGAGAGCTATTGGCCATCGTATGGGCACTAGGCAAGTTGCAAAACTGTCTATATGGCACAAGGGAGGTTAACATCTTCACTGATCACCAACCTCTTACCTTCTCTGTCTCAGACAGAAATACTAACGCCAAAATCAAAAGATGGAAATCCTTTATTGACGAACACAATGCGAAAGTGTTCTACAAACCAAGGAAGGAAAATTTAGTGGCGGATGCCCTATCAAGGCAAAACGTGAATGCCTTAGAAAATGAACCCCAATCTGACGCTGCTACTGTTCATAGCGAACTTTCACTGACCTACACAGTCGAGACAACCGAAAAACCACTTAACTGCTTCAAAAACCAAATTGTTTTGGAAGAAGCACGGTTCGAATGGAAACAAGACCTTATACTTTTTGGTAAAAAGATCCGTCACATTATTCACTTCACAGATAAGAATAGTCTGTTCAAAACACTGAAACCACTCATTGTCGCAGACGCTGTAAATGCAATACATTGTGATTTGCCGACTTTAGCCTGTGCTCAACACGACTTTGTATTAAATTACCCTGCTACACAATTCTGGCACTGTAAGAACATGGTGGAAGACATTACTAACAAAAATGACCAGTTAGAAATAATCGCAGTCGAACACAACAGAGCCCACAGGGCAGCACAAGAAAATGTAAAACAAATTCTCCGTAAATATTACTTTCCGAACATGTCTAAAATGGCAAATGAGGCCGTCATAAACTGCAAAGTATGCACCAGGGCGAAGTATGACAGGCACCCAAAAAAACAGGAAATGGGGGTGACCCAAATACCGTCATATGCTGGCAAAATGCTACATAGAGACATATATTCCACAGACAAGAAACTTTTCCTTACCTGTGTCGACAAATTTTCAAAATTTGCCGCGGTACAACCACTGTCGTCCCGCACAATAGTGGACATAAAAATACCCATTATCCAACTGATAAATTTTTTCCCAGAAGTGAAAACAATATATTGTGACAACGAAACTTCCTTTAACTCGGAAACTATCACATCACTTCTTAAAAATGGCTATAACATAGATGTCGTCAATGCACCCCCACTTCACAGCAGCTCGAATGGGCAAGTGGAACGTTTCCACAGCACTCTAGGTGACATTGCGAGGACTTTTAGAATGGACAAGATGTCCTCCGACACGACAGAACTTATTATGAGGGCAACGGTAGCATACAACCGAACCATACATTCAGTCACAAACCAAAAGCCTATAGAGGTTATATACGCAGCACCTAGCGAATTTAGGCAAGCCATCAAAGACAAAATCACCAAAGCACAGCAAGACAATCTTGCAAGGTGTAACCCGGATAGACAGAACAGAATCTTTGAGGTAGGCGAAAAAGTTCTCGTAAAAAATAACAAAAGGCTAGGCCACAAGTTGACCCCATTATTTACGGAAGAAGTAATAGAAGCAGATTTGGGAACCTCAGTTCTCATTAAGGGGAGGGTGGTCCACAAGGACAACCTCAAGTAAGAATTATCCACACTTTTCAACTTAAGCAAAAAATAGAAATAAAATGCACTACAATTCTTTTTCACCTCCCGTTTTTTCCGCTCTTCTTACAGGATTAGCCTTGCGATGCTCTTATTATTAGGAACAGCACATAGTCGGATCATCGACTACTCCCATTCTAGCTACATACCAATAGAAGATGGGAAGGTGTTGGTATGGGAACAACGAGATTTCCTCAGGCACTCCTGTAACTTAACCGAGTCTACGAATATTGCAGATGAGACAGCAAAATTGGCAGAATTATTTCCACAATCGCATATGCGAAAACTTTTAGACATAGACATAGAACATATAAAAAATTTGTTGTCCGTAAAAAAAATACACCACAGAATGGCGAGAAGCTTAGATTTTTTAGGCACAGCGCTCAAAGTAGTAGCTGGCACTCCAGATGCGTCCGATTTCGAAAAAATTAAATGGTCCGAGGCACAACTGGCTAATGCAAATAACAGGCAGATAGAGATAAACACAGAAACTCAGAAACAGATTAATAAAATCACCGAGACGGTAAACGAAATAATTAAGGCAAAAAAGAATAAATTTGTCGACACCCCGCATTTATATGAGGCGTTGTTAGCACGAAACAGAATGTTAATAACCCAAATCCAAAATTTGATACTTACAATAACACTGGCTAAGTCTGATATTATAAATCCTACCGTTTTCGATCATAACGATTTAAAGACAATTTTAGATGAACATCTTTTAGAAATACCCATAGTCAGCCTAATCGAAGCAGCAAAAATTAAAATCCTTCAGTCCGAAAATGTTGTCCACATACTAATAGCATACCCTAGAGTCAAGTCCATCTGCAAGAACATCACAATATTCCCTGTCTCACATCAACACGTCGCACTACAACTAGAAGATGATACCATCGCCGAATGCAACGACGACGTATTAGCAGTCAACGAATGCGTCACAACCACCTACGCTGCGATCTGCAGACTAGCCACACAATATACTTGCGCCCGTGCACTCCACGCTGGTACCGCAGCCTTTTGCCGCACACAGCCAAGCCATTTGAAGCCCATCACACAAGTGGATGACGGCATCATTATTATCAACGAGAGCTCAACGAAAGTCATTACAGACGACGGCCCAGAAATCGCAACAAACGGGACACATCTCGTCACTTTTCGGCTCTCTGCAGTCGTCAATGGCACTAAATATGTCAACCGGCGCGAGATAGTGAATAAAACGCCAGGCATTGCTGGGTCACCTCTTCTAAACATCATCAGCCATGACCCAATATTAAGAATGCCGCAACTCCACAGGATGAATAACAAGAACTTACAAACCATCCAGAACTTTAAGGAAGAATTGGAGCCGACCGGTACATATGCAAACTGGCTAACCATTGGCATCACCTTGAGCATCGCATGCAGTTGTTTTATCATCATCTATCATATTTTTAAGCGAAGACAATCATCGAAGGAGCTACAGAAAGCCATCAGCAAATACAACGTGACCGAAGACACTCACGAACGTGAGGGTAACTTAAGCCTCATGGAGTACTACGACAATGAAGAGGTTAGATCCGACGCACTACATGCATGAAATATCAGGTCTTAAAAAATCGTTGCGATCCGTTGTGTTCCCAGCACAACCCAGGGACTTGCCATCCGCCTTGGCTTTGGCCAGGGAGGCGGAGGCAAGCATTGAACGAAGTATTTTCTTGGCCTCTTATACCAAAGCCTTAGAAGAAAGGGCTCAAACAAGTGAGACTAATAAAAACCGTCACACCAGACAAAATAACAACAACAGGGATGAACGGGGCCACGAAAAAAACCCACATTTTTTTAAAAAACAAAACTCCAACAACGATAGGCAGGACATGAATAAAAGAGATAAACAAGGTCAAGCCCCGGAGCCAATGGAGGTTGACCCCTCCTTATGCAAGACCCCAAATAAATAATGAGCAGGCCTCAAAAAGATCTAATACTTCCGATCGGGTCACACTCCATTAAAAAGGAGTTCAAGGATATGATATTAAAAAGAATAAAGCCATTCTCAACCTCTAACGAGGCGCTGCCATTTAATACCTCAATTGTGGCTACCATCCGTACCATAGATAACGAACCAACATATTCCAAACTGTACCCATACCCTATGGGAGTTGCTGAGTTTGTAAACGATGAAATCAAGCAACTACTCAAAGATGGCATCATACGACCATCAAGATCCCCATATAACAGCCCTGTATGGGTTGTTGACAAAAAAGGGGCAGACGCCAATGGGAACAAGAAAAAGAGACTGGTGATCGACTTTAGAAAGCTAAACGAGCGGACTATTGCCGACAAATATCCCATGTCGAGTATTCCGATGATTCTAGCGAATCTAGGTAAGGCAAAATTTTTCACGACCCTAGACTTAAAGTCAGGGTACCACCAGATCTACTTAGCGGAGCAAGACCGCGAAAAAATCTCATTTTCAATAAATGGTGGCAAATACGAATTCTGCCGATTGCCCTTCGGCTTAAAAATGCAGGAAGCATCTTTCAAAGAGCCATTGACGATGTTTTGAGGGAACAAATAGGGAAAATATGTTATGTATATGTAGACGATGTCATAATATTTTCCGGAAATGAAGCCGATCATGTTCGCCATATCGACACGGTATTAAAATGCCTGTGTGCCAACATGAGAGTAGCTCAGGAAAAACCGAAATTCTTCAAAGAGAGCGTAGAATTTTTAGGATTTATAGTTGCTAGAGGAGGTGCCACGACTGACTGACCGAGAAGGTGAAAGGTATACAAGAGTAACCCGAGCCAAAAAATTTTTTTAGTCTCCGGTCATTTCTCGGCCTCGCTAGTTACTATAGAGGGTTTATCAGGGATTTCGCATCAATAGCAAGGCCCTTAACTAACATCCTTAAAGGAGAAAATGGCTCCGTCAGTAAACACAGATCCAGAAAAGTCGAAATTGTATTCAACCAAACCCAACGCAATACATTTGAAAATCTGCGAAACATTTTGGCATCAGAAGATGTCATGCTCATGTATCCAGATTTCAAACAGCCTTTTGACCTGACCACTGATGCCTCAATGGATGGCATCGGCGCGGCTCTATCCCAAGGGGGTATTCCGATCACCATGATTTCACGAGCTTTAAAACAAAGCGAGGCACACTATGCCACTAACGAAAGAGAGCTATTGGCCATCATATGGGCACTAGGCAAGTTGCAAAACTGTCTATATGGCACAAGGGAGGTTAACATCTTCACTGATCACCAACCTCTTACCTTCTCTGTCTCAGACAGAAATACTAACGCCAAAATCAAAAGATGGAAATCCTTTATTGACGAACACAATGCGAAAGTGTTCTACAAACCAAGGAAGGAAAATTTAGTGGCGGATGCCCTATCAAGGCAAAACGTGAATGCCTTAGAAAATGAACCCCAATCTGACGCTGCTACTGTTCATAGCGAACTTTCACTGACCTACACAGTCGAGACAACCGAAAAACCACTTAACTGCTTCAAAAACCAAATTGTTTTGGAAGAAGCACGGTTCGAATGGAAACAAGACCTTATACTTTTTGGTAAAAAGATCCGTCACATTATTCACTTCACAGATAAGAATAGTCTGTTCAAAACACTGAAACCACTCATTGTCGCAGACGCTGTAAATGCAATACATTGTGATTTGCCGACTTTAGCCTGTGCTCAACACGACTTTGTATTAAATTACCCTGCTACACAATTCTGGCACTGTAAGAACATGGTGGAAGACATTACTAACAAAAATGACCAGTTAGAAATAATCGCAGTCGAACACAACAGAGCCCACAGGGCAGCACAAGAAAATGTAAAACAAATTCTCCGTAAATATTACTTTCCGAACATGTCTAAAATGGCAAATGAGGCCGTCATAAACTGCAAAGTATGCACCAGGGCGAAGTATGACAGGCACCCAAAAAAACAGGAAATGGGGGTGACCCAAATACCGTCATATGCTGGCAAAATGCTACATAGAGACATATATTCCACAGACAAGAAACTTTTCCTTACCTGTGTCGACAAATTTTCAAAATTTGCCGGGGTACAACCACTGTCGTCCCGCACAATAGTGGACATAAAAATACCCATTATCCAACTGATAAATTTTTTCCCAGAAGTGAAAACAATATATTGTGACAACGAAGCTTCCTTTAACTCGGAAACTATCACATCACTTCTTAAAAATGGCTATAACATAGATGTCGTCAATGCACCCCCACTTCACAGCAGCTCGAATGGGCAAGTGGAACGTTTCCACAGCACTCTAGGTGACATTGCGAGGACTTTTAGAATGGACAAGATGTCCTCCGACACGACAGAACTTATTATGAGGGCAACGGTAGCATACAACCGAACCATACATTCAGTCACAAACCAAAAGCCTATAGAGGTTATATACGCAGCACCTAGCGAATTTAGGCAAGCCATCAAAGACAAAATCACCAAAGCACAGCAAGACAATCTTGCAAGGTGTAACCCGGATAGACAGAACAGAATCTTTGAGGTAGGCGAAAAAGTTCTCGTAAAAAATAACAAAAGGCTAGGCCACAAGTTGACCCCATTATTTACGGAAGAAGTAATAGAAGCAGATTTGGGAACCTCAGTTCTCATTAAGGGGAGGGTGGTCCACAAGGACAACCTCAAGTAAGAATTATCCACACTTTTCAACTTAAGCAAAAAATAGAAATAAAATGCACTACAATTCTTTTTCACCTCCCGTTTTTTTCCGCTCTTCTTACAGGATTAGCCTTGCGATGCTCTTATTATTAGGAACAGCACATAGTCGGATCATCGACTACTCCCATTCTAGCTACATACCAATAGAAGATGGGAAGGTGTTGGTATGGGAACAACGAGATTTCCTCAGGCACTCCTGTAACTTAACCGAGTCTACGAATATTGCAGATGAGACAGCAAAATTGGCAGAATTATTTCCACAATCGCATATGCGAAAACTTTTAGACATAGACATAGAACATATAAAAAATTTGTTGTCCGTAAAAAAAATACACCACAGAATGGCGAGAAGCTTAGATTTTTTAGGCACAGCGCTCAAAGTAGTAGCTGGCACTCCAGATGCGTCCGATTTCGAAAAAATTAAATGGTCCGAGGCACAACTGGCTAATGCAAATAACAGGCAGATAGAGATAAACACAGAAACTCAGAAACAGATTAATAAAATCACCGAGACGGTAAACGAAATAATTAAGGCAAAAAAGAATAAATTTGTCGACACCCCGCATTTATATGAGGCGTTGTTAGCACGAAACAGAATGTTAATAACCCAAATCCAAAATTTGATACTTACAATAACACTGGCTAAGTCTGATATTATAAATCCTACCGTTTTCGATCATAACGATTTAAAGACAATTTTAGATGAACATCTTTTAGAAATACCCATAGTCAGCCTAATCGAAGCAGCAAAAATTAAAATCCTTCAGTCCGAAAATGTTGTCCACATACTAATAGCATACCCTAGAGTCAAGTCCATCTGCAAGAACATCACAATATTCCCTGTCTCACATCAACACGTCGCACTACAACTAGAAGATGATACCATCGCCGAATGCAACGACGACGTATTAGCAGTCAACGAATGCGTCACAACCACCTACGCTGCGATCTGCAGACTAGCCACACAATATACTTGCGCCCGTGCACTCCACGCTGGTACCGCAGCCTTTTGCCGCACACAGCCAAGCCATTTGAAGCCCATCACACAAGTGGATGACGGCATCATTATTATCAACGAGAGCTCAACGAAAGTCATTACAGACGACGGCCCAGAAATCGCAACAAACGGGACACATCTCGTCACTTTTCGGCTCTCTGCAGTCGTCAATGGCACTAAATATGTCAACCGGCGCGAGATAGTGAATAAAACGCCAGGCATTGCTGGGTCACCTCTTCTAAACATCATCAGCCATGACCCAATATTAAGAATGCCGCAACTCCACAGGATGAATAACAAGAACTTACAAACCATCCAGAACTTTAAGGAAGAATTGGAGCCGACCGGTACATATGCAAACTGGCTAACCATTGGCATCACCTTGAGCATCGCATGCAGTTGTTTTATCATCATCTATCATATTTTTAAGCGAAGACAATCATCGAAGGAGCTACAGAAAGCCATCAGCAAATACAACGTGACCGAAGACACTCACGAACGTGAGGGTAACTTAAGCCTCATGGAGTACTACGACGAGGTCGAACGAAAACTGACTCTTGTAACCAACAAAGTGGTTATGACCCACGAGGCAGACCAAGCTACCATAATCAATGAAGAGGTTAGATCCGACGCACTACATGCATGAAATATCAGGTCTTAAAAAATCGTTGCGATCCGTTGTGTTCCCAGCACAACCCAGGGACTTGCCATCCGCCTTGGCTTTGGCCAGGGAGGCGGAGGCAAGCATTGAACGAAGTATTTTCTTGGCCTCTTATGCCAAGGCCTTAGAAGAAAGGGCTCAAACAAGTGAGACTAATAAAAACCGTCACACCAGACAAAATAACAACAACAGGGATGAACGGGGCCACGAAAAAAACCCACATTTTTTTAAAAACAAAACTCCAACAACGATAGGCAGGACATGAATAAAAGAGATAAACAAGGTCAAGCCCCGGAGCCAATGGAGGTTGACCCCTCCTTATGCAAGACCCCAAATAAATAATGAGCAGGCCTCAAAAAGATCTAATACTTCCGATCGGGTCACACTCCATTAAAAAGGAGTTCAAGGATATGATATTAAAAAGAATAAAGCCATTCTCAACCTCTAACGAGGCGCTGCCATTTAATACCTCAATTGTGGCTACCATCCGTACCATAGATAACGAACCAACATATTCCAAACTGTACCCATACCCTATGGGAGTTGCTGAGTTTGTAAACGATGAAATCAAGCAACTACTCAAAGATGGCATCATACGACCATCAAGATCCCCATATAACAGCCCTGTATGGGTTGTTGACAAAAAAGGGGCAGACGCCAATGGGAACAAGAAAAAGAGACTGGTGATCGACTTTAGAAAGCTAAACGAGCGGACTATTGCCGACAAATATCCCATGTCGAGTATTCCGATGATTCTAGCGAATCTAGGTAAGGCAAAATTTTTCACGACCCTAAACTTAAAGTCAGGGTACCACCAGATCTACTTAGCGGAGCAAGACCGCGAAAAAATCTCATTTTCAATAAATGGTGGCAAATACGAATTCTGCCGATTGCCCTTCGGCTTAAAAAATGCAGGAAGCATCTTTCAAAGAGCCATTGACGATGTTTTGAGGGAACAAATAGGGAAAATATGTTATGTATATGTAGACGATGTCATAATATTTTCCGGAAATGAAGCCGATCATGTTCGCCATATCGACACGGTATTAAAATGCCTGTGTGCCAACATGAGAGTAGCTCAGGAAAAACCGAAATTCTTCAAAGAGAGCGTAGAATTTTTAGGATTTATAGTTGCTAGAGGAGGTGCCACGACTGACTGACCGAGAAGGTGAAAGGTATACAAGAGTAACCCGAGCCAAAAAATTTTTTTAGTCTCCGGTCATTTCTCGGCCTCGCTAGTTACTATAGAGGGTTTATCAGGGATTTCGCATCAATAGCAAGGCCCTTAACTAACATCCTTAAAGGAGAAAATGGCTCCGTCAGTAAACACAGATCCAGAAAAGTCGAAATTGTATTCAACCAAACCCAACGCAATACATTTGAAAATCTGCGAAACATTTTGGCATCAGAAGATGTCATGCTCATGTATCCAGATTTCAAACAGCCTTTTGACCTGACCACTGATGCCTCAATGGATGGCATCGGCGCGGCTCTATCCCAAGGGGGTATTCCGATCACCATGATTTCACGAGCTTTAAAACAAAGCGAGGCACACTATGCCACTAACGAAAGAGAGCTATTGGCCATCATATGGGCACTAGGCAAGTTGCAAAACTGTCTATATGGCACAAGGGAGGTTAACATCTTCACTGATCACCAACCTCTTACCTTCTCTGTCTCAGACAGAAATACTAACGCCAAAATCAAAAGATGGAAATCCTTTATTGACGAACACAATGCGAAAGTGTTCTACAAACCAAGGAAGGAAAATTTAGTGGCGGATGCCCTATCAAGGCAAAACGTGAATGCCTTAGAAAATGAACCCCAATCTGACGCTGCTACTGTTCATAGCGAACTTTCACTGACCTACACAGTCGAGACAACCGAAAAACCACTTAACTGCTTCAAAAACCAAATTGTTTTGGAAGAAGCACGGTTCGAATGGAAACAAGACCTTATACTTTTTGGTAAAAAGATCCGTCACATTATTCACTTCACAGATAAGAATAGTCTGTTCAAAACACTGAAACCACTCATTGTCGCAGACGCTGTAAATGCAATACATTGTGATTTGCCGACTTTAGCCTGTGCTCAACACGACTTTGTATTAAATTACCCTGCTACACAATTCTGGCACTGTAAGAACATGGTGGAAGACATTACTAACAAAAATGACCAGTTAGAAATAATCGCAGTCGAACACAACAGAGCCCACAGGGCAGCACAAGAAAATGTAAAACAAATTCTCCGTAAATATTACTTTCCGAACATGTCTAAAATGGCAAATGAGGCCGTCATAAACTGCAAAGTATGCACCAGGGCGAAGTATGACAGGCACCCAAAAAAACAGGAAATGGGGGTGACCCAAATACCGTCATATGCTGGCAAAATGCTACATAGAGACATATATTCCACAGACAAGAAACTTTTCCTTACCTGTGTCGACAAATTTTCAAAATTTGCCGCGGTACAACCACTGTCGTCCCGCACAATAGTGGACATAAAAATACCCATTATCCAACTGATAAATTTTTTCCCAGAAGTGAAAACAATATATTGTGACAACGAAACTTCCTTTAACTCGGAAACTATCACATCACTTCTTAAAAATGGCTATAACATAGATGTCGTCAATGCACCCCCACTTCACAGCAGCTCGAATGGACAAGTGGAACGTTTCCACAGCACTCTAGGTGACATTGCGAGGACTTTTAGAATGGACAAGATGTCCTCCGACACGACAGAACTTATTATGAGGGCAACGGTAGCATACAACCGAACCATACATTCAGTCACAAACCAAAAGCCTATAGAGGTTATATACGCAGCACCTAGCGAATTTAGGCAAGCCATCAAAGACAAAATCACCAAAGCACAGCAAGACAATCTTGCAAGGTGTAACCCGGATAGACAGAACAGAATCTTTGAGGTAGGCGAAAAAGTTCTCGTAAAAAATAACAAAAGGCTAGGCAACAAGTTGACCCCATTATTTACGGAAGAAGTAATAGAAGCAGATTTGGGAACCTCAGTTCTCATTAAGGGGAGGGTGGTCCACAAGGACAACCTCAAGTAAGAATTATCCACACTTTTCAACTTAAGCAAAAAATAGAAATAAAATGCACTACAATTCTTTTTCACCTCCCGTTTTTTTCCGCTCTTCTTACAGGATTAGCCTTGCGATGCTCTTATTATTAGGAACAGCACATAGTCGGATCATCGACTACTCCCATTCTAGCTACATACCAATAGAAGATGGGAAGGTGTTGGTATGGGAACAACGAGATTTCCTCAGGCACTCCTGTAACTTAACCGAGTCTACGAATATTGCAGATGAGACAGCAAAATTGGCAGAATTATTTCCACAATCGCATATGCGAAAACTTTTAGACATAGACATAGAACATATAAAAAATTTGTTGTCCGTAAAAAAAATACACCACAGAATGGCGAGAAGCTTAGATTTTTTAGGCACAGCGCTCAAAGTAGTAGGTGGCACTCCAGATGCGTCCGATTTCGAAAAAATTAAATGGTCCGAGGCACAACTGGCTAATGCAAATAACAGGCAGATAGAGATAAACACAGAAACTCAGAAACAGATTAATAAAATCACCGAGACGGTCAACGAAATAATTAAGGCAAAAAAGAATAAATTTGTCGACACCCCGCATTTATATGAGGCGTTGTTAGCACGAAACAGAATGTTAATAACCCAAATCCAAAATTTGATACTTACAATAACACTGGCTAAGTCTGATATTATAAATCCTACCGTTTTCGATCATAACGATTTAAAGACAATTTTAGATGAACATCTTTTAGAAATACCCATAGTCAGCCTAATCGAAGCAGCAAAAATTAAAATCCTTCAGTCCGAAAATGTTGTCCACATACTAATAGCATACCCTAGAGTCAAGTCCATCTGCAAGAACATCACAATATTCCCTGTCTCACATCAACACGTCGCACTACAACTAGAAGATGATACCATCGCCGAATGCAACGACGACGTATTAGCAGTCAACGAATGCGTCACAACCACCTACGCTGCGATCTGCAGACTAGCCACACAATATACTTGCGCCCGTGCACTCCACGCTGGTACCGCAGCCTTTTGCCGCACACAGCCAAGCCATTTGAAGCCCATCACACAAGTGGATGACGGCATCATTATTATCAACGAGAGCTCAACGAAAGTCATTACAGACGACGGCCCAGAAATCGCAACAAACGGGACACATCTCGTCACTTTTCGGCTCTCTGCAGTCGTCAATGGCACTAAATATGTCAACCGGCACTAAATATGTCACCTCTTCTAAACATCATCAGCCATGACCCAATATTAAGAATGCCGCAACTCCACAGGATGAATAACAAGAACTTACAAACCATCCAGAACTTTAAGGAAGAATTGGAGCCGACCGGTACATATGCAAACTGGCTAACCATTGGCATCACCTTGAGCATCGCATGCAGTTGTTTTATCATCATCTATCATATTTTTAAGCGAAGACAATCATCGAAGGAGCTACAAAAAGCCATCAGCAAATACAACGTGACCGAAGACACTCACGAACGTGAGGGTAACTTAAGCCTCATGGAGTACTACGACGAGGTCGAACGAAAACTGACTCTTGTAACCAACAAAGTGGTTATGACCCACGAGGCAGACCAAGCTACCATAATCAATGAAGAGGTTAGATCCGACGCACTACATGCATGAAATATCAGGTCTTAAAAAATCGTTGCGATCCGTTGTGTTCCCAGCACAACCCAGGGACTTGCCATCCGCCTTGGCTTTGGCCAGGGAGGCGGAGGCAAGCATTGAACGAAGTATTTTCTCGGCCTCTTATGCCAAGGCCTTAGAAGAAAGGGCTCAAACAAGTGAGACTAATAAAAACCGTCACACCAGACAAAATAACAACAACAGGGATGAACGGGGCCACGAAAAAAACCCACATTTAATAAGCAAGGTCAAGCCCCGGAGCCAATGGAGGTTGACCCCTCCTTATGCAAGACCCCAAATAAATAATGAGCAGGCCTCAAAAAGATCTAATACTTCCGATCGGGTCACACTCCATTAAAAAGGAGTTCAAGGATATGATATTAAAAAGAATAAAGCCATTCTCAACCTCTAACGAGGCGCTGCCATTTAATACCTCAATTGTGGCTACCATCCGTACCATAGATAACGAACCAACATATTCCAAACTGTACCCATACCCTATGGGAGTTGCTGAGTTTGTAAACGATGAAATCAAGCAACTACTCAAAGATGGCATCATACGACCATCAAGATCCCCATATAACAGCCCTGTATGGGTTGTTGACAAAAAAGGGGCAGACGCCAATGGGAACAAGAAAAAGAGACTGGTGATCGACTTTAGAAAGCTAAACGAGCGGACTATTGCCGACAAATATCCCATGTCGAGTATTCCGATGATTCTAGCGAATCTAGGTAAGGCAAAATTTTTCACGACCCTAGACTTAAAGTCAGGGTACCACCAGATCTACTTAGCGGAGCAAGACCGCGAAAAAATCTCATTTTCAATAAATGGTGGCAAATACGAATTCTGCCGATTGCCCTTCGGCTTAAAAATGCAGGAAGCATCTTTCAAAGAGCCATTGACGATGTTTTGAGGGAACAAATAGGGAAAATATGTTATGTATATGTAGACGATGTCATAATATTTTCCGGAAATGAAGCCGATCATGTTCGCCATATCGACACGGTATTAAAATGCCTGTGTGCCAACATGAGAGTAGCTCAGGGAAAACCGAAATTCTTCAAAGAGAGCGTAGAATTTTTAGGATTTATAGTTGCTAGAGGAGGTGCCACGACTGACTCCGAGAAGGTGAAAGGTATACAAGAGTAACCCGAGCCAAAAAATTTGTTTAGTCTCCGGTCATTTCTCGGCCTCGCTAGTTACTATAGAGGGTTTATCAGGGATTTCGCATCAATAGCAAGGCCCTTAACTAACATCCTTAAAGGAGAAAATGGCTCCGTCAGTAAACACAGATCCAGAAAAGTCGAAATTGTATTCAACCAAACCCAACGCAATACATTTGAAAATCTGCGAAACATTTTGGCATCAGAAGATGTCATGCTCATGTATCCAGATTTCAAACAGCCTTTTGACCTGACCACTGATGCCTCAATGGATGGCATCGGCGCGGCTCTATCCCAAGGGGGTATTCCGATCACCATGATTTCACGAGCTTTAAAACAAAGCGAGGCACACTATGCCACTAACGAAAGAGAGCTATTGGCCATCGTATGGGCACTAGGCAAGTTGCAAAACTGTCTATATGGCACAAGGGAGGTTAACATCTTCACTGATCACCAACCTCTTACCTTCTCTGTCTCAGACAGAAATACTAACGCCAAAATCAAAAGATGGAAATCCTTTATTGACGAACACAATGCGAAAGTGTTCTACAAACCAAGGAAGGAAAATTTAGTGGCGGATGCCCTATCAAGGCAAAACGTGAATGCCTTAGAAAATGAACCCCAATCTGACGCTGCTACTCTTCATAGCGAACTTTCACTGACCTACACAGTCGAGACAACCGTAAAACCACTTAACTGCTTCAAAAACCAAATTGTTTTGGAAGAAGCACGGTTCGAATGGAAACAAGACCTTATACTTTTTGGTAAAAAGATCCGTCACATTATTCACTTCACAGATAAGAATAGTCTGTTCAAAACACTGAAACCACTCATTGTCGCAGACGCTGTAAATGCAATACATTGTGATTTGCCGACTTTAGCCTGTGTTCAACACGACTTTGTATTAAATTACCCTGCTACACAATTCTGGCACTGTAAGAACATGGTGGAAGACATTACTAACAAAAATGACCAGTTAGAAATAATCGCAGTCGAACACAACAGAGCCCACAGGGCAGCACAAGAAAATGTAAAACAAATTCTCCGTAAATATTACTTTCCGAACATGTCTAAAATGACAAATGAGGCCGTCATAA
This sequence comes from Drosophila leonis, assembly GCA_035045365.1. Lineage (NCBI taxonomy): Eukaryota > Metazoa > Arthropoda > Insecta > Diptera > Drosophilidae > Drosophila > Drosophila leonis. Next base: position 138,407 of record JAWNPC010000346.1, on the reverse strand, counting down.
ACTGCAAAGTATGCACCAGGGCGAAGTATGACAGGCACCCAAAAAAACAGGAAATGGGGGTGACCCAAATACCGTCATATGCTGGCAAAATGCTACATAGAGACATATATTCCACAGACAAGAAACTTTTCCTTACCTGTGACGACAAATTTTCAAAATTTGCCGGGGTACAACCACTGTCGTCCCGCACAATAGTGGACATAAAAATACCCATTATCCAACTGATAAATTTTTTCCCAGAAGTGAAAACAATATATTGTGACAACGAAGCTTCCTTTAACTCGGAAACTATCACATTACTTCTTAAAAATGGCTATAACATAGATGTCGTCAATGCACCCCCACTTCACAGCAGCTCGAATGGGCAAGTGGAACGTTTCCACAGCACTCTAGGTGACATTGCGAGGACTTTTAGAATGGACAAGATGTCCCCCGACACGAGAGAACTTATTATGAGGGCAACGGTAGCATACAACCGAACCATACATTCAGTCGCAAACCAAAAGCCTATAGAGGTTATATACGCAGCACCTAGCGAATTTAGGCAAGCCATCGAAGACAAAATCACCAAAGCACAGCAAGACAATCTTGCAAGGTGTAACCCGGATGGACAGAGCAGAATCTTTGAGGTAGGTGAAAAAGTTCTCGTAAAAAATAACAAAAGGCTAGGCAACAAGTTGACCCCATTATTTACGGAAGAAGTAATAGAAGCAGATTTGGGAACCTCATCTCTCTCTCTCTCTCTCTCTCTCTCTGTCTCTCTCTCTCTCTCTCTCTCTCTCTCTCTCTCTCTCTCTCTCCTTCTCTCTCCCTCTCTCTCTATCTCTCTCTCTCTCTCTCTCTCTCTCTCTCTCTCTCTCTCTCTCGCAACACAGATGGGTATGAAATGATATAGAGTGACCGGAGGAGCTGCACAGGGGTCGACCCTAGGACCGGATCTGTGGAATATCAGCTACGACGACATTCTAAGACTGGAAATGCCTGAAGATACGTTTCTGATCGGATATGCAGATGAAATCGCGGCAGTCATCACGGCCAGAAATACCGTAGAGGCTCAAAAAATACTTACTCAACTCATGATCCGCACGCTAACGTGGCTTACCTCCAGAGGCTTGGAACTTGCTACCCAAAAAAGGGAGTTACTTCTGTTCACAGGGAAGCAGATTCCATTATGGAAACCTGATCAGGACCCAGAGGACAGTGAACTATCTAGGCGTTAGGCTAGACAGCAAACTTCCCTTCTGGGGACAGCTTCAGCATGCTACGCGAAAAACAGCGAAAGCAACGGGGTCTCTAAGTAGACTGATGGCAAATGTTGACGGACCGACGGCAGGGAAACGAAGACTGCTAATGGAAACAACAAATGCAATCCTACTGTATGGTAGCGAAGTATGGGCGGACACTTTAAAAGTGGACGTAAGGCGGAAACCGATGTTATCGGTGCAAAGAAGAGCAGCCTTAAGGATAGCTTCGGCGTACCGAACAGTGTCCGGAGCTGCTGTGACCGTGATAGCAGCAGTGATACCGATAGATCTACTTGCGCAAGAGCGCAAGAAGATATGGGGTCTCCGGCAAAGTGGAGAGTTTTCAATGCAGGCAGCAAAGACCTACGTTAGCAGACTATAGCCTCCTGGAAGGCAAAATGGTTATGCGAAAAATACGGGAGATGGACTGCAAAAATTATCCCCGATCTAGAGCAGTGGATAAATAGAAAGCACGGTGAAACGTCCTTTTATCTGACACAAATGCTCTCTGGTCATGGTTACTTTCGAAAGTACTTAAATAAGATGGGGAAAACTGCCGAACCCAGCTGAATTTACTGCGATAATGCAATGGACGACGCAGAACACACTTTCTTTAACTGCGAAAAGTGGTCAGAAGAAAGAACCGACTTGGCAGACACTGTCGGTGAAGTTAAAGTAGAGACTATAGTACAGCAAATGTGCAACAGCATAGATGCCTGGAAAAGAGTTTGTGACTTCGCCGAAAAGGTTCTCCTGCGGAAAAACCGGGACCTGGACGCAGGAACACAGATGGCAGTGCTCAGCTAGAGCATATACTAGGGCTCCACCTTGAAGGTTAATGCGGGATAGCTCCTGGTTCCAAGGTGGGAGGCAGCTTTAGAAGAGGAGGTTTTTTAGTCGGTAAGCAGTATTGCAGTCCGACACACCAGCCAGATTGACGACCTGACTGAATTGTGCATAAAGCATTTTTACCTACCTCAGCCACACAAAAAAAAAAATTAAATAAAATAAACATCAGCTCGCCTACTTCAAATATTCTGTTCTGTCTGTCCGCGTAACATCTTTTAAGTACAGCTTGCTGTGCTTTTTCTATTTTTTCCCGAATGTTCTGTCTAATTTCGATTGATGAGGAGTATATGATATCAATCGGTTTTTGGCTCGTGACTGAATGGATTGATCTATTGTACTCCACCGTTGCCCTCATAATTAGGTCAACTGTGTCACTAGCTTTCTTGTCAATTTTTAAGCTTCTGGCTATGTCTGCTAGAGTGCTATGGAACCTCTCTACCTGGCCGTTGGAGACACTGTGTAGCGGCGCGCGTTAACAATATCTATGTTGTAGCTATTTTTATACCCTGAACCCATTGAAAATGGGAAATCAGGGTATAATGTTTTTGTGAAAATGTATGTAACAGGCAGAAGGAGGCGTGGCAGACCCCATTAAGTATATATTCTTGATCAGCTAGACAAACTGAGTCGATATAGCCATGTCCGTCTGTCCGTCCGTCCGTCCGTCCGTGTGAAAGCAGCGATCTCGTAAACCACAAAAGCTAGAGATCTGAAATTTGAAATGTATACTCGTGTATACCCTACGCAGTACGAGTTTATCATTTTTTTTCGATAACTCATCCTTATTATCGATGAAAATCGATAATTTTACTTTGTTTTTTAAGCGTAACTTGAATACCGTTTTAGCTATAGATTTCGGATTCTTCGTGTGTATCCGTGTTATAAATACAAACATTTTGTATATTTTGGATTTTAGATACCACGCCCCCTTTCCCCAAAATTAAAAAAAAACGTATTTCAAAAACTAGAGATTTGTGCTTTGGCAAATACATACATATGAATGTCATTATTACGCTGTAAAAGTTTGGTTACGAAAGTCCATCAAGAAGAAAACTAATTCAATAAATAAGTTTCCAAAAAATAGCCCATACTGCAGCCCAAGCGCTGCCCGCGCGCAGTCGCTGCGTAAACTGAGCAGTAGCATAGCAAGTGCTTGTGCGTGCGTGTGCATGTGTGTGTGTGTGTGTATGTGTTGTTTGTATATATGTATGTATAAAAGAAGCGTAAAGTGATTTGAATATCGCATCTTCTCAGGGTTCAGGGTATCTCTTAGTCGAGCAGTCTCGACTAGAGCACTCTTACGTGTTAAGTCTATTATTGTTCGTGACGGAATTGGTTGCACGACAGCGAATTTCGAGAACTTGTCTACGCACGTAAGGAAAAGATTCTTATCAGTAGAAAAAATGTTGATATGCAGCATTTTGCCAGCATAAGACGGGATTGGTGAGGCTCCTAATTTTTGCTTTTGTGGATTCCTATCGTATTTAGATTTGGTGCATACTTTGCAATTTGTGACCACTTCTTTTGCCAAGCTATTCGTTTTTGGAAAATAGTAGTCATGAAGGACTTGTTTGACGTTTTCCTGCGCGGCTCGGTGTGCGCGGTTGTGTTCTGCCTTGATAATTTCTACTTGTTCATTTTTGTCAGTTATATCTGACACGTAGTTTTTACTATGCCAAAACTTGGTGGCTGGGAATCTTAGAATGAGTTCATGCTGGAAACTAGCTAGTGTGGGAAAATCGCAATAAATTGCGTTAACTGCATCTGGAATTATCAGAGGTTTCAGTGTTTCAAAAAAGGAATTTTTATCAATGAAACTAATAAAGTGGCGAATTTTTTTGCCGAAGATTATTAACTTTCGTTGTAATTGGAATTGTGCCTCTTCTAAGGCGATTTGGTTTTGAAGCAATTTAGTGGCTTATCGGTTGTCTCTGCCATGCAAGTTAGTGAGACCTCGCTATGCATTATTGCAGCGTCTGATAAGAGCTCGTCTTGCAGGGCGTTTAATTTTTGCCTGGAAAGAGCGTCGGCCACTAAATTTTCTTTCCCTGGTTTATAGAACACTTTTGCATTGTGTTCGTCAATGAATGCTTTCCATCTTTTAATTTTTGCATTCGTGTTTCTGTCGGAGACAGCGAAGGTAAGGGGTTGATGGTCAGTGCATATATTTATCTCTCTTGTTCCGTTTAAATAATGCTGTAACTTCCCTAAGGCGCCAGACAATAGCTAATAACTCCCTTTCGTTTGTAACGTAATGAGATTCGCTATCCTTTAATGTTGTGGAAATCATAGTTATGGGCTTACCTCCTTGAGACAAAACAGCCCCAATGCCATTCATAGAGGCATCAGTGGTCAAATCAAAGGGTTGCTTGAAATCCGGGTACATGAGGATAACATCTTCTGATGCTAAAATGTTCCTCAGACTCTCGAAAGCATTCCGTTGAGTCTCATTAAACTCAACTTGGACCTTTTTGGATCTGTGTTTATTTACAGAGCCATTTTCTCCTTTGAGAATGTTCGTTAATGGTCGTGCTATTGCTGCAAAGTCCTTAACAAAGGCTCTATAATAGCTGGCCAAGCCAAGAAATGATAGCAAGCTGAACAAGTTTTCCGGCTCGGGATATTCCTGTATGGCCCTCACCTTTTCGGGGTCCGTCTTGGCTCCGTTTTTGGTTACTATAAAGCCCAAGAATTCGACACTTTCTTTGAAAAATTTCGTTTTCTCTTGAGCGACACGCATGTTGGCATTGCATAAGCATTGTAACACTGTGTCTATGTGTCGAACATGATTGGCTTCGTTTTCGGAGAAGATTATTACGTCATCGACGTACACATAACAAATCTTCCCGATGTGTTGTCTAAGGACATCATCGATTTTTTAGTCCGAAAGGCAATCGGCAGAATTCATATTTTCCACCATTGACTGAGAAGGATGTCTTTTCGCGATCATGTTCGGCTAATTAGATTTGGTGGTAACCCGATTTTAAATCTAGGGTTGTAAAAAACTTTGCCTTTCCTAGATTCGCTAGAATCATAGGAATGCTCGGCATTGGGTATCGATCGGCTATGGTGCGCTCATTGAGCTTCCTGAAGTCTATTTCTAACCTCTTGTTTTTGTTGTCATTAGTGTCGAACCCTTTTTTGTAAACGACCCAGGAAGGGCTGTTGTATGGGGATCTGCATGGCCTAATAATGCCATCTTTTAGTAATTGTCTGATTTCGTTGTTTACGAAATCCGACACTCCCATAGGGTGTAGGTATAATTTTGAATATACCGGCTCGTTATCTATAGTTCGAATGGTGGCAATGACAGAGGTATTGAAGGGTAGTGCCTCGTTAGAGGTCGAAAATGCCTTAATCCTATTCAAAATCATAGCCTTAAATTCTTTTTTTGCACAAGCTGGTACTTCAATATCGTTGACGTCTGTGAAGTTTACACTTTCACAGTTGTGGTACTGTAACTGCTCAGATTTATTTTGATAACTGAGCGTGCTCTCCTGCAAATGTAATGCCACTCCTGCTCGGGTTAGCAAGTCGAAGGCTAGAATGGCATCAAATGAATTGAGAGTGTCTAACATGAAGAATGGGGAAACCTGGAACATAACACCTGGAATACCTGAGAAACATAAGACATTTTTCCTTTATTTTGCTCGAACCGTGTATCGAGCTCACGGTGAAGGGGTTTTCGACGGGAACTACGCCTTTCAGCTGCTTTACGGGCTGGACGTAATTTTTTGCCGCCCCTGTGTCTATCAGGATTTTTATTGTCGTCCCACCCAGCTGACGCGTGATGAAGGGTAACCGGGAACGTTCCCTAAAAAATTAAGTGAGTCATTGTCAAAGTCTGCCTCACTATCATCCTCAATATTGGCTACGACAGCTTCTGCCGTTTTTGTGCCTGTGACTGGATCGGACGTATTTGGCCTTTTCAGTGCCTGCTCTGCTCCTGCTTGGGTTTTCTCGTAATTAGTTTGCTGCCTGAACCAACCTACATTTGTTCAGGGCTTTGGCCTGCCTCCTTTTTATTTTTATACTCTGTTCCCAAAGGAAAAAGAGTATATTGGTTTTGTGCAATGTCCGCCTTGCTATCCGTCCGTCTGTCCGTCTGACCGTCTGTCCGTCTGTCCGTATAAACGCAAACCATTTCGACGCTATTGAAGCTAGAGACTTGAAATTTGGAACATATACTCGTATATACCCTCGAATTATAAAGTGTTAAGATTTTCCCGATACGACCACTAGGGGTGTGGCAAATCGGAAAATGAATTTTTCGGTATGTCAGAAACCCTGTTAGTTGAAGTGCTAGAGAGTTGAAATTTGGAACGTATACTCGCGTTGACAACCCTAGATCAAAAAGGTATGGTGGATATATCTACGCCCATTGGGGGCGTAATATTGTATTGTATCTTCTACAGTTTTAGAGCTAGAATGCCGAAATTTGGCTAGTAAGTTACTATTAAGATCCTATAAAGATCGATGAAAATATTATATATCCACACTAACTGGGGGCATGTATAGTGTTTTGCACAAAATCTCCTTTTATATCGTCTTAAGTTTCAGAGCTAGAAGTTTCAAAATTGGCTAATTGAGTTACTGGTAATCTCCTCTATCGATGACCCAAAAATAATTGTTACGCGCCTTTAGGGCGTGGCGCACCGAAAAATACCTTGTAATTTCCACATTTTTGGAGCGTAAGCTTGCAAATTTTGCTGTTACGTCAGTTTAGACTCCTTTTAAGGATTGGCCAAAAATTACATGTCTATGACCTCTGGGGGCGTGGCAAATTGGAAAAAATTATATTTTGCAGAGCTCTTGAGTTAAAATTGCTACAGAATCACCATCACAAGAATAATAATTAATAATTAGGTGGCGCTAAACTGCAATATTCTTACGTATCGGAATTAGTCGTAAGCGTGTACCGCCTACATAAAAAAGCCTAATTTTATGGTAAGTCTGCAGAAAAAATTGTTAGAGACAAATAAATATATATATTTCAATTTAATGTTTAAATGCTTGAAATAATTCAACACCTAATATTAATATAGTTTTCGCATAGCCTAGGTTAGTTATTTCGTGTTTTTCGTATGTTGGCAATGCTTCAGACAATTCCCAAGTGGCACTGTTAAAAGACTCAGTAGGTTATGCAAAGAAAATGTGACGTCATACTTTCAAATTAACAGACAACTTTTGTGTTAACAGACTGCTTTGCATAAAAATGAAGTGTAGGCATGTCACCGTTATATTTTTTTGTCTAGCTCATAAAACCATTATATTCATACGAACGATTGAATCGAGCCATAATTTATAAGAATTTTACTCATTTGCATATATATTTTAAGAATTTTAATAAAATATATATTTATTTTGAATCAGAAGCTAATTCGAACGGCGACTTTAACAAATTAAGATAAACTTTAAAATGTTATATGCCAGAAGCCCCTAAGGGAACAGAGTATCACGCAGTCGGTTGCGCCCGACTGCAACGTTCTTACTTATTATACCCTGAACCCATTGAAAATGGGAATTCAGGGTATAATGGTTTTGTTAAAATGTCAAATGTATGTAACAGGCAGAATGAGGCGTGGCAGACCCCATAAAGTATATATATTCTTGATCAGGACGACGAGCTGAGTCGATATAGCCATGTCCGTCTGTCCGTCTGTCCGTCTGTCCGTCTGTCCGTCGGTCCGTCTGTCCGTCCGTCCGTGTGTATGAACGCGTCGATATCAGAACATATAAAACCTAGAGACTTGAAATTTTTTTTGGAAGTCCCTGTATAGCACGCGCATATCGAGTTTGTTTTAGAAAATCGATAACTTTTCCCGTTCTTTTGTTATCGATTAAAAACCTTATCGAAATGAAGTTAATAAATTATATCTCGTACATGTTTGAAGCTAGAGTCTCCAAATTTTGCATTTAGTTTCATTAATATTTTATACAATTTCGGTTTTTGTTAGATTTTGGATATTGGTTCAAAATTTTTAAAAAATTTTCAAATTGAAGGTTAGTTGCAAATACAGCCAATATGTGAATGAGTTTGCGATTTTATACAACTGCAAGATATTCAATATTATATGTAGATCATATACTGAAAATTTCATTGAAATCCATTAAGTATCACAGAAGTAATTAAACAAAACGTTTTGTCAATTGCAACATGTGACCAGAAACCCACCCCTGTTTTCATTTTTTCTATACATGTGCACACATACATTGAGACATTCGAATGTGAGCATTCTTGTCTGTTCTAAGAATCACAACAATAACAGCTGACTGCGTGAATTTTGTTATAATTCTAAACTGCCTTTAGTTCAAATTTGCTACTGCTTGTCTAAGCGGTGCAGTGGCGGTGTTGATAGAAGCGGGGCACGTCGTGCCTTGCAGGTCTGGGTTCAAACCCAGCCGATGTCAAATATTTTTATGTCGTATTTTCTTAATATTTTTTTTTTATTTTTTTTTTATTAAATTATTATTACTCTTTAAAAATTATATTAAATTCTTTAAAAATAAAAACATGCTATTTGATTGTGAAAGTGCAAGATTAGCAATTTAATTAAAATTTGTATAAGTTTGTAATGTATACAAGATACGGAATATATTCAAAAACGCATATCGGACGGGGTTCAGGGGATCTCCTAGTCGGGTACCCCCGACTTGAGTTTTCTTACTTGTTTTCTTTGGAGCTGTTACCATTGTTGGTCTGTTGTTTCCTAACATAGTGCGGGTTTTTTTCATAAACATGTTCATGCTTATTGTACTTCCCCTGTTTTGAGCTTTGTGGGTAATTCCTATTTCCTTCCCTAGCTTGTTCTCTATCGGCTATAGCCTTAGCATACGTGGCCAAAAGCATGCTTCGCTCTATGCTTGACTCCGCTTCCCTGGCCAGTGCCGATGCGGATGGCAAGTCTTTCGGCTGTGCTGGGAAAACTGCGGCTCTAAGTGTTTTCTTCATTCCCGAAATGAATGCGTGAAGCGTATCTGACCTTACTTCTTCATTAAGCAATAATGATCTTATTTGTGACGAGTGTTAATTTCTTTTCGACTTCGTCATAATATTCCAAAAGGCTTAGATCGCCTTGTCAGACCATCTCAAATCCCTGCCTCAAGAGTCGCAGCGACGTTTTGTCGGGATAAGAGCAATCTAGTCTAGCTATTATTGCGTCAAAGTTAAGCACTGTGTTGTGTGACACTAAAACTGCCCTTGCTGCTCCCCTGACCTTGTTTCTAATTATTGTGACTGCTTGGTAGTGAGCGCAACTGTCATTAATGGGTTTAAATAGCTCATAAGCATCGCAGGGTGACTGCCTCAATGCTACATATTCGTCGGAGCCCCCACTAAATTCAGGGACATATTTTATTATGTCGAGTGGGACGTCACATTTAATTTCTGGCTGGACTGAAATTCTTTTAAAACTTTCAACCTGCGGAGTTTCAACACTCAATCTATCTATCTTTGTTGTCATAGCGTTTAGCTGGGACTGGAACCTTTCTTCTTTTTGCTGGGCCAAAGCTTGGCTAACAGCGTTCACGATCATTGCTTGCACCTGGTTTGCGTCCATGATTGCTTGGTTGTGTGTTTGGCTGTGAGGCACTGGGTTCTGAGCTTGGCTAGTGCTGGACTCTGGGTTGTGTATCTGATTATGGTTTTCTGTTTTCCAGCCTGTTTCGTTATCACTGTCGCATTCCACCTTTATGCGTCTTGCTAAGTCGAACCTGTTCATATGTTTGCTATTTTAATTGTGTCGGTAGTCCGATTTATCAGTTGCTGCCCGCACAAATATTTAACACTAACTCAGTTTTAACTAGCAATTTCAGATCTATGGAATTATAATAGGTGTGAGTCTTAATACGTTGGGCGCCAATTAAGTTATCGCAGTGGTCCCTGGTTTCAGCAATAATCCCACGATGCTGCGATGTACTCCAGCGGCGTAGGCGTCTGGATCGGCTACTTGTCTTCTTGTGAAGTTTAGGTTGGAGAGCAAACTTTTACTCTCTGATTACTGGCCTTGTGGCGCAGCAATCTATGTTATTAATAAGAATTGATTTACGGCTTTGTTCCGAAGCAATGCGCGACTTTATTATTAAATGCCTGACTTATGATATAAATCTGAAGCTAAAGCCCAAGTGTAAGGTTGGCGTCATAAGCTACGAAGCTACAGTCGGCAAGCTGACTCAGCATAGACGATAACACGGGCACTTGCTTCATAATCAAGTGGCAGGTTACCGTTGCCAACCGTTACGATCGGGGCGCTGAACTCATGTGTCAGCTAATCCGTTTGTATGAAATGACAAAGTATGAATGTAGTATGGAGTTTTTATAGAATTATTGATGTGCAACTCTGATGTGTTAACTTGTGTGTGATGCGATGATCAGAATTGTCGAGTGTCTCGTAATTCAGTCAGTAGTTTGTTAATTTGGTATGGTTTGAATTGTAGTGATTGGAATGAGCATTTATGACCTGTAAGTCATTATGGCAATATGAAGTATAGCTTGATGCAGCCTAGGTCCTGTGAAGGCACGAACGCAACTGAATCTTGAATTGATGCCCGATGTATTAAGAGAGAGAGAGAGAGAGAGAGAGAGAGAGAGAGAGAGAGAGAGAGAGAGAGAGAGAGAGAGAAAAGAGAGAGAGAGAGAGAGAGAGAGCAACAAATATTAAAAGAAAACTGAAAAACTAACAAAACTAGACAATAAGAAATACACATTTTAACCACAATTTAATAATACATTTCCTAACAAAACATAAAGATCCGTAAAGCGATAACAAAATAATTAAACTACAAACGTAGTATAACAACCTCCAACTTTACGATTCCTGAGGGACCCTCCAAGGTAGAAGGAGAAAACCTGCCATATAAAAATTACTTAAATTAAATAAGTAAATACAAACCAAATTTATTAAAAGTCAACACAACCTAATACCTTTTAAGTTACTCTTAGAAATACAATACCCCAACATAATACACCTCTAAACAAAAACAGGTCACCTCACATAAAAAAATATAAAATAAAAAAAAAAAATCCCTTAACATAACATATAATCGAATCTTACGTATGGCCAACGAAAACAATTTAATAAGGCTACCAATTTTGAATACTCAACACGAACAGCCACAGTTAAACGAGAACCTAGTAAACCGACAACTTCAAAGACAGATTACTAGACAGAACGACGTACAACGACATAGGAATATGGCGAACATAGAAGAGATTTCTAGCATCGTTACCCAGATACTGACACGACAATTACCGCAATTAGTTAGGGAGATAAATAACCCGTCTAGGGTATTTCACAACGTCTCTGACCAAGAGATAGATCAAAGACGTAACATAGGAGATCTGCATAGAGTACCCGACATAGTAAAGAGTCTACGAGAGTTTTCTGGCAATCAGACAGAGTTCAGTTCCTGGAAGAAAAGCGTGGACCGCATACTTTCAGCGTACGCTGCAGATATCGGGTCGCCGAAATAATACGAAATACACGAAATACCTTAAATTGGAACGCCATATCCAAATGTCTCACTTTGCATTATGCAGACAAGAGAGACTTAGAAACACTCGAATATCAAATGACAATCACCAGCAGGAATATTCGGACATCAATTTTTTAGAATAAAAAGCTCCTCACTTCCATACATAAAATGTAGATTGGGGAGCGGGAAATTACTTAAAGTTTTAAATGACACAGGATCCAACCGAAACTATATCCAACCCAAATTCATATCTAACCCCATTCCAAATGCGCAACCCTTCGAGGCCGTCACTGTAGGCGAAAACATTAAAGTCACCCACCACAAGTTAGCCAACCTTTTCAACAGAACAGACATCAAAATAAAGTTCTTTCTCTTACCTAGTTTAAGATCTTTTGACGCTATACTAGGTAACGATAGTCTCAAAGAATTGGACGCTGTAATACAAAGCAGCAAGAACCTATTAATAATCAGAAACAATATTCGCATTCCTATTAAAGAGAGAAAAATAGAAGCAGTAAATACCGTTATACCAAGAACAGATCATATGACAAATCTTCAAAAAGCAAAACTTGAACACTTAGTCCGAGCATATCCGAATCTGTTTGCCAACCCAAACGAAAAGCTTACCTACACCACTAATGTAAAAGCAGAAATTCGAACCCATACCGCTTCACCGGTATACTCCAAATTTTACCAATTCCCAATGTCCTTACAGGACGAAGTCCACAAGCAGATAAAAGAACTATTGGATGACGGTATAATCCGACCATCCCGATCGCCGTATAATTCACCAGTGTGGATTGTTCCCAAAAAAATGGATGCTTCAAAGGAAAAAAAAATATCGCATGGTTATAGATTAAAGGAAACTAAACAAAGAAACCATAGCAGACAAATATCCAATACCAGAGATCAGTGAAGTTCTAGCCCAACTAGGCAATAATAAAGTATTTTCAGTTTTAGATCTGAAAAAATAAACAAGTAAGAGTGCTCTAGTCGAGACTGCTCGACTAAGAGATACCCTGAACCCTGGTAAGATGCGACATTCAATTCACTTTACGCTTCATTTATACATATAAACATATATATAAACAACGCATATACACACACACACGCACGCACAAGCACTTTCTCTGCTACTGCGCAGTTAACGCAGTGACTGCGCGCGGGCAGCGCTTGGGCTGCAGTATGGGCAATATTATGGAAACTTATTTGTTGAATTAGTTTTCTTCTAACCAAACCAAACTTTTACAGCGTAATAATGTCATTCATATGTATGTATTTGCGAAAACACAAGTCTGTAGTATTTTGAAATACGTTTTTTTTAAATTTTGGGGGAAGGGGGCGTGGCATCAAAAATCCAAATATTACAAAATGTTTGTATTTATAACACGGATATACACGGAGAATCTGAAATCTATAGCTATAACGCTATTCAAAAACGAAGAAAAGTTATCGATAATAAGGAAATGGGATGAGTTATCGAAAAAATGATAAACTCGTACTGCGTAGGATATACTCGAGTATACATTTCAAATTTCAGATCTCTAGCTTTTGTGGCTTGCGAGATCACTGCGTTCACACGGACGGACGGACGGACGGACGGACGGACAGACGGACATGGCTATATCGACTCAGTTTGTCGAGCTGATCAAGAATATATATACTTTATGGGGTCTGCCATGTCTCCTTCTGCCTGTTACATACATTTTCACAAAAACATTATACCCAGGGTATAAAAATGAAAACGGGGGTGGGTTTCTGGTCACATGTTGCAATTGACAAAACGTTTTGTTTAATTAATTCTGTGATACTTAATGGATTTCAATGAAACTTTCAGCATATGATCTACATATTATATTGAATATTTTGCAGTTGTATAAAATCGCAAACTCATTCACATATTGGCTATATTTGCAACTAACCTTCAATTTGAAAAATTTTGAAAAGTTTTGAACTAATATTCAAAATATAACAAAAACCGAAATTGTATAAAATAGAAATGGAACTAAATGCAAACTTTGGAGACTCTAGCTCCAAAGATGTACGAGATATAATTTATTAACTTCATTTCGATAAGGTTTTTAATCAATAACAAAAGAACGGGAAAAGTTATCGATTTTCTAAAACAAACTCGATATGCGCGTGCTATACAGGGACTTCCAAAAAAAGTCTCTAGTCTCTTATATGTTCTGAGATCGACGCGTTCACACATACGGACAGACGGACAGACAGACAGAAAGACGGACAGGGCTAAATCGACTCAGCTCGTCTCCCTGATCAAGAATATATATACTTTGTGGGGTCTGCCACGCCCCCTTCTGCCTGTTACATACATTTGACAGCTTAACAAAACCATTATACCCTTATTTCCCATTTTCAATGGATTCAGGGTATAACAACAAACAACAAAACAACGTTGGAGGAAAATACTGCGCAACTGCATCGGCCACCAACGCTCAATTAATTTGTTTTTAAAAACAAAACTCTAAATTAATTTCGAAATGATCATGTAAGTGAATTGCTCATTTTTTCCCACTAAAAGAATCTGATATTGAAAAGACAGCTTTTTCCGTCAATAACGGAAAATATGAGTTTACACGACTCCCGTTCGGGCTTAAAAACGCACCATCTATCTTTCAGAGAGCACTCGATGACATACTTCGTGATCATATCGGTAAGATATGCTTCATATATATCGACGATATCATTATCTTTAGTCAAGGCGATGAATCACACTCCAAAGATCTAGAAACAATTTTCAAAACTCTACAAAAAGCCAATATGAAATGCCAGTTGGACAAATGTGAGTTCTTCAAAACAAAAGTCGAGTTTCTTGGGTTTGTTATCTCCGACAAAGGTGTCGAGACCAACCCAGACAAAGTTACAACAATAGCAAAATACCCCCATCCTAAAACACTTAAAGACCTAAGATCATTCCTCGGTCTCGCTAGCTATTATAGGAGGTTCATAAAAGACTTCGCTAAGTTAGCAAAGCTACTTAGCTCTCTTTTAAGAGGGGAAGATGGACGAGTGTCAAAAAATCAATCCGCCAAAAAGCTAATTAGTCTTAACGAAGAAGCAACTGAAGCGTTTAAAAAGATTAAAAATGCATTAGTGTCTAATGAAGTAATTCTTCAATACCCAGATTTCGGCAAAGAATTTCAACTCACCACAGACGCATCCAACTTTGCCATCGGTGCAGTCCTATCCCAAAATAAAAAACCTATATCTTTTCTTTCGAGAACGCTCTCCAAGGCCGAAGAGAATTACGCTACCAATGAAAAAGAAATGCTAGCGATAATTTGGGCACTTAAAGCAAAAATTACCTTTACGGTAAAGCAAAAGTAAAAATATATACGGATCACCAACCACTAACGCATTTGCTAAGTAGCTGGAATGGTAACGCTCGAATAAAAAGATGGAAGGCATATTTAGAGGAATTCGATTACGAGCTCTTGTATAAACCAGGTAGAGACAATGTTGTGGCGGACGCATTATCAAGAATACCTATTCTTAATAATATCAGTTCAGTAGCCTCCACTCAACATAGTGCAGAGAGCTCTAGCCATAACCTAATCCCTAGTATCGAAGCCCCAATAAACGCATTCAAAAATCAGTTATTCATAGAGAAGGCGAACCAGGATAGTTATAAATTCCAAATACCATTCCCCACATTCCATAGGCATATCATAAATCGAATAAATTTCACAGAAGACGATTTGTTACACATACTAAAGGAATATCTAAATCCCTCTGTCATTAACGGCATAATAACATCTGAAGAAAATATGAACAAGATACAGCAACTATACCCAAACCACTTCAGAAATATAAAAATTAGATTCACACAAACACAGGTGACGGACTTGACGAACGAAACTGAACAAAAAGAAAGAATTCTAACAGTACATAACAGAGCTCATAGAAACGCCTTAAAAAAACAAAAAGCAACTTTCTGAAAGCTTCTACTTTCCAAAAATGAAAAGAAAACAAGTAAGAACGTTGCAGTCGGGCGCAACCGACTGCGTGATACTCTGTTCCCATAGGGGCTTCTGGCATATTACATTTTAAAGTTTATCTTAATTTGTTAAAGTCGCCGCTCGAATTAGCTTCTGACTCAAAATAACTATATATTTATTAAAATTCTAAAAATATATATATGTAAATGAGTAAAATTTTTATAAATTATGGCTCGCTTCAATCGTTTGTATGAATATGATGATTTTATGAGCTAGACAAAAAAATATAACTGCACCATGCATTTTATAATTTTTATGCAAAGCAGTCTGTTAACTTAAGAGTTGTCTGTTAATTTGAAAGTGTGATTGATTTTCTTTACATAACCAATTGAGTCTTTTAACAGTGCCACTTGGGAATCGTCTGAAGCATTGCCAACATACGAAAATAACGAAATAACTGACCTAGGCTATGGAAAACTATATTAACATTAGATGGTCAATTATTTAAACATTAAATTGAAATACATATATTTATTTGTCTCTTACAATTTTTTCTGCCTACTTAGCAAGAAATTAAGCTTATTTATGTAGGCGGTACATGCTTATGACTAATTCCGCTATGTAAGAATATTGCAGTTTAGCGCCACCTACCGGATTATTCTTGTGATGGTGATTCTGCTGCAATTTTAACTCAAGAGCTCTGCAAAATAAAATTCCAATTTGCCACGCCCCCAGTGGTCGTAGACATGTAATTCTTAGAAGCAGTCTAAATTGAAGTAACAGCAAAATTTGGAAGCTTACCTTCCAAAAATGTGGAAATTACAGGGTATTTTTCGGTGCGCCACGCCCTAAAGGGGAGTAACAATTATTTAGGAGATATAAAAGGAAATTTTGTGCAAAATCTAGATATTCAGATCCGGTTTGCCACGCCCCCAATTGGCGTAGACTCGTTATTTTTGGCCAATCTTTGGAAGTAGTCGAAGGTAACATAAATTCCAAATTTGGAAGCTTACGTTCGAAAAATGTGGAAATTACAGGGTATTTTTCGGTGTGCCACGCCCTAAAGGGGCGTAACAATTATTTTTGGGTCATCGATAGAGGAGGTCACCAGTAACTTAATTAGCCAATTTTGAAGCTTCTAGCTCTAAAACTTTAGGAGATATAAGCTTTTGAGGTTTGCCACGCCCCCTATGGGCGTAGATATATCCGCCATATCTTTTTGATCGTGGGTTGTCAACGCGAGTATATATTCCAAATTTCAAGTCTCTAGCATCAATAGTGCTCGAGATATAGAAGAATATGTATAAATCACTATATAGTCAGATCCGATTTGCCACGCCCCCAAGGGGGCGTGAATATATATTTTTTTCATCGATCTTTAAAGGATCTTAACAGTAATTTACATGCCAAATTTGGGCATTCTAGCTCTAAAACTGCAGAAGATACAGTTTTACCCGATTTGCCACGCCCCCAAGGGGCGTAGATATATTCGCCATACCTTTTTGATCTTGGGTTGTCAACGCGAGTATACGTTCCAAATTTCAACTCTCTAGCACTTCAACTAACAGGGTTTCTGACATACCGGAAAATGCATTTTCCGATTTGCCACGCCTCTAGTATGCGTATCGGCAAAATCTTAACACTGTATAATGCGAGGGTATACACGAGTATGTGTTCCAAATTTCAAGTCTCTAGCTTCAATAGCGTCGAAATGGTTTGCGTTCATACGGACAGACGGACAGACGGACGGACAGCAAGACGGACATTGCACAAAACCACTATACTCTTTTTCCCTTTGGAAACAGAGTATAAAAATACCAAACTTAGATGAAACAGAATGCAAAAATTCAATTATAAAGCCAGTAGTAAAATACAATAGTATAATACAATTAGAATTTAAAGAAATATTCGAATGCAACAAAGTAATATACAATTGTAAAGATTACAAAAACGTAAAAAGTTGCAATAAGAATAAAATTGTTAAATTAGATAACCATAGTTGTACACCTAAGCTTCTTAAAGGAGAACAAGCAATGTGCGACTTTAGCAACACAGACCACATCCCAAAAAATGAAATCGACGATGGAATCATACTGGTCAACGACTTCAACGGCACGATAAAGTGGCATGATGAAGAAAGGTACATGAAGGGCACATACCTCGTAAACTTCTGGAACGAAACTGTGTTTATCAATACAGAAGAATACAGCAACATAGAGGTCACTGTCTTTAAACCGGGTAACCCTGTAATACAAATCACGCCAACAGAAAAGGAACGGATTAAAATCATCTCTCTGAAAGTACTGGAAGCACTGCATGTAAACAACACAAAAAGAATGCAAAAGCTCCAGGTCCACTCTACAACTAATAGAGTTGTACTTGTACTACTGTTTATAACAGCTATCCTTATTACCTGTATATTACACGTAATGAAAGGAAACAAGTAAGAAAACTCTAGTCGGGGGAACCCGACTAGGAGATCCCCTGAACCCCGTCCGATCTGCGTTTTTAAATATATTCCGTATCTTGTATATATTACAAACTTATACAAAATTTAATTAAATTGCTAATCTTGCACTTTCACAATCAAAAAGCATGTTTTTTTTTTAAAGTATATTATATAATTTTTAAAGAGTAATAATAATTTAATAAAAGAAAAAAATAAAAAATTAAAAAAAATACGACATAAAATATTTGACATCGGCGGGGCTCGATCCCAGATCTGCGCGCACGGCACGGCGTGCCCCGCTTCTATCAACACCGCCACTGCACTGCTTAGCCAAGCAGTAGCAAATTTGAGACTAAAGGCAGCTAAGAATTATAGCAAAATTCAAGCAGTCAGCTGTTATTGTTGTGATTCTTAGAACAGACAAGAATGCTCGCATTCGAATGTCTCAATGTATGTGTGCACATGTATAGAAAAAACGAAAACAGGAGTGGGTTTCTGGTCACATGTTGCAATTGACAAAACGTTTTCTTTAATTACTTCTCTGATACTTAATGGATTTCAATAAAATTTTCAGCATATGATCTACATATATATATTGAATATTTGTCAGTTGTCTAAAATCGTAAAATCATTCACATATTGGCTATATTTGCAACTAACCTTTAATATGAAAATTTTTGAAAAATTTTGAAACAATATCCAAAATATAACAAAAACCGAAATTGAATAAAATATAAATGAAACTAAATGCAAAATTTGGAGACTCTAGCTCCAAAGATGTACGAGATATAATTTATTTACTTCAGTTCGATAAGGTTTTTAATCGATAACAAAAGAACGGGAATAGTTATCGATTTTCTAAAACAAACTCGATATGCGCGTGCTATACAGGGACTTCCAAAAAAAGTTTCAAGTCTCTAGCTCTTATATGTTCTGATATCGACGCGTTCATACATACGGACAGACGGACAGACGGACAGACAGACAGACGGACAGGGCTAAATCGACTCAGCTCGTCTCCCTGATCAAGAATATATATACTTTATGGGGTCTGCCACGCCCCCTTCTGCCTGTTACATACATTTGGCAGCTTAACAAAACCATTATACCCTGATTTCCCATTTTCAATGGGTTCAGGGTATAAAAACAAGTAAGAAAACTCTAGTCGGGGACGGCCGACTAGTAGATCCCCTTAACGTCGCACAGTGGAGCCTTTTCTTATCTTACGTTTCAAAAATCATATCTTTTGAGCCAAGCAAGATATTTTAAAAATTTAAATAACAGAGATAACAGAAAGAGAATTCTTCAAGCTTTAAAATAAATTTATACACATGGTGATCTGTTGACAGGGTGATTCGCAGTTTCATGTCAAACATGAGAAATGTGATTTTAATCAAAAAATATGTGTTTTTATATGAAGTAATAATTTTTTACGAAAATAACAAAATAACTGACCTAGGCTATGGAAAACTATATTAACATTAGATGGTCAATTATTTAAACATTAAATTGAAATACATATATTTATTTGTCTCTTACAATTTTTTCTGCCTACTTAGCAAGAAATTAAGCTTATTTATGTAGGCGGTACATGCTTATGACTAATTCCGCTATGTAAGAATATTGCAGTTTAGTGATGGTGATTCTGCTGCAATTTTAACTCAAGAGCTCTGCAAAATAAAATTCCAATTTTCCACGCCCCCAGTGGTCGTAGACATGTAATTCTTAGAAGCAGTCTAAATTGAAGTAACAGCAAAATTTGGAAGCTTACCTTCCAAAAATGTGGAAATTACAGGGTATTTTTCGGTGCGCCACGCCCTAAAGGGGCGTAACAATTATTTTTGGGTCATCGATAGAGGAGGTCACCAGTAACTCAACTAGCCAATTTTGAAGCTTCTAGCTTTAAAACTTTAGAAGATATAAGCTTTTGAGGTTTACCACGCCCCCTATGGGCGTAGATATATCCGCCATATCTTTTTGATCGTGGGTTGTCAACGCGAGTATATATTCCAAATTTCAAGTCTCTAGCATCAATAGTGCTCGAGATATTGAAGAATATGTATAAATCACTATATAGTCAGATCCGATTTGCCACGCCCCCAAGGGGCGTGAATATATATTTTTTTCATCGATCTTTATAGGATCTTAACAGTAACTTACATGCCAAATTTGGGCATTCTAGCTCTAAAACTGCAGAAGATACAGTTTTACCCGATTTGCCACGCCCCCAATGGGCGGAGATATATTCGCCATACCTTTTTGATCTTGGGTTGTCAACGCGAGTATACGTTCCAAATTTCAACTCTCTAGCACTTCAACTAACAGGGTTTCTGACATACCGGAAAATGCATTTTCCGATTTGCCACGCCTCTAGTAGGCGTATCGAGAAAATCTTAACACTGTATAATGCGAGGGTATACACGAGTATGTGTTCCAAATTTCAAGTCTCTAGCTTCAATAGCGTCGAAATGGTTTGCGTTCATACGGACAGACGGACAGACGGACGGACAGCAAGACGGACATTGCACAAAACCACTATACTCTTTTTCCCTTTGGAAACAGAGTATAAAAATACCAAACTTAGATGAAACAGAATGCAAAAATTCAATTATAAAGCCAGTAGTAAAATACAATAGTATAATACAATTAGAATTTAAAGAAATATTCGAATGCAACAAAGTAATATACAATTGTAAAGATTACAAAAACGTAAAAAGTTGCAATAAGAATAAAATTGTTAAATTAGATAACCATAGTTGTACACCTAAGCTTCTTAAAGGAGAACAAGCAATGTGCGACTTTAGCAACACAGACCACATCCCAAAAAATGAAGAAATCGACGATGGAATCATACTGGTCAACGACTTCAACGGCACGATAAAGTGGCATGATGAAGAAAGGTACATGAAGGGCACATACCTCGTAAACTTCTGGAACGAAACTGTGTTTATCAATACAGAAGAATACAGCAACATAGAGGTCACTGTCTTTAAACCGGGTAACCCTGTAATACAAATCACGCCAACAGAAAAGGAACGGATTAAAATCCTCTCTCTGAAAGTACTGGAAGCACTGCATGTAAACAACACAAAAAGAATGCAAAAGCTCCAGGTCCACTCTACAACTAATAGAGTTGTACTTGTACTACTGTTTATAACAGCTATCCTTATTACCTGTATATTACACGTAATGAAAGGAAACAAGTAAGAAAACTCTAGTCGGGGGTACCCGACTAGGAGATCCAGTGAACCCCGTCCGATCTGCGTTTTTAAATATATTCCGTATCTTGTATATATTACAAACTTATACAAAATTTAATTAAATTGCTAATCTTGCACTTTCACAATCAAATAGCGTTTTTTTTTTAAAGAATATAATATAATTTTTAAAGAGTAATAATAATTTAATGAAAGAAAAAAATAAAACAAGTAAGAGTGCTCTAGTCGAGACTGCTCGACTAAGAGATACCCTGAACCCTGCGAAGATGCGATATTGAAATCATTTTACGCTTCTTTTATATATACATATACACAAACAACACATATACACACACACATGCACACGCACGCACAAGCACTTTCTCTGCTACTGCGCAGTTTACGCAGCGACTGCGCGCGGGCAGCGCTTGGGCTGCAGTATGGGCTATATTTTGGAAACTTATTTGTTGAATAGGTTTGCTTTTAGGTGGACTTTCGTAATCAAACTTTTACAGCGTAATAATGACATTCATATGTATGTATTGCCAAAGCACAAGTCTCTAGTATTTGAAATACGTTTTTTTCAAATTTGGGAGGAAGGGGGCGTGGTATCCAAAATCCAAAAATTGCAAAATGTTTGTATTCATTACACGGATACACACAGTAAATCTGAAATCTATAGCTATAACGGTATTCAAAAACGAAAAAAAGTTATCGATTTTTATCGATAATAAGGAAATGGGATGAGTTATCGAAAAAAATGATAAACTCGTTTCAAGTCTCTAGCTCTTATATGTTCTGATATCGACGCGTTCATACATACGGACAGACGGACAGACGGACAGACAGACAGACGGACAGGGCTAAATCGACTCAGCTCGTCTCCCTGATCAAGAATATATATACTTTATGGGGTCTGCCACGCCCCCTTCTGCCTGTTACATACATTTGGCAGCTTAACAAAACCATTATACCCTGATTTCCCATTTTCAATGGGTTCAGGGTATAAAAACAAGTAAGAAAACTCTAGTCGGGGACGGCCGACTAGTAGATCCCCTTAACGTCGCACAGTGGAGCCTTTTCTTATCTTACGTTTCAAAAATCATATCTTTTGAGCCAAGCAAGATATTTTAAAAATTTAAATAACAGAGATAACAGAAAGAGAATTCTTCAAGCTTTAAAATAAATTTATACACATGGTGATCTGTTGACAGGGTGATTCGCAGTTTCATGTCAAACATGAGAAATGTGATTTTAATCAAAAAATATGTGTTTTTATATGAAGTAATAATTTTTTACGAAAATAACAAAATAACTGACCTAGGCTATGGAAAACTATATTAACATTAGATGGTCAATTATTTAAACATTAAATTGAAATACATATATTTATTTGTCTCTTACAATTTTTTCTGCCTACTTAGCAAGAAATTAAGCTTATTTATGTAGGCGGTACATGCTTATGACTAATTCCGCTATGTAAGAATATTGCAGTTTAGTGATGGTGATTCTGCTGCAATTTTAACTCAAGAGCTCTGCAAAATAAAATTCCAATTTTCCACGCCCCCAGTGGTCGTAGACATGTAATTCTTAGAAGCAGTCTAAATTGAAGTAACAGCAAAATTTGGAAGCTTACCTTCCAAAAATGTGGAAATTACAGGGTATTTTTCGGTGCGCCACGCCCTAAAGGGGCGTAACAATTATTTTTGGGTCATCGATAGAGGAGGTCACCAGTAACTCAACTAGCCAATTTTGAAGCTTCTAGCTTTAAAACTTTAGAAGATATAAGCTTTTGAGGTTTACCACGCCCCCTATGGGCGTAGATATATCCGCCATATCTTTTTGATCGTGGGTTGTCAACGCGAGTATATATTCCAAATTTCAAGTCTCTAGCATCAATAGTGCTCGAGATATTGAAGAATATGTATAAATCACTATATAGTCAGATCCGATTTGCCACGCCCCCAAGGGGCGTGAATATATATTTTTTTCATCGATCTTTATAGGATCTTAACAGTAACTTACATGCCAAATTTGGGCATTCTAGCTCTAAAACTGCAGAAGATACAGTTTTACCCGATTTGCCACGCCCCCAATGGGCGGAGATATATTCGCCATACCTTTTTGATCTTGGGTTGTCAACGCGAGTATACGTTCCAAATTTCAACTCTCTAGCACTTCAACTAACAGGGTTTCTGACATACCGGAAAATGCATTTTCCGATTTGCCACGCCTCTAGTAGGCGTATCGAGAAAATCTTAACACTGTATAATGCGAGGGTATACACGAGTATGTGTTCCAAATTTCAAGTCTCTAGCTTCAATAGCGTCGAAATGGTTTGCGTTCATACGGACAGACGGACAGACGGACGGACAGCAAGACGGACATTGCACAAAACCACTATACTCTTTTTCCCTTTGGAAACAGAGTATAAAAATACCAAACTTAGATGAAACAGAATGCAAAAATTCAATTATAAAGCCAGTAGTAAAATACAATAGTATAATACAATTAGAATTTAAAGAAATATTCGAATGCAACAAAGTAATATACAATTGTAAAGATTACAAAAACGTAAAAAGTTGCAATAAGAATAAAATTGTTAAATTAGATAACCATAGTTGTACACCTAAGCTTCTTAAAGGAGAACAAGCAATGTGCGACTTTAGCAACACAGACCACATCCCAAAAAATGAAGAAATCGACGATGGAATCATACTGGTCAACGACTTCAACGGCACGATAAAGTGGCATGATGAAGAAAGGTACATGAAGGGCACATACCTCGTAAACTTCTGGAACGAAACTGTGTTTATCAATACAGAAGAATACAGCAACATAGAGGTCACTGTCTTTAAACCGGGTAACCCTGTAATACAAATCACGCCAACAGAAAAGGAACGGATTAAAATCCTCTCTCTGAAAGTACTGGAAGCACTGCATGTAAACAACACAAAAAGAATGCAAAAGCTCCAGGTCCACTCTACAACTAATAGAGTTGTACTTGTACTACTGTTTATAACAGCTATCCTTATTACCTGTATATTACACGTAATGAAAGGAAACAAGTAAGAAAACTCTAGTCGGGGGTACCCGACTAGGAGATCCAGTGAACCCCGTCCGATCTGCGTTTTTAAATATATTCCGTATCTTGTATATATTACAAACTTATACAAAATTTAATTAAATTGCTAATCTTGCACTTTCACAATCAAATAGCGTTTTTTTTTTAAAGAATATAATATAATTTTTAAAGAGTAATAATAATTTAATGAAAGAAAAAAATAAAACAAGTAAGAGTGCTCTAGTCGAGACTGCTCGACTAAGAGATACCCTGAACCCTGCGAAGATGCGATATTGAAATCATTTTACGCTTCTTTTATATATACATATACACAAACAACACATATACACACACACATGCACACGCACGCACAAGCACTTTCTCTGCTACTGCGCAGTTTACGCAGCGACTGCGCGCGGGCAGCGCTTGGGCTGCAGTATGGGCTATATTTTGGAAACTTATTTGTTGAATAGGTTTGCTTTTAGGTGGACTTTCGTAATCAAACTTTTACAGCGTAATAATGACATTCATATGTATGTATTGCCAAAGCACAAGTCTCTAGTATTTGAAATACGTTTTTTTCAAATTTGGGAGGAAGGGGGCGTGGTATCCAAAATCCAAAAATTGCAAAATGTTTGTATTCATTACACGGATACACACAGTAAATCTGAAATCTATAGCTATAACGGTATTCAAAAACGAAAAAAAGTTATCGATTTTTATCGATAATAAGGAAATGGGATGAGTTATCGAAAAAAATGATAAACTCGTACTGCGTAGGATATACACGAGTACACATTTCAAGTTTCAGATCTCTAGCTTTTGTGGTTTGCGAGATCACTGCGTTCACACGGACGGACGGACGGACGGACGGACGGACGGACGGACAGACGGACATGGCTATATCGACTCAGTTTGTCGAGCTGATCAAGAATATATATACTTTATGGGGTCTGCCATGTCTCCTTCTGCCTGTAACATACATTTTCACAAAAACATTATACCCTGATTTCCCATTTTCAATGGGTTCAGGGTATAAAAAATAAGAAAATACGACATAAAAATATTTGACGCCTATGTCGATCTGCGCTCGATCCCAGATCTGCGCACACGGCACGGCGTGCACCGTTTCTAACAACACCGCCACTGCACTGCTTAGACAAGCAGTAGCAAATTTGAGACTAAAGGCAGCTAAGAATTATAACAAAATTCAAACAGTCAGCTGTAAGTGTTTTGATTCTTAGAACAGATAAGAATGCTTGCATTCAAATGTCTCAATGTATGTGTGCACATGTATAGATAAAATTAAAACGGGGGAGGGTTTCTGGTCACATGTCGCAATTGACAAAACGTTTTGTTTAATTACTTTTATGATACTTAATGGATTTCAATGAAATTTTCAGCATATGATCTACATATTATATTGAATATTTGTCAATTGCCTAAAATCGCAAAATCATTCACATATTAGCTACATTTGCAACTAATATTGCAACTAATATTCAAAATATGACAAAAGCCGAAATTGTATAAAATATAAATGAAACTAAATGTAAAATTTGGAGACTCTAGCTCGAATGATGTACGAGATATAATTTATTTACTTCATGTCGATAAGGTTTTTAATCGATAGCAAAATAACGAGAAAAGTTATCGATTTTGTAAAACAAACTCGATATGCGCGTGCTATACAGGGACTTCCAAAAAAAGTTTCAAGTCTCTAGCTCTTATAGGTTCTGAGATCGACGCGTTCATACATACGGACAGACGGACGGACGGACGGACGGACAGACAGACAGACGGACAGGGCTAAATCGACTGAGTTCGTCACCCTGATCAAGAATATACAAGTATATACTTAATGGGGTCTGCCACGCCTCCTTCTGCCTGTTACATACATTTAACAAAACCATTATACCCTGATTTCCCATTTTCAATGGGTTCAGGGTATAACAAGAAAGAAAACTCTAGTCGGGGCTACCCGACTAGGAGATCCCCCGAACCCTGTCCGATCTGCGTTTTTAAATATATTCCGAATCTTGTATACATTACAAACTTATACAAAATTTAATTAAATTGCCAAAATTGCAATTTCACAATCAAATAGCATGTTTGTCAAAAAAGTAGTTTTATTTTTAAATAATAGTAATAATAATTTAATAAAAGAAAAAAATAAAAAATTAAGAAAATACGATATTTCCGCAGCTGGTTCGAACCAACATCGCCTGACCTCCACCGCCATTGTGTGTGTGAAAAAAAAACAATTGAAAATATTTGACATCGACGAGGTTTAAGCCCAGACCTTCGCCTATCAACACCGCTTAGGCAAGCAGTAGCAAATTTGAAACTAAAGGCAGCTAAGAATTATAACAAAATTCAAGCAGTCAGCTGTTATTGTTGTGATTCTTAGAACAGACAAGAATGCTCGCATTCGAATGTCTCAATGTATGTGTGCACATGTATAGAAAAAACGAAAACAGGGGTGGGTTTCTGGTCACATGTTGCAATTGACAAAACGTTTTCTTTAATTACTTCTCTGATACTTAATGGATTTCAATAAAATTTTCAGCATATGATCTACATATTATATTGAATATTTGTCAGTTGTCTAAAATCACAAAATCATTCACATATTGGCTATATTTGCAACTAACCTTTAATATGAAAATTTTTGAAAAATTTTGAAACAATATCCAAAATATAACAAAAACCGAAATTGAATAAAATATAAATGAAACTAAATGCAAAATTTGGAGACTATAGCTTCAAACATGTACGAGATATAATTTATTAACTTCATTTCGATAATGTTTTTAATCGATAACAAAAGAACGGGAAAAGTTATCGATTTTTAAAAACAAACTCGATATGCGCGTGCTATACAGGGACTTCCAAAAAAAATTTCAAGTCTCTAGCTCTTATATGTTCTGATATCGACGCGTTCATACATACGGACAGACGGACAGACGGACAGACAGACAGACGGACAGGGCTAAATCGACTCAGCTCGTCTCCCTGATCAAGAATATATATACTTTATGGGGTCTGCCACGCCCCCTTCTGCCTGTTACATACATTTGGTAGCTTAACAAAACCATTATACCCTGATTTCCCATTTTCAATGGGTTCAGGGTATAAAAAGAAACAGATCATTCTACAAATGAGCAACAGAGATTAATTACAAATTCCACACCCAAAACCTGACCTCAATAATCTACAGTTTAACAACATACCCTTCTTCTGATAAACGCTTGAGGACAAGCTCAAATCAAAGGGGGAAGAGTTAGCAACAAACAAATTCAATCAAAGTCTAGCGAGACCAACAGGTCACGTTGCATTGACCGATTGGATTTGTTTTAAATTGCTGAGTTGACGTCTGCATAACTTCCTGCACACGCCAACTGGAAACTGTGCCGAATTCTAGGAAGAACATTGGCAAGCATTACACTTGTTAACCAACAGGCCATCGACACCAACAGTGATGCCTCTGCCGATGTCGCTGCCGCTAAGCCACAGCTTGTTAGGGATAGATTTAATTTAAGTAATTCAGTTGCAAAATTGACTTGAATAAAGAACATTCACAAAAACGAATCTTTTCGTTTTGTCAATTTAATTTTTTATTCCTCGCAAAAGGAATAATTAACTTATACAAACAACACATACACACACACACACATACACACGCACGCACAAGCACTTGCTCTGCTACTGCGCAGTTTACGCAGCGACTGCGCGTGGGCAGCGCTTGGGCTGCAGTATGGGCAATATTATGGAAACTTTTTTATTGAATAGGTTTGCTTCTAGATGGACTTTTGTAACCAAACTTTTAAGGCGTACTAATGACATACATACAAGCACGTCTAACTCTCTCACTCTGAACTCTCTCTTTATAAGAATGATATTGGTAATAATTAGTTTAGTTTAGTTTTGGAAATAAAAATATTTAACGGAACTCAAATCGTCTATTCGCTCTGCAGCTAGCGATAACCTTAAATATACCTTCACCCTGCTGATAGGTGATAACTAATACTAGTAAATAGGGAAAACACTTTTTTCGCTAAACGACAAAGCAGCAGTGTTCACGCGATTGCTGCTGGTCGGTCCATACATATGTAGCCGATCATATTACATGTGCATTAAATGACCTATTTATTATGTAGCGTCAAAGTGCCCCTAAAGATGAATGTAGATTACACTACAATACGTTGAGCATTTGACACTAATGTATTAAACATACTACATTATTAACTTCGAACAAGAGCCATCGATCTATCGTAAAACCGCCAAACAGACGGACGTACAGCCGGACAAGGCTATATTGACCAAGTTGTCATGCTTGATCATGACTTGAGCTTTCTTGATTGTTTGTATAAATAGCTTTCAATTCTTCACAATTTGATAATTAATTATCTTGTTCTTTTGCAGTCCACAATCACGGCATGGCATTTATATAATTGCAGATGGGAAGAAATTTCATATAACAAACAGTTGCTGCTAAATTTGAATTATATGATTCTTTGTAGTCAGCGACCTGTAAGAATAACGGCTTTTAAGTTTTCAACATTATCTCTTCAAAGCTTTACTGCGGTAAATATGTTGCTATTATTAACAAGTTTCTACAATAAACAAAAAACACATATTTTTAGATTCTAAGTACATCAATGAGCTACTTTACATTGCTACGGTCAATTTATTTTGATAAATAGAGGAAAGCTACAAAATTCTCAAATTTTTCGAGACTAACATTTTTTTCTGTCTAAATAAAGAAGAATTATTTAAATCTACATAAATTTTATGTTGTATTTACTGGGCATCAACGGATAGCTTAAAGTTTGTAAGTTTGTAACACGCAGTGGCCGCAAGTTTTCAGCTGTCTCATTCGTAGTTTTGTAGTTTCAGTATTTTGTACCACCGTTAGGTCAATGACGCATTTATTCTATGCATGTGCACACATACATTGAAACATTCAAACGCAAGTATTCTAATCTGTTTTAAGAATCTGCTTGAATTTTGTTGTGCGGTGATATCGGATTTTTTTATTTTTTTCTTTTATTACCATAGGTTATTATTACTATTATTTTTAAAAGAAAAACTAATTTTTTGACAAACATTCTATGGATTGTGAAAGTATATAAGTGTTTTGTATAAGTTTGTAATACAAAATACGGAATATATTTAAAAACGCTGATCGGACGACGCACAGTAGAGCCTCTGCCGCCAAAACGTGGCAAAAATCAAAATTTTTATAAAAGCAATTAGCCAAACTGATTATAGATAATTTATCAGAGGGCCAGAATCCGAAAGATTTTTGAAAATAGATGAATTTAAAGGGTAAATATGAGCATTCAAAGTTGACTAAATTAGTAACATGAAAAAAAAACCGAAAAAATGTAAAAAATAGTCTAGTTTCTAATTGAATTGCAGAGATTTATATAGAACTCTTAAGGAAGGTCTCCTCTACCAGGTCTATATAAATTTGGCTGCCCGTTTTTGCCGTTGTTTAATAGAAAAAAAATATTTACAACTACAAAAAAATTATTACTTCGTATAAAAACACATATTATTTGATTAAAATCACATTTCTCATGTTTGACATGAAACTGCGAATCACCCTGTCAACAATCACCATGTGTATAAATTTATTTTAAAGCTTGAAGAATTCTCTTTCTGTTATCTCTGTTATTTAAATTTTTAAAATATCTTGCTTGGCTCAAAAGATATGATTTTTGAAACGTAAGATAAGAAAAGGCTCCACTGTGCGACGTTAAGGGGATCTACTAGTCGGCCGTCCCCGACTAGAGTTTTCTTACTTGTTTTTATACCCTGAACCCATTGAAAATGGGAAATCAGGGTATAATGGTTTTGTTAAGCTGCCAAATGTATGTAACAGGCAGAAGGGGGCGTGGCAGACCCCATAAAGTATATATATTCTTGATCAGGGAGACGAGCTGAGTCGATTTAGCCCTGTCCGTCTGTCTGTCTGTCCGTCTGTCCGTCTGTCCGTCTGTCCGTATGTATGAACGCGTCGATATCAGAACCTATAAGAGCTAGAGACTTGAAACTTTTTTTGGAAGTCCCTGTATAGCACGCGCATATCGAGTTTGTTTTAGAAAATCGATAACTATTCCCGTTCTTTTGTTATCGATTAAAAACCTTATCGAACTGAAGTAAATAAATTATATCTCGTACATCTTTGGAGCTAGAGTCTCCAAATTTTGCATTTAGTTTCATTTATATTTTATACAATTTCGGTTTTTGTTAGATTTTGGATATTGGTTCAAAATTTTTCAAAAATTTTCAAATTGAAGGTTAGTTGCAAATATAGCCAATATGTGAATGAGTTTGTGATTTTATACAACTGCAAGATATTCAATATAATATGTAGATCATATGCTGAAAATTTCATTGAAATCCATTAAGTATCAGAGAAGTAATTAAAGAAAACGTTTTGTCAATTGCAACATGTGACCAGAAACCCACCCCTGTTTTCATTTTTTCTATACATGTGCACACATGCATTGAGACATTCGAATGCGAGCATTCTTGTCTGTTCTAAGAATCACAACAATAACAGCTGACTGCGTGAATTTTGCTATAATTCTTAGCTGCCTTTAGTCTCAAATTTGCTACTGCTTGGCTAAGCAGTGCAGTGGCGGTGTTGATAGAAGCGGGGCACGCCGTGCCGTGCGCGCAGATCTGGGATCGAGCCCCGCCGATGTCAAATAATTTATGTCGTATTTTTTTTAATTTTTTATTTTTTTCTTTTATTAAATTATTATTACTCTTTAAAAATTATATAATATTCTTTAAAAAAAAAAAACATGCTTTTTGATTGTGAAAGTGCAAGATTAGCAATTTAATTAAATTTTGTATAAGTTTGTGATGTATACAAGATACGGAATATATTTAAAAACGCAGATCGGACGGGGTTCAGGGGATCTCCTAGTCGGGTACCCCCGACTAGAGTTTTCTTACTTGTTATACCCTGAACCCATTGAAAATGGGATATCAGGGTATAATGGTTTTGTTAAATGTATGTAACAGGCAGAAGGAGTCGTGGCAGACCCCATAAAGTATATATATTCTTGATAAGGGTGACCAACTGAGTCGATTTAGCCCTGTCCGTCTGTCTGTCTGTCCGTCCGTCCGTCCGTCCGTCTGTCCGTATGTATGAACGCGTCGATCTCAGAACCTATAAGAGCTAGAGACTTGAATTTTTTTTGGAAGTCTCTAAATAGCAAGCGCAGATCAAGTTTGTTTCAAACAATCGATAACTTATACCGTTTTAATGTTATCGATTAAAAACCTTATTAAACTACAGTTTTTTAATTCTATCTCGTACATATTTGTAGCTAGAGTCTCCAAATTTTGCAATTAGTTTCATTTATATTTTATATAATTTCGGTTTTTGTTAAATTTTGGATATTATTTCAAAATTTTTCAAAAGTTTTCAAATTGAAGGTTAGTTGCAAATATAGTCAATATATGAATGAGATTGCGATTTTATACAACTGCAAAATATTCAATATAATATGTAGATCATATGCTGAAAATTTCATTGAAATCCATTAAGTATCACAGAAGTAATTAAACAAAACGTTTTGTCAATTGCGACATGTGACCAGAAACCCACCCCCGTTTTCATTTTTTCTATACACATGCACACATACATTGAGACATTCGAATGCGAGCATTCTTGTCTGTTCTAAGAATCACAACAATTACAGCTGACTGCTTAAATTTTGTTATAATTCTTAACTTCCTTTAGTTTCAAATTTGCTATTGCTTGTCTAAGCAGTGCAGTGGCGGTGTTGATAGAAGCGGGGCACACCGTGCCTTGCGAAGGTCTGGGTTCAAACCTCGTCGATGTCAAATATTTTTAATTGTTTTTTTTTTCACACACACAATGGCGGTGGAGGTCAGGCGATGTTGGTTCGACTCCAGCTGCGGAAATATCGTATTTTCTTAATTTTTATACTCTGTTCCCAAAGGGAAAAAGAGTATATTGGTTTTGTGCAATGTGCGTCTTGCTGTCCGTCCGTCTGTCCGTCTGTCCGTCTGGCCGTCTGTCCGTCTGTCCGTATGAACGCAAACTATTTCGACGCTATTGAAGCTAGAGACTTGAAATTTGGAACACATACTCGTGTATACCCTCGAATTATAAAGTGTTAATATTATCCCGATACGCCCACTAGGGGCGTGGCAAATCGGAAAATGCATTTTCCGGTATGTCAGAAACCCTGTTAGTTGAAGTGCTAGAGAATTGAAATTTGGAACGTATACTCGCGTTGACAACCCAAGATCAAAAAAGTATGACGGATATATCTACGCCCATTGGGGGCGTGGCAAATCGGGTTAAACTGTATCTTCTGCAGTTTTAGAGCTAGAATGCCCAAATTTGGCATGTAAGTTACTGTTAAGATCCTTTAAAGATCGATGAAAAAATATATATTCACGCCCCTTGGGGGCGTGGCAAATCGGATCTGACTATACAGTGATTTATACATATTCTTCTATATCTCGAGCACTATTGATGCTAGAGACTTGAAATTTGGAATATATACTCGCGTTGACAACCCACGATCAAAAAGATATTGCGGATATATCTACGCCCATAGGGGGCGTGGTAAACCTCAAAAGTTTATATCTTCTAAAGTTTTAGAGCTAGAAGCGTCAAAATTGGCTAGTTGAGTTACTGGTGACCTCCTTTATCGATGACCCAAAAATAAAAGTTACGCCCCTTTAGGGCGTGGCACACCGAAAAATACTCTGTAATTTCCACATTTTTCGAACGTAAGCTTCCAAATGGAATTTATGTTACCTTCGACTACTTCCAAAGATTGGCCAAAAATAACGAGTCTACGCCAATTGGGGGCGTGGCAAATCGGATCTGAATATCTAGATTTTGCACAAAATTTCCTTTTATATCTCCTAAAGTTTTAGAGCTAGAAGCTTCAAAATTAGTTAATTGAGTTACTGGTGACCTCCTCTATCGATGACCCAAAAATAATTGTTACGCCCCTTTAGGGCGTGGCGCACCGAAAAATACCCTGTAATTTACACATTTTTGGAAGGTAAGCTTCCAAATTTTGCTGTTACGTCAATTTAGACTCCTTCTAAGAATTGGCCAAAAATTACATGTCTACGACCACTGGGGCGTGGCAAATTGGAATTTTATTTTGCAGAGCTCTTGAGTTAAAATTGCAGCAGAATCACCATCACAAGAATAATCCGGTAGGTGGCGCTAAACTGCAATATTCTTACATAGCGGAATCAGTCATAAGCATGTACCGCCTACATAAATAAGCTTAATTTCTTGCTAAGTAGGCAGGAAAAATTGTAAGAGACAAATAAATATATGTATTTCAATTTAATGTTTAAATAATTGACCATCTAATATTAATATAGTTTTCCATAGCCTAGGTCAGTTATTTCGTTATTTTCGTATGTTGGCAATGCTTCAGACAATCCCAAGTGGCACTGTTAAAAGACTCAATTGGTTATGTAAAGAAAATCAATCACACTCTCAAATTAACAGACAACTCTTAAGTTAACAGACTGCATTGCATAAAAATTATAAAATGCATGGTGCAGTTATATTTTTTTGTCTAGCTCATAAAATCATCATATTCATACAAACGATTGAAGCGAGCCATAATTTATAAAAATTTTACTCATTTACATATAAATATTTGTAGAATTTTAATAAATATATAGTTATTTTGAGTCAGAAGCTAATTCGAGCAGCGACTTTAACAAATTAAGATAAACTTTAAAATGTAATATGCCAGAAGCCCCTATAGGAACAGAGTATCACGCAGTCGGTTACGCCCGACTGCAACGTTCTTACTTGTTTATTTTTTCTTTTATTAAATTATTATTACTATTATTTTAAAAAAAAAACTACTTTTTTGACAAACATGCTATTTGATTGTAAAAGTGCAAGATTGGCAATTTAATTACATTTTGTATAAGTTTGTAATGTATACAAGATACGGAATATATTTAAAAACGCAGATCAGACGGGGTTCAGGGGATCTCCTAGTCGGGCACACCCGACTAGAGTTTTCTTACTTGTTTTTTTTTATTTATTTTAATTTATCTAAAGCTGACTCGATAGCATCGAGTTTAGCTGTTAATTTATTTGCTATCCCCCATAGGGAAGGCTCCTTGGCTTATCTATTTTTTAGCCGTTTGTAAGGCGGCCCACAAATGAGCCACCTCACATTGAAATAGTATTATAATTGTTAGTATTTAATTAATGAGTAGGTAACGGCTCGATCGGTGATGCAACTCTGCACAGTGGGGTGAAAGCTCCGCGGTGGAGAGTTGAGATAATTAGTTTTTCGGCACGCGACAGTGAGCATCGCGACGGAGAGAGAAAAAGATTGGCACGCGCAGCGGTGCTGCAGAGCCACACGAATAACCATGTACAATAAATGTTAATCGATAGAAAGAAAGCCAGTATTATTTTCTTTTATTAATTCTCACCTGTCGAATAATTAATTCTGACCCCTCCCCCTTTGGCTTTGATCGGTCGACGTGACGAGTCCCGCTGATAGACAGATCTAAAGGAAATAATCACTAACTTGGTAGTACGGACAAGACGGAGTCCCGTTCGCTGAGTGGATTATCTCCAAAAAAAAAATTAGCATGCGGTCTGGAGAGAACAGGGGCTTAGTCGCCTCGCATGTTCCTCGGTTCACGACACTACCAACGTAGAAATTAACCCCCGGCAAGTAGAGTAGTATACAAGTATTAACCAGATCATCCCTTTTTCCTCCCTTAACCTTGAGTCCCAGCGAACTTACAAATGTCTTGTAAGTGTCGGCTCTGGTCAGATTGAGACCTGCCCCGGCTGTGGAAACCTAACCTTACCAGTGGCGCCCGAGCAGGGATATGCCACGCATATGCCCAAATAAAGGTGTTGGTTGCTAAAAGTACATGACTAGTGTGATGTTGTCTGTACCTTAGCTGTACCCTAGGCAACAACTGAGAGCGGCAAATATTTCGGTATCGAGAATGGTGCTAGCGCAACGGCGCCAAAAAAGTACAGAGCGCAGCGTGGAGAAAACGGTTAAGTGCACACACAAGCGCATGAGCGAACATGCAAATGCTCGGATAGCGGAGTGCACGCGTAGCCGCCGAGTAGTCGCCGTTAGTTTTTTGCGAGAATAGCGATAGAAAAGTGTAACAGTCGGCCGAGTGTAAAAAGCTCCAAGCGGCATCTTATTTTGTTAACAGTGGGCTGAGAGCCGAAAACGACAATGCAAAATCATGCACATGTGCCGAGAGCCGGAAACTGATGGGTGGTTTTTTTTTTAATGTACGGTGGTCCGAGGTGAGTGATTTTCTGATTTTTTTGAATGCACGGTGAGCCGAGAGCTAAGAATTTCAACAACAACAAAAATAATAAAAATAAAAATAATAATATTAATAATATGAGCAAAAAGTGGGCCAAGAGCCAAGAATAACAAGCAGAGCCAAATGAAAATACGGGCTACGGTGAGAGAACAAGTGAAAAGTGAGACAAGCATTGTTTTTATACCCTGAACCCATTGAAAATGCGAAATCAGGGTATAATGGTTTTGTTAAATGCATGTAACAATCAGAAGGAGGCGTGGCAGACCCCATAAAGTATATATATTCTTGATCAGGGTGACGAACTGAGTCGATTTAGCCCTGTCCGTCTGTCTGTCTGTCCGTCTGTCCGTCCGTCCGTATGTGTGAACGCGTCGATTTCAGAACTTATAAGAGCTAGAGACTTGAAACTTTTTTTGGAAGTCCCTGTATAGCAGGCGCAGATCAAGTTTGTTTCAAAGAATCGATAACTTATACCGTTTTAATGTTATCCATTAAGTATCACAGAAGTAATTAAACAAAACGTTTTGTCAATTGCGACATGTGACCAGAAACCCACCCCCGTTTTCATTTTTTTCATACATGTGCACACATACATTCGAATGCAAGCATTCTTATCTGTTCTAAGAATCAAAACACTTACAGCTGACTGTTTGAATTTTGTTATAATTCTTAGCTGCCTTTATTCTCAAATTTGCTACTGCTTGTCTAAGCAGTGCAGTGGCGGTGTTGTTAGAAACGGTGCACGCCGTGCCGTGCGCGCAGATCTGGGATCGAGCGCAGATCGACATCGGCGTCAAATATTTTTATGTCGTATTTTCTTATTTTTTTTATTTTTTTCTTTTATTAAATTATTATTACTCTTTAAAAATTAAAAAAAAAAATGCTATTTGATTGTGAAAGTGCAAGATTAGCAATTTAATTAAATTTTGTATAAGTTTGTAATATATACAAGATACGGAATATATTTAAAAACGCAGATAGGACGGGGTTCAGGGGATCTCCTAGTCGGGTACCCCCGACTAGAGTTTTCTTACTTGTTTTTTTTGAGAAAAAAAATTAAATAGCGAAATCCGGGGGTGGGTTGCAAAGAAGAGCTGACTGCAATAACCCAAGAGCTCGGGCTAGAGAGCGACGGCCGTGTGGAGGATCTACGAAAAAGGTTGTCCATTTTATCCAGAATGGTGGCCACTCCTCGGGGGTCTGGGCCCGGTTGGTGGAACTGGAACTGATGGAACTCAGCCATTTCTAGGAAGCGCGACGCCGTACGGCCGAGCTTACCAGAAATCCAAACTGGATCTGCGTCCATCCCGTCACCGTCGTGAAAGCTAAGTGTTCCGGCGATGAGCGGGGGGTCCGAGGCTCGGAAGAGTAGGGCACTGGAAAATCCCAGGATCGGCGGCGAGGTCAAAGGACTGCCTCTGGCCCTGAGCAGCAGTCGACACGTTCCCGCACTCCAGTTACAGCCTGAGAGGAGCCCGCCCAGATGCATAGCGGAACAGGTCAGGAAGTGGGGTATGAGGTATGACGGAGGGTCCGACCCACTTGGATTCCTGGAGATCCTGGATCCATATGGCATCGCTCTCGACCGGATGCCTAGGGTAGTGAGCGAGGCGCTTGTAGATAAAGCCGCCAGGTGGTTCCAGGTGGCTTATCTATTTTTTAGCCGTTTGTAAGGCGGCCCACAAATGAGCCACCTCACATTGAAATAGTATTATAATTGTTAGTATTTAGTAACGGCTCGAGCGCGCGCTAATAATCGGTGATGCAACTCTGCACAGGGGGGTGAAAGCTCCACGGTGGAGAGTTGCATAGGGGAGGCGGGCCAGCGGCTCGAGTGAATCCCGTTCGCTGAGTGGATAATCCCCGGAAAAAAAAAATTAGCATGCGGTCTGGAGAGAACAGGGGCTTAGTCGCCTCGCATGTTCCTCGGTTCACGACACTACCATCATCACTACCTTATCAGATGGTGACCCAGGACACGGGATCTGAATCTGATCCCCGTCGGGTGTGCTATAGGTGTGCGCAGTCGGGAAACTTCTCCAAAGAATGTCCCAACGCACAGGTCTTGTTTTGTGCTGCTATGGGAAACGGGCAGGGGCGTCCCCTGCAGGAGCAGGGCGGCGCCAACTAAACAGCGGTGAGATGGAGAGGTACCCGTTAGTGGTGGAAGATGGAAGAATCGTTGCGAAGGTGGAGATTGCGGGTCGGCGTATAGACGCCACAATCATGAGTGAAGATTGCGTGCGCAGGAGGGCGATTCAAGGAGAGCTAAAGGACGTGCAGTCACGGATCAGGTTGGCTATCGGATCGTCCTTGGAGGTGAAGTAGGTGAAGAGGGTGGACGTGAGTCTCGCCGGGAAGGTGGTATGGATGACAACGCTCATCATGCCGACCATGCTACTAAGGATGGATTTTTTAGGTGCGATAGGCACAAAAGTGCGTTGCGTCAACGCGGAGCTGACTATGAGGACAGAGAAGTTGCCGCCAGGGAAAGGACCACCATCCCTTACTCGAGACCCATCGATAGAGAGCGCCACTACGTCTGGAGAACAGGAGAAGCTCGCTCGACGACAAGCTTAAGGAGGGAAAAAGGAGGGCAGATCTTGGGGTGCCTCGACGAAGGAACAGAAGGTGTCGGCAAGAGAGAAGTCGGCACCCGACAGGGGAGACATGTCAATAGAACGGGAGTCACTTGCTCGACAACGGGCTAAATCAAGGAAGGAGTTGGACAATGGAACCGGTCCTGAGGATGCAGAGGTGCCGAAGATGGAGTCGTTGGCGGACAAGGAAAGGATCTCGGTAGCGAGGGAACGCCCACCGGAAGTAAAAGCTACGGAGGTAGAGAAGGAAGAGGCAGCTGGGTCTCCCGTATTAAGGGATATGGATACAGAAAAGGAAGAGGGCGTTGGGTCTCCCGCAGAAGGCGCTAGCAGATCTGGAGGACGAGCTCAGGGAGTTCCTGGAGACACAGCTGGCACTATTTGAGAACCTGGAGGGGCTGTTTCACATAGCCGAGCATAGCATAAGGATGAAATGAAGTATGACAAGCCGCTGAAGCAGGGGTATTATCCCAAAAATCCAACCATGAGTAAGGTGATTGATGAGCAGGTAGATGATCTGCTTCGAGTAGGGACCATCGCGAAGTGCACCAATAATCTTGGTAAAGAAGAAGACTGGAGATTGGCGCATGTGCGTTTACTACCGACAGCTACCGGCAAGCGGAGAACGAATCTGCACTGATCCAGCAAAGTTCAAGGCGATACGGAAACTCCCAGTTCCTAGCAACTTGAAGGAGTTTCGGCAATGCTTGGGGAAGGCGTCCTGGCGTAGGCGATTCGTGCCGAATTTCGCATCGCTGGTCCAGCCAAAAGTGGGCATGGTGTGAGGAACAGGAGCCGGCTGTACAGCAGCTCAAGGAGAACTTGACGACGGCACCCGTTCTGGCGTGTCCTGACTTCACTACCAAATTTGTCTCGCAATCTGACGCCAGCGATTATTGACTCGGGGCGGTGTTAACGCAGGCCGCCGAGGGTCAGGAACGGGTTATAGCATACGACAATCGTAAGTTGTTGAAGGCGGCGGTGAACTAATCGGCAACCGAGAAAGAGTGCCTAGCGATCGTATGGGCAATCAGGAAGATGCGATGCAACCTCAAGGGTTGTAGGTTCGACGTGGTGACGAATCACTTAGCATTTAAGTGGATCAACTCAATAGAAAGTCCCACCGGCAAGATCGCCCGG
The DNA here is from genome assembly GCA_035045365.1 of Drosophila leonis. Taxonomy (NCBI): domain Eukaryota; kingdom Metazoa; phylum Arthropoda; class Insecta; order Diptera; family Drosophilidae; genus Drosophila; species Drosophila leonis. The sequence goes on along the minus strand of JAWNPC010000346.1, from coordinate 99,067 downwards.
TGTGTGATGGAGTTACAACAGTTCCAGTTTGACGTTCATCATCGCCGAGGGAAGTTGAATGTGGTGGCCGACGCCCTTTCCCGGCCATCTCTAGAGATCTGTCAACAAGCAGTGGTGGTTGGGTCTCCCTACAAATGGATCGTTAGGATGCACGAAAAGATCGCCAAGGAACCAAAGAAGTTCAAGGACTACGTGGAGGTAAATGGACAGCTATATCGGAATCTGGGCCACCGTGTGAATGAAGAGGAGTACATTCCCTGGAAGCTCTGCGGGGTGTTACAGGAATGCCACGACGCTCCTACGGCAGGACATAAAGACGTGACGAAGACAGCGGCTAGACTGGTGCAAAGGTATTATTGGCCTGGAATGTTTCGAGACGCCGCCAAGTACGTGAGGCGCTGCGAAACATGCCAGAAGTTCAAAAGTGAGCAGCAAAAACCGGCCGGCCAGATGTGGACGAGGCAGGTACCACCTGAGCCCATGGTGGCTTTGCGTGCCGACTTTGTGGGTCCTCTGCCGCGTTCGAAACGTGGCAATACCATGCTGCTGGTAGGGGGTGGATCTCGTACAGTTCTCAAGCAGAAACTTCCTTACTGTCCGCAAGACAACCCCATAGAAAGAACGAATCGTACGGTAAAGACCATGATAGCGCAATTCATTGAGGGTCATCAAAGTTCATGGGACGAACAGCTGCCGAGATAACCCTAGCGGTCAACTCCAGTGTGGCGGACTCCACCTGGTTCAGCCCATCGTTCCTAATGCTAGGTGGGGAGCCACGCTTGCCGGCCGCGTTATACGATGAGGTCACCCCCGGATCGGCGACGAGGGAACTCAGGGTGAAAGAAATCTTAAAGATAGTTAGCAAAAATCTACAACGAGCTTCGAAGGACCAAGGACGTTATTACAATCTGCGTCGACATGAGTGGAGGCCTACGTTGGGATCGTTAGTTCTGTTGCGGCAGCACCAACTCTTCAACGCTGCGGAAGGATTCGATGCGAAGTTGGTACCCATGATTGACGGACCCTACAGGGTCGTTAAGTTCGTCTCCCCGAATGTCGTGCGTCTAGCGAAGGAAGGCGAACGTAAGAGGAGGGTGGCCAACATCTCGCGTCTAAAGCGTTTCTACCGAGATGGCGACGAGAGCGACGTGGGACCTGAATATGTAGATAGGGACAATCAGGGGGACATCGATGGCGATGCTTGTAATAACTTTATTAATACCATCAATTGTAATAATGTTAAGTAACCATAAGAATGATAGTCAGCAATAATTTGTTCACCGCACCGAAAGGTTAGATTCACGATTAAAGAGAGCATCAATGTAGGCCACCGGAGGGGCGGTCGTTTCATTGCTATAGTGAGGCGGCCCACAAGTGAGCTACCTCACATTGAAATACATAGTATAATTGTTGGTGTATAAGATAGAAATTAAGGAAATGAAAGACGCAAGGAGCGCAAATATTAGCATTAGAATTGTTATTATGTAAGTTTGAATTTGAAGGTAACGTCTGGAGCACGCTCCAACGATCGGCGATGCAACTCTGCACAGTGGGTGGAAAGCTCCGCGGTGGAGAGCGAGAGCTGTGGGGAGTTTTTCGGCACGCCACAGTGAACATCGCGACTGAGGAGAAAGGTTGGCACGCGCCAAAAACAAAGAAAACGTGAACAGCGGTGTGGCAGGGCCACATGAATAACCTTGTGAAGTAGCGATCTAACTAGTAACTAAACAAAAAAATTAATGTTAACCGATAGAAAGAAAACCAGAGTTGTTTTCTTTTATTAACACCTGTTGGAATAATTAACCCTTTGGCTTTGATCGGTCGGCGTGGCGAGTCCCGCCGATAGACAGAGCTAAAGGAAGTAAGCACTAACGTGGTAGTACGGACGAGGCGGAATCCCGTTCGCCGAGTGGATAATCCCCAGCATAAAGGATTCGCATGTAGTCTGGAGAGAACAGGGGCGGAGACGCCTCGCATGTAGTAGTTTGGACGAGGCTGGGTTCCGTCAGTCGAGTGGATGAACCCCCGGCACGTATTGTATTTAGTATGCAAGTATTAACCAGATCAAACCTTTTCCCTCCCTTAACCCCGAGTCCCAGCGAACTTACAAATATCTTGTGAGTGTCGGCCCTGGTCAGATTGAGACCTGACCCGGCTGGGGAAACCTAACCTTACAACAGTTAATGTAGGTATAGCTAAATGGCACAGTAACAGTTTAGCTGATCCACAATTTAATAAACCAGGTCGTGTAGATATTATATTAGGCGCAGATTTATATACACATGTACTTAAAAATGGTATAGTTAAAATAGAGGGATTACTTGGGCAGCATACAAAATTTGGTTTTATTGTATCAGATTATACAGTCTTTGAAAAGTAAATAAAGGGTTACGCATTGAAGAAGATGATTCGATAAAAACATTAAGGCTCAAAGATGAATTTAAATTCAATGTCAGTAGAAACAATGTAAAAACAATAACTAATGGACAGTCTTATCAACACGAGCTAAAATATATGATCATTTATAGTGGTTACCATAAAAATAGGATGAAGAATTATCCGAAGAAGAAAACAAAGAGTTTAGATTGTATCAAGATAATTTAACACATCTACAAAACATATGAATAACTAGGTGGGTCAAAACACAAAAGAACATTGAAGTGCAGTTTAATGGGTTTGCTGATGCTTCTGAAAAAACATACATATGTGGAATGGGCAAAAGTGGTTAGCCAACTCAAAGTACAATTAACCAGAAGGAAAAGAATCTGTAGATGAAGAAATAATAATTGTTAGCACTATGATAGAAAACACAGAAAATAATATTATAGGTTAATTAATAAAACGATATTCTAATATCCTAAACTTACAGAAAGTCGTAGTCTTATTTGTTGGATTTATTAAAATCATAACTAAAAAAAAAACAATTCAAAAACAACCAAAATAACTAACAGGTGAAGAATTCAAAAACACTAAAATTATTTAACTGCAAAAAGCACTTCAGCTTAAAGCAGAAATAGGAAGTTTATTGGTAAAAAAAAATATGGAAGCTAAAAGTAAAATAATTGGCTTGAACCCATATTTAGACGAAGAAGGAATACTTCGTGTAGGGGGAAGATTAGAGAATGCTAGTATAGCATTTAACGTAAAGCATCCAATTATTCTTGACAAATGTCATTAAGATAATTTAATAATAAAAGATGCTCACACTATCACCTTCCATGGTAGTGTAACGAACCTTCGGTTGTGCCAACAAATTTATTTATTTTGTTTGAGCACTCCAGGTTGCGCTAGGATTCGCACTGTATTCTCCGGCGGTTTGCTCTGATCAGTTGCAGGCCACTCCTACGGCTAGATTCGCTTTTAACATACCAAAGGTTCACCTCAGATACCGAATACACTCTTTCGCACGGCTACGTGAACTCTACTCACTCCTGTCCCAGGTTTATCCAACTTCTATCTCTACGTTCAGCTGCGCCGCACCAATGTCCTCGTTGGTGGCAGCTGATGATCCTATGTCCTCGCTGGGTTACCTATGGTCCTCAAGAGATATCCTCCTTGGATATCCTTGGATTTTCAAACGATGTCCTTGGTTTCGTTGAAGTCCTTGATATCGATGTCCTTTCGATATCAGTGTCCTTCAATGTCCCTCGATGTCCTTTTCGGCTGACTTTCTTCGCGTTGACTTTTGGCACTTTCACGTTCACTTTCACTTTTATTACTTTTGACTGTCCCTCTACTGAGCCACGGGCGCCTTTATAGCACAGACGCAGGCCCTGCTTTACGCTGTAACGGCTCTTCGCTTATCTCTGGAGCGGGGCCTGTCTGTCGCTCGTGCCCGGTTTAACGGCAACATCACGCGATATTTTGCGACGCCAAATGTCGCCAGATCGCGTGGCAGCCGCTCATTGGCCGAAATACCGTTATGGCTGTGCTAGTGAAAGCATCCACTACTTTCACTCGGCCACGAACGGTACCTCGGCCAACGGTCGCCGGTGATTTTTGTGAGAGCGACGCGAATCAATTCCTGAATCTGTAGGAGCGAAAAGGTCGAACTATCTTCCGGACTCTTTCCAGTCTTGAGGGTCGCTCCTACAGTACTCGGGTCGCTGTGTGGAGCAACATACACGTATATTGTATAAAGATTACCCTTGGAGTTGTAGTTTTAAGTTTTGGTTTTAAGTAGAAGACCATTTATGTTTTTATTGTTTCGAGTTCCATTTATTGAATAAATCTTAGCTTAATAAATTTGGGTTGCTATAGCTAAAGACCGCGTAGCTGCGCTGTCTGTGCCGCCAGCAGAGGAGCGGTCAGCTTATGTATAATTGTTAGCATATATAATTAGATATTTGCTGTGATTACGAGTCGAACTAATGCCGCGACACAGGTTAACGGCAACGCTGATTTTATTTTAAAAAACGAAGTCAGAGTTAGATTATGACAACTTGCTTTATTGAATAAGAGCTTAAGACTAAAGACAATTTTGTTAAGGGCTTATTTTATATACTGCTGAAATTACGCAGCAGACAAAGAATGATGCTAGTTTTGCATATCGGCGTCAGTTAGACACGTCGTTCTCAGATTTTAAGCTATGCAATAGCAACTTCCAACGGCATTCTGTTAAGCAGGCGCCACTATTTATGATCAGTTGGACCCGTCGTTCGAAGAATTTCGGCTCGCAATATTATTGCTACGCAATAGCAACGTGCAACGACATTCTGTCAAGCTAGCGCCACTATTTATTTATGATTTGGCTATTTTTTGAACTGCTTTATTCTGGATTTTCGTGATCTAAGAAAATCCAGTATGAACTAGTTTTGACTATTCTGTGTGTTGTGGACATTGTCAGTATGAATATGTCACTTCCCTCTCTTTATGAGGTAAGCCTGCGACTCAAGAAGACATTTAAGGTAGTTTTGGTGATTTTGATATGATTTTGTTTCTGATATACTTATTAATTGTGTTTTTTTTTTATATATGAGCTTAATTTTAATACAATATTGTTTAGTTCATTCTTAACTGTTTATGTGTTTGTAGCCATTATTATCGAGGGTATGACATAGTTTGAATAGTATTAGTGGATTGAAAATCAACTGGGATATAGGATGTGAATGTCAATAGTATTATGTAATTATGAAGTAGTAGCCTGTGGAGTTTGAACTTGATTTATTTTTTTTCGTTTTTTAAATTGTGTTTTAGAGTAACGTGTAATTCTATTTTTGTTAGTAATTTGGTAATGATCTGGATCTAATTTTTCAACATTTTTATTGGCTTTAAAAGGAATTTTCTAGTTTTCCTTTTTGTAACGGTCCTTTTCGACATCTGGTATAGACTTCGTATTCTTGTCGGCCACTGTTGATTTTATTTATTACATTTTCTTTTATTTTTTGTGTATCTAAATTTGGTTGTCCGGCATATAAGAATATGTGTGCGGGAGTTTGTCCAGTGGTGTCATGTTTTGTCTTGTGATTGAAACGGTAGAGGATGGTTTCCATTTTGCTTAGTTTGTTTTCTTCGTCATTTAAAGTGTTGATTATGCGTATTTTTATACCCTGAACCCATTGAAAATGGGAATTCAGGGTATAATGGTTTTGTTAAAATGTCAAATGTATGTAACAGGCAGAAGGAGGCGTGGCAGACCCCATAAAGTATATATATTCTTGATCAGGACGACGAGCTGAGTCGATATAGCCATGTCCGTCTGTCCGTCTGTCCGTCCGTCCGTATGTGTGAACGCGTCGATTTCAGAACCTATAAGAGCTAGAGACTTGAAACTTTTTTTGGAAGTCCCTGTATAGCACGCGCATATCGAGTTTGTTTTACAAAATCGATAACTTTTCTCGTTATTTTGCTATCGATTAAAAACCTTATCGAAATGAAGTAAATAAATTATATCTCGTACATCATTCGAGCTAGAGTCTCCAAATTTTACATTTAGTTTTATTTATATTTTATACAATTTCGGCTTTTGTCATATTTTGAATATTAGCTAAAAATTTTACAAAAATTTTCAAATTGAAGTTTAGTTGCAAATATAGCCAATATGTGAATGAGTTTGCAATTTTAGACAACTGATAAATATTCAATATAATATGTAGATCATATGCTGAAAATTTCATTGAAACCCATTAAGTATCACAGAAGTAATTAAACAAAACGTTTTGTCAATTGCGACATGTGACCAGAAACCCACCCCCGTTTTCATTTTTTCTATACACATGCACACATACATTGAGACATTCGAATGCGAGCATTCTTGTCTGTTCTAAGAATCACAACAATAACAGCTGACTGCTTGAATTTTGTTATAATTCTTAACTGCCTTTAGTATCAAATTTGCTACTGCTTGTCTAAGCAGTGCAGCGGCGGTGTTGATAGAAGCGGGGCACGTCGTGCCTTGCAGGTCTGGGTTCAAACCCAGCCGATGTCAAATATTTTTATGTCGTATTTTCTTAATATTTTATTTTATTTCTTTTATTAAATTATTATTACTCTTTGAAAATTATATTAAATTATTTAAAAAAAAACATGCTATTTGATTGTGAAAGTGCAAGATTGGCAATTTAATTAAATTTTTTATAAGTTTGTAATGTATAAGTTAACACGCGCCGGTCAAATAGTGCTGACAACGAGTCAGCAACTTCTACACCGGACGCCGTTGCGACAGAGTTGCAGGCGAAATTGGACACCAGCACGCAGAAGCGGGCTGATCATCCACGGAAGACGCAAGCTCAGCGTTCTGTCGACCCGGCCGCCGGCAGCAATGGCTTGGAGCCGCCGTTTAGATTTATAAAAGTTTAGTTTATAATCTTCTCTCAGAAAGCTCACACGAGCAGTAAATAAAAAGATTCAAAAGTAAAAACAGTCTTGTTATAATTGGCGCCCAACGACGAAGAAACCCGCGAGTTTTACTAAAACAAATACCCGCGTAGTTTATTTATGTGTAACTCTTTGAGCTAACGCCAAGAGTAATATAAAAAAAAAACCCCAACAAAATTTGTGATCTATGTAACTCTTTGGCCAACGCCAAGAACCATAGTGAAAAACAATTAAAAAAAAAAAAAAAGAAGAAAATAAATAAATAAAAAATAAAACCCCAGCCACGAGCTGAGTGAGTGAGAACTGAAAAAATAAGCAACAACAACCACAAAGACATACGAAACCCAAGTGGAAAAGCAACAAAAACAACGTTGGAGCAAGACACTGCGCGACTGCATCGGCCACCAGCGCTCAACATTAACGAACAAAATATATTAAATTTAGAAATGACCATGTAAGTGAATTGCTCATTTTCTTAAAAAGAATAAAAATCAACGCTGTCTAGTAGATGCGTAAAAAAATGACACTTATTCCAAATTTAAAAATTTCAATTTAAAAAAAAAAAATATAAATATTAATTTTTTATTTTACCTCTACACTGAAACTCTTTTAATAAAAAAAAAAAAAAAAATTTTTCCTCTTTCTGAACTTCGTTGAAAATACTTGTATTATAATTTATAAAGTGATCTCGGTTTGACATTCTAAACGAATGCAGGGTGTCGATAGATCAGACGACAGCAGCGGGGAGGAATTAATATCTTTCTACTTAGAAAACAAAAAAATAAAAGACAGAAAAATGGCAAACGAACAAATAGCACAACTTCAAGCTCAAATGTGCGCAGCCCTCGAACAGCAGACACTTAGATTTGAGGAAAAATTTGCCACTCTTACTCAGAAATTCACTAAGCTTCAAGGGTCAGCTCCTAAAATAGAAACTTACGAGGAAATACAAATAGTACCAGGAACTAAATGCGACGAGCCCCTAGACATAGTAAAGTCCATCCCAGAGTTTGACGGAAAACAGGAAAATTATGTCTCATGGAGACAGGCCGCTAGCGCCGCTTATAAAGTATTTGAGCCGTATAATGGCAGTTCAAGGCATTATCAAGCTGTAGCTATAATACGCAACAAAGTGAGAGGCCCAGCAGATGCGGTGCTTGCGTCATTTAACACAGTGTTAAATTTCAAAGCAGTCATTGCTAGGTTGGATTTCACGTTTGCTGATCGGACTCCAGTACACGTGATCCAGCAGCAGTTAAGCACTCTGAGGCAGGGCGACCAATCATTGTTAAACTACTATGATGAGGTCGAAAAGAAGTTGACATTACTGACAAACAAAACTCTAATGACACATGACCCTGCCGGAGCAGCCGTTCTGAATGAAAAATTCAGGAGCGATGCACTCCATACTTTTGTCTCTGGACTGAGAAAGTCCTTGAGGTGGGCTGTCTTCCCAGCACAGCCCCAAGACCTCCCAACTGCTCTAGCTCTAGCCCAAGAAGCTGAGTCAAGCAATGAAAGAGGCATTTTTGCTGCTAATTTTGCAAAATACTCGGAAGAAAAACCGCAGAGATCCAGTGGCCAAAAGACCCAGAACTGGCGTCAGAACAGCCAACAGGAAAGTGAGGGTAGCTTTCAGAAAAAACATCCTCATTTCCAGAAAAATAACAAAGATAACCAAAGCCAGCCAAAAGCAGGCAGCTCAAAGCAGCGCTTTCAGCCCAAAAACTCATAAGGGCATGGTCCTGAACCAATGGAAGTAGATTCTTCTTCACGCTTCAGACAGCCCACTCAGGGCTATAGAGGCAACCAAAACTATGGGGACCAGTCAATGAGGACTCAACAGAACCTCAATCACTTACCCCAAGAAGAAGGCAGCGAAAATAAAACTTATGAGTCTTATTCACAACATGAAGCGGAGGCGGTCGAAGACGACCTATCCGGAGCTGAAAGCTGTAATTTTTTAGCGGAAGCTCCCTGCTACCGTTTATAAGACGCATGGTCGCAGGGCGAACAATAAAACTTTTAATAGACACAGGAGCCTCTAAAAACTATATCAAGGCCCTTCCCGAGCTGGCTCATTGGAAGCCAGTAAATAGCCCCTTTCAAGTTAAATCAATCCACGGACACACAAAAATTGAACAGAAATGTCTCATCGACCTTTTCAATGTCAAATCATACTTTTTCATGCTAGAATCATTAAAAGATTTTGACGGCATAATTGGCCTTGATCTCCTAAAACAGATCAACGCTCAGATTGATTTGACCAATAACACCATAAAGCACGACAGAGGTGCAGAGAAAATTGAGTTCACAACATGTCAACAGGTGAACCATTTTCAAATTAGTGACGCGGATGTTCCACCCGCAGTCAGAGCAACTTTCAATCAAATGATTGACCGAACGATTAACGCCTTTGCAGACGTTAACGAATCCCTACCATACAATATTAACACTGTTGCCACAATCCCAACGGACGGCAAACCAGTATATTCAAAGTTATACCCATACCCCATGGGCGTGTCAGAATTTGTCAACGCAGAAGTTAAACAACTTCTGGCGAACGGCATAATCAGACCCTCAAAATCACCCTATAACAATCCAATATGGGTGGTCGACAAAAAAGGTGTTGACGAATCAGGCCATAAAAAAAAACGTCTGGTAATCGATTTTCGCAAGTTAAATCAGAAGACAACCGACGACAAGTACCCTATCCCAACTATTTTGACCATATTGTCGAACATGGGTGAGGCTCAGTATTTCACAACACTGGGAAGTATGAATTTTGCAGGCTTCCCTTCGGGCTGAAAAACGCCCCTAGTATTTTCCAGAGGGCAATAGACGATGTCCTCAGGGACCAAATTGGAAAAACTTGTTACGTCTATGTAGATGACGTAATAATTTTCTCCCCCAATAAGGAAGACCACATCAAACACATTGAGTGGGTCTTGAAAAGCCTTAGGGATGCAGGCATGAGGGTTTCCCAAGAAAAATCCAAATTCTTCAAAAAGGATGTGGAATATTTGGGATTCACCGTGTGCAGAGGTGGAATTCGGACATCGACCGACAAGGTACAGGCCATAAAGAATTTCCAACCTCCGACAACATTGTTTAACCTTAGATCATTTCTAGGGTTAGCAAGTTATTACAGGTGCTTTATAGCAGGATTCGCCAGCATTGCAAGACCCCTAACGGACGTCTTGAAAGGCGAAAACGGAAAAATAAGTGCCAACCATTCGAGGAAAGTGAAACTCGAATTGAATCAAATGCAATTAGACGCCTTTAACAGGTTAAAAGAGCTGCTTGCCTCCGAGGATGTGCTATTAGCATACCCGGATTTCAAAAAACCATTTGACTTGACAACAGACGCATCCGGCCAAGGGCTCGGCGCTGTGCTGTCTCAGGGCGGACGCCCCATAACAATGATCTCGCGCACATTGCGAGACAATGAAATTAACTTTGCCACAAATGAGCGAGAACTCCTTGCCATTGTGTGGGCATTGAAAAATCTCAGGAATTACTTGTATGGTGTTAAAAATCTTAACATTTATACGGACCACCAGCCGCTAACATTCGCGGTATCGGACAAAAATCCAAATGCCAAAATAAAGCGCTGGAAGGCTTTTATTGATGAACACAACGCAAATATCATCTATAAGCCAGGCAAGGAAAACCTTGTAGCAGACGCACTGTCTCGCCAGAATATTAACGCACTGGACGATATGCCAGAATCTGATGTCGCTACAGTCCATAGCGAGGAGTCTCTAACTTACACAATTGAGACCACAGACAAACCAGTCAACTGCTTCCGAAACCAGATCATACTGGAAGAAAGCTCTGTTCCACAACAGAAGACCTACATCTTGTTTAGAACAAAAACCCGACATATCATACAGTTTTCCGATCGCAACACATTAATGCAAACCTTACGAGAAGTCGTAAACGCAGAAGTCACTAACTCAATTTATTGTGAACTTCCTATTCTGGCCTTCATCCAACATGATTTGGTAAAAGAATTCCCCTCAACAACGTTTCGACATTCAAAAAGTCTTGTTACAGACATCTTAGACATTACAGAACAAAGGGAAATAGCTATAGCAGAGCATAATCGCGCTCATCGCGCAGCTCAAGAGAACGCCCAACAAATTCTTAGAGACTATTTTTTCCCAAAAATTGGACGCCTAACAACTGAAATAGCCGCAAATTGTCGAGTATGCACTATGAACAAACATAACCGGCAACCGATCAGACATGAAATAGGGAAAACTCCTATACCCTCATATGCTGGAGAAATGTTACATGTGGACATTTACTCTACAGATGGGAAATATTTTTTAGCCTGCATCGATAAATTTTCCAAATTTGCAGTCGATCAATCAATCCGCTCACGCGCAATTGTGGATGTAAAAGCTCCACTCCTCCAACTCCTAAATTTTTTTCCAAAGACTAAAACAGTTTACTGCGATAATGAAAAGTCTTTAAACTCGGAGACCATATGAGCAATGTTGTCGAATAACTTTGACATTGTCATCGCAAACGCACCGCCCTTACACAGCACATCTAACGGGCAGGTCGAGCGTTTCCACGGCACTCTAGGAGATATAAGTCGTTGTCTAAAAAATGGAAACCACATTGAAGACACTATTGACAGTACTCTCCTCGCAACAATAAAATATAATAGATCGATTCATTCGGTGACAGGAAAAAAACCGATTGAAATTATTCACAATATCCCAATGGACGTTGCAGTACAAATAAAAAACAATATCACGTCAGCACAGGAGAAATCCTTAGAGCAACATAACAAGAACAGGGTCCAAAAAGCGTACCAAATAGGTGAGAAAGTATGGGTAAAGTCCAATAAGAGACTGGGAAATAAACTTTCACCCTTATTCACCGAAGCAGTGGTTGAAGCAGACCTTGGGACAACGGTCCTTATAAAGGGGAGGGTGGTCCATAAGGACAACCTTAAGTAAACCATATTTTTAATTTTAAAAAAAAAAACATCTTTTTTAATAACTACATTCTTTTACCTTAGGATAAAATATATTTTAGTTTTAAAAATAGTGGCTCTGACTAGAACTGAAGCGACTTCGAGACTTAATGACTATACGCACGCGGACTACATACCTATAATAGACGGGGACGTGACGATTTGGGACGAATACGGCTACATGGGACACACGACTAACTTGACGATATACGAGACATATGTCGACGAGACATGGAACTTAATGGACGGACTACCCAAAGACCATATGAGACAAGTACTTAAGACTGACTTACAACACATAGCCACTTTAATTAGTACCCTTAACGTTCACCATAGACAGGCCAGAAGCATAAACTTGATAGGTAGTGCCCTTAAAGCAATAGCAGGAACCCCAGATTTCGATGACTGGGAGCAGATAAAATTTAAACAGGGACAATTAGTAGATGCTGAAAACAAGCAAATCGAGATCAATAACAAAATTCAAGTAAGACTCAACGAAATTTCAAGAACTCTTAACACAATTAAAAAACCAGATGCTGAAGTCGAATATCTTTATACGACTATCTTGGCGAAAAACAGAATGATAATTTCGGACCTAGAAGATTTGATTCTTTCAATTTCACTTGCAAAAATAAATTTAATTAGCCCACTCATACTCGACAGCATTGATGTAAAAGAACTTAATGAGCAACTCACCAATGTTAGCGTAACAGACCTACTAGAGGTATCTAATATTAAGGCTTTTCAAAATTCCCAACTACTATATTTTTTAATAAAATTCCCTAGACCTAAGTTACACTGCAAAAAAATCAATATTTTTCCCGTTCAGCATAGTAATATAATAATAGATTTAGAAGAAGGCGACGTGGTGGCCGATTGTGGAACAAAAACCTTCGCCGTGCGTGATGGCGTCTCTACAGTGAGCACCACCTTCTGCAAGCAAATGCAGAAATCAACATGCGCCCAACAGCTGGTCTCAGGCGGCACTGCACAATGCGCTACACGTCTTGGGCATCTAAAGCCCATAATCGTAGTCGATGAAGGCATCGTTATCATCAACAGCGCCACAATCCACATAGTGGGCAGCACCGGAACTAGCCAGCAGGTCACGGGGACTTATTTAGTCACCTTCGATGACCATATCTCATTGAATGGAACCCGTTACATAAATCATCGGGGTATTCTGAGGAAAAAACCAGCAGTTTCGACGTCAGGAATAGTCAACATCACACTATTCCGAGAACACCTGAGCCTCCCGTTCCTGCACGACCTGAGTTTGAGCAATCTTCGCCACATCAGTAACCTCAAGGCCGAATTGTCATCAAGGTCATTTGGTTGCGTCACTATCATTGTTTCTCTTGTCTTCCTCCTAGTTATCGGTTTTAAATTATGTCAACGGAAGCCGATCAATGGGAAACCCGAGGACGGGTTTCAACCTACCCGGGGAGGAGTTAACACGCGCCGGTCAAATAGTGCTGACAACGAGTCAGCAACTTCTACACCGGACGCCGTTGCGACAGAGTTGCAGGCGAAATTGGACACCAGCACGCAGAAGCGGGCTGATCATCCACGGAAGACGCAAGCTCAGCGTTCTGTCGACCCGGCCGCCGGCAGCAATGGCTTGGAGCCGCCGTTTAGATTTATAAAAGTTTAGTTTATAATCTTCTCTCAGAAAGCTCACACGAGCAGTAAATAAAAAGATTCAAAAGTAAAAACAGTCTTGTTATAATTTATACAAGATACGGTATATATTTAAAAACGCAGATCGGACGGGGCTCAGGGGATCTTCTACTCGGGTACCCCCGACTAGAGTTTTCTTACTTGTTACTCGTGATAATGCGTCAGCTATGTGATTTTATTTTCCTTTTATGTATTTTATGTCAAGATCATATTCAGATAACTTAACTCTCCATCGAGTTAGTTTTGAATTTGGCTCTTTCATTTTGTACAACCAGCATAATAGTTGATGGTCACTATTAATTTCAAAATGTCGTCCAAGTAGGTAATGTCGGAATGTTTTTGTTGCCCATACAATGGCTAAGAGTTCCTTTTCTATTGCGCTGTAGTACAGCGAAAGTACAGCTCCAAGAGCTACATTACTTGCATCTGTTGTTAAAACGAATTTCTTATTGAAATCTGGAATTTTTAAAATTGGATCATTGGAAATTAATTGTTTGAGTTTTTCGAAAGCTTCAATGTATTCTGGATTTTTAATGTCTATTTTTGATTCTTTTCTAAGTACTGTTGTCATTGGCTTGGTTATGTCTGCAAAATTAGGGATGAATTTTCGATAGTAACCGGTTAGTCCAAGGAAACCTTTTATTTCTTTGGTTTTTGAAGGAATTGGATATTTTTGAATTGCTTAAATTTTTTCTGGATTTGGTTTTATTCCATCTTTAGTTATGACATGTCCTAAAAATGTAGTTTCCTGTTTAAGAAATTCGCATTTATCAAGTTGGAGTTTGAGATTAGCTTCTAAAAGCTTTTCGAAAACTAATTGGAGCGAGTTCAGATGTTCTTCTAATGATGTTGAAACAAGTAAGAGTGATCTAGTCGAGACTGCTCGACTAAGAGATACCCTGAACCCTGCGAAGATGCGATTTATATATACATATATATAAACAATACATACACACACACACAAACACACATTCACACGCACGCACAAGCACTTTCTCTGAAAGGCGAAAACGGAAAAATAAGTGCCAACCATTCGAGGAAAGTGAAACTCGAATTGAATCAAATGCAATTAGACGCCTTTAACAGGTTAAAAGAGCTGCTTGCCTCCGAGGATGTGCTATTAGCATACCCGGATTTCAAAAAACCATTTGACTTGACAACAGACGCATCCGGCCAAGGGCTCGGCGCTGTGCTGTCTCAGGGCGGACGCCCCATAACAATGATCTCGCGCACATTGCGAGACAATGAAATTAACTTTGCCACAAATGAGCGAGAACTCCTTGCCATTGTGTGGGCATTGAAAAATCTCAGGAATTACTTGTATGGTGTTAAAAATCTTAACATTTATACGGACCACCAGCCGCTAACATTCGCGGTATCGGACAAAAATCCAAATGCCAAAATAAAGCGCTGGAAGGCTTTTATTGATGAACACAACGCAAATATCATCTATAAGCCAGGCAAGGAAAACCTTGTAGCAGACGCACTGTCTCGCCAGAATATTAACGCACTGGACGATATGCCAGAATCTGATGTCGCTACAGTCCATAGCGAGGAGTCTCTAACTTACACAATTGAGACCACAGACAAACCAGTCAACTGCTTCCGAAACCAGATCATACTGGAAGAAAGCTCTGTTCCACAACAGAAGACCTACATCTTGTTTAGAACAAAAACCCGACATATCATACAGTTTTCCGATCGCAACACATTAATGCAAACCTTACGAGAAGTCGTAAACGCAGAAGTCACTAACTCAATTTATTGTGAACTTCCTATTCTGGCCTTCATCCAACATGATTTGGTAAAAGAATTCCCCTCAACAACGTTTCGACATTCAAAAAGTCTTGTTACAGACATCTTAGACATTACAGAACAAAGGGAAATAGCTATAGCAGAGCATAATCGCGCTCATCGCGCAGCTCAAGAGAACGCCCAACAAATTCTTAGAGACTATTTTTTCCCAAAAATTGGACGCCTAACAACTGAAATAGCCGCAAATTGTCGAGTATGCACTATGAACAAACATAACCGGCAACCGATCAGACATGAAATAGGGAAAACTCCTATACCCTCATATGCTGGAGAAATGTTACATGTGGACATTTACTCTACAGATGGGAAATATTTTTTAGCCTGCATCGATAAATTTTCCAAATTTGCAGTCGATCAATCAATCCGCTCACGCGCAATTGTGGATGTAAAAGCTCCACTCCTCCAACTCCTAAATTTTTTTCCAAAGACTAAAACAGTTTACTGCGATAATGAAAAGTCTTTAAACTCGGAGACCATATGAGCAATGTTGTCGAATAACTTTGACATTGTCATCGCAAACGCACCGCCCTTACACAGCACATCTAACGGGCAGGTCGAGCGTTTCCACGGCACTCTAGGAGATATAAGTCGTTGTCTAAAAAATGGAAACCACATTGAAGACACTATTGACAGTACTCTCCTCGCAACAATAAAATATAATAGATCGATTCATTCGGTGACAGGAAAAAAACCCATTGAAATTATTCACAATATCCCAATGGACGTTGCAGTACAAATAAAAAACAATATCACGTCAGCACAGGAGAAATCCTTAGAGCAACATAACAAGAACAGGGTCCAAAAAGCGTACCAAATAGGTGAGAAAGTATGGGTAAAGTCCAATAAGAGACTGGGAAATAAACTTTCACCCTTATTCACCGAAGCAGTGGTTGAAGCAGACCTTGGGACAACGGTCCTTATAAAGGGGAGGGTGGTCCATAAGGACAACCTTAAGTAAACCATATTTTTAATTTTAAAAAAAAAAACATCTTTTTTAATAACTACATTCTTTTACCTTAGGATAAAATATATTTTAGTTTTAAAAATAGTGGCTCTGACTAGAACTGAAGCGACTTCGAGACTTAATGACTATACGCACGCGGACTACATACCTATAATAGACGGGGACGTGACGATTTGGGACGAATACGGCTACATGGGACACACGACTAACTTGACGATATACGAGACATATGTCGACGAGACATGGAACTTAATGGACGGACTACCCAAAGACCATATGAGACAAGTACTTAAGACTGACTTACAACACATAGCCACTTTAATTAGTACCCTTAACGTTCACCATAGACAGGCCAGAAGCATAAACTTGATAGGTAGTGCCCTTAAAGCAATAGCAGGAACCCCAGATTTCGATGACTGGGAGCAGATAAAATTTAAACAGGGACAATTAGTAGATGCTGAAAACAAGCAAATCGAGATCAATAACAAAATTCAAGTAAGACTCAACGAAATTTCAAGAACTCTTAACACAATTAAAAAACCAGATGCTGAAGTCGAATATCTTTATACGACTATCTTGGCGAAAAACAGAATGATAATTTCGGACCTAGAAGATTTGATTCTTTCAATTTCACTTGCAAAAATAAATTTAATTAGCCCACTCATACTCGACAGCATTGATGTAAAAGAACTTAATGAGCAACTCACCAATGTTAGCGTAACAGACCTACTAGAGGTATCTAATATTAAGGCTTTTCAAAATTCCCAACTACTATATTTTTTAATAAAATTCCCTAGACCTAAGTTACACTGCAAAAAAATCAATATTTTTCCCGTTCAGCATAGTAATATAATAATAGATTTAGAAGAAGGCGACGTGGTGGCCGATTGTGGAACAAAAACCTTCGCCGTGCGTGATGGCGTCTCTACAGTGAGCACCACCTTCTGCAAGCAAATGCAGAAATCAACATGCGCCCAACAGCTGGTCTCAGGCGGCACTGCACAATGCGCTACACGTCTTGGGCATCTAAAGCCCATAATCGTAGTCGATGAAGGCATCGTTATCATCAACAGCGCCACAATCCACATAGTGGGCAGCACCGGAACTAGCCAGCAGGTCACGGGGACTTATTTAGTCACCTTCGATGACCATATCTCATTGAATGGAACCCGTTACATAAATCATCGGGGTATTCTGAGGAAAAAACCAGCAGTTTCGACGTCAGGAATAGTCAACATCACACTATTCCGAGAACACCTGAGCCTCCCGTTCCTGCACGACCTGAGTTTGAGCAATCTTCGCCACATCAGTAACCTCAAGGCCGAATTGTCATCAAGGTCATTTGGTTGCGTCACTATCATTGTTTCTCTTGTCTTCCTCCTAGTTATCGGTTTTAAATTATGTCAACGGAAGCCGATCAATGGGAAACCCGAGGACGGGTTTCAACCTACCCGGGGAGGAGTTAACACGCGCCGGTCAAATAGTGCTGACAACGAGTCAGCAACTTCTACACCGGACGCCGTTGCGACAGAGTTGCAGGCGAAATTGGACACCAGCACGCAGAAGCGGGCTGATCATCCACGGAAGACGCAAGCTCAGCGTTCTGTCGACCCGGCCGCCGGCAGCAATGGCTTGGAGCCGCCGTTTAGATTTATAAAAGTTTAGTTTATAATCTTCTCTCAGAAAGCTCACACGAGCAGTAAATAAAAAGATTCAAAAGTAAAAACAGTCTTGTTATAATTTATACAAGATACGGTATATATTTAAAAACGCAGATCGGACGGGGCTCAGGGGATCTTCTACTCGGGTACCCCCGACTAGAGTTTTCTTACTTGTTACTCGTGATAATGCGTCAGCTATGTGATTTTATTTTCCTTTTATGTATTTTATGTCAAGATCATATTCAGATAACTTAACTCTCCATCGAGTTAGTTTTGAATTTGGCTCTTTCATTTTGTACAACCAGCATAATAGTTGATGGTCACTATTAATTTCAAAATGTCGTCCAAGTAGGTAATGTCGGAATGTTTTTGTTGCCCATACAATGGCTAAGAGTTCCTTTTCTATTGCGCTGTAGTACAGCGAAAGTACAGCTCCAAGAGCTACATTACTTGCATCTGTTGTTAAAACGAATTTCTTATTGAAATCTGGAATTTTTAAAATTGGATCATTGGAAATTAATTGTTTGAGTTTTTCGAAAGCTTCAATGTATTCTGGATTTTTAATGTCTATTTTTGATTCTTTTCTAAGTACTGTTGTCATTGGCTTGGTTATGTCTGCAAAATTAGGGATGAATTTTCGATAGTAACCGGTTAGTCCAAGGAAACCTTTTATTTCTTTGGTTTTTGAAGGAATTGGATATTTTTGAATTGCTTAAATTTTTTCTGGATTTGGTTTTATTCCATCTTTAGTTATGACATGTCCTAAAAATGTAGTTTCCTGTTTAAGAAATTCGCATTTATCAAGTTGGAGTTTGAGATTAGCTTCTAAAAGCTTTTCGAAAACTAATTGGAGCGAGTTCAGATGTTCTTCTAATGATGTTGAAACAAGTAAGAGTGATCTAGTCGAGACTGCTCGACTAAGAGATACCCTGAACCCTGCGAAGATGCGATTTATATATACATATATATAAACAATACATACACACACACACAAACACACATTCACACGCACGCACAAGCACTTTCTCTGCTACTGCGCAGTTTACGCAGCGACTGCGCGCGGGCAGCGCTTCGGCTGCAGTATGGGCTATATTTTGGAAACTTATTTGTTGAATAGGTTTGCTTCTAGATGGACTTCCGTAACCAATTTTCTAAGGCGTACTAATGACATTCATATGTATGTATTTGCCAAAGCACAAGTCTCTAGTATTTGAAATACGTTTTTTTCAAATTTGGGGGGAAGGGGGCGTGGTATTCAAAATTTAAAAAAATTAAAAATTCTAAGTATTTTTTACACGGATATACACAGTAAATCTGAAACGGTATTCAAAAACGAAGAAAAGTTATCGATTTTTATCGATAATAAGGAAATGGGATGAGTTATCGAAAAAAAATGATAAACTTGTACTGCGTAGGGTATACACGAGTATACATTTCAAATTTCATCTCTCTCTTTTCTAGCTTTTGTGGTTTGCGAGATCGCTGCGTTCACACGGACGGACGGACGGACGGACGGACAGACAGACGGCCATGGCTATATCGACTCAGTTTGTCGAGCTGATCAAGAATATATATACTTTATGGGGTCTGCCATGTCTCCTTCTGCCTGTTACATACATTTTCACAAAAACATTATACCCTGATACACTTAACAATGTTTATTTAATAATGGTCTTAAAACATTGTTCATGCAGCGTTGAAAGGTTGCAGGTGCATTTTTTAAACCAAATGGCATACGAATATATTCATAGTGGCAATTTTTTGTAGATAAAGCTGTTTTATGTATGGAATCTGGATGCATTTCAAGTTGGTGGAACCCTTTTGCAAGGTCAATTGTTGTGAAATAATTGCATTTACCTAGCTTTCCTAAGATTTCGTCCATATTTGGAATTGGATGTCTGTCACTAATGGTTATTTCATTTAATTTTCTGTAGTCAATTACAACTCTGAATTTTTGTTTACCTGAAGCATCTTGTTTTTTAGGAACAATCCATATGGGACTTCAATAAGGGGAATTGGTTGGTCTTATAATACCCTGTTCTAACATGTCTTGAATTTGCTGTTCAACTTCTTGTTCATATGCTTGTGGATAACTGTATGGTTTTGAATGAATTGCAGAATTGTAGATGGTATTGATAATGTGTTTTTCTTGATTGCTGAAACTGAGTTGATCGCTTTCTTGGAATTGAATATGTTGATATTGTTTCAACAAGTTTTTCAAATGAAATTTTTCTTCTTCATTTAAATGTTTTAATCGGTAAGGGCTGAATTTTGCTGATTTTTGGTTTTCTGAATTGTTTTTTTGAATTGATTGTTTGTTTCGGAATTTGATTGGTTTAGAAAATGGTTTTGGTTGGCCGATGGAGTATGGCTTATTAATTTGTATTTTTTGTTGTATAGAGTTACTAATTGCAATTTGTAATCTATAACTGCTTGTGCTTGTGAAAGCATTTTTCTACCAATTAATAAATCATAATCTGAAGAAAACTGATGTAGAAGAAATTATTATCACCTTTGCACAAGTTGTTTGACGGGACATTAACTTTCTTTGACATAGTTAATGGTCCATTGCTAGTTTGGATAAGGCAATCAGTGTCATGAACTTGTAAATTGAAAACATTGGATGTCATCATATTTACTGTAGACCCTGCGTCTATTAAGCATTTTAGACTTTTGCCATTATGTGTTATTATTATGTATTGTTGGTTTCCGAGGCTGGCAACTGAAAATTTTCTGCTTGCTCAATTTCGATATCATTTGCCTCTTCTGTCTCATGTTCGGCTATTGGAGCTTGTGTGTATGTATAATCTGGGTATTGGGTATAACATTGATCTTGATAGAATTGGGGACAATATTCGGGATATGAGGTTGTTTGATCATAATACTGCTGTAAGTATTCATGATAATTAAGTTCCTCTTGATGTCTAGCTTCATCTATACTCATTTTACTTTGTCCGCTTTGTGCTCTAAGACGTTTTGTGGGTTGGTTTGCTAAACCAGAACTGGTTGTGGGTTGTTGTGGAGTTATATTTTATGTTTGTCCGAAACGATTGTTATCAAATTGGTTCTATCGAAAGTTTGGTCTTGTTTGGAAATATGCTGGTGTAGGTGAGTAAGGCATGGCTTGTGTTGCTCGAGGTGAATAAGTATTATTTTGTAAGTTATTGTTAGTATTATAATGGGGTGGACGATATGGTTGTTGATAATTAAATTGATGGTTTTGATATGGGACATAAGGAGTATTAGGTTGAAGAAAGTTTGGATATTTTGGAATATTTGTATTTTGTTGATAATTTGGTTTCAACTTTACTTGTTTGACTTTATTGGGATTTGATGATTGAATTAATTCATCATACAATTTTTTTTCTTGTAACAAGTTAATTAATGAACATTTCACAGTTCATTATTCGAATGCAAATATTAGCTGGAAGTTTTTGCACTAAGTCTTCAATACTACTTTTGATTAACCGGGTGTATAAAGTTTTGTCGTCAGAGTTGCTTCTAGTTCTAGCTTACTAGTTAAGGTCTGCCTACGTTGTTCTGCTTCCTCCAGAAAGGCTCGCTCGTTTCCTTTGAATTGGGTATTCCTGAATTCCTCCAGTAGGATGTGATTCTTAGTCTGCGTCTTGTAGTTTAGTACCAGTTGCTTCCGTAGATCCGTCCAGGTTGACAAGCTGTTGATGCCAAGGGATAACATCACATCACTGCTGATGCAGCGTTTCACTAGTCCAAAAATTATTGATCTTTGGCGTTCATCGTTGGTGGTGTACAGGGCCAGAATATAATCAATCCGGTTGACAAATGTGTACAACGCGTTTTTGTCTCCAGTGAACTTTTCGACTTTTTTTAGTTGGTTTATTACTTGTGTCATATTGACATCAGTAAGGTCAGCAGTCGCAAATAGACAGCCAAGCTGAACTGACGAGCTCGCGGACAGTTTACTGTAAGCCGGTCGTGTGTTCAAAGTGTTATCTATTTACCGCTACTTTGCAGCAGCATAAATACTTTTTGTAAACAACACCTACGCTAAAACTGCTTAATACGCGCATTTTGCTGATAGCGATCAGCAAGCACCGTTACTGCGCTCTGATTGGCCAGCCATCCAGAGTCACGCACCTAAGTGTAGTATACCTTAAGTATTCTTTCAAGCAAACATTATAACAGCTTCTGCTACTGATTGAAGCCGCCAGCTCAAGCTGCCGCTGCCTGTGGCGTGCGCAAGTGGCAACATGGAGTTACCAGGGCCGTCCAATACAGCCCCCTCCAAGCCAAGGTGGCAGATAGTGCCAACCAAGACCCCACAACCGTCACCAAAAGCGAAAGGTGCTTCATCTGCCAAGCAAGCAAAGGTCGAGAAAGCCCCAACTAAGACCCAACGCATCAAGGAAATCAGCGACGATGAAACAAGCAACTCCAGCTTGGAACCAGGGGAAATCAAGAGGAAAGAACCCTCCCGCAAATCCGTGCTGACAAACTATCTAAACAGCTCTAACAGTGAAAACAGGTTTTCAGCCCTTTCGGATGATAGCGACGATGACGACTCGGATGAATTCGACATGGAAACGTCGATGGAACCACTGCCAACCGACCCAGCCACCCAGACTGCTTCAGCCAAGCAGATCAAGCCGCCACCAATTTTCATCCCGGATGTTAGCGACATAAAAGGACTGATTACTGACGTTGCACTGGCCATCGGCAACTTCAAGTTTGACTATAAGTCTGGCAAGGACAGCAGTGTCCGGATAAACCTTTCCGATAAGGAAAGTTTTTCGAAGCTTAAGGTTTATCTTAATGACAACAAGATCAGATATCAAACTTTCCAACCGAAAAACGAGCGTGCTTACCGTATCGTCATCAAGGGGCTCCACCACTCCACAGACCCCTCAAGCATTAAGGATGATTTAGCTAGCAAAGGACATGCCGTACGTGGCCTCGAGATCAGAAACCCCATCAGCCGCAACAACAAAAAGCCTCAATGTTCTTTGTCAACTTAGAACCAGCCAGCAGCAACGAGGACGCCTTCGCCATCACTCGTCTGTGCAAATGCGTTCTCAAAGTCGAGCCCCGCTCAAAAAAAGAGCAGGCCAGAGGTAGAGCACTACCTGAAAAATAGAAGCGTGGACATTCTCCTCGCTTCTGAAACCCACTTTTCCCCCAAATCCCACTTCACCCTAAATAGCTACGACGTGATATCTGCGAACCACCCAAATAGCACCGCCCGCGGAGGAGCAGCAGTTATAATAAGAAGTGGTATAAAGTATATTGAACTGCCAGCTCAACAAGAGGAATGGGTCCAGTGCGCCAAGATCAGAGTAATCTGCCCAACAGGTGACATAACAATAGCTGCCGCATATTGTCCACCACGACATAACATTGGACAAGGACTATTCCACAATCTCCTGGACAACCTTGGTCCAAAATTCATAGTTGGAGGCAACTTCAATGCCAAGCAAACATGGTGGGGCTCTCGCATTGCGAGTCCCAGAGGCAGAGCGCTGTACAAGTGCATAACAGAGAGCTCTCTTGACAGCCACTCTGATGGCGAAGCTACCTACTGGCCCACCGACAGTGGCAAGATTCCAGATGTGCTGGACATAGCCATTTCAAAAGGCCTCCCGAGACACAAAATCGTCATTGGCAACGAGATCGACTTGTGCTCTGACCACAGCGCTGTCAAACTTCTGGTCAACATACCTGCCTGCACCCATTCCAACAGGAGTAGACTGTTCAAACCCAACACTAATATACAGCTATACAAACAATGGTTACAGAACAGTCTGGATCCAGCGGTCGCAATAACAACCAACGTCGAACTAGACTGCGCCGTCGAGAAACTGAACATTGAAATTCACAATGCCGTTTCTCACGCCACTCCTCCCCCCAGGTCCCACAAAAGCGTGCCACATAGGGACATCCACCTCTGGTCGCCGGAAGTTACTGCCTTGGTTGCTGAGAAAAGGCGTCTCCACCGAAACTGGCATAATTCTCGCAACCCTAGGGATAAGACAGAGCTCAACAGAGCTGCAAAAGAACTCAAGGAGCTGCTCTACTACCTGAGAAGGCAATCCCTCAACCAGTACCTAGAAGAAGTGGAGCCAGGTCACCCTCAACACGATCTTTGGAGGGACACCAAAAGCATCAAAAGGCCAGCGACTAAAAAAGAGCCAGTTAAGCGAGCATATGGCACGTGGTGCAGATCCGACAGCAAAAGAGCAGCGGCATTTGCTGACCATCTACACGAGGCACTCACCCCTTTTTCAAGGTGCTCTAACGAGGATGAAAACACGACGGCGGACGTTCCTTGTCAGATGGCTCTCCCGATTCCCGCAGTTGGTGCTGAAGAGCTGACATCAGAAATCAGAAAGCTCAAAGCATCCAAGTCGCCCGGATATGATGGAGTCGATGTTCCTGTCATTAAAGCCCTACCGCAGTCTGGTCTAGAACTTCTCCTCAACATCGTCAACAAATGCTTCCATTTAGGACATTTCCCCACCAAGTGAAAATGCGCCGAAATCATCCTGATCTAAAAACCTGGGAAACCTGGAGCCAATCTCGCCTCATATCGCCCGATAAGTTTGTTGGCGGTACTCTCCAAAGTAGTCGAGAGACTACTTTTGCGTAGAGTACGCACAATACTGGAGGAGGCCGGTTTGATCCCCTATCACCAGTTTGGCTTCAGGGAATGTCACGGAACACCAGAGCAGTGCCACAGGATCGTCGAGAAAATACTGGAAGCATTCGAGGAAAAAAATTACTGCCCAGCGGTGTTTCTGGACGTCAAACAGGCCTTCGACAGAGTCTGGCACACAGGACTGCTCTTTAAGCTCAAGGCAACTCTCCCCGCATCCTACTACTTGCTCCTCAGGTCTTTTGTTGTCGGCAGAAGCTTCTAAGTTAAATATGGTGATGAAAAATCCGACATCAAATAGGTCAGAGCCGGAGTCCTCCAGGGAAGCGTATTGGGCCCAGTGCTTTACACGCTCTACACCGCTGATATGCCCATCGTCCCGGACGCCAGACTATTGACCGCCACCTACGCTGATGACACAGCCTTTCTAGCCAACAACGCCTCACCACAAACCGCCTCCAATATATTACAAAGGCAGCTCGACCAAGTCAACACATGGTTGATCAGATGGAACATCATGGTCAATGCCGAAAAATCCACTTACACAACCTTCACACTAAGAAGAGGGGACTGCCCCCTGGTCCAGCTAGACGGCACCACTATCCCTGCTAGCGTAACAGCCAGATACCTGGGGCGCCTACTCGACAGAAGGCTCACATGGAAGCCCCACCTACACTCCAAAAGAAAGCAGCTGGACGTGAAGCTGAAAAAATACCTTTGGCTACTGGGCAAAAAATCGAAGTTGAAAGTAAGAGTAAAGCTCCTCACTTACAAGGCCATCATCAAACCCATATGGACATATGGTATCTCGATTTGGGGCACCACCAACGCCACCAATCGAGATATCATACAACGCTTCCAAAACAGAGCCCTGAGGCTGATCTCTGACGCCAATATCTACACCACAAACGTAAAGCTACACGATGTGCTTGGCGTCCCTTTCGTCCAGCAGGAAGTGGCCAGACTGTCCACCAATTACCTGGCACGTCTGGACGGACACACCAACCCTACAGCGATCAACCTCCTTGACAACAGCGCCACAACCAGAAGGCTGAGAAGACGTCACCCGCTAGATCTCCCGCACATCGCGGATTATAATTAATATTTAATACTAAGCCACCGCCAATGTTCACTTAATGTAATCCCCCGCTAATGTTATGAAAAACAATTTACTGGTCCACAAGGACAGATTGTAAATGGACAAATGGAGAAAAAATAAAAAGTAAGGGCAGTGTTAGCGTTTCCTTCCATTTTGTTAAAATTTAATTTATTTTGTTTATAGTTTATTCACTCGTTATTGATATTATTTTGTTTTTTGTTTAATTTTATTATTGGGTTCTTATTTTAGTTTTACTTAACTTGTCTATAATTATTTTGTTTGCTTCACTCTTATTGTAGTTCACTTATTTAAATTATATTTTAAGTTTTTATTTGTTTGCACTTATAGCACTTTCAAAGTTCTTTAAGAAAACCAGCTTTTCTGGAATTATATTCTCTTTGAATTCTATAGCGTCTTCTTGAATTGTTTTCAAGTTTTTTTTTTTGTTTTTACAATCCGCGGTTTTTGGCAAAACGCGATTTTTCGATTTACACGTCACTGTCGAGGTTTTAAGTTTTTTTTTTTTTTTTTTTTTTTTAACTTGACGCGATATTGATCGTCGTTTAGGTTACCGTAACGTTGGTTGTTTAGCGGATAACAAAACGGGATAAGAATTAATAACTTAGTTATTGCATCAGGATCCACAATTAATTGTTATCCTACCGGCTGCGCCAATTAGATATTTGCTGTGATTACGAGTCGAACTAATGCCGCGACACAGGCTAACGGCAACGCTGATTTTATTTTAAAAGACGAAGTCAGAGTTAGATTATGACAACTTGCTTTATTGAATAAGAGCTTAAGACTAAAGACAATTTTGTTAAGGGCTTATTTTATATACTGCTGAAATTACGCAGCAGACAAAGAATGATGCTAGTTTTGCATATCGGCGTCAGTTAGACGCGTCGTTCTCAGATTTTAAGCTATGCAATAGCAACGTGCAACGGCATTCTGTTAAGCCGGCGCCACTATTTATGATCAGTTGGACGCGTCGTTCGAAGAATTTCGGCTCGCAATATTATTGCTACGCAATAGCAACGTGCAACGACATTCTGTCAAGCTGGCGCCACTATTTATTTATGATTTGGCTATTTTTTGAACTGCATTATTCTGGACTTTCGTGATCTAAGAAAATCCAGTAGAACTAGTTTTGACTATTCTGTGTGTTGTGGACATTGTCAGTATGAATATGTCACTATATATATCTTACACTGGTTACTCAATCACAAATCAAAACTATCACTTAACTCCAAAGTTACACTTTTCAAGTCACTAATTCAGCCTATATGGAGATACGGGTGCTCCATTTGGGGAACAGCTGCTCCTTAACTCATAAAGAAACTTCAAAGTACTGAACATCGCATTATAAGACATTTTATTGGATTTCCATTTGCCAGGAATGATGATATCATGACAGATTTAAAACTCAATTACGTCATTAATATTATCCAAGACACTTCCATCAAACAGAACTCTAGACACTCATCTCACCCAAACCCTCTTGCACAATCACTCACCTTTGATACTTTACATCCTTCCACATACAGACTTAAAAGAGCCCAGCTCGAACATCTACCAGACCGTACACTCCCTTTACCTAATCCACGCACACGCACATAACTCATACCTCAATATGATCCTTATTTATTAAGATAGCCCACTGTCAATGTTTTGCCAAAAAGAGGTTTTAAAGTTTTTCTTAGAAAAATGAAACCCACATACAATAAATGATTGCCATAACAAAAAAAAAAAAACTGAGTACAGTGAGCATTTGATATGTGAACATACTACATCTCCATCCTTTAGAAAAATAACGTAATTATGTGAAGTTATTTTCTTAGTATTATTACTTATATTTTATTAAAAACTTTTTTTTGAATATATATTTTTTTGAATATATTATTTTTATACCCTGAACACATTGAAAATGGGAAATCAGGGTATAATGTTTTTGTGAAAATGTATGTAACAGGTAGAAGGAGACATGGCAGACCCCATAAAGTATATATATTCTTGATCAGCTCGATAAACTGAGTCGATATAGCCATGTCCGTCCGTCCGTCCGTCCGTCCGTCCGTCCGTCCGTCCGTCCGTGTGAACGCAGCGATCTCGCAAACCACAAAAGCCAGAGATCTGAAATTTGAAATGTATACTCGTGTATATCCTACGCAGTACGAGTTTATCATTTTTTTTCGTTAACTTATCCCATTTCCTTATTATCGATAAAAATCGATAACTTTTCTTCGTTTTTGAATACCGTTATAGCTATAGATTTCAGATTTACTGTGTGTATCCGTGTAATGAATACAAACATTTTGCGATTTTTGGATTTTGAATACCACGCCCCCTTCCACCCAAATTTGAAAAAAACGTATTTCAAATACTAGAGACTTGTGCTTTGGCAAATACAAACATATGCATGTCATTATTACGCAAAGTTTGGTTACGAAAGTCCATCAAGAAGAAAACTAATTCAATAAATAAGTTTCCAAAATATAGCCCCTACTGCAGCCCAAGCGCTGCGCAGTAGCTGCGCAGTAGCAGAGAAAATGCTTGTGCGTGCGTATGCATGTGTGAGTGTGTGTGTATGTGTTGTTTGTGTATATTTATATATAAAAGAAGCGTAAAATGATTTGAATATCGCATCTTCGCAGGGTTCAGGGTATCTCTTAGTCGAGCAGTCTCGACTAGAGCACTCTTACTTGTTATTATTTTTCTCTTTTGTATTAGTTTAATCAAATTTGATGATGTATATAAAAAAATTTTTTTTTTTTAACTTTTAATTTTAATAAATTTTTTTTATTTTTTTTTTAATTAAAATTTTTTTTTTCGGTACTGTACTTATTTTGTTTAGTTTGTTTATTTTGTTTATTTAGTACTTAGTCTAGATATGTAGTACTTAGTCTAGGTATGGCCATACTTAAATAAGAGAAATTTAAATTGGTTATGAAATAAACATTTTTAACCTATTTTCTTCTATACGTTCTACCTTATAACGTCCAGTGTATTTAAAATCTAGCTTATGACCTGTTTCATTTTTTAATAGAACATTATCTCCTATGTTTAAATTTAAATTTTATTGGTTTTTATCATAATAAAGTTTCTGTTTTTGCTTATTTTCTTCTAACATTATTCTAGCTCTCTTATATGCTTGTTCTAATCTAAATTTTGATTCCTAAGCATAGTCTTCTACATAATAAAGTGGTTTAATATTATATATACTATTAAATTGTCTTGGCAAGTTTGATGGTTTTCCAAATACTAACTCATATGGGCAATAGTCATCTGCCATAGCGGGTGTTGTGTTAAAACAATATACTAAGTATTGTAGCCATACACCCTAATCTGTCTTATCGACTGATATGTATGAACGGATGAACTCGTTAAGTGTTCGGTGGCTACGCTCCACGGTACCCACAGTCTGGTAATGATGTGCGGTAGAAGCTATATTTTTATACTCTGTTCCCAAAGGGAAAAAGAGCATATTGGTTTTGTGCAATGTCCGTCTTACTGTCCGTCCGTCTGTCCGTCTGTCCGTGTATACCCTTGAATTATAAAGTGTTAAGATTTTTCCGATACGCCCACTAGGGGCGTGGCAAATCGGAAAATGCCTTTTCCGGTATGTCAGAAACCCTGTTAGTTGAAGTGCTAGAGAGTTGAAATTTGGAACGTATACTCGCGTTGACAACCTAAGATCAAAAATATATGACGGATATATCTATGCCCATAGGGGGCGTGGCAAACCGCAAGTTTATATCTCCTAAAGTGTTAGAGCTAGAAACTTCAAAATTAGCTTATTGAGTTACTGGTGACCTCCTCTATAGATGACCCAAAAATAACTGTTACGCACTTTTAGGGTGTGGCACACCGAAAAATATCCTGTAATTTCCACATTTTTGGAGCGAAAGCTTGCAAATTTTGCTGTTACGTCAATTTAGACTCCTCGAAATAATTGACCACCGAATATTAATATAGTTTTCCATAGCCTAGGTTAGTTATTTCGTGCTTTTCGTATGTTGGCAATGCTTCAGACAATTCCCAAGTGGCACTGTTAAAAGACTTAAAAGGTTATGCGAAGAAAATCAATCACACTTTCAAATTAACAGACAACTCTTAAGTTAACAGACTGCTTTGCATAAAAATTATAAAATGCATGGTACAGTTATATTTTTTTGTCTAGCTGAAAAATAATCATATTCATTCGAACGATTGAGGCGAGCCATAATTTATAAGAATTTTACTCATTTACATATATATTTTTAGAATTTATATAAATATTTTTATTTTGAGTCAGAAGCTAATTCGAGCGGCGACTTTAAAAAATTAAGATAAACTTTAAAATGTAATATGCCAGAAGCCCCTATGGGAACAGAGTATCACGCAGTCGGTTGCGCCCGACAGCAACGTTCTTACTTGTTTTTCTTTTCCTGCGCAGGAATTTAACTGTTTACTTTGATTTCTGTTAGTGACTTTCGGATTTTTATTATTTTTTTGTATGTTTTTTAAGTCCGTGATTGTAATTCTGGATAGCGCATCGGCTACATAATTGTCTTTACCATTTAGATACTCTACTGTAAAATTATATTCCTCTAATTCAAGTCTCATTCCTGTAAGTTTGGAACTGGGGTTTAACATTGAAAATAGGTAAGATCTCTGTGATCTGTTTTGACAGTGAAGTGTCTACCATACATATATGGTCTGAAGTGTGTTATTGCCCAATGAATAGCTGCTAATTCTTGTTCTGTTGTACTTTTGTTGATGATCTTGATGCGTATGCAACTGGGAGTTGGAGTCCGTTTTGGTTTTGAGTTAGAACTGCTCCACTTGGTTGCGTACTAGCATCTTTAATAATGCAAAATTCTTTGCTGAAATCTGGATATTGTAAGAGTGTTGGATTCGTTAGTGCTGATTTTAGATGTTCGAAGGCGTTTTGGCATTCAGCTTTCCATTAGAATTTTATATCTTTTTTACCTAATCTTGTTATGTGATGAGAATAGTCAGCAAAATTTTTTATGAATCGTCTGTAATAGTTACAAAATGCAACAAATCTTCTAGCGCTGTGCTCATCGTATGGGACTGGATAATTTTGAACGACGTCGTATTTTTTTGTCGTCGGACAAGATTCCTTTGTCTGTGCATTTATGTCCTAGAAAAGTGACTTCATGCATGAAAAATGAGCATTTTTCGGGGTGTAACTTTAGATTGTGTTGCCTTCATTTCTCAAAAACATCAGTCATCATTCTCTGAAATGAATTTGGCGCTATTTTTAAACCAAATGGTAATTGCGTGAAGCGATATGAAGCATTGTTTGTTGAAAAAGAAGTAATATCTCTTTATTTTTCTTCGAGTTCAATTTGATGAAAACCTGACATTAAATCTAGGCATGAAAAGTATTGTGCTCTACCTAGTTGATCTAAAATAAAAATTTGTTTATTCAAATTTATTTGTGGTCATCGATTCGGTTTCTAGTCCGAATACATCGCTGTATTGTTTACACAAAGTTGTTAATTGCTTATGGAAAGTTTTTTTATAGTTGTTTTAAAACGGATTTTTCTCTATTTTCTAAGTTTGTTTTAACTACATCGTAGTTAGAGAATGGTGCGTACTCTAAATTATTTATATTGATTAACTGATCTTTATTTGTTGTATTAAGCATTCTTATGAATGCATTTTGGGATGTTGCTATGGTATTTGCTATGTAAATACCATGCTGAATTTCGGAATAAATACACTGTCTTCTACTGAGGTTATTTCAATTTTTCGGACAACTTGTGATCTTGCTGGCAAAGTTATGGAATTGTTGCCAGAACTGTATGTTATTGGAACATAAATTGGGTATTTAAAATTATTTGGTCTAATTATTAGCCAGTCTTAAGGCGGCTTGAAATCTAATTGACAGTTGTATTTTCTAATGAAATCGATTCATAGTATTCCATCACATGGAATAGCGAAATGTAAATTTACGATGTGAAAATCATGTGGAATTATATATTTAGAAGTTTGTATTTCAATAGAAGTACTCCCTGTATATTGATTATGTGATTAGTTTGGATGTATTGAAAAATCTGAATTTTCTTTTAATATTGATATGTATATCTGCACCTGTGTCTATTAAAAAGACTAATTCTTTTCCCGTTGTTACATTTTTAAAAGTTACGTATATATTTTGACTGAGATTGATGGTGTGAATTTTATTCGTTCCTACTGTTGAGCATCTAAGGGTTGTTGGGAGTTTCGTGAAGCAGTTTGGGTTACTTTAACATTGTTGATTTTTTGGTTATAACCTCCATTTTGTTGGTTATTTCCTCTGTTTGCTCTATTGTTTCCTCTGTTATTACATTTATAATTATTGTTATAATTATTATTTTGGTAATTATTATTCTGGCCATTATTGCGGTTATTGTTATTATAATCGTTATTATAATAACCGCGACCATTGCCTCTACCGCGATAATTATTCTTGTTGTTATAATTACCACGGCCTCTTTGGGCGAACATTACTGCATTCGGATTGCCTGTCATCTCAGTACTACATTGTATGTACTTAGTGATGGCTTCTTTCATTGTCTTGAAATTACCGGCCTCAAGAATTGTTTTTAGTTTGTCATTTTCGCAGTTTTTGACCATTGCACTAATGGCTTCTTTTATGCTGAACTTATCAGCATGTTCAGCTGATAGGCCTTCATCAACATACGAAGCCTCCAAAAGTCTTCGTAAATTGTCAATTTCGGTTGTGAATTTTTCTGCAGTTTTTCCTTTTTGAATGGTTTTTGACAATTTAGCTTTTACTACGTCATATGTTTCACCAACTATAGTATCTTGCAATTTTTTGATTATTGCATTAATTGTCGTTTCATCTTGGACTTTGTATAGTGTTGAGCCAATATTTTTGATTTAATGACCTCAACAGCTATTTCTTCGAAGCTGTTACAAATCTTTGAAGATGTATCTTTTGTCCATTGAACCCTGGAATGGCATTCGATATGTCCTTTATATATGCCCTTTGGGCGCTTGTGTCTGTCATAATGTTTTTTTTTGTCTCTATTGCGCTTGTGCTAGAATTCAATTCTTCTTCCTGTTCTATTTTATTATCTTGTTCTGATAATGTGATTAGTGCAGGAATTGTAAGATCGTTTAGATCGTTTTCTTTTATCTCAGTTTCTTCGTTTGATTCAGAATCTGAGTCTATTTCAACTGATTTTTGTTCTTCTATTGGATCTAGCGTTAATGGGGTGTTTAAGATTGTTGGAATGAAAATGTCTAGCTGATACTTTTATTTGACGTTAGATAAATTTGAACGTAACTTGATCAATAATTTTGATATTTTTGACCAGTTTATTTTATTTATTATTCGTCTATTATCATGCACCAATATTCTTGTATCGTTAAATGATTCTACAAGAATTTTCGCATATTTGTTCAAAGTGTCCTTTTGGATTGTCCTATTCTGGCGTACGCATTTGTAAGATTTATCAAAGGTTTCTTTTATTTCACGGATATGGAGAGTTAGCTGCTCCCATTCCATTCTTAAAATTCATTATGTATATATATGTTTATACTCTGTTCCCAAAGGGAAAAAGAGTATATTGGTTTTGTGCAATGTTCGTCTTGCTGTCTGTCCGTCTGTCCGTCTGTCCGTATGAACGCAAACCATTTCGACGCTATTGAAGCTAGAGACTTCAAATTTGGAACACATACTCGTGTATACCCTCGAATTATAAAGTGTAAAGATTTTCCCGATACGCCCACTAGGGGCGTGGCAAATCGGAAAGTGCATTTTCCGGTATGTCAGAAATCCTGTTAGTTGAAGTGCTAGAGAGTTGAAATTTGGAAAGTATACTCGCGTTGACAACCCAAGATAAAAAAGGTATGGCGGATATATCTACGCCCATTGGGCGCGTGGCAAATCGGGTAAAGCTGTATCTTCTGCAGTTTTAGAGCTAGAATGCCGAAATTTGGCATGTAAGTTACTGTTAAGATCCTATAAAGATCGATGAAAAAATTATATATTCACGCCCCTTGGGGGCGTGGCAAATCGGCAAATGGCAAAATCTGACTATATAGTGACTTATACATATTCTTCTATATCTCGAGCACTATTGATGCTAGAGACTTGAAATTTGGAATATATACTCGAGCTGACAACCCACGATCAAAAAATATGGCGTATATATCTACGCCCATAGGGGGCGTGGCAAACCGTAAAAGTTTATATCTTCTAAAGTTTTAGAGCTAGAAGCTTCAAAATTGGCTAGTTGAGTTACTGGTGACCTCCTTTATCGATGACCCAAAAATAAAAGATACGCCCCTTTAGGGCTGGGCACACCGAAAAATACCCTGTAATTTCCACATTTTTCGAACGTAAGCTTCCAAATTTAGAATTTATGTTACCTTCGACTACTTCCAAGATTGGCCAAAAATAACGAGTCTACGCCAATTGGGGGCGTGGCAAACCGGATCTGAATATCTAGATTTTGCACAAAATTTCCTTTTATATCTCCTAAAGTTTTAGAGCTAGAAGCTTCAAAATTGGCTAATTGAGTTACTGGTGACCTCCTCTATAGATGACCCAAAAATAACTGTTACGCACTTTTAGGGTGTGGCACACCAAAAAATACCCTGTAATTTCCACATTTTTGGAGCGAAAGCTTGCAAATTTTGCTGTTACGTCAATTTAGACTCCTCGAAATAATTGACCACCGAATATTAATATAGTTTTCCATAGTATGCTTTTCGTATGTTGGCAATGCTTCAGACGATTCCCAAGTGGCACTGTTAAAAGACTTAAAAGGTTATGCGAAGAAAATCAATCACACTTTCAAATTAACAGACAACTCTTAAGTTAACAGACTGCTTTGCATAAAAATTATAAAATGCATGGTACAGTTATATTTTTTTGTCTAGCTGAAAAATCATCATTTTCATTCGAACGATTGAGGCGAGCCATAATTTATAAGAATTTTACTCATTTACATATATATTTTTAGAATTTTTATAAATATTTTTATTTTGAGTCAGAAGCTAATTCGAGCGGCGACTTTAAAAAATTAAGATAAACTTTAAAATGTAATATGCCAGAAGCCCCTATGGGAACAGAGTATCACGCAGTCGGTTGCGCCCGACAGCAACGTTCTTACTTGTTTTTCTTTTCCTGCGCAGGAATTTAACTGTTTACTTTGATTTCTGTTAGTGACTTTCGGATTTTTATTATTTTTTTGTATGTTTTTTAAGTCCGTGATTGTAATTCTGGATAGCGCATCGGCTACATAATTGTCTTTACCATTTAGATACTCTACTGTAAAATTATATTCCTCTAATTCAAGTCTCATTCCTGTAAGTTTGGAACTGGGGTTTATCATTGAAAATAGGTAAGATCTCTGTGATCTGTTTTGACAGTGAAGTGTCTACCATACATATATGGTCTGAAGTGTGTTATTGCCCAATGAATAGCTGCTAATTCTTGTTCTGTTGTACTTTTGTTGATGATCTTGATGCGTATGCAACTGGGAGTTGGAGTCCGTTTTGGTTTTGAGTTAGAACTGCTCCACTTGGTTGCGTACTAGCATCTTTAATAATGCAAAATTCTTTGCTGAAATCTGGATATTGTAAGAGTGTTGGATTCGTTAGTGCTGATTTTAGATGTTCGAAGGCGTTTTGGCATTCAGCTTTCCATTAGAATTTTATATCTTTTTTACCTAATCTTGTTATGTGATGAGAATAGTCAGCAAAATTTTTTATGAATCGTCTGTAATAGTTACAAAATGCAACAAATCTTCTAGCGCTGTGCTCATCGTATGGGACTGGATAATTTTGAACGACGTCGTATTTTTTTGTCGTCGGACAAGATTCCTTTGTCTGTGCATTTATGTCCTAGAAAAGTGACTTCATGCATGAAAAATGAGCATTTTTCGGGGTGTAACTTTAGATTGTGTTGCCTTCATTTCTCAAAAACATCAGTCATCATTCTCTGAAATGAATTTGGCGCTATTTTTAAACCAAATGGTAATTGCGTGAAGCGATATGAAGCATTGTTTGTTGAAAAAGAAGTAATATCTCTTTATTTTTCTTCGAGTTCAATTTGATGAAAACCTGACATTAAATCTAGGCATGAAAAGTATTGTGCTCTACCTAGTTGATCTAAAATAAAAATTTGTTTATTCAAATTTATTTGTGGTCATCGATTCGGTTTCTAGTCCGAATACATCGCTGTATTGTTTACACAAAGTTGTTAATTGCTTATGGAAAGTTTTTTTATAGTTGTTTTAAAACGGATTTTTCTCTATTTTCTAAGTTTGTTTTAACTACATCGTAGTTAGAGAATGGTGCGTACTCTAAATTATTTATATTGATTAACTGATCTTTATTTGTTGTATTAAGCATTCTTATGAATGCATTTTGGGATGTTGCTATGGTATTTGCTATGTAAATACCATGCTGAATTTCGGAATAAATACACTGTCTTCTACTGAGGTTATTTCAATTTTTCGGACAACTTGTGATCTTGCTGGCAAAGTTATGGAATTGTTGCCAGAACTGTATGTTATTGGAACATAAATTGGGTATTTAAAATTATTTGGTCTAATTATTAGCCAGTCTTAAGACGGCTTGAAATCTAATTGACAGTTGTATTTTCTAATGAAATCGATTCATAGTATTCCATCACATGGAATAGCGAAATGTAAATTTACGATGTGAAAATCATGTGGAATTATATATTTAGAAGTTTGTATTTCAATAGAAGTACTCCCTGTATATTGATTATGTGATTAGTTTGGATGTATTGAAAAAATCTGAATTTTCTTTTAATATTGATATGTATATCTGCACCTGTGTCTATTAAAAAGACTAATCCCGTTGTTACATTTTTAAAAGTTACGTATATATTTTGACTGAGATTGATGGTGTGAATTTTATTCGTTCCTACTGTTGAGCATCTAAGGGTTGTTGGGAGTTTCGTGAAGCAGTTTGGGTTACTCTAACATTGTTGATTTTTTGGTTATAACCTCCATTTTGTTGGTTATTTCCTCTGTTTGCTCTATTGTTTCCTCTGTTATTACATTTATAATTATTGTTATAATTATTATTTTGGTAATTATTATTCTGGCCATTATTGCGGTTATTGTTATTATAATCGTTATTATAATAACCGCGACCATTGCCTCTACCGCGATAATTATTCTTGTTGTTATAATTACCACGGCCTCTTTGGGCGAACATTACTGCATTCGGATTGCCTGTCATCTCAGTACTACATTGTATGTACTTAGTGATGGCTTCTTTCATTGTCTTGAAATTACCGGCCTCAAGAATTGTTTTTAGTTTGTCATTTTCGCAGTTTTTGACCATTGCACTAATGGCTTCTTTTATGCTGAACTTATCAGCATGTTCAGCTGATAGGCCTTCATCAACATACGAAGCCTCCAAAAGTCTTCGTAAATTGTCAATTTCGGTTGTGAATTTTTCTGCAGTTTTTCCTTTTTGAATGGTTTTTGACAATTTAGCTTTTACTACGTCAGATGTTTCACCAACTATAGTATCTTGCAATTTTTTGATTATTGCATTAATTGTCGTTTCATCTTGGACTTTGTATAGTGTCGAGCCAATATTTTTGATTTAATGACCTCAACAGCTATTTCTTCGAATGTGCCTTTAGTCCAATTTACCAACTTCAAAGCTGTTACAAATCTTTGAAGATGTATCTTTTGTCCATTGAACCCTGGAATGGCATTCGATATGTCCTTTATATATGCCCTTTGGGCGCTTGTGTCTGTCATAATGTTTTTTTTTGTCTCTATTGCGCTTGTGCTAGAATTCAATTCTTCTTCCTGTTCTATTTTATTATCTTGTTCTGATAATGTGATTAGTGCAGGAATTGTAAGATCGTTTAGATCGTTTTCTTTTATCTCAGTTTCTTCGTTTGATTCAGAATCTGAGTCTATTTCAACTGATTTTTGTTCTTCTATTGGATCTAGCGTTAATGGGGTGTTTAAGATTGTTGGAATGAAAATGTCTAGCTGATACTTTTATTTGACGTTAGATAAATTTGAACGTAACTTGATCAATAATTTTGATATTTTTGACCAGTTTATTTTATTTATTATTCGTCTATTATCATGCACCAATATTCTTGTATCGTTAAATGATTCTACAAGAATTTTCGCATATTTGTTCAAAGTGTCCTTTTGGATTGTCCTATTCTGGCGTACGCATTTGTAAGATTTATCAAAGGTTTCTTTTATTTCACGGATATGGAGAGTTAGCTGCTCCCATTCCATTCTTAAAATTCATTATGTATATATATGTTTATACTCTGTTCCCAAAGGGAAAAAGAGTATATTGGTTTTGTGCAATGTTCGTCTTGCTGTCTGTCCGTCTGTCCGTCTGTCCGTATGAACGCAAACCATTTCGACGCTATTGAAGCTAGAGACTTCAAATTTGGAACACATACTCGTGTATACCCTCGAATTATAAAGTGTAAAGATTTTCCCGATACGCCCACTAGGGGCGTGGCAAATCGGAAAGTGCATTTTCCGGTATGTCAGAAATCCTGTTAGTTGAAGTGCTAGAGAGTTGAAATTTGGAAAGTATACTCGCGTTGACAACCCAAGATCAAAAAGGTATGGCGGATATATCTACGCCCATTGGGCGCGTGGCAAATCGGGTAAAGCTGTATCTTCTGCAGTTTTAGAGCTAGAATGCCGAAATTTGGCATGTAAGTTACTGTTAAGATCCTATAAAGATCGATGAAAAAATTATATATTCACGCCCCTTGGGGGCGTGGCAAATCGGCAAATGGCAAAATCTGACTATATAGTGACTTATACATATTCTTCTATATCTCGAGCACTATTGATGCTAGAGACTTGAAATTTGGAATATATACTCGAGCTGACAACCCACGATCAAAAAATATGGCGTATATATCTACGCCCATAGGGGGCGTGGCAAACCGTAAAAGTTTATATCTTCTAAAGTTTTAGAGCTAGAAGCTTCAAAATTGGCTAGTTGAGTTACTGGTGACCTCCTTTATCGATGACCCAAAAATAAAAGATACGCCCCTTTAGGGCTGGGCACACCGAAAAATACCCTGTAATTTCCACATTTTTCGAACGTAAGCTTCCAAATTTAGAATTTATGTTATCTTCGACTACTTCCAAGATTGGCCAAAAATAACGAGTCTACGCCAATTGGGGGCGTGGCAAACCGGATCTGAATATCTAGATTTTGCACAAAATTTCCTTTTATATCTCCTAAAGTTTTAGAGCTAGAAGCTTCAAAATTGGCTAATTGAGTTACTGGTGACCTCCTCTATAGATGACCCAAAAATAACTGTTACGCACTTTTAGGGTGTGGCACACCGAAAAATACCCTGTAATTTCCACATTTTTGGAGCGAAAGCTTGCAAATTTTGCTGTTACGTCAATTTAGACTCCTCGAAATAATTGACCACCGAATATTAATATAGTTTTCCATAGTATGCTTTTCGTATGTTGGCAATGCTTCAGACGATTCCCAAGTGGCACTGTTAAAAGACTTAAAAGGTTATGCGAAGAAAATCAATCACACTTTCAAATTAACAGACAACTCTTAAGTTAACAGACTGCTTTGCATAAAAATTATAAAATGCATGGTACAGTTATATTTTTTTGTCTAGCTGAAAAATCATCATTTTCATTCGAACGATTGAGGCGAGCCATAATTTATAAGAATTTTACTCATTTACATATATATTTTTAGAATTTTTATAAATATTTTTATTTTGAGTCAGAAGCTAATTCGAGCGGCGACTTTAAAAAATTAAGATAAACTTTAAAATGTAATATGCCAGAAGCCCCTATGGGAACAGAGTATCACGCAGTCGGTTGCGCCCGACAGCAACGTTCTTACTTGTTTTTCTTTTCCTGCGCAGGAATTTAACTGTTTACTTTGATTTCTGTTAGTGACTTTCGGATTTTTATTATTTTTTTGTATGTTTTTTAAGTCCGTGATTGTAATTCTGGATAGCGCATCGGCTACATAATTGTCTTTACCATTTAGATACTCTACTGTAAAATTATATTCCTCTAATTCAAGTCTCATTCCTGTAAGTTTGGAACTGGGGTTTATCATTGAAAATAGGTAAGATCTCTGTGATCTGTTTTGACAGTGAAGTGTCTACCATACATATATGGTCTGAAGTGTGTTATTGCCCAATGAATAGCTGCTAATTCTTGTTCTGTTGTACTTTTGTTGATGATCTTGATGCGTATGCAACTGGGAGTTGGAGTCCGTTTTGGTTTTGAGTTAGAACTGCTCCACTTGGTTGCGTACTAGCATCTTTAATAATGCAAAATTCTTTGCTGAAATCTGGATATTGTAAGAGTGTTGGATTCATTAGTGCTGATTTTAGATGTTCGAAGGCGTTTTGGCATTCAGCTTTCCATTAGAATTTTATATCTTTTTTACCTAATCTTGTTATGTGATGAGAATAGTCAGCAAAATTTTTTATGAATCATCTGTAATAGTTACAAAATGCAACAAATCTTCTAGCGCTGTGCTCATCGTATGGGACTGGATAATTTTGAATGACGTCGTATTTTTTTTGTCGTCGGACAAGATTCCTTTGTCTGTGCATTTATGTCCTAGAAAAGTGACTTCATGCATGAAAAATGAGCATTTTTCGGGGTGTAACTTTAGATTGTGTTGCCTTCATTTCTCAAAAACATCAGTCATCATTCTCTGAAATGAATTTGGCGCTATTTTTAAACCAAATGGTAATTGCGTGAAGCGATATGAAGCATTGTTTGTTGAAAAAGAAGTAATATCTCTTTATTTTTCTTCGAGTTCAATTTGATGAAAACCTGACATTAAATCTAGGCATGAAAAGTATTGTGCTCTACCTAGTTGATTTAAAATAAAAATTTGTTTATTCAAATTTATTTGTGGTCATCGATTCGGTTTCTAGTCCGAATACATCGCTGTATTGTTTACACAAAGTTGTTAATTGCTTATGGAATTGCGGCGGAAAGTTTTTTTATAGTTGTTTTAAAACGGATTTTTCTCTATTTTCTAAGTTTGTTTTAACTACATCGTAGTTAGCGAATGGTGCGTACTCTAAATTATTTATATTGATTAACTGATCTTTATTTGTTGTATTAAGCATTCTTATGAATGCATTTTGGGATGTTGCTATGGTATTTGCTATGTAAATACCATGCTGAATTTCGGAATAAATACACTGTCTTCTACTGAGGTTATTTCAATTTTTCGGACAACTTGTGATCTTGCTGGCAAAGTTATGGAATTGTTGCCAGAACTGTATGTTATTGGAACATAAATTGGGTATTTAAAATTATTTGGTCTAATTATTAGCCAGTCTTAAGACAGCTTGAAATCTAATTGACAGTTGTATTTTCTAATGAAATCGATTCATAGTATTCCATCACATGGAATAGCGAAATGTAAATTTACGATGTGAAAATCATGTGGAATTATATATTTAGAAGTTTGTATTTCAATAGAAGTACTCCCTGTATATTGATTATGTGATTAGTTTGGATGTATTGAAAAACATCTGAATTTTCTTTTAATATTGATATGTATATCTGCACCTGTGTCTATTAAAAAGACTAATTCTTTTCCCGTTGTTACATTTTTAAAAGTTACGTATATATTATGACTGAGATTGATGGTGTGAATTTTATTCGTTCCTACTGTTGAGCATCTAAGGGTTGTTGGGAGTTTCGTGAAGCAGTTTGGGTTACTCTAACATTGTTGATTTTTTGGTTATAACCTCCATTTTGTTGGTTATTTCCTCTGTTTGCTCTATTGTTTCCTCTGTTATTACATTTATAATTATTGTTATAATTATTATTTTGGTAATTATTATTCTGGCCATTATTGCGGTTATTGTTATTATAATCGTTATTATAATAACCGCGACCATTGCCTCT
The DNA here is from genome assembly GCA_035045365.1 of Drosophila leonis. NCBI lineage: Eukaryota > Metazoa > Arthropoda > Insecta > Diptera > Drosophilidae > Drosophila > Drosophila leonis. Next base: position 57,479 of record JAWNPC010000346.1, on the reverse strand, counting down.
ACCGCGATAATTATTCCTGTTGTTATAATTACCACGGCCTCTTTGGGCGAACATTACTGCATTCGGATTGCCTGTCATCTCAGTACTACATTGTATGTACTGAGTGATGGCTTCTTTCATTGTCTTGAAATTACCGGCCTCAAGAATTGTTTTTAGTTTGTCATTTTCGCAGTTTTTGACTTATCTTGAACTTATCAGAAGCCTCCAAAAGTCTTCGTAAATTGTCAATTTCGGTTGTGAATTTTTCTGCAGTTTTTCCTTTTTGAATGGTTTTTGACAATTTAGCTTTTACTACGTCAGATGTTTCACCAACTATAGTATCTTGCAATTTTTTGATTATTGCATTAATTGTCGTTTCATCTTGGACTTTGTATAGTGTTGAGCCAATATTTTTGATTTAATGACCTCAACAGCTATTTCTTCGAAGCTGTTACAAATCTTTGAAGATGTATCTTTTGTCCATTGAACCCTGGAATGGCATTCGATATGTCCTTTATATATGCCCTTTGGGCGCTTGTGTCTGTCATAATGTTTTTTTTGTCTCTATTGCGCTTGTGCTAGAATTCAATTCTTCTCCTGTTCTATTTTATTATCTTGTTCTGATAATGTGATTAGTGCAGGAATTGTAAGATCGTTTAGATCGTTTTCTTTTATCTCAGTTTCTTCGTTTGATTCAGAATCTGAGTCTATTTCAACTGATTTTTGTTCTTCTATTGGATCTAGCGTTAATGGGGTGTTTAAGATTGTTGGAATGAAAATGTCTAGCTGATACTTTTATTTGACGTTAGATAAATTTGAACGTAACTTGATCAATAATTTTGATATTTTTGACCAGTTTATTTTATTTATTATTCGTCTATTATCATGCACCAATATTCTTGTATCGTTAAATGATTCTACAAGAATTTTCGCATATTTGTTCAAAGTGTCCTTTTGGATTGTCCTATTCTGGCGTACGCATTTGTAAGATTTATCAAAGGTTTCTTTTATTTCACGGATATGGAGAGTTAGCTGCTCCCATTCCATTCTTAAAATTCATTATGTATATATATGTTTTTTTTTATATTTATTTTATTTATTCTTTATACATAACTTTTATTACATTTATTTGTCTTAACGTTTTGTGTTTATTTACTTCTGAGAACCCTCTGCAGTTTGTTACGTTTGCCAATATTATACCTTTTTGTGTCCCTCTGCAATGGGAAAGTGGGGAAAAATCTAGGTTATACATTTCCATGTATAAATACTAAAAATCATGAATTAATAGGGGTTCTCTGTCTTTGATTTTTTGAGATTGAATTGAGATTACTTTATTTCTGTTCTGTTTCATAAAACTCATATATCTCTTCTTTTTTTTAATTTTTTTTTTATATATTCTTGTGATAATTGTATGTGTGTATATTATTTTAGATCTTATCTAGATCGTTAGCTTGGCTTAAGGCTCTTTTTGTAACACACTTGTTGTGTAAAAGATATGCTTTAAAGATAATATACGCACACAAAATAATGACAATTATCAATAAAAATATTTTTTTTAGTTTTAGATCAATATTTGATGATTCAATTTTATTAATAACGTTTGCAGTGGAGTTGACTGTTTTTGTATCTATTAAATTAGCATATATTTATTTTGTTTTTTGCTTTTATACCCTGAACCCATTGAAAATGGGAATTCAGGGTATAATGGTTTTGTTAAAATGTCAAATGTATGTAACAGGCAGAAGGAGGCGTGGCAGACCCCATAAAGTATATATATTCTTGATCAGGACGACGAGCTGAGTCGATATAGCCATGTCCGTCTGTCCGTCTGTCCGTCCGTCCGTATGTGTGAACGTGTCGATTTTAGAACCTATAAGAGCTAGAGACTTGAAACTTTTTTTGGAAGTCCCTGTATAGCACGCGCATATCGATAACTTTTCCCGTTCTTGTCTGTTCTAAGAATGACAACAATAACAGCTGACTGCTTGAATTTTGTTATAATTCTTAACTGCCTTTAGTTTCAAATTTGCTACCGCTTGTCTTAGCAGTGCAGTGGCGGTGTTGATAGAAGCGGGGCACGTCGTGCCTTGCAGGTCTGGGTTCAAACCCAGCCGATGTCATGTATTTTTTTTCTTTTATTAAATTATTATTACTCTTTAAAAGTTATATTAAATTCTTTAAAAAAACAAGTAAGAAAACTCCAGTCGGGGGTACCCGACTAGGAGATCCCCTAAACCCCGTGCGATATGCGTTTTTAAATATATTCCGTATCTTGTATACATTACAAACTTATACAAAATTTAATTAAATTGCTAATCTTGCACTTTCACAATAAAATAGCATGTTTTTATAATATAAGAATCACATGTTATTAGGCTAAGAACAATTCTACTGTAAAATAAAGAATCATTCAATAAACGTATTTCAACAAACCAACTACATGCATTGGTATTTTTAACAAAGATCATACAATGTGATGGAATGAATATTCCACATGGCGACCGTGACAGGACCTAAGATGTGACCTGCACAACACACCTGCACAACAACAGCAGCAACAACAACACACATCTGCACAGCAACAACAGCAGCAGCAACGAATACTACAACAAAGCATCAGCCACAGCAGCACGCGTGGCATGGCCAGAAAATAAACTGGAAAAAACCCATGGAAAATACTGAGTGAGTTGAGCATTGAGTAATGGCTAGAGGGGGAGTGAAGAATAAAATCAAAAAAAGAATAGCGCGCGTAAAGCAGCTGCTATATAGCAACCCTACTCCACCCCCTGGGCAACTGCCCAAAAATTACAAGAAGAGCTTGACTTTCTCAAGTTAACTCTCAACAAAAAATCGCCAATAACTCCCGCTCACTCAGTTATAAACACAATAATTGATGGAAATACTAAAAAATTACCTCAACCACCTAAGGAACTACCCAAGAAGAAAGCTGAGTGCCCAATAGACTGCCCTGGACCACTGGAAAGCCCGCACTGTGAATACACCTGCACGAGAAAACAGCAGCGGACGGATCAACAAGCGTGAAAGGCAGGTCGCCTTTTACTCCTACGAAGGAGCATCAGCAAAGCCAACCGGCGACGACCAGCTGATGCAATGACGTGGACACCATCGATGATGAAAAATAACTGATTTTTTTTATTAAATATAAATATATAAATATAAAATTGTAAAATTGCGAGGAACCTTTTCCGCTCAATAGACGTATAGCCCGTAAAGCTATACGACCATGTAGGTAGAATTTTGTAAGACTAAAATGTCAAAAATTTGAAAAAAGATAATAATAATAATAATAATTTTTATATACTATATATATATGACAAAAACATTGTAATACTGAACGATAACTACAAGCTCGTAGTGGTATGCTTAATAATAGTATAAGTAAATTTGATGATAGATATATAACACCCACAATGGGGTTAATTGATACAAAAACAGTGGATTCCACCGCTAATGTGATTAATAAAGTGGAATCCAGTACTGTAGATTTAGGTCTAACGAATACTTTATTAATAATTATCGTTGTTATATTAATCGCAAACGTAATTTATAAACTTTATAAATTACATAATAAGTGTTTGCGTAAAAAATATATGAGCAAGGCTAACGATCTAGATAAAATCTAGAAAAAAAAAAAAAAACTAAGACTAAAGCCGCAACAACGATCATTATTGCTAAAAGTTAGAACAAAACCCCCTCTTATCCAATTACAATATGTTTAATGGAATGGAATGAAATTGCTTCCATAATTAAACAACACCGTGCTGAGTTTGATAGATCATTCAAGTGCCTTAACAAAAGTGCACCCATATCAAACCAGACAAAAATAAAACACGTTCAAGTTCTTATAGAATCGTATAACAAAGTACGTGACATTGTAAATATCAATCAGCGTAAGTTAAGCGATTTGCATTTGTTACAGTCAACTGACGTGTTAAAAAGGCTGCGTGGAAATATTAGATACATTTCGGAAAGACATAATTTTCAAATATTTGTCCCGAATGCACTAAATACACCAGCAACATTTCAAATTACTGATTTAGTAGAAGAAGAAGTAGAAGAACTTGACCAAAAACAAGAAATAATTGATACGGCAAACATGGCTCAAACATCAGTGCAATTTCTTAAATTAGCCTCATCGCTCTTACCAGAGTTTGATGGCAAGGCTGAAAACTTACAGCGCTTCATAGATGCCTTGAAGAGAATCTACTTTCTTAAAGAGTCTTTCTGTAAGTCTTATTAAGACAAAATTAACAGGCCATGCTAGAAATCTGATAAGTGATGAGAACACGATTGTAGCTCTCATAGCAAAACTATCAGATAAAGTAAAAGGAGAGTCAGTAGAACTTATTTCCGCTAAACTCTTAAATTTACAACAAAGAAGTAAAACGGCTAATCAATATACCCAAGAGGTAGAAAAATTGACTAAGTCTCTTGAGGGAGCTTATATCGGTGACGGATTGTCACCTGATTTAGCCACTAAATACAGCACAACACTTGCTGTCAAGGCCATGACACAGAACTGCGTTTTAGATAAGGTTATCATGCAGGCAGGCACATTCAATAATCTGAATGATGCCATATCGAAGTTTGTCAACAGTTGCACAGAGGCAACAGGACATGTAAATACTGTCCTGTATACTCAGCAACAATATCAAAATAATAACAGAGGTAACCGTGGTAATTCCCGAGGTAGAGGTAATTACCATAATAACGGTTCCCGAAATAATAATAATAATAACAGAGGCCGTAATAAAGGAAACTCTAGAGGTCGTGGTAACTCGAATAGAGGCCACAATAACAACAACGTTCGAGTTGCGCAAGCGGCAACGGGAACCGAACAGACCCCTACAGGTAGTAGGAAATACTGTGTACAGTATCAACTTAAGTCTTAATATTTTTGTATCATTTGAAAACGTAGCAACTTCAACGAAGCTAACATTTTTGATTGATACAGGTGCAGATATATCATTAATAAAAGAAAACTCTGATAATTAATAATAAATAGCACCTGGAATATATGTTGCAAACACAGTTGCAAAAACAAAAAATGCATTTGTCCGATTTCTAAATACAAACAACATTGACCAAATAGTCAATGCAAACAAATTAAAACATGAACCACTTTCACATCATGAAGTAGTTCAGACACCTCCAGAAATTAGGCAAAAACAAGTAATATCTTAATTAAACAAGTAAGAGTGCTCTAGTCGAGACTGCTCGACTAAGAGATACCCTGAACCCTGCGAAGATGCGATATTCAAATCATTTTACGCTTCTTTTATATATACATATGTACATATACACAAACAACACATACACACACACGCACGCACAAGCACTTTCTCTGCTACTGCGCAGTTTACGCAGCGACTGCGCGCGGGCAGCGCTTGGGCTGCAGTATGGGCTATATTTTGGAAACTTATTTGTTGAATAGGTTTGCTTCTAGACGGACTTTCTTAATCAAACTTTTACAGCGTAATAATGACATTCATATGTATGTATTTGCCAAAGCACAAGTCTCTAGTATTTGAAATTTTTTTTTAAATTTGGGGGGAAGGGGGCGTGGTATCCAAAATCCAAAAATTGCAAAATGTTTGTACTTATTACACGGATACACACAGTAAATCTGAAATCTATAGCTATAACGGTATTCAAAAACGAAGAAAAGTTATCGATTTTTATCGATAATAAGGAAATGGGATGAGTTATCGAAAAAAAATGATAAACTCGTACTGCGTAGGATATACACGAGTATACATTTCAAATTTCAGATTTGCGAGATCACTGCGTTCACACGGATGGACGGACGGACGGACGGACGGACGGACGGACGGACGGACGGACGGACGGACGGACAGACGGACATGGCTATATCGACTCAGTTTGTCGAGCTGATCAAGAATATATATACTTTATTGGGTCTGCCATTTCTCCTTCTGCCTGTTACAGACATTTTCACAAAAACATTATACCCTGATTTCCCATTTTCAATGGGTTCAGGGTATAAAAAGAATTTTCCGTTGTAATTTAAAGCAACATTAACTTCATTGTGCACCAGTTATAGTGACGTATTCGGACTTGAAACCGAATCGATCAGTACAAATAATTTTTATAAACAAAAATTAAAACTTAAGGATGACGAACCAGTATATATTAAAAACAAGTAAGAACGTTGCAGTCGGGCGCAACCGACTGCGTGATACTCTGTTCCCATAGGGGCTTCTGGCATATTACATTTTAAAGTTTATCTTAATTTGTTAAAGTCGCCGCTCGAATTAGCTTCTGACTCAAAATAACTATATGTAAATCGAAAAAAAAACTGATCCCCTTGCCATTTCGAATTATCGGGACTCGACTGTATATGTAAATGAGTAAAATTTTTATAAATTATGGCTCGCTTCAATCGTTTGTATGAATATGATGATTTTATGAGCTAGACAAAAAAATATAACTGTACCATGCATTTTATAATTTTTATGCAAAGCAGTCTGTTAACCTAAGAGTTGTCTGTTAATTTGAAAGTGTGATTGATTTTCTTTACATAACCAATTGAGTCTTTTAACAGTGCCACTTGGGAATCGTCTGAAGCATTGAAAACATACGAAAATAACGAAATAACTGACCTAGGCTATGGAAAACTATATTAATATTAGGTGGTCAATTATTTAAACATTAAATCGAAATACATATATTTATTTGTCTCTTACAATTTTTTCTGCCTACTTAGCAAGAAATTAAGCTTATTTATGTAGGCGGTACATGCTTATGACTAATTCCGCTATGTAAGAATATTGCAGTTTAGCGCCACCTACCGGATTATTCTTGTGATGGTGATTCTGCTGCAATTTTAACTCAAGAGCTCTGCAAAATAAAATTCCAATTTGCCACGCCCCCAGTGGTCGTAGACAAGTAATTTTTGGCCAATTCTTAGAAAGAGTCTAACTTGACGTAACAGCAAAATTTGGAAGCTTACCTTCCAAAAATGTGGAAATTACAGGGTATTTTTCGGTGCGCCACGCCCTAAACGGGCGTAACAATTATTTTTGGGTCATCGATAGAGGAGGTCACCAGTAACTCAACTAGCCAATTTTGAAGCTTTTATCTCTAAAACTTTAGGAGATATTAAAGGAAATTTTGTGCAAAATCTAGATATTCAGATCCGATTTGCCACGCCCCCAATTGGCGTAGACTCGTTATTTTTGGCCAATCTTTGGAAGTAGTCGAAGGTAACATAAATGCCAAATTTGGAAGCTTACGATCCAAAAATGTGGAAATTACAGGGTATTTTTCGGTGTGCCACGTCCTAAAGGGGCGTAACTTTTATTTTTGGGTCATCGATAAAGTAACTTAACTAGCCAATTTTGAAGCTTCTAGCTCTAAAACTTTAGGAGATATAAACTTTTGCGGTTTGCCACGCCCCCTATGGGCGTAGATATATCCGACATATCTTTTTCATCGTGGGTTGTCAACGCGAGTATATATTCCAAATTTCAAGTCTCTAGCATCAATAGTGCTCGAGATATAGAAGAATATGTATAAATCACTATATAGTCAGATCCGATTTGCCACGCCCCCAAGGGGCGTGGATATATAATTTTTTCATTGATCTTTATAGGATCTTAACAGTAACTTACATGCCAAATTTGGGCATTCTAGCTCTAAAACTGCAGAAGATACAGTTTTACCCGATTTGCAACGTCCCCCCAATGGGCGTAGATATATCCGCCATACTTTATATGGTATAATGGTTTTGTTAAGCTGCCAAATGTATGTAACAGGCAGAAGGGGGCGTGGCAGACCCCATAAAGTATATATATTCTTGATCAGGGAGACGAGCTGAGTCGATTTAGCCCTGTCCGTCTGTCTGTCTGTCCGTCTGTCCGTCTGTTCGTCTATCCGTCTGTCCGTTTGTCCGTCTGTCCGTATGTATGAACGTAAATATGAACGCGTCGATATCAGAACATATAAGAGCTAGAGACTTGATTTTTTTTGGAAGTCCCTGTATAGCACGCGCATATCGAGTTTGTTTTTAAAAATCGATAACTTTTCCCGTTCTTTTGTTATCGATTAAAAACCTTATCGAAATGAAGTTAATAAATTATATCTTGTACATGTTTGAAGCTAGAGTCTCCAAATTTTGCATTTAGTTTCATTTATATTTTATACAATTTCGGTTTTTGTTAGATTTTGGATATTGGTTCAAAATTTTTCAAAAATTTTCAAATTTAAGGTTAGTTGCAAATATAGCCAATATGTGAATGAGTTTGCAATTTTAGACAACTGAAAAATATTCAATATAATATGTAGATCATCTGCTGAAAATTTCATTGAAATCCATTAAGTATCACAGAAGTAATTAAACAAAACGTTTTGTCAATTGCAACATGTGACTAGAAACCCACCCCTGTTTTCGTTTTTTCTATACATGTGCACACATACATTAAGACATTCGAATGCGAGCATTCTTGTCTGTTCTAAGAATCACAACAATAACAGCTGACTGCTTGAATTTTATTATAATTCTTAGCTGCCTTTAGTCTCAAATTTGCTACTACTTGTCTAAACAGTGCAGTGGTGGTGTTGTTAGAAGCGGGGCACGCCGTGCCGTGCGCGCAGATCTGGGATCGAGCCCCGCCGATGTCAAATATTTTTATGTCGTATTTTCTTATTTTTTTTATTTTTTTCTTTTATTAAATTATTATTACTCTTTAAAAATTATATTATATTCTTTAATGCTTTTTGATTGTGAAAGTGCAAGAATAGCAATTTAATTAAATTTTGTATAAGTTTGTAATGTATACAAGATACGGAATATATTTAAAAACGCAGATCGGACGGGGTTCAGGGGATCTCCTAGTCGGGTACACCCGACTAGAGTTTTCTTACTTGTTATACCCTGAACCCATTGAAAATGGGAAATCAGGGTATAATGGTTTTGTTAAGCTGCCAAATGTATGTAACAGGCAGAAGGGGGCGTGGCAGACCCCATAAAGTATATATATTCTTGATGAGGGAGACGAGCTGAGTCGATTGAGCCCTGTCCGTCTGTCTGTCTGTCCGTCTGTCCGTCTGTTCGTCTATCCGTCTGTCCGTTTGTCCGTCTGTCCGTATGTATGAACGCGTCGATATCAGAGCATATAAGAGCTAGAGACTTGAAATTTTTTTTGGAAGTCCCTGTATAGCACGCGCATATCGAGTTTGTTTTTAAAAATCGATAACTTTTCCCGTTCTTTTGTTATCGACTAAAAACCATATCGAAATGAAGTTAATAAATTATATCTTGTACATGTTTGAAGCTGGAGTCTCCAAATTTTGCATTTAGTTTCATTTATATTTTATACAATTTCGGTTTTTGTTAGATTTTGGATATTGGTTCAAAATTTTTCAAAAATTTTCAAATTGAAGGTTAGTTGCAAATATAGCCTATATGTGAATGAGTTTGCAATTTTAGACAACTGAAAAATATCCAATATAATATGTAGATCATATGCTGAAAATTTCATTGAAATCCATTAAGTATCACAGAAGTAATTAAACAAAACGTTTTGTCAATTGCAACATGTGACTAGAAACCCACCCCTGTTTTCGTTTTTTCTATACATGTGCACACATACATTAAGACATTCGAATGCGAGCATTCTTGTCTGTTCTAAGAATCACAACAATAACAGCTGACTGCTTGAATTTTATTCTAATTCTTAGCTGCCTTTAGTCTCAAATTTGCTACTACTTGTCTAAGCAGTGCAGTGGTGGTGTTGTTAGAAGCGGGGCACGCCGTGCCGTGCGCGCAGATCTGGGATCGAGCCCCGCCGATGTCAAATATTTTTATGTCGTATTCTCTTATTTTTTTTATTTTTTTCTTTTATTAAATTATTATTACTCTTTAAAAATTATATTATATTCTTTAATGCTTTTTGATTGTGAAAGTGCAAGAATAGCAATTTAATTAAATTTTGTATAAGTTTGTAATGTATACAAGATACGGAATATATTTAAAAACGCAGATCGGACGGGGTTCAGGGGATCTCCTAGTCGGGTACACCCGACTAGAGTTTTCTTACTTGTTATACCCTGAACCCATTGAAAATGGGAAATCAGGGTATAATGGTTTTGTTAAGCTGCCAAATGTATGTAACAGGCAGAAGGGGGCGTGGCAGACCCCATAAAGTATATATATTCTTGATGAGGGAGACGAGCTGAGTCGATTGAGCCCTGTCCGTCTGTCTGTCTGTCCGTCTGTCCGTCTGTTCGTCTATCCGTCTGTCCGTTTGTCCGTCTGTCCGTCTGTCCGTATGTATGAACGCGTCGATATCAGAACATATAAGAGCTAGAGACTTGAATTTTTGTTGGAAGTCCCTGTATAGCAGGCGCAGATCAGTTTGTTTCAAACAATCGATAACATATACCGTTTTAATGTTATCGATTAAAAACCTTATCGAAATGAAGTTAATAAATTATATCTCGTACATATTTGGAGCTAGAGTCTCCAAATTTTGCATTTAGTTTCATTTATATTTTATACAATTTCGGTTTTTGTTATATTTTGAATATTAGTTAAAAATTTAACAAAAATTTTCAAATTGAAGTTCAGTTGCAAATATAGCCAATATATGAATGACTTTGCAAGTTTAGACAACTGACAAATATTCAATATAATATGTAGATCATATGCTGAAAATTTCAATGAAATCCATTAAGTATCAGAGAAGTAATTAAACAAAACGTTTTGTCAATTGCAACATGTGACCAGAAACCCACCCTCGTTTTAATTTTTTCTATACATGTGCACACATACATTGAGACATTCGAATGCGAACATTACGAACAATGGCGATATCGGTAGATGTGATGCGCTCTGATCAGTAGATGTTGGTTCGACTTCAGCTGCGGAAATGTCTTATTTTCTTAATTTTAAATTTTTTTCTTTTATTAAACTATTATTACTATTATTCTTAAAAAAAAACTACTTTTTTGACAAACATGCTGTTTGATTGTGAAAGTGCAAGATTGGCAATTTAATTAAATTTTGTATAAGTTTGTAATGTATACAATATACGGAATATATTTAAAAACGCATATCGGACGGGGTTCAGGGGATCTCCTAGTCGAGTACCCCCGACTAGAGTTTTCTTACTTGTTTGATCTTGGGTTGTCAACGCGAGTATACGTTCCAAATTTCAACTCTCTAGCACTTCAACTAACAGGGTTTCTGACATACCGGAAAATGCATTTTCCGATTTGCCACGCCCCTAGTGGGCGTATCGGGAAAATCTTAACACTTTATAATTCGAGGGTATACACGAGTATGTGTTCCAAATTTCAAGTCTCTAGCTTCAATAGCGTCGAAATGGTTTGCGTTCATACGGACAGACGAACAGACGGCCAGACGGACAGACGGACAGACGGACGGACAGCAAGACGTACATTGCACAAAACCAATATACTCTTTTTCCCTTTGGGAACAGAGTATAACTATAGATGCCCGCATAGCCACGTCGATGAAATTCAAAAACAAGTTAGCAAATTAATATCACAAAATATAGTCGAACCGTCTGTATCAGAGTATAATAGCCCACTATTATTAGTACCCAAAAAATCAACACCAGGTTCTGAAGAAAAGAAATGGCGATTAGTAATTGATTATCGTCAAATAAATAAAAAATTTATGTCAGACAAATTTCCTCTACCTAGAATTGATGATATTTTGGATCAATTGGGTAGCGCAAAATATTTTTCATGCCTCGACTTAATGTCAGGTTTTCACCAAATTGAACTAGAGGAAAGTTCGAGAAATTTAACGTCTTTTTCTACGAGCAATGGCTCATATCGTTTCACGCGATTACCATTTGGTTTAAAAATAGCCCCAAATTCTTTTCAGAGAATGATGACTATAGCATTCTCTGGGCTTGAACCATCTCAAGCATTCCTTTATATGGATGATATAATAGTAATAGGTTGTTCTGAAAAGCATATGCTTAAAAACTTAACCAACGTTTTTGACATATGTAGAAAGTACAATTTAAAACTACATCCCGAAAAATGTTCATTTGCACAAATAAAGGAGTATTGCCAGATGACAAGAAATACGAAGTCATTAAAAATTATCCAGTCCCACACGATGCGGATAGCGCTAGAAGATTCATTGCATTTTGCAATTATTACAGGCGTTTTATTAATAACTTCGCCGACTATTCACGGCACATAACAAGATTATGTAAAAAGAATGTCACATTTGAATGGACAGCAGAATGCCAGAAAGCATTTGAATACTTAAAAGAAAAATTAATGCAGCAAATTAATACACTGTTACAGTAACCTGATTTTAGCAAAGAATTTTGTATAATCACAGATGCAAGCAAACAAGCATGTGGAGCGATTTTAACTCAAAACCAAAACGGACTTCAGCTTCCTATTGCATATGCATCAAGAGCATTCACCAAAGGTGAAAGTAATAAAAGTACTACAGAACAAGAACTAGCTGCGATCCACTGGGCAATAGTAAATTTTCGACCATATATCTATGGCAAACACTTTCTAGTAAAAACTGATCACAGACCGCTCACTTATTTATTTTCAATGACGAATCCAAGTTCGAAGCTAACAAGAATGCGGCTTGAGTTAGAAGAATACGACTTCACAGTCGAGTATCTGAAGGGCAAAGATAATTATGTAGCTGATGCATTATCACGCATCACTATAAAAGAATTAAAAGACATACAAAACAAAGTCCTGAAAGTTACTACCAGGCAACAAAGTAGACAGAAAAACTGCGCAGTTGATAAACAAGAACTTTTGCCAAGGCAAAATCTTGAAAATGCTTCTAAGCTTAACGTACACGAAATCATTTACAATGATGAGGTACGAAATGTAGTAACCTTGCGAATAGCAAATTTCAAATGTATTTTAAAACATGAAAATAAAGTTATAGCAAGAATTGATATTGATGATTTGTATACGAATGGAATTCTAGACTTAGGTCAGTTTTTTCAAAGGCTTGAAATGCAAGCCGGTATACTAAAATTTACTCAAATCAAAGTGGCACCGAGTGAAAAGATCTTTGAAACTATATGAATAGAATCTTTCAAACAAGTGGGCAATAATATATTAAAATCATTAAGAGTAGCGCTACTCAAGCCGGTGACCCAAATAAATAATATAAAAGATCAAGGAGCAATATTGTCTATATGAAACTATATGAATAGAATCTTTCAAACAAATGGGCAATAATATATTAAAATCATTAAGAGTAGCGCTACTCAAGCCGGTGACCCAAATAAATAATATAAAAGATCAAGAAGCAATATTGTCTACTTATCATGACGATCCAATTCAAGGAGGTCATACAGGCATTTCACGCACGCTAGCCAAACTGAAGAGACATTACTATTGGAACAATATGACTCGACATGTCAAAGAGTACATACGTAAATGTCCAAAATGCCAAAAGTCTAAAACGACTATTAATATCAAGACCCCATTAACAACAAGTAAGAAAACTCTAGTCGGGGGTACCCGACTAGGAGATCCCCTGAACCCCGTCCGATCTGCGTTTTTAAATATATTCCGTATCTTGTATACATTACAAACTTATACAAAATTTAATTAAATTGCCAATCTTTCACTTTCACAATCAAATAGCATGTTTGTCAAAAAAATAGTTTTTTTTTAAGAATAATAGTAATAATAGTTTAATAAAAGAAAAAAATTTTAAATTAAGAAAATAAGACATTTCCGCAGCTGAAGTCGAACCAACATCTACTGATCAGAACGCATCACATCTACCGACATCGCCATTGTTCGCAATGTTCGCATTCGAATGTCTCAATGTATGTGTACACATGTATAGAAAAAATGAAAACGGGGTGGGTTTCTGGTCACATGTTGCAATTGACAAAACGTTTTGTTTAATTACTTCTGTGATACTTAATGGATTTCAATGAAATTTTCAACATATGATTTACATATTATATTGAATATTTGTCAGTTGTCTAAAATCGCAAACTCATTCACATATTGGCTATATTTGCAACTAACCTTCAATTTGAAAATTTTTGAAAAATTTTTAACCAATATTCAAAATATAACAAAAACCGAAATTGTATAAAATATAAATGAAACTAAATGCAAAATTTTGAGACTCTAGCTTCAAACATGTACGAGATATAATTTATTAACTTCATTTCGATAAGGTTTTTAATCGATAACAAAAGAACGGGAAAAGTTATCGATTTTTTAAAACAAACTCGATGCGCGTGCTATACAGGGACTTCCAAAAAAAGGTTCAAGTCTCTAGCTCTTATATGTTCTGATATCGACGCGTTCATACATACGGACAGACGGACAGACGGACAGACAGACAGACGGACAGGGCTAAATCGACTCAGCTCGTCTCCCTGATCAAGAATATATATACTTTATGGGGTCTGCCACGCCCCCTTCTGCCTGTTACATACATTTGACAGCTTAACAAAACCATTATACCCTGATTTCCCATTTTCAATGGGTTCAGGGTATAAAAAGGGATGTGTGGTATGTTCCATATAATATTATAAGTACTCGACGCTATGTAGAGTATACTACATAAAGAAGCGTCATATGACCAACGAAACTATAGAGTATTTGGTCAGAATGCAAAGTGACACTTTGTCACTTACATAAACAATACGCAGGCATAAACATAAATGCACTTGAAATATGATCGGCCACTTATGTGTGGACCGCCCCGCAACCAGCGCGTCAGAGACGCCGCGTAAGCATTTATGGAGTTCAAGCAACTCACTACTAGCCTCTTGCATATGTCCAGTGTATATGCCGTCCGCATATACATATCTATACATACAAGCATACATACTACGCTCCCGCTCTGCTGCCATCAGCGGCAGAGCGTTATGTATAAGAATCACATGTAATTAGGCTAAGAACAATTCTACTGTAAAATAAAGAATCATTCAATAAACGTATTTCAACAAACCAACTACATGCATTGGTATTTTTAACAAAGATGATACAATGGGATGGAATGAATATTCTACAATATATCCGCCATATCTTTTTGATCTTGGGTTGTCAACGCGAGTATATATTCCAAATATCAAGTCTCTAGCATCAATACTGTTGAAGATATGTAAGAATATGTATAAATCACTATATAGTCAGATCCGAGTTGCCACGCCTACAGTTGGCGTGGATATATAATTTTTTCATCGATCTTTATAGGATCGTAACTTTATAGGATCAGTAACTTACAAGCGAAATTTTGGCATTCTAGCTCTAAAGCTGTAGAAGATACAGTTTTACCCGATTTGCCACGCCCCCAATGGGCGTAGATATATCCGCCATACCTTTGTGATCTTGGGTTGTCAACGCGAGTATACGTTTCCAATTTCAAGTCAAGTTATAGCAAGAATTGATATTGATGATTTGTATACAAATGGAATTCTAGACTTAGGTCAGTTTTTTCAAAGGCTTGAAATGCAAGCCGGTATACTAAAATTTACTCAAATCAAAGTGGCACCGAGTGAAAAGATCTTTGAAACTATATGAATAGAATCTTTCAAACAAATCGGCAATAATATATTAAAATCATTAAGAGTAGCGCTACTCAAGCCGGTGACCCAAATAAATAATATAAAAGATCAAGAAGCAATATTGTCTACTTATCATGACGATCCAATTCAAGGAGGTCATACAGGCATTTCACGCACGCTAGCCAAACTGAAGAGACATTACTATTGGAACAATATGACTCGACATGTCAAAGAGTACATACGTAAATGTCCAAAATGCCAAAAGTCTAAAACGACTATTAATATCAAGACCCCATTAACAACAAGTAAGAAAACTCTAGTCGGGGGTACCCGACTAGGAGATCCCCTGAACCCCGTCCGATCTGCGTTTTTAAATATATTCCGTATCTTGTATACATTACAAACTTATACAAAATTTAATTAAATTGCCAATCTTTCACTTTCACAATCAAATAGCATGTTTGTCAAAAAAATAGTTTTTTTTTTAAGAATAATAGTAATAATAGTTTAATAAAAGAAAAAAATTTTAAATTAAGAAAATAAGACATTTCCGCAGCTGAAGTCGAACCAACATCTACTGATCAGAACGCATCACATCTACCGACATCGCCATTGTTCGCAATGTTCGCATTCGAATGTCTCAATGTATGTGTACACATGTATAGAAAAAATGAAAACGGGGTGGGTTTCTGGTCACATGTTGCAATTGACAAAACGTTTTGTTTAATTACTTCTGTGATACTTAATGGATTTCAATGAAATTTTCAGCATATGATTTACATATTATATTGAATATTTGTCAGTTGTCTAAAATCGCAAACTCATTCACATATTGGCTATATTTGCAACTAACCTTCAATTTGAAAATTTTTGAAAAATTTTGAACCAATATTCAAAATATAACAAAAACCGAAATTGTATAAAATATAAATGAAACTAAATGCAAAATGTGGAGATTCTAGCTCTAAAGATGTACGAGATATAATTTATTAACTTCATTTCGATAAGGTTTTTAATCGATAACAAAAGAACGGGAAAAGTTATCGAATTTCTAAAACAAACTTGATATGCGCGTGCTATACAGGGACTTCCAAAAAAATTTCAAGTCTCTAGGTCTTATATGTTCTGATATCGACGCGTTCATACATACGGACAGACGGACAGACGGAGAGACGGACAGACGGACAGACAGACAGACGGACAGGGCTAAATCGACTCAGCTCGTCTCCCTGATCAAGAATATATATACTTTATGGGGTCTGCCACGCCCCCTTCTGCCTGTTACATACATTTGACAGCTTAACAAAACCATTATACCCTGATTTCCCATTTTCAATGGGTTTAGGGTATAATAACCGAAACCCCAATATACGCTTTCGACAGAGTGTTAGTAGACACAAATGGTCAGCTACCACGATCGGAAAACGGCAATGAATATGCAGTCACACTAGTATGTGATTTAACAAAATATCTAGTTGCAATCCCGATAGCCAACAAAAGCGCAAATACTGTCGCAAAAGCTATATTTGAATCTTTTATTCTGAAGTACGGTCCAATGAAGACGTTCATTACGGACATGGGAACAGAATACAAAAATTCGATTATCAATGACTTGTGCAAATATTTAAAAGTTGACAATATTACGTCAACAGCACACCATCACCAAACAGTTGGAACAATAGAAAGAAGTCATAGAACGTTTAACGAGTATATACGATCATACATTTCAGTCGACAAAACTGATTGGGATATTTGGCTAAACTATTTCGTTTATTGTTTCAACACGACCCCCTCTATGGCACATAATTATTGTCCATATGAACTAGTTTACGGTAACAAAGCAATTTACCAAAATTTTTCAATAACATAGATAGAATAGAACCAGTCTACAATATAAACGACTATGCTAAAGAAGTTAAGTTCAGGTTAGAAACAGCGTATAAAAGAGCTAGAATAATGTTAGAAAAACATAAAGCTAAAAATAAGGAATTATATGATAGAAATACAATAGATTTTAAAATAGAAATAGCAGACAACGTTTTGCTTAAAACGAAACAGGTCATAAGTTAGACACAGCATATAAAGGACCATTCGAGGTCATTAGAATAGAAAAAGAAAGGAAAACATAATAATAAGAGATAACAAAAATAAAGAACATATAAGGATAGATTAAAGAAATATAATAAATAACAGTAATTCATGAATTTGGTCTGATCAGCCAAATTAAGAAAAATAATAAAAAAAAAACAATATTTAAAATTTTTATATACATATATAATATACATATAAAAAAATAAAAGTTAACCCAAAAAAAAAAAAAAAATAAGAATTAAAATTTAAAAAAAAAAAATTTTTTTTTTATATATAAACAACACTAATAATTAAATAACTACATATACATATTACGTTATTTTTAAAACAAGTAACAAAACTCTAATCGGGTGTACCCGACTAGGAGATCCCCTGAACCCCGTCCAATCTGCGTTTTTAAATAGATATATTCCGTATCTTGTATACATTACAAACTTATACAAAATTTAATTAAATTGCCAATCTTTCACTTTCACAATCAAATAGCATGTTTGTCAAAAAAGTAGTTTTTTTTTTAAATAATAGTAATAATAATTTAATAAAAGAAAAGAAGAAAAAATTAAGAAAATACGACATTTCCGCAGCTGGAGTCGAACCAACATCACCTGACCTCCACCGCCATTGTGTGTGTGAAAAAAAAAAACAATTAAAAATATTTGACATCGGCGGAGCTTGAACCCAGACCTGCAAGGCACTTCGTGCCTCGCTTCTATCAACACCGCCATTGCACTGCTTAAGTAAACAATAGCGAATTCGAAACTAAAGTCAGCTAAGAATTATAACAAAATTCAAGCAGTCAGCTGTAATTGTTGTGATTCTTAGAACAGACAAGAATGTTCGCATTCGAATGTCTCAATGTATGTGTGCACATGTATAGAAAAAATGAAAACGGGGGTGGGTTTCTGGTCACATGTTGCAATTGACAAAACGTTTTGTTTAATTACTTCTCTGATACTTAATGGATTTCAGTGAAATTTTCAGCATATGATCTACATATTATATAAAATATTTTTCAATTGCTTAAAATCTCAAAATCATTCACATATTGGCTACATTTGCAACTAACCTTCAATTTGAAAATTTTTGTAAAATTTTGAACCAATATCCAAAGTATAACAAAAACCGAAATTGTATAAAATATAAATGAAACTAAATGCAAAATTTGGAGACTCTAGCTCCAAATATGTACGAGATATAATTTATTAACTTCATTTCGATAAGGTTTTTAATCGATAACATTAAAACGGTATATGTTATCGATTGTTTGAAACAAACTGATCTGCGCCTGCTATACAGGGACTTCCAACAAAAATTCAAGTCTCTAGCTCTTATAGGTTCTGAGATCGACGCGTTCATACATACGGACAGACGGACAGGGCTAAATCGACTCAGTTCGTCACCCTGATCAAGAATATATATACTTTATGGGGTCTGCCACGCCTTCTGCCTGTTACATACATTTATCAAAACCATTATACCCTGATTGCCCATTTTCAATGGGTTCAGGGTATTAAAATGCTTGGGGTTACGAACGAACTGCCGTTTGCAACTTATAAGGTAATTCTTTGGTAATTTTTTTTGTGGCTACCTGTACAACACGCGCAGATTAAGTTTGTTTCAGAAAATAGATAACTTACCCCTTTTTAATGTTATCGATTAAAAACCTTATCGAACTTCAGCTAAAAAATTATATCTCGTACGTCATTGGAGCTAGAGTAATAGAGTAGCTATATAATACAATAGAGATATAGAGTATGTATATATTATACAATTTTAATGGTGGTTATTTAAAAAGAAAATATCAGATATTTTGTAACTTCGTCAAATTTTTATGAAACAAAAAAATTTTGATGCAGGGTTATAAAGTAATCTATTATCAACACAATACCATTTAAATAATACTAACATTTTATTTAATTATTATTACTAAAAACTAAAAATACTCAAGAATTTGACTCCACAAAAGTCTTCCGTACTCTTGCTTGCTCCCCACTGTCTGGCGTTCTTCTTTGAAGTAACGGGCATTTTCGAAACATGTGTACAATATCGTCAAGATGTATACTACTTGGTGTACATTACTTGGATTGGACGAAATTGGCCAACTTCTTCGTAAATATGCCCCGATAAGAGTTAACTCTAGAAAAAAGTGGGCTGATCTTGCAGCTCCACAGAACGGAGAAAAAATCCTATGCAGAGATAGCCAAAATATTGTCCAGAGCCAGGTCTACCTTACTTACTTACTTACTTACCAACTTAAATACGAGGAAAGCATCAAAAATAGTACTGAATCTGGTTGATATCTGCACTCTCAGGACTACCAAGTTTCTCAGCGCTGATTTTCAAATTTTTTTTGGGGATGTCAATGTACATTTATTGTTCCATCACGTCATCAATAAACTCCAAGCTTCCAACGCCCGATGCAGCTTTGCAACACCAAACCATATAGCGACCGCCGCCGTGCTTTACCGTCTTTTTTGTGTTTTTCGGATTAAGATCTCTTCCAGGTCTTCTCCACACGTATAGGTTCCCGTCCGAAACAAATTTATTGTACTTTGACTAATCTGAGATGATGACCATACGCCAAAAGTCAACTGGCTTGTCTACTTACGCCTTAGCAACTTCCCAACGCTTCTTCCGATTTATTAAATTTACGTATGGCTTCTTGCGAGAAGTGTAAGACTTAAACTTGTATGATTTGATGGCACTACGAATGGTTTCTGGGTGTATATCCTTGATGGTGTGATGGACCAATTAAGGTACATTGACATCCTCAAAAAAAATTTCAAAATCAGTGCTGGGAAACTTGTTATAGAGTCAGATTTCTACTTGTCGCAATCTGAGAGTGCAGATGATCGGCCAGATTTAGTACTATTTTTGATGCTCCCAATTACTGTTTAGATGGTAGACTTAGCCACTTTTTTCTAGAGTTAACTCTTGTCGGGGCATATTTACGAAGAAGTTGGTCAATTTCTTCCAAACCAAGTAATGTACACCAAGTAGTATACATGTTGACGATATTGTACACATGTTTTGAAAATCCCCATTACTTCTAAGAAGAACGCCAGACAGTGGGGAGCAAGCAAGAGTACGTAGACTTTTGTGGAGTCAAATTCTTGAGTATTTTTAGTTTTTTAGTAATAATATTAGACTAAAATAAAATGTTAGTATTATTCAAATGGTATTGTAGATAATAGATTACTTTATAACCATTCATAAAATTTTTTTTTGTTTCAAAAAAATTTGACGAAGTTACAGCGTGTTGTGTAAAAATGTTTCAATTGCAGCACAAGCGCAGTCGCTGCGTAAACTGCGCTGTTAACAGAGCGCGTGCTTATGCGTGCGGCGGTCCGTGTGTATGTGTGTGTACATGTGTTGCTTGTATATATATGTATGTACATGTAAAAGAAACATAGAAGGTTTGGAATATCGGCTCTTCGCAAGGTGCAGGGGATCTGCAAGTTGAACTGCCTCAACTAGAGCACTCTTACTTGTTTTATATTTCTTTTCTAACAAATATACTATTTGATTGAAAAAGTGCGAGCTCGAAATTTAAATTATTTTTTTTGTGTTTAAAGTTCGTTTTGAATTAACACTATTAATAATTTATCTAGTCGAAAAATAATAAAATAAAATAAAACAAGTATAACAAGTAAGAAAACTCGTTGATGCCAGACTATGCGATCCCTTGAACCCCGTCCGATCTGCGTTTTTAAATATATTCCGTATCTTGTATACATTACAAACTTATACAAAATTTAATTAAATTGCCAATCTTTCACTTTCACAATCAAAAAGCATGTTTGTCAAAAAAATAGTTTTTTTTTTAAGAATAATAGTAATAATAGTTTAATAAAAGAAAAAAATTTAAAATTAAGAAAATAAGACATTTCCGCAGCTGAAGTCGAACCAACATCTACTGATCAGAACGCATCACATCTACCGACATCGCCATTGTTCGCAATGTTCGCATTCGAATGTCTCAATGTATGTGTACACATGTATAGAAAAAATGAAAACGGGGTGGGTTTCTGGTCACATGTTGCAATTGACAAAACGTTTTGTTTAATTACTTCTGTGATACTTAATGGATTTCAATGAAATTTTCAGCATATGATTTACATATTATATTGAATATTTGTCAGTTGTCTAAAATCGCAAACTCATTCACATATTGGCTATATTTGCAACTAAACTTCAATTTGAAAATTTTTGTAAAATTTTTAACTAATATTCAAAATATAACAAAAACCGAAATTGTATAAAATATAAATGAAACTAAATGCAAAATTTTGAGACTCTAGCTTCAAACATGTACGAGATATAATTTATTAACTTCATTTCGATAAGGTTTTTAATCGATAACAAAAGAACGGGAAAAGTTATCGATTTTTTAAAACAAACTCGATGCGCGTGCTATACAGGGACTTCCAAAAAAAGGTTCAAGTCTCTAGCTCTTATATGTTCTGATATCGACGCGTTCATACATACGGACAGACGGACAGACGGACAGACAGACAGACGGACAGGGCTAAATCGACTCAGCTCGTCTCCCTGATCAAGAATATATATACTTTATGGGGTCTGCCACGCCCCCGTCTGCCTGTTACATACATTTGACAGCTTAACAAAACCATTATACCCTGATTTCCCATTTTCAATGGGTTCAGGGTATAAAAAGGGATGTGTAGTATGTTCCATATAATATTATAAGTACTCGACGCTATGTAGAGTATACTACATAAAGAAGCGTCATATGACCAACGAAACTATAGAGTATTTGGTCAGAATGCAAAGTGACACTTTGTCACTTACATAAACAATACGCAGGCATAAACATAAATACACTTGAAATATGATCGGCCACTTATGTGTGGACCGCCCCGCAACCAGCGCGTCAGAGACGCCGCGTAAGCATTTATGGAGTTCAAGCAACTCACTACTAGCCTCTTGCATATGTCCAGTGTATATGCCGTCCGCATATACATATCTATACATACAAGCATATATACTACGCTCCCGCTCTGCTGCCATCAGCGGCAGAGCGTTATGTATAAGAATCACATGTAATTAGGCTAAGAACAATTCTACTGTAAAATAAAGAATCATTCAATAAACGTATTTCAACAAACCAACTACATGCATTGGTATTTTTAACAAAGATGATACAATGTGATGGAATGAATATTCTACAATATATCCGCCATATCTTTTTGATCTTGGGTTGTCAACGCGAGTATATATTCCAAATATCAAGTCTCTAGCATCAATACTGTTGAAGATATGTAAGAATATGTATAAATCACTATATAGTCAGATCCGAGTTGCCACGCCTACAGTTGGCGTGGATATATAATTTTTTCATCGATCTTTATAGGATCGTAACTTTATAGGATCAGTAACTTACAAGCGAAATTTTGGCATTCTAGCTCTAAAGCTGTAGAAGATACAGTTTTACCCGATTTGCCACGCCCCCAATGGGCGTAGATATATCCGCCATACCTTTGTGATCTTGGGTTGTCAACGCGAGTATACGTTTCCAATTTGAAGTCTCCAGGTTCAGTAGCGTCGAAATGGTTTGCGTTCATACGGACAGACGGACGGACAGCAAGACGGACATTGCACAAAACCAATATACTCTTTTTCCCTTTGGGAACAGAGTATAAAAATCAAATTTATTTGTCATCATCGATGGTGTCCACGTCAATGCATCAGCTGGTCGTCGCCGGTTGGCTTTGCTGATGCTCCTTCGTAGGCGTAAAAGGCGGCCTGCCTTTCACGCTTGTTGATCCGTCCGCTGCTGTTTTCTCGTGCAGGTGTATTCACAGTGCGGGCTTTCCAGTGGTCCAGGGCAGTCTATTGGGCACTCAGCTTTCTTCTTGGGTAGTTCCTTAGGTGGTTGAGGTAATTTTTTTTTTTTTTTTGAGAGTTTTTTGTTGAGAGTTAACTTGAGAAAGTCAAGCTCTTCTTGTAATTTTTGGGCAGTTGCCCAGGGGGGTGGAGTAGGGTTGCTATATAGCAGCTGCTTTACGCGCGCTATTCTTTTTTTGATTTTATTCTTCACTCCCCCTCTTGCCATTACTATTACTCCATGGGTTTTTTCCAGTTTATTTTCTGGCCATGCCACGCGTGCTGCTGTGGCTGATGCTTTGTTGTAGTATTCGTTGCTGCTGCTGTTGTTGTGCAATTGTGTGTTGTTGTTGCTGCTGTTGTTGTTCAGGTTACATCTTAGCTCGTATCACGGTCGCCATGTATAAAGGTTACCCTTGGAGTTGTAGTTTTAAGTTTTAGTTTTAAGTAGAAGACCATCTATGTTCTTATTGTTTCGAGTTCCATTTATTGAATGAATCTTAGCTTAATACATTTGGGCTGCTATAGCTAAAGACCGCGTAGCTGCGCTGTCAGTGCCGCCACAAGAGGAGCGGTCAGCTTATGTATAATTGTTAGCATATATAAAAGGGCTGACGAGAGTCGCCGCGGTAGACAGGACGTATTATGTTCACTTGGTTATGGAATTGTAGCGCATGTCAAATATGCCTACTCAGCACTATGTAAGTCCATGCACTCAAGAGCGATCGTATTACCGCAAGTGCCTGAACTTGGTTTTGTATATATGAATATTGTAGCCAAGTGCTACAATGTGTTATATGATGGTTGGGCTTCCCGGCTCACTCGTCGTTCGCGCACAGCTTTAGCGAAGTCGCCGACCAGTGCGCGAAGATCGGTCGGTAAGTTCTTCCGACGCCCAAGCTCGGATGGCCGGTGCATCCAGTTGCGTGGCACACGTCTGTAATTGCTGAAATTTCGAAAAGAGCCCACATACCCCTCGCTGCAGTAAGTACAACGTTTATTATATATATTTTTCCCTTTCCATTGTTTTATTAAACTTTGCTTAGTTTTTCAGGTCCGCAAAGTCCCTGCACCCCGTGCGGCCACGCCTCACCCGATATCAAACGCCGTCCACAAATACGATGCAGGCTGTGCGACTGGTCCCTTTCTCCTCCATTTTGGAGGCGTGCCTCTCCAGCTCCTCGGGCCATTCCCCGCGGCTCACCTCCATTCACAGTGTCGTCGTGTCGGCCTCTGGCAGCGACGCCTGGGGTTACAGGACCGGTCGCGTCGGCGGAGGCGGCGTAGGCTCTGACTGCTGCCTTTGCAGCGTTGGCCTGGGGACAGGATGGGCCTCCACTCCTCTTCCTCGTCCGTCTGTGGCCGCGGCGGAGTATATGGAGGCGTGAATGACCGTTATGGCGGTTGCGAGGCAGGCTGCGCCTGCTCCTCTAGGGAGAAGCCTTGGGGCCACGACGCGAGTGGCTCCCTCCACCGAATGTTGATGTGAGCTTCGTACTCCATCATCCTTACACTCACCTGATCCTCGTACCTGACCGTGATCTACGGCGGTTCAGGCACCTCCTCCACGCCCTCTGAGTCCAAGATCACGATGGTCTCGTCCTCGGCGCCTAGGTCCTCCTTTCCTCCCTCGTTTTCCGGCTCTGACTCCGAGATGATGATGACCTCGTCCTCGTTGCTGTCGGCTTTCATTCGATGTGGCGTCGGGGGCCTCGGCGGTCGAATATAACGTCTCGTTGCAAACCTCGGAGTCCGCCGCTATCTCCTCTGCTCCGTCCGAGCTGCTCCAGTTTGTGGGCGACCATGCCCGTTTCTCGCTCGTTGAACTGGCCGGTGACCACGAGCCCGAGCCCGACACCGCTGCTTCTTCGCTGGAGGATGGCTCCAGCTCCAAATATGGATGATGCCGCCGAAGGCACCTTGCCATGCGCCGCCTTGGGTGGAAAGGTAGTCGCACCGGGGGCAGGCGCACTCGGCTTCGGCGTGCTCGAACCCTGGACACCGGTGTGCTCACCCGGCTTGCTCCTCGTGCCGCTCCAGCGTAATCGCTGGCCAGCAGGCGAGGATCAGCCGGGTGCACCCTCCCGATGCCCAGTTCCGAGCGAACGTCGACCGAGTTTGCGCGTGCGTTTACCATGGCGTTGAAGATTAAGTAGGCCGCTCCTATGTCCACATGCGCTTTTTATACCCTATGCTGCCGCGTCGCTGTCTGCATAGGCGGCAGCATCTAACGGGTCCTCAAATCCTTTATGCTTCTAGCTCTGGCATCCTCTTCTGGCATCCTCTACCTGGTTGCTGAATACCAGGCCGCCATCATGATTGTAGGCTACGGTATTACCCGAATAGCACTCCGCTACACTGCCTTTCACCACCCCCCTTCCCTTTTTCGCATGCGCATGCCCTATATATCGCTGCCCTATGCGATGTTGTTGTTGCCCGTTTTGCCTATTGCCCTATGCGATGTTGTTGGTATTGCTCGTTTTGTATGTCGCAGGCTTGACAACTTTGTGTCGGCTCGTCCGCTAACGATAGCTGCGCAGCCTCCCGCCGAGTGCCTTGAGCCCTTGCGCCTTTCGTTGTTGTTGTCTCCCTATTCTCTTTCCGCCATGGGCGCGCCCTCTCGGCTTGCGCCGTTACAGCTGTTTGCTGTATCTTCCCTAGATGCGCGCGCAACTTGCTCGATGTTGATTTTTGTGAGCGCTCATAACTGCTAGCTTTTAAGCAAATTTTACGCCTGTATATATTTTGTACAAATTTTACGCTTGTATATATTTTGCACATCTATATAAGGTATAAGATTTGTTTTTGGTAGCAATACACATAGCTATGTGTATTCACTCTCTTTTTTTATAAACTAGCAGCTGACTCACCCTCCTCTGCTGTGTATGGCTTGAGGTCCGCCACATGAGCTGTCCTGCTCCGTTTATCTGCCTCCGAGCTGATCCGGCAGATAACCGGGGAGATGAAACTGACCACCGTATATGGTCCTCCATATCGAGCGGCCAGTTTCGCTGCAGGAGGCTTTGTGCCTCCTGGCTTGTCCCAAGGGTCTGTGCGTTGAAGAGAGATTTGGGAAACCTTGGTTCTCGCCCTTGCGTGAGGAAGGCTGCCGTATACCCTGTAGAGGCTGAGACGCTGTTGACTGCCAGTGTCAACTCCGGCAGCGCCTCATCCCAGCATCTTTGATCGTCGCCTTCAAATTGCGCGATCATCGTCTTCACCGTCCTGTGGGCCCGCTCTGTGGGATTTTCTTGGGGCGTGTATGGCGCGGTTAGCTGGTGGCGTACACCCAGCTCTCCCAAGAAAACTTTGAAGGCCCGGCTCGTGAGCTGCGTGCCATTGTCAGTAATGAGCACTTTTAGCGCACCAAATCGTGCCAAAATCCGTTCTCGAAATGCCTTTTGGAGCGCCGCCATATTTGCGCTCCTTAGCGGCACCATCTCCGCCTACTTAGAGAAACGGTCTATGAAGAGCAATAGATTTGGGTGAGTTGACTGGGCTTGTTACGTTGACATAGCTCACAACGCTGCACGTATGCACGCACATCCCGATACATACCTGGCCAGGAGTATCTCGCTGCCACCCGAGCAATTGTTTTTCGGCTCCCAAGGTGTCCAGCGGTGGCTGCGTTGTGGTTCTCCTCCAGAACTTGTTTGCTTCGTTCCGTTGGCACACACAATTTCCACGCAGCCACATCCTCGTAGCCAGCTTGATGCGGGATGTACTAATAGAGATTTCCGGACTCTTCAGAGGCTGCCGTGAAAGCGCATCTGTCAATACATTTTGCTTGCCTTTTCTGTAGCGAATCTGGAAATCGAACTGCTGCAGCTCCAGTGCCCATCTGGCAACTCTCCCTGAATGGCTCTCGATTAAATTGAACCCTTTCAGAACCATGTGGTCCATGACTACCACAAAATAGCAGCCTTTCAAGTACGGCCTGAGTTTCCGGATGCCCCAAATGATGGCCAAACACTCCGTCTCAGTGGCTGAGTAATTCCGCTCAGCACTGTTCAGTGGCCTTCACCAACTCAAATGCCTTTTGCTGTTCTTCCGTCCACTACCATTTCGTACCCTTTTTAAGCAGTGCGTTTAGTGGATGCACTGTCGTGGCAAAGTCCGACACAAAACGACGATACCATGAAGCCACTCCCACATATTGACGCAGCTCCTTGATGTTTGAGGGTGGATTCAGCTCGGCAATCGCGACTACCTTTTCCGGGTCCGTGAGAATGCCATGCTCCGTTACCTTGTGGCCCAGGTACTTCAGCTCCTTCTTGAAGAAATCTCACTTGTCGATGTTGATCCTCAAGTTGGCTGACGAAGTCGCTGGAACACTTCCCGCGAGTTATCCATGTGTTCCTGGCGCGTCTTTCCGATGACGATGATGTCGTCAAATTAGGCAAAGGCTTGAGGCATCATCTATGGACCGATGACCTGATCCAGCGCTCGCTGAAAAGTTGCGGGCGCAGAATGAAGCCCGAACGGCATCACTTTCCACCTTTCCTGGAACTGTGAATACAGTCAGTGG
The DNA here is from genome assembly GCA_035045365.1 of Drosophila leonis. Taxonomy (NCBI): domain Eukaryota; kingdom Metazoa; phylum Arthropoda; class Insecta; order Diptera; family Drosophilidae; genus Drosophila; species Drosophila leonis. The sequence continues at coordinate 29,486 of JAWNPC010000346.1, read as the reverse complement.
CCGGCTGGATTTCTCCATGGGTATCTGCCAATATCCATCCTTGAGATCCAAACTGGTGATGTAGCGTGCCTCTCGCAGTTGATTCATTATATGATGCTCCCGAGGTAAAGGATACGCATCTTTAATGGATCGGCTGTTCAGCTGCCGAAAATCTACACACAGCCACCATTTCCAGGTTTTCTTCCTGACCATTACAATCGGCGCGCTGTGTGGGCTTTTCGAGGGTTCAATGCAACAGCTCATCTACTTGTTGATTTGTTTTCGCCTGCATCTTTGGATTTTTGGGGAAATAACGCTGCTTTATGGGCCTCTTACCCTGTATTGTGATCCTGTGCTCGGTGATCCTGGTGGTGCCTTTCACATGCCGGAACTTCTCCAGCTCTTGTCTCAGGAACGCATCCACCTCCATATCGTCATGGAGTGGTTGTTGGCTCTCCTCAGGTGCCTCCTTTGGCGCCTCGGGGCCTAATTCCAAGCTGGCGGCAGCCACAGACAGCCTCTCCTCCAATGGTGTGACTGGCTGTGGATTTCTGGGCTTGATTTCCAATTTTAAGCCACCGCACTCCAGTGTGGTGTCAATGCCGGCCAAGAAATCCCAACCCAGTACCAGATCGTCGATCACTCCCGGCAGAATCAGCAACGGGATAAAGATTTGCTGACTCCCGAGTCTGATTTCTGCTTCCAGCTGCGAGTCCACCTGACTGCAGCTGCCGTCCGCCAGCTGCCGCCCGCCAGCTGCCGTCCGCCAGGCCGCCGTGTGGCACGTAACACGCCTGCTCCTCGGAACCTATTAGCGAGTCTTTCGATAATAAAGCTACTCGTGGCTCCTGTATCAATAGTGGCCTTAAGCTGATCGTGTCCAATGGTCGTGGTCAGCTGGCTGCCTTCGTATTGAAGACTGCCCACTAACGCCTGGGGGCTCCTAGACGTTGCTCCCGCTCGCCCCTGGATGGTGGGGGTCGCTGGTCGTTTCCCGACTGGCAGCAGGCAGACGTTCGCACGCATATGCGCCCGCACTGCCAGCAAAACGCCAGGACTTCGTTGCAACAGTCTCAAGCCCAGTGCCCTCTCTGGCCACACATCCGACATGCCCTGGATGGATTCGGAATGTGTGTCCTGTTCACAGCGCTTGTCCTTGTCGCAGGACAAGGTCTCACTTCGTCCGTCAGCCTTCGGTGATACTCCTTATCACGTGGGCTTTCGGCGTCGTCCATGGCAATCAATCGCGTACGAATTGGCCGTTGCTGTTGCCGCAATCTCTCCCAATCCCTCTCTAGATCCTCGAACTCGTCGGCCAGCAACATCAACTCCGTCAGACTCCGGAACTGATATGGGCGGGCATATGCGCGCAGATCGGGGAGGCTATTGTTGTTAATCAACTTCAACTTGCGCTCCGCCTCATAGCGCAATGGTCGCATGAGGATCTGCATATCCACCATATATACCTTGAATGCCTCACCCACCATCTGCCTCCGATGCTTGACTTCATGCTTTAGTTCCTCCAAGTAGTCTCTGGGCACAAAAAACTCCTGGAAGCTTCGCAAAAATGTGGCCTACGCCGTCCAGTGCCTGTTGTTCGCCACGTACCACTTTAAAGCCATGCCTTTCAGCAGCTTCGGCATCGTCCTTGGGATCAGGTCCAGGTCCAGACCGTACGTATCGGCTGACCATTCCACCTGCTCCAGAAATTCCAAGGGCTTTGTTGTGCCATCGAAGAGGAAGCTCCATTCACGCGCCTTTTTGGCCACCTTGGGATAATCTGGGGCTGTGCCGCTTGACCCACGCGTCGTGATCTCCGGTTGCGGTGTGGATGTGGCTCTGCACGCTCTTTGCTGTGTGTCGGCTGGGGCGTCATGCCTCAGTGGTGAACGGCATCCATGCAGGTTGGCAAGTTCGGCGATCCTGAGGGAATAAGGAATCCTTCTCTCATTCACCTCGACCCACTCGCCCAACTGTCTCCGCATGTGATGCTCACACCATTTTCACACTTATCGTCAAATTTCTTTCTTATCGCAGGGCCCCACGTTGGGCGCCAGTTGTAACGAACCAACAAATTTATTCGTGCCAACAAATTTATTTGTTGAAGCCCCTGTAAGGAGTCGATAAATGTGTTTGGTTTGAACTGGTATATATTCTCTGTACGTTTTCGGATAATTTACAATTCACGAAATATAATGTTTTATGCCTGCCTGAGGTATATGCAAGGACTCGCCTCCTATCATGAACACCTGTACACAGGAGTGGAGAATATGTGTTCAGCGCACTCCGGCTGTAAGAGCGGTTATGCCCTGGTTAGCCTTTGGTTTGTTTGAGCACTCCAGGTTGCGCCTGGATTCGCGCTGTATTCTTTGGCGGTTTGCTCGGATCAAATACAGGCCACTCCTACGGCTTGATTCTCTTTTACACTCTTTCGCACGGCTACTCACTCCTGTCCCAGTTTTCGCCAACTTTTATCTCTATGTTCAGCTGCGCCGCACCAATGTTCTCGGCTGTGCGAGTGAAAGCATCCACTACTTTCACTCGGCCACGAACGGTACCTCGGCCAACGGTCGCCGATGATCGTCGTGGGAGCGACGCGAGCCAATTGCTGAATCTGTAGGAGCGAAAGAGCCGAACCCTCTTTCGGACTCTGACCCTTTCCAGTCGCGAGGGCCGCTCCTACAGTACTCGCATCGCTGTGTGGAGCAACATACATATGCACGTATATGCATATAGACACATAGCAACTGCATGTATTTTTACACATTACTACGTGCATACATATATTGCTCCTCATATTAATTCCCCCTTGGTAAGGAGCGAGGCCTATCATAACCTCTGCTAGTTACGGATACAGCTTCCGGCTGTCACCCAACTTTACGTTGAGTAACAACATTTCCTAAAACCACACCCACCACGAAGCTCCCACTAAAGGCTGGCCTCGGCCACCAGCCCATCCCGTGATTCAAATTTGCAGTTTTGATCGGCTGTTCGCAGTCGAAACTACTGCCCATTTTGTTAACCGACAAACCAAGAATTGGTTGAGCACACTCGGGTATTTCTTAAAGAGGGAAGCCAACCAAACTAAGGTTTCGGTCAACCTTTGACTCCTCACGAAGATTTGTCTGCCAAATTATGGCTCTAGTGGGCCTTTCGACTCATCACAAGGATTTGTCTCCCAAACTTAAAGGACATTGGTATGACCGGCGACGCCTCACTAGGAGTTGTCTACCAAAATAAGGCTTTGGTGACCCTTCGACTCATCACAACAATTTGTCTTCCAAACTTAAAGACTTTAGGATTTGTCAACCAAATGAAGGCTTTGGTAGGGCCTTCGTCATCCCAAAAGAATTTGTTTCCCAAACTTAAAGGACTTTGGTCAGACCATCGACTCACTCTAAGGAGATCATCTCCCAATTTAAGGTATTGGTAAACCTTTCGTAGTAATGCGAGCATAGTCCTCAAGCAGTAGCATGCTCTCTGGGGTCCTCAGCATCTCCGTCATATTCCAGTCATCGGATGAATTTGTGTCCCAAACTTAAGGACTTTGGTATGTCCGGCGACGCCTCACGGTTTATCTACCAAATGAAGGCTTTGGTAGGCCCTTCGACTCATCCCAAAAGGATTTGTTTCCCAAATTTAAAGGACTTTGGTATGACCGGCGATTCACTCTAAGGAGATCATCTCCCAATTAAAGGTATTGGTAAACCTTTCGTAGTAATTCAGCTGCATGCGTCGTCTGCTGAAGACTATGCGACCATAGTCCTCAAGCAGTAGCATGCTCTCCGGGGTACTGAGCATCTCCGTCACATTCCAGTCATCGGATGAATTCTGCTGGATCCTAAGCCCTTCCGGGTCCCGCACATCCGCATAGAGGGGACAGGCACACAAAACGTATTCCCAGTCCTCCATGGGATGGCCACATAGGCATCCAGCAGTCTCGCTCAATTGAGACTAATGGACCCCTGCGGGCAGCCACGTGTAACATCGACACTGACTTCACCAAAGTGACGATACTCGCTTTTCGGTCCGAAAGGAGCTGCGCCAGATCTCAATTTCCCTGCATCCTAGATCCGATAGCCGGCGTAACGCTGCATCACATTCGACATGATCGAATGCGCCTTTGAAGTCTATAAAGACTGCGAGTACGCATTTGTCAGGACTGGACTCAACAGTACTCACACCATGCCTCCAGGCGTCCTAGACGCAGCGTCCGTAAGCACCTCCTTAACGCTGCTCACCATAATCCCTTCCAGCACTTTGCCAAATATAGGCAACAGGCAGATGACCCGATAGGACGCTGGATCGCTCCTGTCCTTGTCGAGGCCTTTGAGGAGAGGCACCACACGCGGGCGCTTCCACTCAGTGGAGAAATACCCATCTGCCAGGCAGCGGGAATACATCGCTGTCATGTGGTCCGGGATGGCGCGCCAAGCCGCTTTGACCATACCCCCAGTTATGCCATCTAAACCAGGTGAGCGTCTGCTCCGAACTCTGGCGATGCATGTCTCAACCTCGAAGATTTCGAGGGACGGGGGTACTTCGCGAGGAACGGGAACGTCCACTGGCCTCTCCGCAGCAGGGAAAAAGCAACGGAGCAGGACGTTCGCACAGTCGTGCCAAGTTACGACCGGCTCATTGTTCCAGCGAAGGCAACCGATAGCGGTGCACGTCTTGCGGCCTCGGCAGATCTTATAAATGGATCTCCATGGGTCGTCCTGGTGCTCGCCAACATACCGTCTCCAATTTTCCTCTTTCGCCTTCAGCAATGATGCTCCTTTCGGCTGATCCTGAAATATGAGGCTAGGTCGTTTGCACTCACACTGTGAGTGCGGCGCGCATGCTGAAGCCTTCGCCGGGCTCTCCTGAGCTCACTGCGTGCGTCCGTGAGGGCGGCAGTCCACCAACCCACACGACGTCTGGCCCGCGGTTGCAAACGCCCAAACACAGTGTCGCTCACCTGATGAACCAGTGAGCGGAGTGCAGACTTCTGATCATCCGATGCCATCTGGCGAAACTCCTCCAGAGGAAACTCCATCGATGCAGTCCTCAACTCATCACCAAAACGCCGCCAGTCAGCACTCTGAAGTTTCCACGAGGGCACAGGAGCATAGCTCTCAACTGCGCTCGCCGGATCAAGTGATACCACAACAGTAATGATGTTATGGTCACTTAAATCCCACTCGCTTACACTCCAGTCATACGCAGCCCACGTAGACGCTGAATCACGGACGACGGTCACATCGATATCACTCCTTGCTCTCCCATTATCAAATGTGAATACACTGCTGCGGACATTAAGCACGCCGGCTCGACTGCCCTGAACCCAATTTGCTAGCAGTTCACCCCGCTGCCTGTTCAAGTAGCCCCGAGAACGCTCGGGAAGCTTACTGAACCACAGGGGGGATACTGCGTTCGCATCAAGGCCATAGATGACGGGTGTGCGGCTGGCTAGCAGCAGCACCGCATCCATGTACAGCAGGTACGGCTCCAAATCTGCATTGAATTGGCAGTACACAGAGGTGAGGAAAATCGAGCCGAAGTTTCCAGTCACACTCACGCATACGCCAAACTCTGTGATGAGCAACGAGACAGGCATGCAGACAACCTGCTGGTCGTCTACGACTATCGCGGCTTTGTTGCGACGATCGGAAAAGACTCGCATGCCTGTCGGTAATCCGGTGATCCTTCCTCCACGATCCATATAAGGCTCCTGGATCAATGCGAACTTGTCGCAGAATTCCTCATTCTGACTCCGAGCTCGATGGCCGCAGCTCGACAGCGACCACAGTTTGCCTGGATGAGACTAAACATTTTAATGTCTAGCCGCCACCCTGGCAAGCACTGCACCATAAATCGGGCAGACCGGAGAGACCATACGATGCTCACACGGCAGCCCCTTAAAGCTACAGTTCCTGCAGCGCACAGGATTAGTGCATTTGTAGGCACTGTGGCCGCATTGTCCGCATTGACGGCAGACCTGCTCCTTCATCCGACATTCTTTCACTCGATGATCAAAACTGACACATCTATGACAAGCATATGTCGACACCAGCATGCGCCAGCGGAAGGAGAACCAGTCCACATATATCTTTTCGGACTCCTCCAAGATATCCAGGGCCTTCTGGTCCATCTCCAGTTGCAATGTGACCGTGGGTCCAACGGTGCTCGTCCATGGCTTCGAAGCTATCTTAACCGACTTCTCAAATGCAACGCTGAACAAGCGTCCCAAGAAGTGGTTCTTAAAAAGCCCGTTCATAAACTGCTGTGCGGTGATGCTACTGTCCACATCCAAAACTTGGACTTTAGGCCTCAGCGCAGCGTTTTGCTTCACGTCCAACCCAAGTTCCCTGAACTTGGCATTTGCCACCACTTTCTTCAACTCGCTGGAGGACGGCGTGCGGATAATCGCACCACCGCGCTTCAGCTCACGCACCTCATGTACACATACACAGAGAGCGGGCGCAACTTCCCTGCGTACACACTCAGCGACCTGCTGAGGTGTCTCCTCAGGGTTGTTGCTCGTCACAATTGCTGACCACGTCTCCGCAATCTTGCGGGTCGGGGCTGCAGCCATCGGAGCAACAGCGGGGACAGCAAAAGTGGCAGCAGTGGAGGTAGCAACGGGCTGCGGGCGCATCCTCAGTTGGGTCTCCAGCTCCTTCATCCTGCCAAACATCTCAACCACCAACTCCTGGTACTTGGCCGACAGATCCAGCACGCTGAGTGCCACGGTGCCGGGTACCTCGTCAACGACGACGGCTCTCCTCAGCTTCTTCTCAATGGCCAACATACGTTGGAGCTCACCGAGTCAGCTCCAGCTGATTTCGGGACACCAGGGCGGACAACAACAGCGGCAGCGGCAGCGGCGGCAGATGTCGACGGCAGCGCATCCTCAGCACGAGGGGCAGCAGCAGGGGCAGCGACAGCTCTGACTCCAGCAGCAATCGCGGCCAGCGAAGCATCCCTGTCAGAGCTATCAGCTCTCGTGCGGACCTTCCTCGGCGGAGAATCTGTAGGCGGCGGCAGCATGGCTGCGTCTACCGCAGCAGACCGAACAGCCGTTCGCGACGATGCAGCCGAACCGCGACCGCGCCTCTTACGTCCTCCTCCCGAGCGCGTCGAACGGGACGAACTTGCAGCACTGCTGCTCGCGTCCGTCTCCATAATTATCTGCTCCTATAAATAGGCAGCAAATAAGTTCACTCCGTAAAGTATGCTCTACTTTTAATGCACCCGCACGAAAGTATGCAACACTTTAATTCAGCTTAATTCTGACTGGGTGGCCAATCAGAAACGATAAGCGGTAAACACTCACCGACGCACCAACACACGCGCACTAACGAGATCGCTTATCACGAAATGCTCGTTTTAAGCTCACTTGGCGCGCGTATTTTATTGCAGGCAATAAAACGGTTACTGAAATTTACTACAGCGATGCGCGAACACGACTGCTCGCGGCAACTGTCTGAAGCAAACTGAAAGCAAACACGAAAGTACAGTACAAAGAAGAGCAACGAACAGACACTAGGTAAAATCGTTTAATGTAGCTTAAAAGCTATTGAAAAAGCATTAAACGCTTCGACGCCAAAAGCACACATTAATTATGGGGGCAGACGGCAGGAGTACTGGTGGAACCACGATATCCCGGAAAAAAGAATAGTATGCATACAGTGCAGGCGAGGACTAACAAGAGCACGGCGCTCTGGAAATTACACAACAGAAGCGTTAGCAGTTGAGAACGCGAGGAAAGAACTGTGGATTGCTATTACACGCAGTAAACAATTTAAGTTGAAAGAGCTCTACAAAGATATTAACAGAGTTCCTTGGCGGCTCGGCTACAAAATAGTCATGAAAAAGCTGAGAAGCTACGGAGCAGTGCCAAACGTGGATGATGAAACGATGGATCACATAGTGTTAGAGAGTTATAAGGAAACACCTCCACATTTACCGAATTCAAGATTTGAACTGTTTTATTCAAGTAATATACTAGACCTATATGCCTAACATGAGAATCTTAAAACAACTTCCAGTCACTGGAAGAATAATTATTATCATGCTCATATACATGTATGTGCAGACATGTTTCCACAAGTTTCCCTTTTTTATATCCTGAACAATGAAAATGGGAAATCAGGGTATAATGGTTTTGTTAAATGTATGTAACAGGCAGAAGAAGGCGTGGAAGACCCCATAAAGTATATATATCCTTGATCAGGGTGACGAACTGAGTCGATTAAGCCCTGTCCGTCTGTCTGTCTGTCCGTCTGTCCGTATGTATTAACGCGTCGACCTCAGAACCTATAAGAGCTAGAAATTTTTTTTTTAGTCCCTGTATAGCAGGCGCAGATACATACATCTTTCTAGATCATACATCTTTCTAGCTAGAGTCTCCAAATTTTGCATTTAGTTTCATTTATATTTTATACAGTTTCGGTTTTTGTTATATTTTGGATATTGGTTCAAAATTTTTCAAAAATTTTCAAATTTAAGGTTAGTTGCAAATATAGTCAATATAATATGTAGATCATATGCTGAAAATTTCATTGAAATCCATTGAGTATCACAAAAGTAATTAAACAAAACCTTTTGTCAATTGCAACATGTGACCAGAAACCCACCCCCGTTTTCATTTTTTCTATACATGTGCACACATACATTGAGACATTCGAATGCGAGCATTCTTGTCTGTTCTAAGAATCACAACTATAACAGCTGACTGCGTGAATTTTATTATAATTCTTAGCTACTTTTAGTTTCAAATTTGCTACTGCTTGTCTAAGCAGTGGTGTGGCGGTGTTGTTAGAAGCGGGGCACGCCATGTCGTGTAGTTCTGGGTTCAAACCTCGTCGATGTCAAAATTTGTTTATTATTTTTTGTTTTCACACACACAATGGTGGTGTCGCGGTAGAGGTGATGCGCTTTGATCAGTAGATGTTGGTTCGACTCCAGGTGGGGAAATGTCAGCTTTTCTTAATTTTTTATTTTTTTCTTTTATTAAATTATTATTAATATTATTCTTAAAACAAAAACAACTTTTTTGACAAACATGCTATTTGATTGTGAAAGTGCAAGATTGGCAATTTAATTAAATTTTGTATAAGTTTGTAATGTATACAAGATACGGAATATATTTAAAAACGCAGATGGGACGGGGTTCAGGAGATCTCCTAGTCGGGCACCCCCGACTAAAATTTTCTTACTTGTTTTTTATCTATGTATATAGATTGTTCGTGCTTGAACATACTGCCAGGGACTCAAAAAGGTTGCGACCTTGAAATTTATATTGGTATGATAACGCGCAGGTTATCGGATATTGGTTTTTACCCATGTTTATGCTTGAACATTTTGCTAGGTCCTAAGAGAAGTTGTGATTGATATTTTAAAATTTTAAATCTTAACGTTCTTTAAATGGGACCAGGAAAAGTTATAGCATTTAATCGCTTCTTTACATTGAATTAGCTTATCGTGTATATGATTAATATTATTACAAAAACAAGAGTGCTCTAGTCGAGACTGCTCGACTAAGAGATACCCTGAACCCTGCGAAGATGCGATATTCAAATCATTTTACGCTTCTTTTATATATAAATATACACAAACAACACATACACACACACACACATGCACACGCACGCACAAGCACTTTCTCTGCTACTGCGCAGTTTACGCAGCGACTTATTTGGTGAATAGGTTTGCTTCTAGATGAACTTTCGTAATCAAACTTTTACAGCGTAATAATGACATTCATATGTATGTATTTGCCAAAGCACAAGTCTCTAGTATTTGAAATACGTTTTTTTCAAATTTGGGTGGAAGGGGGCGTGGTATCCAAAATCCAAAAATTGCAAAATGTTTGTATTCTTTACACGGATACACACAGTGAAATCTATAGCTATAACAGTATTCAAAAACGAAGACAAGTTATCGATTTTTATCGATAATAAGGTAATGGGATGAGTTATCGAAAAAAAATTATAAACTCGTACTGCGTAGGATATACGCGAGTATACATTTCAAATTTCAGATCTCTAGCTTTTGTGGTTTGCGAGATCCCTGCGTTCACACGGACGGACGGACGGACGGATGGACGGACAGACGGACATGGCTATATCGACTCAGTTTGTCGAGCTGATCAAGAATATATATACTTTATGGGGTCTGCCATGTCTCCTTCTGCCTGTTACATACATTTTCACAAAAAGATTATACCCTGATTTCCCCAGTCTCGTCGCGACTGCTGATAAGCACACAGCTGATCTGAAGCTCGTCTTGTGATTTTTGTTAAATCGTGAATTAAAAATTGGACAAAGGCCGCGTTAGTGGCAAAAAACTTGTACAGTGTCTTTTTAAAGACACGGTGAAGACAATAATACAGTGCATTTGCAAATTAATTGTTAAAGTGCAATTTGTAAGTCGGGCTCCGGCCGCTTGCCAGCGATCGCGTGTCAAAACAGCTACTACTAAAGTGCAACTTGCGTCAGCAGCTATCGAAACGGCACTCGGCCCTATCAACTTTGGAGCGATCTACTGTCCTCCGAGGTCCATTTGGACTACTGATGATTTTCAGACGATTTTGGAGCATCATCGTTCCAAATTCATCGTTGCGGGAGACTGGAATGCGTCCCATTGGCTATGGGGAGCAGGAAGGTGCAACCCAAGAGGCCATGCGCTTGCAAATCTCGTCTTTAACACAGAGATAAACGCACTGGCAACAGGGGGACCAACGAGATACCCGTACGGCAGCAGAGGTTCACCAGGCTACATCGATTTTGCTCTAACTAAGGGATTGCTTAACATCCATGTAGATATAAGAGCGGTCGTTGAGGTCAGCTCCGATCACCTCCCACTCGTAATTACGCTGGATGCATCTGCTTTGTCTTATCCTAAGACAGAGCGGCTAATCACCAGGCGCACTAATCTGGAATGGTTCCAAGAGCACCTCGAGTCGTCACTGCACCTCAATATGGAGATGAGCTCTGGAAAGGATGTGGATGACGCTATCGACATGTTCAATAGCTCTGTCCAGGCAGCAGCTAGAATTGCTTCTGGTATAGCGCCCCCGAGGCCCGCAGCGGATAGGATCCCGGTAACTAGAGAAATTCTGCTGCTCATTGCCGAAAAGAGACGCATACACTCTAGATGGATGAGATCTCGTCACCCCTTGGACAAAGCCGAGTGGAATAGAGCGAGGAGTAGGCTTCGTCGAGCACTTGTGGAGCACAAATCTGCATGGTTTGATTATAGACTTGCCAACACTGGAGTTGCAAGCGACGCAACACATTCGCTCTGGAAGGCCACGCGCGGCATTAAAAGGCGTTGTGCAAGGAAGGCGCCTTTGGTTGACAGTAACGGGACATGGTGCCGGACTGACCTGGAACAAGCAGAGGTGCGATTCACTTCATAGCGTTGGTCTTCAATGCAATTGTAAGGCTCCAATATTTCCCTTCCCAGTGGAAGCTCGGAATAATAACGATGATCCACAAGCCGGGCAAGCCGGAAAGAGAACCTTCCTCCTTCAGACCGATAAGTCTCCTTCCTTCGATATCTAAGGTGCTGGAAAGACTTATTGCCGTCCGGCTGGTAAAGATGATGGAAACTCGAGGAATCATGCCTCACCACCAGTTTGGGTTCCGTGCTGGCCATAGCACTGTGGAGCAGCTTCATCAAGTCGTAGACCAAATTCTAGCTGCCTACGACAATAAGGAGTATTGTAACACCCTCTATCTGGACATCCGGGAGGCGTTCGATCGAGTTTGGCACGCCGGAATACTATTGAAGATCAAACGGGCTCTCCCTGCGCCATATTTTGGATTGCTTAGGTCGTACCTCGAGGGAAGGCGATACGCGGTACGCTTCCATACAGCGCTATCCACTCAGCATAGTGTGGCAGCCGGAGTACCTTGGCCCCCTGCTATACTGCCTGTACAGCCACGATATGCCGCAGCCTGATAATAGCCTGTATGGATCATCAATGCTGGCCACCTTCGCGGATGACGTATGCATCACCTACAGGTCCCGATGTGAGTACGATGCAGCGGACGGCATCCAAGACTATGCCACAAAATTTGCGGACTGGGCAAAGCGCTGGAACATTGCTATCAACAGCAGCAAATCTTCCAATGTTTGCTACACGCTGAAACGGCGAACGCCACCAGCCGTCCTCTTGGAGTGATACTGGATCGCAGACTCACGTTCTCCAAGCATGTAAAGGCCATCACCATTCGCTTACGTGCTTCAGTGAAAAAGCACTACTGGCTACTCTGCTCGCGCAGCAAATTGACACTGGCAAATAAAGTGACAATTTATAAACAAATTATCTCACCAATGTGGAAATATGGCTGCCAAATTTGGGGCCTGGCTTGTGATAGCCAAATCCGAAGAGTCCAGGTTGCCCAGAATAAAGTCATGAGACTAGTTACCGGCTGCGATTGGTATGTAAGAAATACCACGTTGCATCGAGACCTGAAACTGGCCACAGTCTTTGCCGAAATTAACCAGCACTCGAGTCGGTACAACGACAGATTGGAGCGGCACAGAAACCGGCTAGCAAACATGCTCATTACTCAGCGAACTCCTAGGAGACTGAACCGAAGGCAACCAAGAGACTTGATTCTCAGATCTCCTGTGACGATGGTCAACAGACGTTGACACACAGCAGCCATCACAGTATTATTATTTTATTAAGTTTCTTGTAAAAATATGTAAATATTAGTAATGTAAGGTAATATAAACAAGTAAGAATGCTCTAGTCGAGACTGCTCGACTAAGAGATACCCTGAACCCTGCGAAGATGCGATATTCAAATCATTTTACGCTTCTTTTATATATACATATATACAAACAACACATACACACACACACATGCACACGCGCGCACAAGCACTTTCTCTGCTACTGCGCAGTTAACGCAGCGACTGCGCGCGGGCAGCGCTTGGGCTGCAGTATGTGCTATATTTTGGAAACTTATTTGTTGAATAGGTTTGCTTCTAGATATACTTTCGTGATCAAACTTTTACAGCGTAATAATAACAATCATATGTATGTATTTGCCAAAGCACAAGTCTCTAGTATTTGAAATACGTTTTTTTCAAATTTGGGGGGAAGGGGCCGTGGTATCCAAAATCCAAAAATTGCAAAATGTTTGTATTCATTACACGGATACACACAGTAAATTTGAAATCTATAGCTCTAACGGTATTCAAAAACGAAGAAAAGTTATCGATTTTTATCGATAATAAGGAAATGGGATGAGTTATCGAAAAAAAATGATAAACTCGTACTGCGTAGGATATACACGAGTATAAATTTCAAATTTCAGATCTCTAGCTTTTGTGGTTTGCGAGATCACTGCGTTCACACGGACGGACGGACGGACGGACGGACGGACGGACGGACGGACGGACAGACGGACATGGCTATATCGACTCAGTTTGTCGAGCTGATCAAGAATATATATACTTTATGGGGTCTGCCATGTCTCCTTCTGCCTGTTACATACATTTTCACAAAAACATTATACCCTGATTTCCCATTTTCAATGGGTTCAGGGTATAAAAATAAGTAATGTTAAAGCTAACGAAAGATAGCCGGCGCGCCCAAATGGGCAGAATCAATAGCAAACCAAGCTCACAAAGGGGTTACTGATACCTCGTATGGCTTTATAAATATCCCCCCAGCAAAACCCACCAAAAAAAAAAAAAAAAAAACAGCTGATCACTGGTTGGTGTCCACAGAAGTAGCACTGGCTGGTTGTTGTCTAAGGAAGGTTAACAATCAGTGTTGCATACTCTTGGGTAGTCGCAAATTTGGCAGCAACAAATTTGTGAATCTTGCCCAAAATGGATGGAGGCTCATCTAATCAACCCCAGCTTAATATCAAGCAGGACAGGTTTGAGATGATGAGGAAAATAGCTGGTGCGTCGCCTGCAGAGCTGCGCACCCGATTGGCCGAAGAACAATTGAAAATAATTCAAGCGGCAAGAAGTAGAGTGGGTTTGGTCGCAACAAGCACAAGCACCATTACTACGAGCACCCTCACATTTTCTAATGTTAGCTGCACTGCTAGCTATTCTACTGGGAGCATATGTTCTACTGCCCTTGTTTCTAGCGCCGCATCTTCTTGCGCAAGTGTGGCTGCTAGCCCTTCAAAGAAAAAGCAAAAAAAAGAGGACAAACTGTCAAAAACAATCCGCAAAATGAAGCCAGCCCAACTTAGCTCAAATTTCGGGAGCCTAACCAAAAGCCCTGCTTCATCCTCCTCGGCAGCTAATTATAGCAATCGCTTTGCAGCTCTGGCTGAAGAAGCCGAATCCCTAATGGATATGGACGAAGAAGTTCAAGATAGGGAAAATGAAAGCAACCGTCAACCTGATAGGGAGGAACAGGAAAACAAAATACCTAGGCCTCCAGCTATTTGCGTGCCGCAGGCTAATAATATAATCAAATTTGAGGCAGCGTTAAACTCTGTTATCGCGGATACCGAGTATGATATACGCACATCCAGATCTGGAATCTCGCGTATTTATACAAAGAGCTCAAACGCATTTAGATCTGTCGTTGACATATTATCCAAGAAAAATTGCCAATTTTGGCATCACCAACTAAGAGAAAATACACCATTTAGAGTGGTCATTAAAGACTTACACCCCAACGTCTCTAAACAACGAATTGAACGTGCTTTTGCTGATCGGAACCTCACAGTACTGAACATCGCAATATTGAGATCAGTAAAGAGAATGATGACGAATTGAATGATGCTAAAACAAGACAAAGCATGTTCTTTGTTAATTTACAGAAGACGCCAAATGTTGCAGAGGCTTTTAAATTAACTCATATCGGAACGCACAGAGTTACAGTTTTAAAGGCAAAACCCAACAGGGAAATAGTCCAGTGCTTCAGATGCCAAGACTACGGACACACGAAAAATTATTGCCTCAAAAACCCAGTAAGTGGTAAGTGCTCAGGTGACCATTTTACTGACTCCGAGAATTGCCAGCTAAAGTCTAGTGAGACTTCCATATGTGCCAACTGTGGAGACAACCATATTTCCAGCTTTAAAGGCTGCCCAGTCAGAGTCAAGCTAAGCAGAAAGCTAAAGCCTGATGCAAGATTGCCCAAGCACGGACTGCCAAACAATAACAACCATGCAGACATTCAGGGTTCTAGAGCGCAGTTTATTTCAAACGCCACTGTTCAGAGATGCTTTTCTTATGCGGATAATTTCAGGCCCAAAGTAAATCAGCAAAATATTCCCAGAACACAAGTGTCCAGGTCGAACGACAATGCCGATGACCGAGAATACGGCAGCAAATTTAACCTTTTAGAAAAGGCAATATCAGATCTAAATGCAAGAATGGATCAAATGTTCAAACTTATCCAGGAAACAATGGAAGCAAACAAAGCCTTTCGTGACCTGGTTCAGAAGCTCATTTCAAAATGATCAATTCGATTTTAAAAATCGGATTGTGGAACGCAAGAGGATTGGTTAAAAGCAATAACGAGCTGAGACTTTTCCTTGATGCTAAATCAATCGATGTGATGTTGGTCACAGAGACGCACATGCGCCCAGGCCTTAAAATTTTTACACCTGGCTACGACCAATACTACGCAAATCACCCCAGTGGCACCGCGAAAGGCGGATCTGCTGTGTTGATAAAATCTAACATTGTTCATGACGCCAATGAACCCATTTCAAATAATAATATTCAATCGGCTAGTTTGAGTTTGATGACAAACATCGGAAGCGTCAAAATAGCATCAATCTATCTTCCTCCTAACGAACCCTGGAGTGAAAATGACTTTAAGGTACTACTTCGGTCCCTGGGAAACCGGTTCATTGCAGGAGGAGACTTTAATGCAAAGCACCAATGGTGGGGTAATTTGCGGAGTTGTTATCGTGGAAAGCGGCTGCAAGAGGCCATTGCAAGTGGTACGTGGCAAATCCTAGCAACGGGAAAACCAACTTTTTATTCATTCAACACCTCTGCACTCGACTTTTTCATATTTAATGGGTTCGCTTCTAACAAGCTATCTGTCCAGCTGCATCATGAGCTTTCGTCGGATCATTTGCCGGTCGTAGCGACTTTGCATCAATCACCACAGCTTAGACCTATGAGGAAATGCATCCTTACACCTGGAGCTCGCATTAATAAATTTAGGACAAACTTAGAGAGCAGAATTCATCTAAACTCTCAAATAGATAGTGAGGCTGACGTAGAAGATGCTATTGCAATGTTTATGCGAAACATATCTTTGGCTGCATCATACGCGACCTCAGAATATGTACGTCATACAAGACAGCACCCCCAGGATATGCTGCCCCCAAATGCTGCTGCATTACTGCGAATGAAGAGAAGGCTGAGGAAAGAGTATGTGAGAACGGGAGATATACGCGTTCACCAGATTTATAAAAGAATCTCCAATCGCGTACAAAAAGTCCTCGCTTAAATCAAGCAACGCAGTATTGATCAAATGCTGGAAAATGCTGGCCCGGATGCGTCCTCTAACTACTCCCTTTGGAAACTTACAAGTCGTTTTAAAAAAATTGCAGCTCCAAAAGTACCGATTAAGGATACGGCAGGTAGATGGTGCTACTCCAGCCAGCAAAAAGCTGATACATTTGCAGACAGCCTACAATAGCGATTCATGCCGTTCAACTACACCGACGATGCTACGCGAAGAACTGTTGAACTGCAGCTGGATATGCCGTTCCAGATGACTCTGTCTGTACGGCCTGTCACACTGGAAGAGGTAATAATTATTATTAAAAACCTGAAGGTTAAAAAATCTCCTGGAGAGGATAGGCTGGATAACAGAACACTCAAGCTCCTACCCAAAAAAGCTCTCCTGTTTATAGTGCTGATTCTAAACAGTATGCTCAGGCTGGGACACTTCCCAAACATCTGGAAGACAGCGCAGATAAAAATGATCCCTAAGCCTGGAAAGAGTTTTAGTGAAGTAGATAGGTATAGGCCAATAAGTCTTTTTCCTGCCTTAGGAAAGATGGCCGAAAGAGTAATCCTTGACCGGATCCTGCAACTGGAAGTAGTCAAGCAAAGAATCCCAAACTGGCAATTTGGATTCAGGAGAGGTCATGGTACTCCGGAGCAGCTTCACCGTGTGGTCAATTTTATCCTGGACGCTTTTGAACACAAGAAGTATGCAGTTGCTGTCTTTATGGACATAAGGCAAGCGTTTGACAGAGTCTGGCATGACGGATTACTATTCAAACTTAGAAGCGTTCTCACTCCACAATTGTACCAGATTGTCAGCAGCTTCCTGCGAGATAGAAGCTTTGGGGTTGACGTTGATGGTATAAAATCGTCAAAAAGGCCAATATGTGCAGGCGTGCCTCAAGGTACGGCCCTACCTTGTATACTCTGTTCACAGCCGATATGCCCTCACATAGCGACATCACAGGAGTAAACCGGAACAATGGACTGATAGCCACGTATGCCGACGATACAGCCGTACTGACAAGTAGTACCTGCATCAATAAAGCTACAGAGTCATTGGAGCAGTACGTGAGCAGTTTTGAAGACTGGGCCCACAAATGGAACATTGGCATTAACGGGAGCAAATGCGCAAACGTTACGTTTACCACAAGGCTTTTAAACTGTGGTCGCATTAGCATGCAGGGTTCAACACTACCGCACAAAAGAAGCCACAAATATCTGAGCGTAGTGTTAGACAGAAGGCTTACATTTAACATGCACACCACGATGGTCAAAAAGACTGTAATGACCAAAAGCGCAAAGATGTCATGGATTCTTAAGCCGGCCAATAAATTGTCACTGTACAGTAAAGTGACAATTTATAAAGCAATACTCAGTCCCATATGGAGATATGCACTTCAAGTCTATGGAATTGCGGCAAAATCAAGCCTAAATAAAATAAGAGTTGCACAAGCAAAAATTCTCCGGCAAATTTGCAATGCTCCCTGGTACATGCGTACAAGGGACATTGAAAAAGATCTCAAGGTCCCCAAAGTTGGAGACGTAATGCAAAAGGTAGCTGCTAGCTACCTTGCAAGACTCGAAGGCCACCCAAACCCTTTGGCGAGAAGACTTAACAAAGAAGCCAGAAAAAGAAGACTAAAGAAGTGCCATTCACAGGACCTCCCTGCGAGGTTCCTATAAAATATTGTATCATGAAAAATTGAATGTGATTTAATTAACCAAATTGTTATTGATGTTTATGTAAATTGTTATTGAAATTTCAGTAGTGTTCTACTGTAAATAATCGTGCCTTTATGTTCAACTTGTTAAGCTGCCAATTAGGTAGCAAAAAGCCTGTTTAAATAAAATAATAATATATACCCCTGATTTCCCATTTTCAATGGGTTCAGGGTATAACAAGTCAGAAAACTCTAATCGGGAGTACCCGACTAGGAGATCCCCTGAACCCCGTCCAATCTGCGTTTTTAAATACATATATTCCGTATCTTGTATACATTACAAACTTATACAAAATTTAATTAAATTGCCAATCTTGCACTTTCACAATCAAATAGCATGTTTGTCAAAAAAATAGTTTTTTTTTAAATAATAGTAATAATAATTTAATAAAAGAAACAAGTAAGAGTGCTCTAGTCGAGACTGCTCGACTAAGAGATACCCTGAACCCTGCGAAGATGCGATATTCAAATCATTTTACGCTTCTTTTATATATAAATATACACAAACAACACATACACACACACACACATGCACACGCATGCACAAGCACTTTCTCTGCTACTGCGCAGTTTACGCAGCGACTGCGCGCGGGCAGCGCTTGGGCTGCAGTATGGGCTATATTTTGGAAACTTAGTTGTTGAATAGGTTTGCTTCTAGATGAGCTTTCGTAATCAAACTTTTACAGCGTAATAATGACATTCATATGTATGTATTTGCCAAAGCACAAGTCTCTAGTATTTGAAATACGTTTTTTTCAAATTTGGGTGGAAGGGGGCGTGGTATCCAAAATCCAAAAATTGCAAAATGTTTGTATTCATTACATTCATACACACATACACACAGTGAAATCTATAGCTATAACGGTATTCAAAAACGAAGACAAGTTATTGATTTTTATCGATAATAAGGAAAAGGGATGAGTTATCGAAAAAAATGATAAACTCGTACTGCGTAGGATATACACGAGTATAGATTTCAAATTTCAGATCTCTAGCTTTTGTGGTTGCGAGATCGCTGCGTTCACACGGACGGACGGACGGACGGACGGACGGACAGACGGACATGGCTATATTGACTCAGTTTGTCGAGCTGATCAAGAATATATATACTTTATGGGGTCTGCCATGTCTCCTTCTGCCTGTTACATACATTTTCACAAAAACATACCCTGATTTCCCATTTTCAATGGGTTCAGGGTATAAAAAAGAAAAAAATTAAGAAAATACGACATTTCCGCACCTGGAGTCGAACCAACATCACCTGACCTCCACCGCCATTGTGTGTGTGAAAAAAAAAAAATAAAACATATTTGACATCGGCGGGGTTTGAACCCAGACCTGCAAGGCACGTCGTGCCTCGCTTCTATCAACACCGCCACCGCACTGCTTAAGTAAACAGTAGCGAATTCGAAACTAAAGTCAGCTTAGAATTATAACAAAATTCAAGCAGTTAGCTGTAATTGTTGTGATTCTTAGAACAGACAAGAATGCTCGCATTCGAATGTCTCAATGTATGTGTGCACATGTATAGAAAAAATTAAAACGGGGGTCACATGTTGCAATTAACAAAACGTTTTGTTTAATTACTTCTGTGATACTTAATGGATTTCAATGAAATTTTCAGCATATGATCTACATATTATATTGAATATTTTTCAGTTGTCTAAAATTGCAAACTCATTCACATATTGGCTATATTTGCAACTAACCTTCAATTTGAAAATTTTTGAAAAATTTTGAACCAATATCCAAAATCTAACAAAAACCGAAATTGTATAAAATATAAATGAAACTAAATGTAAAATTTGGAGACTCTAGCTTCAAACATGTACGAGATATAATTTAGTAACTTCATTTCGATAAGGTTTTTAATCGATAAAAAAAAACTGAAAAAGTTATCGAATTTCTAAAACAAACTCGACATGCGCGAGCTATACAGGGACTTCTAAAAAAAATTAAAGGGTCTAGCTCTCAAATGTTCTAAGATTGACGCGTTCATACATACGGACAGACGCACAGGGCTAGATCAACTCAGCTCGTCTCCCTGATCAAGAATATACATATATATATACTTTATGAGGTCTGCCACGCCCCTTCTGCCTGTTACATACATTTGACAGTTTAACAAAATCATTATACCATGATTTCCCATTTTCAATGGGTTCAGGGTATAAGAAGAGAAAAGAAAAAACCCCAGCAGCGTAAGCTAGCTGAGCAAGTAAAGAAAGAATAACAAGTAAGAAAACTCTAGTCGGGGGTGCCCGACTAGGAGATCCCCTGAACCCCGTCTGATCTGCGTTTTTAAATATATTCTGTATCTTGTATACATTACAAACTTATACAAAATTTAATTAAATTGCCAATCTTGCACTGTCACAATCAAATAGCATGTTTGTCAAAAAAGTTGTTTTTGTTTTAAGAATAATATTAATAATATTCTAATAAAAGAAAAAAATAAAAATTAAGAAAATTCGAAAAGTCAGTAATTGGAGTCGAACCAACATCTACTGATCAAAGCGCATCACCTCTACCGACGCCGCCATTTTGTCTGTGAAAAAAAAAACAATACAAAATTTTTGACATCGGCGGGACTCGAACCCAGATCTGCACACGGCACGGAGTGCCCCGCTTCTAACAACACCGTCACTGCACTGCTTAAGTAAAACGTAGCAAATTCGAAACTAAAGGCAGTTAAGAATTATAACAAAATTCAAGCAGTGTCAGCAGTAAGTGCTGTATTGCTTAGAGCTGACAAGAATGCTCGCATTCGAATGTCTTAATGTATGTGTGCGCATATATAGAAAAAATGAAAACGGGGGTGGGTTTCTGGTGACATGTTGCAATTGACATTCTGTGATACTTAATGGATTTCAATGAAATTTTCAGCATATGATCTACATATTATATTGAATCTTTTTTAGTTGTATAAAATCACAAACTCATTCATATATTGGCTATATTTGCAACTAACCTTCAAATTAAAAATTTTTGTAAAATTTTTGAACTAATATTCAAAATATAACAAAACCCGAAATTGTATAAAATATAAATGAAACTAGATGCAAAATTTGGAAACTCTAGCTATAAAGATGTGCGAGATAGAATTAAAAAACTTTCGATAAGGTTTTTAATCGATAATATTAAAACGGTATAAGTTATCGAAGGTTTGAAACACACTTGATCTGCGCCTGCTATACAGGGACAAATTTCAAGTCTCTAGTTCTTATATGTTCTGAGATCGACGCGTTCATACATACGGACAGACAGACAGACGAACAGACGGACAGACAGACTCAGTTCGTCATCCTGCTCAAGAATATATATACTATATGGGGTCTGCCACGCCTCCTTCTGCCTGTTACATACATTTAACAAAACCATTATACCCTGATTTCCCATTTTCAATGGGTTCAGGTATAAAAATAAGAAAATACATCAAACAACAAAACAACGTTGGAGAAAAGTACTGCGCAACTGCATCGGCCACCAGCGCTCAATTAATTTGATTTTTAAATTCTAAATTAATTTCGAAATTATCATGTAAGTGAACTGCTCATTATACTCTGTTCCCAAAGGGAAAAAGAGTATATTGGTTTTGTGCAATGTCCGTCTTGTCCGTCTGTCCGTATGAACGCCAACATATTTGGAACATATACTCGTGTATACCCTCGAATTATACAGTGTTAGGATTTTCCCGATACGCCACACAAGATCAAAAACGTATGGCGGATATATCTACGCCCATAGGGGGCGTGGCAAATCTTGTAAAACTGTATCTTCTTCAGTTTTAGAGCTAGAATGCCCAAATTTGGCATTGAGTTAATTGAGTTACTGGTGACCTCCTCTATCTATGAACTAAAAATAATTGTTACGCCCCCTTTACCCTGTAATTTCCACATTTTTGGAACGTAAGCTTGCTCCTTCTAAGCATTGGCTTAAATTACATGTCTACGACCTCTGGAGCGTGGCAAATTGGAATTATATTTTGCAGAGCTCTTGAGTTAAAATTGTTGCAGAATCATCATCAGAAGAATAATACGGTAGGTGGCGCTAGACTGCAATATTCTTACGTATCGGAATTAGTCATAAGCGTGTACCGCCTACATAAATAGGCGTAATAGAAAGAGAAAGAGAAAGAGGAAGAGGAAGAGGAAGAGGAAGAGGAAGAGGAAGAGGAAGAGGAAGAGGAAGAGGAAGAGGAAGAGGAAGAGGAAGAGGAAGAGGAAGAGGAAGAGGAAGAGGAAGAGGAAGAGGAAGAGGAAGAGGAAGAGGAAGAGGAAGAGGAAGAGGATGAGGATGAGGATGAGGATGAGGATGAGGAAGAGGAAGAGGAAGAGGAAGAGCAAGAGCAAGAGCAAGAGCAAGAGCAAGAGCAAGAGCAAGAGCAAGAGCAAGAGGAAGAGGAAGAGGAAGAGGAAGAGGAAGAGGAAGAGGAAGAGGAAGAGGAAGAGGAAGAGGAAGAGGAAGAGGAAGAGGAAGAGGAAGAGGAAGAGGAAGAGGAAGAGGAAGAGGAAGAGGAAGAGGAAGAGGAAGAGGAAGAGGAAGAGGAAGAGGAAGAGGAAGAGGAAGAGGAAGAGGAAGAGGAAGAGGAAGAGGAAGAGGAAGAGGAAGAGGAAGAGGAAGAGGAAGAGGAAGAGGAAGAGGAAGAGGAAGAGGAAGAGGAAGAGGAAGAGGAAGAGGAAGAGGAAGAGGAAGAGGAAGAGGAGGAAGAGGAAGAGGAAGAGGAAGAGGAAGAGGAAGAGGAAGAGGAAGAGGAAGAGGAAGAGGAAGAGGAAGAGGAAGAGGAAGAGGAAGAGGAAGAGGAAGAGGAAGAGGAAGAGGAAGAGGAAGAGGAAGAGGAAGAGGAAGAGGAAGAGGAAGAGGAAGAGGAAGAGGAAGAGGAAGAGGAAGAGGAAGAGGAAGAGGAAGAGGAAGAGGAAGAGGAAGAGGAAGAGGAAGAGGAAGAGGAAGAGGAAGAGGAAGAGGAAGAGGAAGAGGAAGAGGAAGAGGAAGAGGAAGAGGAAGAGGAAGAGGAAGAGGAAGAGGAAGAGGAAGAGGAAGAGGAAGAGGAAGAGGAAGAGGAAGAGGAAGAGGAAGAGGAAGAGGAAGAGGAAGAGGAAGAGGAAGAGGAAGAGGAAGAGGAAGAGGAAGAAGAGGAAGAGGAAGAGGAAGAGGAAGAGGAAGAGGAAGAGGAAGAGGAAGAGGAAGAGGAAGAGGAAGAGGAAGAGGAAGAGGAAGAGGAAGAGGAAGAGGAAGAGGAAGAGGAAGAGGAAGAGGAAGAGGAAGAGGAAGAGGAAGAGGAAGAGGAAGAGGAAGAGGAAGAGGAAGAGGAAGAGGAAGAGGAAGAGGAAGAGGAAGAGGAAGAGGAAGAGGAAGAGGAAGAGGAGGAGGAAGAGGAAGAGGAAGAGGAAGAGGAAGAGGAAGAGGAAGAGGAAGAGGAAGAGGAAGAGGAAGAGGAGGAGGAAGAGGAAGAGGAAGAGGAAGAGGAAGAGGAAGAGGAAGAGGAAGAGGAAGAGGAAGAGGAAGAGGAAGAGGAAGAGGAAGAGGAAGAGGAAGAGGAAGAGGAAGAGGAAGAGGAAGAGGAAGAGGAAGAGGAAGAGGAAGAGGAAGAGGAAGAGGAAGAGGAAGAGGAAGAGGAAGAGGAAGAGGAAGAGGAGAAGAGGAAGAGGAAGAGGAAGAGGAAGAGGAAGAGGAAGAGGAAGAGGAAGAGGAAGAGGAAGAGGAAGAGGAAGAGGAAGAGGAAGAGGAAGAGGAAGAGGAAGAGGAAGAGGAAGAGGAAGAGGAAGAGGAAGAGGAAGAGGAAGAGGAAGAGGAAGAGGAAGAGGAAGAGGAAGAGGAAGAGGAAGAGGAAGAGGAAGAGGAAGAGGAAGAGGAAGAGGAAGAGGAAGAGGAAGAGGAAGAGGAAGAGGAAGAGGAAGAGGAAGAGGAAGAGGGAGGAGGAAGAGGAAGAGGAAGAGGAAGAGGAAGAGGAAGAGGAAGAGGAAGAGGAAGAGGAAGAGGAAGAGGAAGAGGAAGAGGAAGAGGAAGAGGAAGAGGAAGAGGAAGAGGAAGAGGAAGAGGAAGAGGAAGAGGAAGAGGAAGAGGAAGAGGAAGAGGAAGAGGAAGAGGAAGAGGAAGAGGAAGAGGAAGAGGAAGAGGAAGAGGAAGAGGAAGAGGAAGAGGAAGAGGAAGAGGAAGAGGAAGAGGAAGAGGAAGAGGAAGAGGAAGAGGAAGAGGAAGAGGAAGAGGAAGAGGAAGAGGAAGAGGAAGAGGAAGAGGAAGAGGAAGAGGAAGAGGAAGAGGAAGAGGAAGAGGAAGAGGAAGAGGAAGAGGAAGAGGAAGAGGAAGAGGAAGAGGAAGAGGAAGAGGAAGAGGAAGAGGAAGAGGAAGAGGAAGAGGAAGAGGAAGAGGAAGAGGAAGAGGAAGAGGAAGAGGAAGAGGAAGAGGAAGAGGAAGAGGAAGAGGAAGAGGAAGAGGAAGAGGAAGAGGAAGAGGAAGAGGAAGAGGAAGAGGAAGAGGAAGAGGAAGAGGAAGAGGAAGAGGAAGAGGAAGAGGAAGAGGAAGAGGAAGAGGAAGAGGAGGAGGAAGAGGAAGAGGAAGAGGAAGAGGAAGAGGAAGAGGAAGAGGAAGAGGAAGAGGAAGAGGAAGAGGAAGAGGAAGAGGAAGAGGAAGAGGAAGAGGAAGAGGAAGAGGAAGAGGAAGAGGAAGAGGAAGAAGAGGAAGAGGAAGAGGAAGAGGAAGAGGAAGAGGAAGAGGAAGAGGAAGAGGAAGAGGAAGAGGAAGAGGAAGAGGAAGAGGAAGAGGAAGAGGAAGAGGAAGAGGAAGAGGAAGAGGAAGAGGAAGAGGAAGAGGAAGAGGAAGAGGAAGAGGAAGAGGAAGAGGAAGAGGAAGAGGAAGAGGAAGAGGAAGAGGAGGAGGAAGAGGAAGAGGAAGAGGAAGAGGAAGAGGAAGAGGAAGAGGAAGAGGAAGAGGAAGAGGAAGAGGAAGAGGAAGAGGGAAGAGGAAGAGGAAGAGGAAGAGGAAGAGGAAGAGGAAGAGGAAGAGGAAGAGGAAGAGGAAGAGGAGGAGGAAGAGGAAGAGGAAGAGGAGGAGGAAGAGGAAGAGGAAGAGGAAGAGGAAGAGGAAGAGGAAGAGGAGGAGGAAGAGGAAGAGGAAGAGGAAGAGGAGGAGGAGGAGGAAGAGGAAGAGGAAGAGGAAGAGGAAGAGGAAGAGGAAGAGGAAGAGGAAGAGGAAGAGGAAGAGGAAGAGGAAGAGGAAGAGGAAGAGGAAGAGGAAGAGGAAGAGGAAGAGGAAGAGGAAGAGGAAGAGGAAGAGGAAGAGGAAGAGGAAGAGGAAGAGGAAGAGGAAGAGGAAGAGGAAGAGGAAGAGGAAGAGGAAGAGGAAGAGGAAGAGGAAGAGGAAGAGGAAGAGGAAGAGGAAGAGGAAGAGGAAGAGGAAGAGGAAGAGGAAGAGGAAGAGGAAGAGGAAGAGGAAGAGGAAGAGGAAGAGGAAGAGGAAGAGGAAGAGGAAGAGGAAGAGGAAGAGGAAGAGGAAGAGGAAGAGGAAGAGGAAGAGGAAGAGGAAGAGGAAGAGGAAGAGGAAGAGGAAGAGGAAGAGGAAGAGGAAGAGGAAGAGGAAGAGGAAGAGGAAGAGGAAGAGGAAGAGGAAGAGGAAGAGGAAGAGGAAGAGGAAGAGGAAGAGGAAGAGGAAGAGGAAGAGGAAGAGGAAGAGGAAGAGGAAGAGGAAGAGGAAGAGGAAGAGGAAGAGGAAGAGGAAGAGGAAGAGGAAGAGGAAGAGGAAGAGGAAGAGGAAGAGGAAGAGGAAGAGGAAGAGGAAGAGGAAGAGGAAGAGGAAGAGGAAGAGGAAGAGGAAGAGGAAGAGGAAGAGGAAGAGGAAGAGGAAGAGGAAGAGGAAGAGGAAGAGGAAGAGGAAGAGGAAGAGGAAGAGGAAGAGGAAGAGGAAGAGGAAGAGGAAGAGGAAGAGGAAGAAGAGGAAGAGGAAGAGGAAGAGGAAGAGGAAGAGGAAGAGGAAGAGGAAGAGGAAGAGGAAGAGGAAGAGGAAGAGGAGGAGGAAGAGGAAGAGGAAGAGGAAGAGGAAGAGGAAGAGGAAGAGGAAGAGGAAGAGGAAGAGGAAGAGGAAGAGGAAGAGGAAGAGGAAGAGGAAGAGGAAGAGGAAGAGGAAGAGGAAGAGGAAGAGGAAGAGGAAGAGGAAGAGGAAGAGGAAGAGGAAGAGGAAGAGGAAGAGGAAGAGGAAGAGGAAGAGGAAGAGGAAGAGGAAGAGGAAGAGGAAGAGGAAGAGGAAGAGGAAGAGGAAGAGGAAGAGGAAGAGGAAGAGGAAGAGGAAGAGGAAGAGGAAGAGGAAGAGGAAGAGGAAGAGGAAGAGGAAGAGGAAGAGGAAGAGGAAGAGGAAGAGGAAGAGGAAGAAGAGGAAGAGGAAGAGGAAGAGGAAGAGGAAGAGGAAGAGGAAGAGGAAGAGGAAGAGGAAGAGGAAGAGGAAGAGGAAGAGGAAGAGGAAGAGGAAGAGGAAGAGGAAGAGGAAGAGGAAGAGGAAGAGGAAGAGGAAGAGGAAGAGGAAGAGGAAGAGGAAGAGGAAGAGGAAGAGGAAGAGGAAGAGGAAGAGGAAGAGGAAGAGGAAGAGGAAGAGGAAGAGGAAGAGGAAGAGGAGGAGGAAGAGGAAGAGGAAGAGGAAGAGGAAGAGGAAGAGGAGGAGGAAGAGGAAGAGGAAGAGGAAGAGGAAGAGGAAGAGGAAGAGGAAGAGGAAGAGGAAGAGGAAGAGGAAGAGGAAGAGGAAGAGGAAGAGGAAGAGGAAGAGGAAGAGGAAGAGGAAGAGGAAGAGGAAGAGGAAGAGGAAGAGGAAGAGGAAGAGGAAGAGGAAGAGGAAGAGGAAGAGGAA